>CAWUFW010000119.1:5462500-6073340 GCA_963921515.1 Calotriton arnoldi | reverse complement strand
CATTCTGTCCATCAATTGTTCTTTTTGCATTTGTCACCCCGAGTGGGACGGGTATGCCCAGACGTGGGTCCCGTGCTCTCCATGCGACTGGAGTCAAGCTATCCTGGCTGATGAGGGATGAAAGCCCGAAACCAGTCCTAGTATGCTTGTTTCCAGCCCAGGGTGGACCTGGCCTGGCAGTTCGGGCTGGACTGTTCCCATTGGGCGCAGGGTCAAGACTGATTTGCATATGGCTGGGTCCAAACTGGAATGGCATGGTGAGCAAAAAAACGATGGATTTAGGCCCAGATCTCTGTACTGGGGTGAATGTATGACATTGTTCTGCATTCTGTCCATCAATTGTTCTTTTTGCATTTGTCACCCTGAGTGGGACGGGTATGCCCAGACGTGGGTCCCGTGCTCTCCATGCCACTGGAGTCAAGCTAACCTGGCTGATGAGGGCTGAAAGCCAAAACCGGTCCTAGGATGCTTGTTTCCAGTCCACGGAGGACCTGGCCTGGCAGTTCGGGCTGGACTGTTCCCATTGGGCGCAGGGTCAAGACTGATTTGCATATGGCTGGGTCCAAACTGGAATGGCATGGCGAGCAAAAAAACGATGGATTTAGGCCCAGATCTCTGTACTGGGGTGAATGTATGACATTGTTCTTCGTTCTGTCCATCAATTGTTCTTTTTGCATTTGTCACCCCGAGTGGGACGGGTATGCCCAGACGTGGGTCCCGTGCTCTCCATGCCACTGGAGTCAAGCTATCCTGGCTGATGAGGGCTGAAAGCCCGAAACCGGTCCTAGGATGCTTGTTTCCAGTCCAGGGAGGACCTGGCCTGGCAGTTCGGGCTGGACTGTTCCCATTGGGCGCAGGGTCAAGACTGATTTGCATATGGCTGGGTCCAAACTGGAATGGCATGGTGAGCAAACAAACAATGGATTTAGGCCCAGATCTCTGTACTGGGGTGAATGTATGACATTGTTCTGCATTCTGTCCATCAAGTGTTCTTTTTGCATTTGTCACCCCGAGTGGGACGGGTATGCCCAGACGTGGGTCCCGTGCTCTCCATGCCACTGGAGTCAAGCTATCCTGGCTGATGAGGGCTGAAAGCCCGAAACCGGTCCTAGGATGCTTGTTTCCAGTCCAGGGAGGACCTGGCCTGGCAGTTCGGGCTGGACTGTTCCCATTGGGCGCAGGGTCAAGACTGATTTGCATATGGCTGGGTCCAAACTGGAATGGCATGGTGAGCAAAAAAACTATGGATTTAGGCCCAGATCTCTGTACTGGGGTGAATGTATGACATTGTTCTGCATTCTGTCCATCAATTGTTCTTTTTGCATTTGTCGCCCCTAGTGGGACGGGTATGCCCAGACGTGGGTTCCGTGCTCTCCATGCCACTGGAGTCAAGCTATCCTGGCTGATGAGGGCTGAAAGCCCGAAACCGGTCCTAGGATGCTTGTTTCCAGTCCAGGGAGGACCTGGCCTGGCAGTTCGGGCTGGACTGTTCCCATTGGGCGCAGGGTCAAGCCTGATTTGCATATGGCTGGGTCGAAACTGGAATGGCATGGTGAGCAAAAAAACGATGGATTTAGGCCCAGATCTCTGTACTGGGGTGAATGTATGACATTGTTCTGCATTCTGTCCATCAATTGTTCTTTTTGCATTTGTCACCCCGAGTGGGACGGTATGCCCAGACATGGGTCCCGTGCTCTCCATGCCACTGAAGTCAAGCTATCCTGGTTGATGAGGGCTGAAAGCCCGAAACCGATCCTAGGATGCTTGTTTCCAGTCCAGGGAGGACCTGGCCTGGCAGTTCGGGCTGGACTGTTCCCATTGGTCGCAGGGTCAAGACTGATTTGCATATGGCTGGGTCCAAACTGGAATGGCATGGTGAGCAAAAAACGATGGATTTAGGCCCAGATCTCTGTACTGGGGTGAATGTATGACATTGTTCTGCATTCTGTCCATCAATTGTTCTTTTTGCATTTGTCACCCTGAGTGGGACGGGTATGCCCAGACATGGGTCCCGTGCTCTCCATGCCACTGGAGTCAAGCTAACCTGGCTGATGAGGGCTGAAAGCCAAAACCGGTCCTAGGATGCTTGTTTCCAGTCCAGGGAGGACCTGGCCTGGCAGTTCGGGCTGGACTGTTCCCATTGGGCGCAGGGTCAAGACTGATTTGCATATGGCTGGGTCCAAACTGGAATGGCATGGCGAGCAAAAAAACGATGGATTTAGGCCCAGATCTCTGTACTGGGGTGAATGTATGACATTGTTCTGCATTCTGTCCATCAATTGTTCTTTTTGAATTTGTCACCCGAGTGGGACGGGTATGCCCAGATGTGGGACCCGTGCTCTCCATGCCACTGGAGTCAAGCTATCCTGGCTGATGAGGGATGAAAGCCCAGAACCGGTCCTAGGATGCTTGTTTCCAGCCCAGGGAGGACCTGGCCTGGCAGTTCGGGCTGGACTGTTCCCATTGGGCGCAGGGTCAAGACTGATTTGCATATGGCTGGGACCAAACTGGAATGGCATGGTGAGCAAAAAAACGATGGATTTAGGCCCAGATCTCTGTACTGGGGTGAATGTATGACATTGTTCTGCATTCTGTCCATCAATTGTTCTTTTTGCATTTGTCACCCCGAGTGGGACGGGTATGCCCAGACGTGGGTCCCGTGCTCTCCATGCCACTGGAGTCAAGCTATCCTGGCTGATGAGGGCTGAAAGCCCGAAACCGGTCCTAGGATGCTTGTTTCCAGTCCAGGGAGGACCTGGCCTGGCAGTTCGGGCTGGACTGTTCCCATTGGGCGCAGGGTCAAGACTGATTTGCATATGGCTGGGTCCAAACTGGAATGGCATGGTGAGCAAAAACGATGGATTTAGGCCCAGATCTCTGTACTGGGGTGAATGTATGACATTGTTCTGCATTCTGTCCATCAATTGTTCTTTTTGCATTTGTCACCCCTAGTGGGACGGGTATGCCCAGACGTGGGTTCCGTGCTCTCCATGCCACTGGAGTCAAGCTATCCTGGCTGATGAGGGCTGAAAGCCCGAAACCGGTCCTAGGATGCTTGTTTCCAGTCCAGGGAGGACCTGGCCTGGCAGTTCGGGCTGGACTGTTCCCATTGGGCGCAGGGTCAAGACTGATTTGCATATGGCTGGGTCCAAACTGGAATGGCATGGTGAGCAAAAACGATGGATTTAGGCCCAGATCTCTGTACTGGGGTGAATGTATGACATTGTTCTGCATTCTGTCCATCAATTGTTCTTTTTGCATTTGTCACCCCGAGTGGGACGGTATGCCCAGACATGGGTCCCGTGCTCTCCATGCCACTGGAGTCAAGCTATCCTGGTTGATGAGGGCTGAAAGCCCGAAACCGGTCCTAGGATGCTTGTTTCCAGTCCAGGGAGGACCTGGCCTGGCAGTTCGGGCTGGACTGTTCCCATTGGTCGCAGGGTCAAGACTGATTTGCATATGGCTGGGTCCAAACTGGAATGGCATGGTGAGCAAAAAAACGATGGATTTAGGCCCAGATCTCTGTACTGGGGTGAATGTATGACATTGTTCTGCATTCTGTCCATCAATTGTTCTTTTTGCATTTGTCACCCTGAGTGGGACGGGTATGCCCAGACGTGGGTCCCGTGCTCTCCATGCCACTGGAGTCAAGCTAACCTGGCTGATGAGGGCTGAAAGCCAAAACCTGTCCTAGGATGCTTGTTTCCAGTCCAGGTAGGACCTGGCCTGGCAGTTCGGGCTGGACTGTTCCCATTGGGTGCAGGGTCAAGACTGATTTGCATATGGCTGGGTCCAAACTGGAATGGCATGGCGAGCAAAAAAACGATGGATTTAGGCCCAGATCTCTGTACTGGGGTGAATGTATGACATTGTTCTGCATTCTGTCCATCAATTGTTCTTTTTGCATTTGTCACCCCGAGTGGGACGGGTATGCCCAGACGTGGGTCCCGTGCTCTCCATGCCACTGGAGTCAAGCTATCCTGGCTGATGAGGGCTGACAGCCCGAAACCGGTCCTAGGATGCTTGTTTCCAGTCCAGGGAGGAACTGGCCTGCCAGTTCGGGCTGGACTGTTCCCATTGGGCGCAGGGTCAAGACTGATTTGCAAATGGCTGGGTCCAAACTGGAATGGCATGGTGAGCAAAAAAACGATGGATTTAGGCCCAGATCTCTGTACTGGGGTGAATGTATGACATTGTTCTGCATTCTGTCCATCAATTGTTCTTTTTGCATTTGTCACCCCGAGTGGGACGGGTATGCCCAGATGTGGGTCCCGTGCTCTCCATGCCACTGGAGTCAAGCTATCCTGGCTGATGAGGGATGAAAGCCCGAAACCGGTCCTAGGATGCTTGTTTCCAGCCCAGGGAGGACCTGGCCTGGCAGTTCGGGCTGGACTGTTCCCATTGGGCGCAGGGTCAAGACTGATTTGCATATGGCTGGTTCCAAACTGGAATGGCATGGTGAGCAAAAAAACGATGGATTTAGGCCCAGATCTCTGTACTGGGGTGAATGTATGACATTGTTCTGCATTCTGTCCATCAATTGTTCTTTTTGCATTTGTCACCCCGAGTGGGACGGGTATGCCCAGATGTGGGTCCCGTGCTCTCCATGCCACTGGAGTCAAGCTATCCTGGCTGATGAGGGATGAAAGCCCGAAACCGGTCCTAGGATGCTTGTTTCCAGCCCAGGGAGGACCTGGCCTGGCAGTTCGGGCTGGACTGTTCCCATTGGGCGCAGGGTCAAGACTGATTTGCATATGGCTGGGACCAAACTGGAATGGCATGGTGAGCAAAAAACGATGGATTTAGGCCCAGATCTCTGTACTGGGGTGAATGTATGACATTGTTCTGCATTCTGTCCATCAAGTGTTCTTTTTGCATTTGTCACCCCGAGTGGGACGGGTATGCCCAGACGTGGGTCCCGTGCTCTCCATGCCACTGGAGTCAAGCTATCCTGGCTGATGAGGGCTGAAAGCCCGAAACCGGTCCTAGGATGCTTGTTTCCAGTCCAGGGAGGACCTGGCCTGGCAGTTCGGGCTGGACTGTTCCCATTGGGCGCAGGGTCAAGACTGATTTGCATATGGCTGGGTCCAAACTGGAATGGCATGGTGAGCAAAAAAACTATGGATTTAGGCCCAGATCTCTGTACTGGGGTGAATGTATGACATTGTTCTGCATTCTGTCCATCAATTGTTCTTTTTGCATTTGTCGCCCCTAGTGGGACGGGTATGCCCAGACGTGGGTTCCGTGCTCTCCATGCCACTGGAGTCAAGCTATCCTGGCTGATGAGGGCTGAAAGCCCGAAACCGGTCCTAGGATGCTTGTTTCCAGTCCAGGGAGGACCTGGCCTGGCAGTTCGGGCTGGACTGTTCCCATTGGGCGCAGGGTCAAGACTGATTTGCATATGGCTGGGTCCAAACTGGAATGGCATGGTGAGCAAAAAAACGATGGATTTAGGCCCAGATCTCTGTATTGGGGTGAATGTATGACATTGTTCTGCATTCTGTCCATCAATTGTTCTTTTTGCATTTGTCACCCCGAGTGGGACGGTATGCCCAGACATGGGTCCCGTGCTCTCCATGCCACTGGAGTCAAGCTATCCTGGTTGATGAGGGCTGAAAGCCCGAAACCGGTCCTAGGATGCTTGTTTCCAGTCCAGGGAGGACCTGGCCTGGCAGTTCAGGCTGGACTGTTCCCATTGGTCGCAGGGTCAAGACTGATTTGCATATGGCTGGGTCCAAACTGGAATGGCATGGTGAGCAAAAAAACGATGGATTTAGGCCCAGATCTCTGTACTGGGGTGAATGTATGACATTGTTCTGCATTCTGTCCATCAATTGTTCTTTTTGCATTTGTCACCCTGAGTGGGACGGGTATGCCCAGACGTGGGTCCCGTGCTCTCCATGCCACTGGAGTCAAGCTAACCTGGCTGATGAGGACTGAAAGCCAAAACCGGTCCTAGGATGCTTGTTTCCAGTCCAGGGAGGACCTGGCCTGGCAGTTCGGGCTGGACTGTTCCCATTGGGCGCAGGGTCAAGACTGATTTGCATATGGCTGGGTCCAAACTGGAATGGCATGGCGAGCAAAAAAACGATGGATTTAGGCCCAGATCTCTGTACTGGGGTGAATGTATGACATTGTTCTGCATTCTGTCCATCAATTGTTCTTTTTGCATTTGTCACCCCGAGTGGGACGGGTATGCCCAGATGTGGGTCCCGTGCTCTCCATGCCACTGGAGTCCAGCTATCCTGGCTGATGAGGGATGAAAGCCCGAAACCGGTCCTAGGATGCTTGTTTCCAGCCCAGGGAGGACCTGGCCTGGCAGTTCGGGCTGGACTGTTCCCATTGGGCGCAGGGTCAAGACTGATTTGCATATGGCTGGGACCAAACTGGAATGGCATGGTGAGCAAAAAACGATGGATTTAGGCCCAGATCTCTGTACTGGGGTGAATGTATGACATTGTTCTGCATTCTGTCCATCAATTGTTCTTTTTGCATTTGTCACCCCGAGTGGGACGGGTATGCCCAGACGTGGGTCCCGTGCTCTCCATGCCACTGGAGTCAAGCTATCCTGGCTGATGAGGGCTGAAAGCCCGAAACCGGTCCTAGGATGCTTGTTTCCAGTCCAGGGAGGACCTGGCCTGGCAGTTCGGGCTGGACTGTTCCCATTGGGCGCAGGGTCAAGACTGATTTGCATATGGCTGGGTCCAAACTGGAATGGCATGGTGAGCAAAAAACTATGGATTTAGGCCCAGATCTCTGTACTGGGGTGAATGTATGACATTGTTCTGCATTCTGTCCATCAATTGTTCTTTTTGCATTTGTCACCCCTAGTGGGACGGGTATGCCCAGACGTGGGTTCCGTGCTCTCCATGCCACTGGAGTCAAGCTATCCTGGCTGATGAGGGCTGAAAGCCCGAAACCGGTCCTAGGATGCTTGTTTCCAGTCCAGGGAGGACCTGGCCTGGCAGTTCGGGCTGGACTGTTCCCATTGGGCGCAGGGTCAAGACTGATTTGCATATGGCTGGGTCCAAACTGGAATGGCATGGTGAGCAAAAAAACGATGGATTTAGGCCCAGATCTCTGTACTGGGGTGAATGTATGACATTGTTCTGCATTCTGTCCATCAATTGTTCTTTTTGCATTTGTCACCCCGAGTGGGACGGGTATGCCCAGACGTGGGTCCCGTGCTCTCCATGCCACTGGAGTCAAGCTATCCTGGTTGATGAGGGCTGAAAGCCCGAAACCGGTCCTAGGATGCTTGTTTCCAGTCCAGGGAGGACCTGGCCTGGCAGTTCGGGCTGGACTGTTCCCATTGGGCGCAGGGTCAAGACTGATTTGCATATGGCTGGGTCCAAACTGGAATGGCATGGTGAGCAAAAAAACGATGGATTTAGGCCCAGATCTCTGTACTGGGGTGAATGTATGACATTGTTCTGCATTCTGTCCATCAATTGTTCTTTTTGCATTTGTCACCCTGAGTGGGACGGGTATGCCCAGACGTGGGTCCCGTGCTCTCCATGCCACTGGAGTCAAGCTAACCTGGCTGATGAGGGCTGAAAGCCGAAACCGGTCCTAGGATGCTTGTTTCCAGTCCAGGGAGGACCTGGCCTGGCAGTTCGGGCTGGACTGTTCCCATTGGGCGCAGGGTCAAGACTGATTTGCATATGGCTGGGTCCAAACTGGAATGGCATGGCGAGCAAAAAAACGATGGATTTAGGCCCAGATCTCTGTACTGGGGTGAATGTATGACATTGTTCTTCATTCTGTCCATCAATTGTTCTTTTTGCATTTGTCACCCCGAGTGGGACGGGTATGCCCAGACGTGGGTCCCGTGCTCTCCATGCCACTGGAGTCAAGCTATCCTGGCTGATGAGGGCTGAAAGCCCGAAACCGGTCCTAGGATGCTTGTTTCCAGTCCAGGGAGGACCTGGCCTGGCAGTTCGGGCTGGACTGTTCCCATTGGGCGCAGGGTCAAGACTGATTTGCATATGGCTGGGTCCAAACTGGAATGGCATGGTGAGCAAACAAACGATGGATTTAGGCCCAGATCTCTGTACTGGGGTGAATGTATGACATTGTTCTGCATTCTGTCCATCAATTGTTCTTTTTGCATTTGTCACCCCGAGTGGGACGGGTATGCCCAGACGTGGGTCCCGTGCTCTCCATGCCACTGGAGTCAAGCTATCCTGGCTGATGAGGGCTGACAGCCCGAAACCGGTCCCAGGATGCTTGTTTCCAGTCCAGGGAGGAACTGGCCTGGCAGTTCGGGCTGGACTGTTCCCATTGGGCGCAGGGTCAAGACTGATTTGCAAATGGCTGGGTCCAAACTGGAATGGCATGGTGAGCAAAAAAACGATGGATTTAGGCCCAGATCTCTGTACTGGGGTGAATGTATGACATTGTTCTGCATTCTGTCCATCAATTGTTCTTTTTGCATTTGTCACCCCGAGTGGGACGGGTATGCCCAGATGTGGGTCCCGTGCTCTCCATGCCACTGGAGTCAAGCTATCCTGGCTGATGAGGGATGAAAGCCCGAAACCGGTCCTAGGATGCTTGTTTCCAGTCCAGGGAGGACCTGGCCTGGCAGTTCGGGCTGGACTGTTCCCATTGGGCGCAGGGTCAAGACTGATTTGCATATGGCTGGGACCAAACTGGAATGGCATGGTGAGCAAAAAAACGATGGATTTAGGCCCAGATCTCTGTACTGGGGTGAATGTATGACATTGTTCTGCATTCTGTCCATCAATTGTTCTTTTTGCATTTGTCACCCCGAGTGGGACGGGTATGCCCAGACATGGGTCCCGTGCTCTCCATGCCACTGGAGTCAAGCTATCCTGGCTGATGAGGGCTGACAGCCCGAAACCGGTCCTAGGATGCTTGTTTCCAGTCCAGGGAGGACCTGGCCTGGCAGTTCGGGCTGGACTGTTCCCATTGGGCGCAGGGTCAAGACTGATTTGCATATGGCTGGGTCCAAACTGGAATGGCATGGTGAGCAAAAAACGATGGATTTAGGCCCAGATCTCTGTACTGGGGTGAATGTATGACATTGTTCTGCATTCTGTCCATCAATTGTTCTTTTTGCATTTGTCACCACGAGTGGGACGGGTATGCCCAGACGTGGGTCCCGTGCTCTCCATGCCACTGGAGTCAAGCTATCCTGGCTGATGAGGGATGAAAGCCCGAAACCGGTCCTAGGATGCTTGTTTCCAGCCCAGGGAGGACCTGGCCTGGCAGTTCGGGCTGGACTGTTCCCATTGGGCGCAGGGTCAAGACTGATTTGCATATGGCTGGGTCCAAACTGGAATGGCATGGTGAGCAAAAAACGATGGATTTAGGCCCAGATCTCTGTACTGGGGTGAATGTATGACATTGTTCTGCATTCTGTCCATCAATTGTTCTTTTTGCATTTGTCACCCCGAGTGGGACGGGTATGCCCAGACGTGGGTCCCGTGCTCTCCATGCCACTGGAGTCAAGCTATCCTGGCTGATGAGGGCTGAAAGCCCGAAACCGGTCCTAGGATGATTGTTTCCAGTCCAGGGAGGACCTGGCCTGGCAGTTCGGGCTGGACTGTTCCCATTGGGTGCAGGGTCAAGACTGATTTGCATATGGCTGGGTCCAAACTGGAATGGCATGGTGAGCAAACAAACGATGGATTTAGGCCCAGATCTCTGTACTGGGGTGAATGTATGACATTGTTCTGCATTCTGTCCATCAATTGTTCTTTTTGCATTTGTCACCCCGAGTGGGACGGGTATGCCCAGACGTGGGTCCCGTGCTCTCCATGCCACTGGAGTCAAGCTATCCTGGCTGATGAGGGCTGACAGCCCGAAACCGGTCCTAGGATGCTTGTTTCCAGTCCAGGTAGGACCTGGCCTGGCAGTTCGGGCTGGACTGTTCCCATTGGGCGCAGGGTCAAGACTGATTTGCATATGGCTGGGTCACAACTGGAATGGCATGGTGAGCAAAAAACGATGGATTTAGGCCCAGATCTCTGTACTGGGGTGAATGTATGACATTGTTCTGCATTCTGTCCATCAATTGTTCTTTTTGCATTTGTCACCCCGAGTGGGACGGGTATGCCCAGACGTGGGTCCCGTGCTCTCCATGCCACTGGAGTCAAGCTATCCTGGCTGATGAGGGCTGAAAGCCCGAAACCGGTCCTAGGATGCTTGTTTCCAGTCCAGAGAGGACCTGGCCTGGCAGTTCGGGCTGGACTGTTCCCATTGGGCGCAGGGTCAAGACTGATTTGCATATGGCTGGGTCCAAACTGGAATGGCATGGTGAGCAAAAAACGATGGATTTAGGCCCAGATCTCTGTACTGGGGTGAATGTATGACATTGTTCTGCATTCTGTCCATCAATTGTTCTTTTTGCATTTGTCACACCGAGTGGGACCGGTATGCCCAGACGTGGGTCCTGTGCTCTCCATGCCACTGGAGTCAAGCTATCCTGGCTGATGAGGGCTGACAGCCCGAAACCGGTCCTAGGATGCTTGTTTCCAGTCCGGGGAGGACCTGGCCTGGCAGTTCGGGCTGGACTGTTCCCATTGGGCGCAGGGTCAAGACTGATTTGCATATGGCTGGGTCCAAACTGGAATGGCATGGTGAGCAAAAAACGATGGATTTAGGCCCAGATCTCTGTACTGGGGTGAATGTATGACATTGTTCTGCATTCTGTCCATCAATTGTTCTTTTTACATTTGTGACCCCGAGTGGGACGGGTATGCCCAGAAGTGGGTCCCGTGCTCTCCATGCCACTGGAGTCAAGCTATCCTGGCTGATGAGGGATGAAAGCCCGAAACCGGTCCTAGGATGCTTGTTTCCAGCCCAGGGAGGACCTGGCCTGGCAGTTCGGGCTGGACTGTTCCCATTTGGCGCACGGTCAAGACTGATTTGCATATGGCTGGGACCAAACTGGAATGGCATGGTGAGCAAAAAAACGATGGATTTAGGCCCAGATCTCTGTACTGGGGTGAATGTATGACATTGTTCTGCATTCTGTCCATCAATTGTTCTTTTTGCATTTGTCACCCCGAGTGGGACGGGTATGCCCAGACGTGGTCCCGTGCTCTCCATGAAACTGGAGTCAAGCTATCCTGGCTGATGAGGGCTGAAAGCCCGAAACCGGTCCTAGGAAGCTTGTTTCCAGTCCAGGGAGGACCTGGCCTGGCAGTTCGGGCTGGACTGTTCCCATTGGGCGCAGGGTCAAGACTGATTTGCATATGGCTGGGTCCAAACTGGAATGGCATGGTGAGCAAAAAAACGATGGATTTAGGCCCAGATCTCTGTACTGGGGTGAATGTATGACATTGTTCTGCATTCTGTCCATCAATTGTTCTTTTTGCATTGGTCACCCTGAGTGGGACGGGTATGCCCAGACGTGGGTCCCGTGCTCTCCATGCCACTGGAGTCAAGCTATCCTGGCTGATGAGGGATGAAAGCCCGAAACCGGTCCTAGGATGCTTGTTTCCAGTCCAGGGAGGACCTGGCCTGGCAGTTCGGGCTGGACTGTTCCCATTGGGCGCAGGGTCAAGACTGATTTGCATATGGCTGGGACCAAACTGGAATGGCATGGTGAGCAAAAAAACGATGGATTTAGGCCCAGATCTCTGTACTGGGGTGAATGTATGACATTGTTCTGCATTCTGTCCATCAATTGTTCTTTTTGCATTTGTCACCCCGAGTGGGACGGGCATGCCCAGACGTGGGTCCCGTGGTCTCCATGCCACTGGAGTCAAGCTATCCTGGCTGATGAGGGCTGAAAGCCCGAAACCGGTCCTATGATTCTTGTTTCCAGTCCAGGGAGGACCTGGCCTGGCAGTTCGGGCTGGACTGTTCCCATTGGGCTCAGGGTCAAGACTGATTTGTAAATGGCTGGGTCCAAACTGGAATGGCATGGTGAGCAAAAAAACGATGGATTTAGGCCCAGATCTCTGTACTGGGGTGAATGTATGACATTGTTCTGCATTCTGTCCATCAATTGTTCTTTTTGCATTTGTCACCCCTAGTGGGACGGGTATGCCCAGACGTGGGTTCCGTGCTCTCCATGCCACTGGAGTCAAGCTATCCTGGCTGATGAGGGCTGAAAGCCCGAAACCGGTCCTAGGATGCTTGTTTCCAGTCTAGGGAGGACCTGGCCTGGCAGTTCGGGCTGGACTGTTCCCATTGGGCGCAGGGTCAAGACTGATTTGCATATGGCTGGGTCCAAACTGGAATGGCATGGTGAGCAAAAAAACGATGGATTTAGGCCCAGATCTCTGTACTGGGGTGAATGTATGACATTGTTCTGCATTCTGTCCATCAATTGTTCTTTTTGCATTGGTCACCCTGAGTGGGACGGGTATGCCCAGACGTGGGTCCCATGCTCTCCATGCCACTGGAGTCAAGCTAACCTGGCTGATGAGGGCTGAAAGCCCAAAACCGGTCCTAGGATGCTTGTTTCCAGTCCAGGGAGGACCTGGCCTGGCAGTTCGGGATGGACTGTTCCCATTGGGCGCAGGGTCAAGACTGATTTGCATATGGCTGGGTCCAAACTGGAATGGCATGGTGAGCAAAAAACGATGGATTTAGGCCCAGATCTCTGTACTGGGGTGAATGTATGACATTGTTCTGCATTCTGTCCATCAATTGTTCTTTTTGCATTTGTCACCCCGAGTGGGACGGGTATGCCCAGACGTGGGTCCCGTGCTCTCCATGCGACTGGAGTCAAGCTATCCTGGCTGATGAGGGATGAAAGCCCGAAACCAGTCCTAGTATGCTTGTTTCCAGTCCAGGGTGGACCTGGCCTGGCAGTTCGGGCTGGACTGTTCCCATTGGGCGCAGGGTCAAGACTGATTTGCATATGGCTGGGTCCAAACTGGAATGGCATGGTGAGCAAAAAAACGATGGATTTAGGCCCAGATCTCTGTACTGGGGTGAATGTATGACATTGTTCTGCATTCTGTCCATCAATTGTTCTTTTTGCATTTGTCACCCCGAGTGGGACGGGTATGCCCAGACGTGGGTCCCGTGCTCTCCATGCCACTGGAGTCAAGCTATCCTGGCTGATGAGGGCTGAAAGCCCGAAACCGGTCCTAGGATGCTTGTTTCCAGTCCAGGGAGGACCTGGCCTGGCAGTTCGGGCTGGACTGTTCCCATTGGTCGCAGGGTCAAGACTGATTTGCATATGGCTGGGTCCAAACTGGAATGGCATGGTGAGCAAAAAACGATGGATTTAGGCCCAGATCTCTGTACTGGGGTGAATGTATGACATTGTTCTGCATTCTGTCCATCAATTGTTCTTTTTGCATTTGTCACCCTGAGTGGGACGGGTATGCCCAGACGTGGGTCCCGTGCTCTCCATGCCACTGGAGTCAAGCTAACCTGGCTGATGAGGGCTGAAAGCCAAAACCGGTCCTAGGATGCTTGTTTCCAGTCCACGGAGGACCTGGCCTGGCAGTTCGGGCTGGACTGTTCCCATTGGGCGCAGGGTCAAGACTGATTTGCATATGGCTGGGTCCAAACTGGAATGGCATGGTGAGCAAAAAACGATGGATTTAGGCCCAGATCTCTGTACTGGGGTGAATGTATGACATTGTTCTTCATTCTGTCCATCAATTGTTCTTTTTGCATTTGTCACCCCGAGTGGGACGGGTATGCCCAGACGTGGGTCCCGTGCTCTCCATGCCACTGGAGTCAAGCTATCCTGGCTGATGAGGGCTGAAAGCCCGAAACCGGTCCTAGGATGCTTGTTTCCAGTCCAGGGAGGACCTGGCCTGGCAGTTCGGGCTGGACTGTTCCCATTGGGCGCAGGGTCAAGACTGATTTGCATATGGCTGGGTCCAAACTGGAATGGCATGGTGAGCAAAGAAACAATGGATTTAGGCCCAGATCTCTGTACTGGGGTGAATGTATGACATTGTTCTGCATTCTGTCCATCAATTGTTCTTTTTGCATTTGTCACCCCGAGTGGGACGGGTATGCCCAGACGTGGGTCCCGTGCTCTCCATGCCACTGGAGTCAAGCTATCCTGGCTGATGAGGGCTGACAGCCCGAAACCGGTCCTAGGATGCTTGTTTCCAGTCCAGGGAGGACCTGGCCTGGCAGTTCGGGCTGGACTGTTCCCATTGGGCGCAGGGTCAAGACTGATTTGCATATGGCTGGGTCCAAACTGGAATGGCATGGTGAGCAAAAAACGATGGATTTAGGCCCAGATCTCTGTACTGGGGTGAATGTATGACATTGTTCTGCATTCTGTCCATCAATTGTTCTTTTTGCATTTGTCACCCCGAGTGGGACGGGTATGCCCAGATGTGGGTCCCGTGCTCTCCATGCCACTGGAGTCAAGCTATCCTGGCTGATGAGGGATGAAAGCCCGAAACCGGTCCTAGGATGCTTGTTTCCAGTCCAGGGAGGACCTGGCCTGGCAGTTCGGGCTGGACTGTTCCCATTGGGCGCAGGGTCAAGACTGATTTGCATATGGCTGGGACCAAACTGGAATGGCATGGTGAGCAAAAAACGATGGATTTAGGCCCAGATCTCTGTACTGGGGTGAATGTATGACATTGTTCTGCATTCTGTCCATCAATTGTTCTTTTTGCATTTGTCACCCCGAGTGGGACGGGTATGCCCAGACGTGGGTCCCGTGCTCTCCATGCCACTGGAGTCAAGCTATCCTGGCTGATGAGGGCTGAAAGCCCGAAACCGGTCCTAGGATGCTTGTTTCCAGTCCAGGGAGGACCTGGCCTGGCAGTTCGGGCTGGACTGTTCCCATTGGGCGCAGGGTCAAGACTGATTTGCATATGGCTGGGTCCAAACTGGAATGGCATGGTGAGCAATAAAACTATGGATTTAGGCCCAGATCTCTGTACTGGGGTGAATGTATGACATTGTTCTGCATTCTGTCCATCAATTGTTCTTTTTGCATTTGTCGCCCCTAGTGGGACGGGTATGCCCAGACGTGGGTTCCGTGCTCTCCATGCCACTGGAGTCAAGCTATCCTGGCTGATGAGGGCTGAAAGCCCGAAACCGGTCCTAGGATGCTTGTTTCCAGTCCAGGGAGGACCTGGCCTGGCAGTTCGGGCTGGACTGTTCCCATTGGGCGCAGGGTCAAGACTGATTTGCATATGGCTGGGTCCAAACTGGAATGGCATGGTGAGCAAAAAACGATGGATTTAGGCCCAGATCTCTGTACTGGGGTGAATGTATGACATTGTTCTGCATTCTGTCCATCAATTGTTCTTTTTGCATTTGTCACCCCGAGTGGGACGGTATGCCCAGACATGGGTCCCGTGCTCTCCATGCCACTGGAGTCAAGCTATCCTGGTTGATGAGGGCTGAAAGCCCGAAACCGGTCCTAGGATGCTTGTTTCCAGTCCAGGGAGGACCTGGCCTGGCAGTTCGGGCTGGACTGTTCCCATTGGTCGCAGGGTCAAGACTGATTTGCATATGGCTGGGTCCAAACTGGAATGGCATGGTGAGCAAAAAAACGATGGATTTAGGCCCAGATCTCTGTACTGGGGTGAATGTATGACATTGTTCTGCATTCTGTCCATCAATTGTTCTTTTTGCATTTGTCACCCTGAGTGGGACGGGTATGCCCAGACGTGGGTCCCGTGCTCTCCATGCCACTGGAGTCAAGCTAACCTGGCTGATGAGGGCTGAAAGCCAAAACCGGTCCTAGGATGCTTGTTTCCAGTCCAGGGAGGACCTGGCCTGGCAGTTCGGGCTGGACTGTTCCCATTGGGCGCAGGGTCAAGACTGATTTGCATATGGCTGGGTCCAAACTGGAATGGCATGGCGAGCAAAAAACAATGGATTTAGGCCCAGATCTCTGTACTGGGGTGAATGTATGACATTGTTCTGCATTCTGTCCATCAATTGTTCTTTTTGAATTTGTCACCCCGAGTGGGACGGGTATGCCCAGATGTGGGACCCGTGCTCTCCATGCCACTGGAGTCAAGCTATCCTGGCTGATGAGGGATGAAAGCCCGAAACCGGTCCTAGGATGCTTGTTTCCAGCCCAGGGAGGACCTGGCCTGGCAGTTCGGGCTGGACTGTTCCCATTGGGCGCAGGGTCAAGACTGATTTGCATATGGCTGGGACCAAACTGGAATGGCATGGTGAGCAAAAAAACGATGGATTTAGGCCCAGATCTCTGTACTGGGGTGAATGTATGACATTGTTCTGCATTCTGTCCATCAATTGTTCTTTTTGCATTTGTCACCCCGAGTGGGACGGGTATGCCCAGACGTGGGTCCCGTGCTCTCCATGCCACTGGAGTCAAGCTATCCTGGCTGATGAGGGCTGAAAGCCCGAAACCAGTCCTAGGATGCTTGTTTCCAGTCCAGGGAGGACCTGGCCTGGCAGTTCGGGCTGGACTGTTCCCATTGGGCGCAGGGTCAAGACTGATTTGCATATGGCTGGGTCCAAACTGGAATGGCATGGTGAGCAAAAAACGATGGATTTAGGCCCAGATCTCTGTACTGGGGTGAATGTATGACATTGTTCTGCATTCTGTCCATCAATTGTTCTTTTTGCATTTGTCACCCCTAGTGGGACGGGTATGCCCAGACGTGGGTTCCGTGCTCTCCATGCCACTGGAGTCAAGCTATCCTGGCTGATGAGGGCTGAAAGCCCGAAACCGGTCCTAGGATGCTTGTTTCCAGTCCAGGGAGGACCTGGCCTGGCAGTTCGGGCTGGACTGTTCCCATTGGGCGCAGGGTCAAGACTGATTTGCATATGGCTGGGTCCAAACTGGAATGGCATGGTGAGCAAAAAACGATGGATTTAGGCCCAGATCTCTGTACTGGGGTGAATGTATGACATTGTTCTGCATTCTGTCCATCAATTGTTCTTTTTGCATTTGTCACCCCGAGTGGGACGGTATGCCCAGACATGGGTCCCGTGCTCTCCATGCCACTGGAGTCAAGCTATCCTGGTTGATGAGGGCTGAAAGCCCGAAACCGGTCCTAGGATGCTTGTTTCCAGTCCAGGGAGGACCTGGCCTGGCAGTTCGGGCTGGACTGTTCCCATTGGTCGCAGGGTCAAGACTGATTTGCATATGGCTGGGTCCAAACTGGAATGGCATGGTGAGCAAAAAAACGATGGATTTAGGCCCAGATCTCTGTACTGGGGTGAATGTATGACATTGTTCTGCATTCTGTCCATCAATTGTTCTTTTTGCATTTGTCACCCTGAGTGGGACGGGTATGCCCAGACGTGGGTCCCGTGCTCTCCATGCCACTGGAGTCAAGCTAACCTGGCTGATGAGGGCTGAAAGCCAAAACCGGTCCTAGGATGCTTGTTTCCAGTCCAGGGAGGACCTGGCCTGGCAGTTCGGGCTGGACTGTTCCCATTGGGTGCAGGGTTAAGACTGATTTGCATATGGCTGGGTCCAAACTGGAATGGCATGGCGAGCAAAAACGATGGATTTAGGCCCAGATCTCTGTACTGGGGTGAATGTATGACATTGTTCTGCATTCTGTCCATCAATTGTTCTTTTTGCATTTGTCACCCCGAGTGGGACGGGTATGCCCAGACGTGGGTCCCGTGCTCTCCATGCCACTGGAGTCAAGCTATCCTGGCTGATGAGGGCTGACAGCCCGAAACCGGTCCTAGGATGCTTGTTTCCAGTCCAGGGAGGAACTGGCCTGGCAGTTCGGGCTGGACTGTTCCCATTGGGCGCAGGGTCAAGACTGATTTGCAAATGGCTGGGTCCAAACTGGAATGGCATGGTGAGCAAAAAAACGATGGATTTAGGCCCAGATCTCTGTACTGGGGTGAATGTATGACATTGTTCTGCATTCTGTCCATCAATTGTTCTTTTTGCATTTGTCACCCCGAGTGGGACGGGTATGCCCAGATGTGGGTCCCGTGCTCTCCATGCCACTGGAGTCAAGCTATCCTGGCTGATGAGGGATGAAAGCCCGAAACCGGTCCTAGGATGCTTGTTTCCAGCCCAGGGAGGACCTGGCCTGGCAGTTCGGGCTGGACTGTTCCCATTGGGCGCAGGGTCAAGACTGATTTGCATATGGCTGGTTCCAAACTGGAATGGCATGGTGAGCAAAAACGATGGATTTAGGCCCAGATCTCTGTACTGGGGTGAATGTATGACATTGTTCTGCATTCTGTCCATCAATTGTTCTTTTTGCATTTGTCACCCCGAGTGGGACGGGTATGCCCAGATGTGGGTCCCGTGCTCTCCATGCCACTGGAGTCAAGCTATCCTGGCTGATGAGGGATGAAAGCCCGAAACCGGTCCTAGGATGCTTGTTTCCAGCCCAGGGAGGACCTGGCCTGGCAGTTCGGGCTGGACTGTTCCCATTGGGCGCAGGGTCAAGACTGATTTGCATATGGCTGGGACCAAACTGGAATGGCATGGTGAGCAAAAAACGATGGATTTAGGCCCAGATCTCTGTACTGGGGTGAATGTATGACATTGTTCTGCATTCTGTCCATCAAGTGTTCTTTTTGCATTTGTCACCCCGAGTGGGACGGGTATGCCCAGACGTGGGTCCCGTGCTCTCCATGCCACTGGAGTCAAGCTATCCTGGCTGATGAGGGCTGAAAGCCCGAAACCGGTCCTAGGATGCTTGTTTCCAGTCCAGGGAGGACCTGGCCTGGCAGTTCGGGCTGGACTGTTCCCATTGGGCGCAGGGTCAAGACTGATTTGCATATGGCTGGGTCCAAACTGGAATGGCATGGTGAGCAAAAAAACTATGGATTTAGGCCCAGATCTCTGTACTGGGGTGAATGTATGACATTGTTCTGCATTCTGTCCATCAATTGTTCTTTTTGCATTTGTCGCCCCTAGTGGGACGGGTATGCCCAGACGTGGGTTCCGTGCTCTCCATGCCACTGGAGTCAAGCTATCCTGGCTGATGAGGGCTGAAAGCCCGAAACCGGTCCTAGGATGCTTGTTTCCAGTCCAGGGAGGACCTGGCCTGGCAGTTCGGGCTGGACTGTTCCCATTGGGCGCAGGGTCAAGACTGATTTGCATATGGCTGGGTCCAAACTGGAATGGCATGGTGAGCAAAAACGATGGATTTAGGCCCAGATCTCTGTACTGGGGTGAATGTATGACATTGTTCTGCATTCTGTCCATCAATTGTTCTTTTTGCATTTGTCACCCCGAGTGGGACGGTATGCCCAGACATGGGTCCCGTGCTCTCCATGCCACTGGAGTCAAGCTATCCTGGTTGATGAGGGCTGAAAGCCCGAAACCGGTCCTAGGATGCTTGTTTCCAGTCCAGGGAGGACCTGGCCTGGCAGTTCAGGCTGGACTGTTCCCATTGGTCGCAGGGTCAAGACTGATTTGCATATGGCTGGGCCCAAACTGGAATGGCATGGTGAGCAAAAAAACGATGGATTTAGGCCCAGATCTCTGTACTGGGGTGAATGTATGACATTGTTCTGCATTCTGTCCATCAATTGTTCTTTTTGCATTTGTCACCCTGAGTGGGACGGGTATGCCCAGACGTGGGTCCCGTGCTCTCCATGCCACTGGAGTCAAGCTAACCTGGCTGATGAGGGCTGAAAGCCAAAACCGGTCCTAGGATGCTTGTTTCCAGTCCAGGGAGGACCTGGCCTGGCAGTTCGGGCTGGACTGTTCCCATTGGGCGCAGGGTCAAGACTGATTTGCATATGGCTGGGTCCAAACTGGAATGGCATGGCGAGCAAAAAAACAATGGATTTAGGCCCAGATCTCTGTACTGGGGTGAATGTATGACATTGTTCTGCATTCTGTCCATCAATTGTTCTTTTTGCATTTGTCACCCCGAGTGGGACGGGTATGCCCAGATGTGGGTCCCGTGCTCTCCATGCCACTGGAGTCAAGCTATCCTGGCTGATGAGGGATGAAAGCCCGAAACCGGTCCTAGGATGCTTGTTTCCAGCCCAGGGAGGACCTGGCCTGGAAGTTCGGGCTGGACTGTTCCCATTGGGCGCAGGGTCAAGACTGATTTGCATATGGCTGGGACCAAACTGGAATGGCATGGTGAGCAAAAAAACGATGGATTTAGGCCCAGATCTCTGTACTGGGGTGAATGTATGACATTGTTCTGCATTCTGTCCATCAATTGTTCTTTTTGCATTTGTCACCCCGAGTGGGACGGGTATGCCCAGACGTGGGTCCCGTGCTCTCCATGCCACTGGAGTCAAGCTATCCTGGCTGATGAGGGCTGAAAGCCCGAAACCGGTCCTAGGATGCTTGTTTCCAGTCCAGGGAGGACCTGGCCTGGCAGTTCGGGCTGGACTGTTCCCATTGGGTGCAGGGTCAAGACTGATTTGCATATGGCTGGGTCCAAACTGGAATGGCATGGTGAGCAAACAAACGATGGATTTAGGCCCAGATCTCTGTACTGGGGTGAATGTATGACATTGTTCTGCATTCTGTCCATCAATTGTTCTTTTTGCATTTGTCACCCCGAGTGGGACGGGTATGCCCAGACGTGGGTCCCGTGCTCTCCATGCCACTGGAGTCAAGCTATCCTGGCTGATGAGGGCTGACAGCCCGAAACCGGTCCTAGGATGCTTGTTTCCAGTCCAGGTAGGACCTGGCCTGGCAGTTCGGGCTGGACTGTTCCCATTGGGCGCAGGGTCAAGACTGATTTGCATATGGGTGGGTCACAACTGGAATGGCATGGTGAGCAAAAAAACGATGGATTTAGGCCCAGATCTCTGTACTGGGGTCAATGTATGACATTGTTCTGCATTCTGTCCATCAATTGTTCTTTTTGCATTTGTCACCCCGAGTGGGACGGGTATGCCCAGACGTGGGTCCCGTGCTCTCCATGCCACTGGAGTCAAGCTATCCTGGCTGATGAGGGGTGAAAGCCCGAAACCGGTCCTAGGATGCTTGTTTCCAGCCCAGAGAGGACCTGGCCTGGCAGTTCGGGCTGGACTATTCCCATTGGGCGCAGGGTCAAGACTGATTTGCATATGGCTGGGACCAAACTGGAATGGCATGGTGAGCAAAAAAACGATGGATTTAGGCCCAGATCTCTGTACTGGGGTGAATGTATGACATTGTTATGCATTCTGTCCATCAATTGTTCTTTTTGCATTTGTCACCCTGAGTGGGACGGGTATGCCCAGACATGGGTCCCGTGCTCTCCATGCCACTGGAGTCAAGCTATCCTGGCTGATGAGGGCTGAAAGCCCGAAACCGGTCCTAGGATGCTTGTTTCCAGTCCAGGGAGGACCGGGCCTGGCAGTTCGGGCTGGACTGTTCCCATTGGGCGCAGGGTCAAGACTGATTTGCATATGGCTGGGTCCAAACTGGAATGGCATGGTGAGCAAAAAACGATGGATTTAGGCCCAGATCTCTGTACTGGGGTGAATGTATGACATTGTTCTGCATTCTGTCCATCAATTGTTCTTTTTGCATTTGTCACCCCTAGTGGGACGGGTATGCCCAGACGTGGGTTCCGTGCTCTCCATGCCACTGGAGTCAAGCTATCCTGGCTGATGAGGGCTGAAAGCCCGAAACCGGTCCTAGGATGCTTGTTTCCAGTCTAGGGAGGACCTGGCCTGGCAGTTCGGGCTGGACTGTTCCCATTGGGCGCAGGGTCAAGACTGATTTGCATATGGCTGGGTCCAAACTGGAATGGCATGGTGAGCAAAAAAACGATGGATTTAGGCCCAGATCTCTGTACTGGGGTGAATGTATGACATTGTTCTGCATTCTGTCCATCAATTGTTCTTTTTGAATTGGTCACCCTGAGTGGGACGGGTATGCCCAGACGTGGGTCCCGTGCTCTCCATGCCACTGGAGTCAAGCTAACCTGGCTGATGAGGGCTGAAAGCCCAAAACCGGTCCTAGGATGCTTGTTTCCAGTCCAGGGAGGACCTGGCCTGGCAGTTCGGGCTGGACTGTTCCCATTGGGCGCAGGGTCAAGACTGATTTGCATATGGCTGGGTCCAAACTGGAATGGCATGGTGAGCAAAAAAACGATGGATTTAGGCCCAGATCTCTGTACTGGGGTGAATGTATGACATTGTTCTGCATTCTGTCCATCAATTGTTCTTTTTGCATTTGTCACCCCGAGTGGGACGGGTATGCCCAGACGTGGGTCCCGTGCTCTCCATGCCACTGGAGTCAAGCTATCCTGGCTGATGAGGGATGAAAGCCCGAAACCGGTCATAGGATGCTTGTTTCCAGCCCAGGGAGGACCTGGCCTGGCAGTTCGGGCTGGACTGTTCCCATTGGGCGCAGGGTCAAGACTGATTTGCATATGGCTGGGTCCAAACTGGAATGGCATGGTGAGCAAAAAAACGATGGATTTAGGCCCAGATCTCTGTACTGGGGTGAATGTATGACATTGTTCTGCATTCTGTCCATCAATTGTTCTTTTTGCATTTGTCACCCCGAGTGGGACGGGTATGCCCAGACGTGGGTCCCGTGCTCTCCATGCCACTGGAGTCAAGCTATCCTGGTTGATGAGGGCTGAAAGCCCGAAACCGGTCCTAGGATGCTTGTTTCCAGTCCAGGGAGGACCTGGCCTGGCAGTTCGGGCTGGACTGTTCCCATTGGGCGCAGGGTCAAGACTGATTTGCATATGGCTGGGTCCAAACTGGAATGGCATGGCGAGCAAAAAAACGATGGATTTAGGCCCAGATCTCTGTACTGGGGTGAATGTATGACATTGTTCTTCATTCTGTCCATCAATTGTTCTTTTTGCATTTGTCACCCCGAGTGGGACGGGTATGCCCAGTCGTGGGTCCCGTGCTCTCCATGCCACTGGAGTCAAGCTATCCTGGCTGATGAGGGCTGAAAGCCCGAAACCGGTCCTAGGATGCTTGTTTCAAGTCCAGGGAGGACCTGGACTGGCAGTTCGGGCTGGACTGTTCCCATTGGGCGCAGGGTCAAGACTGATTTGCATATGGCTGGGTCCAAACTGGAATGGCATGGTGAGCAAACAAACGATGGATTTAGGCCCAGATCTCTGTACTGGGGTGAATGTATGACATTGTTCTGCATTCTGTCCATCAATTGTTCTTTTTGCATTTGTCACCCCGAGTGGGACGGGTATGCCCAGACGTGGGTCCCGTGCTCTCCATGCCACTGGAGTCAAGCTATCCTGGCTGATGAGGGCTGACGGCCCGAAACCGGTCCTAGGATGCTTGTTTCCAGTCCAGGGAGGACCTGGCCTGGCAGTTCGGGCTGGACTGTTCCCATTGGGCGCAGGGTCAAGACTGATTTGCATATGGCTGGGTCCAAACTGGAATGGCATGGTGAGCAAAAAAACGATGGATTTAGGCCCAGATCTCTGTACTGGGGTGAATGTATGACATTGTTCTGCATTCTGTCCATCAATTGTTCTTTTTGCATTTGTCACCCCTAGTGGGACGGGTATGCCCAGACGTGGGTTCCGTGCTCTCCATGCCACTGGAGTCAAGCTATCCTGGCTGATGAGGGCTGAAAGCCCGAAACCGGTCCTAGGATGCTTGTTTCCAGTCCAGGGAGGACCTGGCCTGGCAGTTCGGGCTGGACTGTTCCCATTGGGCGCAGGGTCAAGACTGATTTGCATATGGCTGGGTCCAAACTGGAATGGCATGGTGAGCAAAAAACGATGGATTTAAGCCCAGATCTCTGTACTAGGGTGAATGTATGACATTGTTCTGAATTCTGTCCATCAATTATTCTTTTTGCATTTGTCACCCCGAGTGGGACGGTATGCCCAGACATGGGTCCCGTGCTCTCCATGCCACTGGAGTCAAGCTATCCTGGCTGATGAGGGGTGAAACCCCGAAACCAGTCCAAGGATGCTTGTTTCCAGTCCAGGGAGGACCTGGCCTGGCAGTTCGGGCTGGACTGTTCCCATTGGGCGCAGAGTCAAGACTGATTTGCATATGGCTGGGACCAAACTGGAATGGCATGGTGAGCAAAAAACGATGTATTTAGGCCCAGATCTCTGTACTGGGGTGAATGTATGACATTGTTCTGCATTCTGTCCATCAATTGTTCTTTTTGCATTTGTCACCCCGAGTGGGACGGGTATGCCCAGACGTGGGTTCTGTGCTCTCCATGTCACTGGAGTCAAGCTATCCTGGCTGATGAGGGCTGAAAGTCCGAAACCGGTCCTAGGATGCTTGTTTCCAGTCCAGGGAGGACCTGGCCTGGCAGTTCGGGCTGGACTGTTCCCATTGGGCGCAGGGTCAAGACTGATTTGCATATGGCTGGGACCAAACTGGAATGGCATGGTGAGCAAAAAAACGATGGATTTAGGCCCAGATCTCTGTACTGGGGTGAATGTATGACATTGTTCTGCATTCTGTCCATCAATTGTTCTTTTTGCATTTGTCACCCCGAGTGGGACGGGTATGCCCAGACGTGGGTCCCGTGCTCTCCATGCCACTGGAGTCAAGCTATCCTGGCTGATGAGGGCTGAAAGCCCGAAACCGGTCCTAGGACGCTTGTTTCCAGTCCAGGGAGGACTTGGCCTGGCAGTTCGGGCTGGACTGTTCCCATTGGGCGCAGGGTCAAGACTGATTTGCATATGGCTGGGTCCAAACTGGAATGGCATGGTGAGCAAAAAAACGATGGATTTAGGCCCAGATCTCTGTACTGGGGTGAATGTATGACATTGTTCTGCATTCTGTCCATCAATTGTTCTTTTTGCATTTGTCACCCCGAGTGGGACGGGTATGCCCAGACGTGGGTTCTGTGCTCTCCATGCCACTGGAGTCAAGCTATCCTGGCTGATGAGGGCTGAAAGCCAAAACCGGTCCTAGGATGCTTGTTTCCAGTCCAGGGAGGACCTGGCCTGGCAGTTCGGGCTGGACTGTTCCCATTGGGCGCAGGGTCAAGACTGATTTGCATATGGCTGGGTCCAAACTGGAATGGCATGGCGAGCAAAAAAACGATGGATTTAGGCCCAGATCTCTGTACTGGGGTGAATGTATGACATTGTTCTTCATTCTGTCCATCAATTGTTCTTTTTGCATTTGTCACCCGAGTGGGACGGGTATGCCCAGACGTGGGTCCCGTGCTCTCCATGCCACTGGAGTCAAGCTATCCTGGCTGATGAGGGCTGAAAGCCCGAAACCGGTCCTAGGATGCTTGTTTCCAGTCCAGGGAGGACCTGGCCAGGCAGTTCGGGCTGGACTGTTCCCATTGGGCGCAGGGTCAAGACTGATTTGCATATGGCTGGGTCCAAACTGGAATGGCATGGTGAGCAAACAAACAATGGATTTAGGCCCAGATCTCTGTACTGGGGTAAATGTATGACATTGTTCTGCATTCTGTCCATCAATTGTTCTTTTTGCATTTGTCACCCCGAGTGGGACGGGTATGCCCAGACGTGGGTCCCGTGCTCTCCATGCCACTGGAGTCAAGCTATCCTGGCTGATGAGGGCTGACAGCCCGAAACCGGTCCTAGGATGCTTGTTTCCAGTCCAGGGAGGACCTGGCCTGGCAGTTCGGGCTGGACTGTTCCCATTGGGCGCAGGGTCAAGACTGATTTGCATATGGCTGGGTCACAACTGGAATGGCATGGTGAGCAAAAAAACGATGGATTTAGGCCCAGATCTCTGTACTGGGGTCAATGTATGACATTGTTCTGCATTCTGTCCATCAATTGTTCTTTTTGCATTTGTCACCCCGAGTGGGACGGGTATGCCCAGACGTGGGTCCCGTGCTCTCCATGCCACTGGAGTCAAGCTATCCTGGCTGATGAGGGATGAAACTCCGAAACCGGTCCTAGGATGCTTGTTTCCAGCCCAGGGAGGACCTGGCCTGGCAGTTCGGGCTGGACTGTTCCCATTGGGCGCAGGGTCAAGACTGATTTGCATATGGCTGGGACCAAACTGGAATGGCATGTTGAGCAAAAAAAACGATGGATTTAGGCCCAGATCTCTGTACTGGGGTGAATGTATGACATTGTTCTGCATTCTGTCCATCAATTGTTCTTTTTGCATTTGTCACCCCGAGTGGGACGGGCATGCCCAGACGTGGGTCCCGTGGTCTCCATGCCACTGGAGTCAAGCTATCCTGGCTGATGAGGGCTGAAAGCCCGAAACCGGTCCTATGATTCTTGTTTTCAGTCCAGGGAGGACCTGGCCTGGCAGTTCGGGCTGTACTGTTCCCATTGGGCTCAGGGTCAAGACTGATTTGCAAATGGCTGGGTCCAAACTGGAATGGCATGGTGAGCAAAAAACGATGGATTTAGGCCCAGATCTCTGTACTGGGGTGAATGTATGACATTGTTCTTCATTCTGTCCATCAATTGTTCTTTTTGCATTTGTCACCCCGAGTGGGACGGGTATGCCCAGACGTGGGTCCCGTGCTCTCCATGCCACTGGAGTCAAGCTATCCTGGCTGATGAGGGCTGAAAGCCCGAAACCGGTCCTAGGATGCTTGTTTCCAGTCCAGGGAGGACCTGGCCTGGCAGTTCGGGCTGGACTGTTCCCATTGGGCGCAGGGTCAAGACTGATTTGCATATGGCTGGGTCCAAACTGGAATGGCATGGTGAGCAAACAAACAATGGATTTAGGCCCAGATCTCTGTACTGGGGTGAATGTATGACATTGTTCTGCATTCTGTCCATCAATTGTTCTTTTTGCATTTGTCACCCCGAGTGGGACGGGTATGCCCAGACGTGGGTCCCGTGCTCTCCATGCCACTGGAGTCAAGCTATCCTGGCTGATGAGGGCTGACAGCCCGAAACCGGTCCTAGGATGCTTGTTTCCAGTCCAGGGAGGAACTGGCCTGGCAGTTCGGGCTGGACTGTTCCCATTGGGCGCAGGGTCAAGACTGATTTGCATATGGCTGGGTCCAAACTGGAAGGGCATGGTGAGCAAAAAACGATGGATTTAGGCCCAGATCTCTGTACTGGGGTGAATGTATGACATTGTTCTGCATTCTGTCCATCAATTGTTCTTTTTGCATTTGTCACCCCGAGTGGGACGGGTATGCCCAGATGTGGGTCCCGTGCTCTCCATGCCACTGGAGTCAAGCTATCCTGGCTGATGAGGGATGAAAGCCCGAAACCGGTCCTAGGATGCTTGTTTCCAGCCCAGGGAGGACCTGGCCTGGCAGTTCGGGCTGGACTGTTCCCATTGGGCGCAGGGTCAAGACTGATTTGCATATGGCTGGGACCAAACTGGAATGGCATGGTGAGCAAAAAAACGATGGATTTAGGCCCAGATCTCTGTACTGGGGTGAATGTATGACATTGTTCTGCATTCTGTCCATCAAGTGTTCTTTTTGCATTTGTCACCCCGAGTGGGACGGGTATGCCCAGACGTGGGTCCCGTGCTCTCCATGCCACTGGAGTCAAGCTATCCTGGCTGATGAGGGCTGAAAGCCCGAAACCGGTCCTAGGATGCTTGTTTCCAGTCCAGGGAGGACCTGGCCTGGCAGTTCGGGCTGGACTGTTCCCATTGGGCGCAGGGTCAAGACTGATTTGCATATGGCTGGGTCCAAACTGGAATGGCATGGTGAGCAAAAAACTATGGATTTAGGCCCAGATCTCTGTACTGGGGTGAATGTATGACATTGTTCTGCATTCTGTCCATCAATTGTTCTTTTTGCATTTGTCGCCGCTAGTGGGACGGGTATGCCCAGACGTGGGTTCTGTGCTCTCCATGCCACTGGAGTCAAGCTATCCTGGCTGATGAGGGCTGAAAGCCCGAAACCGGTCCTAGGATGCTTGTTTCCAGTCCAGGGAGGACCTGGCCTGGCAGTTCGGGCTGGACTGTTCCCATTGGGCGCAGGGTCAAGACTGATTTGCATATGGCTGGGTCCAAACTGGAATGGCATGGTGAGCAAAAAAACGATGGTACTGGGGTGAATGTATGACATTGTTCTGCATTCTGTCCATCAATTGTTCTTTTTGCATTTGTCACCCCGAGTGGGACGGTATGCCCAGGCATGGGTCCCGTGCTCTCCATGCCACTGGAGTCAAGCTATCCTGGTTGATGAGGGCTGAAAGCCCGAAACCGGTCCTAGGATGCTTGTTTCCAGTCCAGGGAGGACCTGGCCTGGCAGTTCGGGCTGGACTGTTCCCATTGGTCGCAGGGTCAAGACTGATTTGCATATGGCTGGGTCCAAACTGGAATGGCATGGTGAGCAAAAAAACGATGGATTTAGTCCCAGATCTCTGTACTGGGGTGAATGTATGACATTGTTCTGCATTCTGTCCATCAATTGTTCTTTTTGCATTTGTCACCCTGAGTGGGACGGGTATGCCCAGACGTGGGTCCCGTGCTCTCCATGCCACTGGAGTCAAGCTAACCTGGCTGATGAGGACTGAAAGCCAAAACCGGTCCTAGGATGCTTGTTTCCAGTCCAGGGAGGACCTGGCCTGGCAGTTCGGGCTGGACTGTTCCCATTGGGCGCAGGGTCAAGACTGATTTGCATATGGCTGGGTCCAAACTGGAATGGCATGGCGAGCAAAAAACGATGGATTTAGGCCCAGATCTCTGTACTGGGGTGAATGTATGACATTGTTCTGCATTCTGTCCATCAATTGTTCTTTTTGCATTTGTCACCCCGAGTGGGACGGGTATGCCCAGATGTGGGTCCCGTGCTCTCCATGCCACTGGAGTCAAGCTATCCTGGCTGATGAGGGATGAAAGCCCGAAACCGGTCCTAGGATGCTTGTTTCCAGCCCAGGGAGGACCTGGCCTGGCAGTTCGGGCTGGACTGTTCCCATTGGGCGCAGGGTCAAGACTGATTTGCATATGGCTGGGACCAAACTGGAATGGCATGGTGAGCAAAAAACGATGGATTTAGGCCCAGATCTCTGTACTGGGGTGAATGTATGACATTGTTCTGCATTCTGTCCATCAATTGTTCTTTTTGCATTTGTCACCCCGAGTGGGACGGGTATGCCCAGACGTGGGTCCCGTGCTCTCCATGCCACTGGAGTCAAGCTATCCTGGCTGATGAGGGCTGAAAGCCCGAAACCGGTCCTAGGATGCTTGTTTCCAGTCCAGGGAGGACCTGGCCTGGCAGTTCGGGCTGGACTGTTCCCATTGGGCGCAGGGTCAAGACTGATTTGCATATGGCTGGGTCCAAACTGGAATGGCATGGTGAGCAAAAAACTATGGATTTAGGCCCAGATCTCTGTACTGGGGTGAATGTATGACATTGTTCTGCATTCTGTCCATCAATTGTTCTTTTTGCATTTGTCACCCCTAGTGGGACGGGTATGCCCAGACGTGGGTTCCGTGCTCTCCATGCCACTGGAGTCAAGCTATCCTGGCTGATGAGGGCTGAAAGCCCGAAACCGGTCCTAGGATGCTTGTTTCCAGTCCAGGGAGGACCTGGCCTGGCAGTTCGGGCTGGACTGTTCCCATTGGGCGCAGGGTCAAGACTGATTTGCATATGGCTGGGTCCAAACTGGAATGGCATGGTGAGCAAAAAACGATGGATTTAGGCCCAGATCTCTGTACTGGGGTGAATGTATGACATTGTTCTGCATTCTGTCCATCAATTGTTCTTTTTGCATTTGTCACCCCGAGTGGGACGGTATGCTCAGACATGGGTCCCGTGCTCTCCATGCCACTGGAGTCAAGCTATCCTGGTTGATGAGGGCTGAAAGCCCGAAACCGGTCCTAGGATGCTTGTTTCCAGTCCAGGGAGGACCTGGCCTGGCAGTTCGGGCTGGACTGTTCCCATTGGTCGCAGGGTCAAGACTGATTTGCATATGGCTGGGTCCAAACTGGAATGGCATGGTGAGCAAAAAAACGATGGATTTAGGCCCAGATCTCTGTACTGGGGTGAATGTATGACATTGTTCTGCATTCTGTCCATCAATTGTTCTTTTTGCATTTGTCACCCTGAGTGGGACGGGTATGCCCAGACGTGGGTCCCGTGCTCTCCATGCCACTGGAGTCAAGCTAACCTGGCTGATGAGGGCTGAAAGCCAAAACCGGTCCTAGGATGCTTGTTTCCAGTCCAGGGAGGACCTGGCCTGGCAGTTCGGGCTGGACTGTTCCCATTGGGCGCAGGGTCAAGACTGATTTGCATATGGCTGGGTCCAAACTGGAATGGCATGGCGAGCAAAAAAACGATGGATTTAGGCCCAGATCTCTGTACTGGGGTGAATGTATGACATTGTTCTTCATTCTGTCCATCAATTGTTCTTTTTGCATTTGTCACCCCGAGTGGGACGGGTATGCCCAGACGTGGGTCCCGTGCTCTCCATGCCACTGGAGTCAAGCTATCCTGGCTGATGAGGGCTGAAAGCCCGAAACCGGTCCTAGGATGCTTGTTTCCAGTCCAGGGAGGACCTGGCCTGGCAGTTCGGGCTGGACTGTTCCCATTGGGCGCAGGGTCAAGACTGATTTGCATATGGCTGGGTCCAAACTGGAATGGCATGGTGAGCAAACAAACGATGGATTTAGGCCCAGATCTCTGTACTGGGGTGAATGTATGACATTGTTCTGCATTCTGTCCATCAATTGTTCTTTTTGCATTTGTCACCCCGAGTGGGACGGGTATGTCCAGACGTGGGTCCCGTGCTCTCCATGCCACTGGAGTCAAGCTATCCTGGCTGATGAGGGCTGACAGCCCGAAACCGGTCCTAGGATGCTTGTTTCCAGTCCAGGGAGGAACTGGCCTGGCAGTTCGGGCTGGACTGTTCCCATTGGGCGCAGGGTCAAGACTGATTTGCAAATGGCTGGGTCCAAACTGGAATGGCATGGTGAGCAAAAAACGATGGATTTAGGCCCAGATCTCTGTACTGGGGTGAATGTATGACATTGTTCTGCATTCTGTCCATCAATTGTTCTTTTTGCATTTGTCACCCCGAGTGGGACGGGTATGCCCAGATGTGGGTCCCGTGCTCTCCATGCCACTGGAGTCAAGCTATCCTGGCTGATGAGGGATGAAAGCCCGAAACCGGTCCTAGGATGCTTGTTTCCAGCCCAGGGAGGACCTGGCCTGGCAGTTCGGGCTGGACTGTTCCCATTGGGCGCAGGGTCAAGACTGATTTGCATATAGCTGGGACCAAACTGGAATGGCATGGTGAGCAAAAAAACGATGGATTTAGGCCCAGATCTCTGTACTGGGGTGAATGTATGACATTGTTCTGCATTCTGTCCATCAGTTGTTCTTTTTGCATTTGTCACCCCGAGTGGGACGGGTATGCCCAGACGTGGGTCCCGTGCTCTCCATGCCACTGGAGTCAAGCTATCCTGGCTGATGAGGGCTGAAAGCCCGAAACCGGTCCTAGGATGCTTGTTTCCAGTCCAGGGAGGCCCTGGCCTGGCAGTTCGGGCTGGACTGTTCCCATTGGGCGCAGGGTCAAGACTGATTTGCATATGGCTAGGTCCAAACTGGAATGGCATGGTGAGCAAAAAAACGATGGATTTAGGCCCAGATCTCTGTACTGGGGTGAATGTATGACATTGTTCTGCATTCTATCCATCAATTGTTCTTTTTGCATTTGTCACCCCGAGTGGGACGGTATGCCCAGACATGGGTCCCGTGCTCTCCATGCCACTGGAGTCAAGCTATCCTGGCTGATGAGGGCTGAAAGCCCGAAACCGGTCCTAGGATGCTTGTTTCCAGTCCAGGGAGGCCCTGGCCTGGCAGTTCGGGCTGGACTGTTCCCATTGGGTGCAGAGTCAAGACTGATTTGCATATGGCTGGGACAAACTGGAATGGCATGGTGAGCAAAAAAACGATGTATTTAGGCCCAGATCTCTGTACTGGGGTGAATGTATGAGATTGTTCTGCATTCTGTCCATCAATTGTTCTTTTTGCATTTGTCACCCCGAGTGGGACGGGTATGCCCAGACGTGGGTTCTGTGCTCTCCATGCCACTGGAGTCAAGCTATCCTGGCTGATGAGGGCTTAAAGCCCGAAACCGGTCCTAGGATACTTGTTTCCAGTCCAGGGAGGACCTGGCCTGGCAGTTCGGGCTGGACTCTTCCCATTGGGCGCAGGGTCAAGACTGATTTGCATATGCCTGGGTCCAAACTGGAATGGCATGGTGAGCAAAAAACGATGGATTTAGGCCCAGATCTCTGTACTGGGGTCAATGTATGACATTGTTCTGCATTCTGTCCATCAATTGTTCTTTTTGCATTTGTCACCCCGAGTGGGACGGGTATGCCCAGACGCGGGTCCCGTGCTCTCCATGCCACTGGAGTCAAGCTAACCTGGCTGATGAGGGCTGAAAGCCCGAAACCGGTCCTAGGATGCTTGTTTCCAGTCTAGGGAGGACCTGGCCTGGCAGTTCCGGCTGGACTGTTCCCATTGGGCGCAGGGTCAAGACTGATTTGCATATGGCTGGGTCCAAACTGGAATGGCATGGTGAGCAAAAAAACGATGGATTTAGGTCCAGATCTCTGTACTGGGGTGAATGTATGACATTGTTCTGCATTCTGTCCATCAATTGTTCTTTTTGCATTGGTCACCCTGAGTGGGACGGGTATGCCCAGACGTGGGTCCCATGCTCTCCATGCCACTGGAGTCAAGCTAACCTGGCTGATGAGGGCTGAAAGCCCAAAACCGGTCCTAGGATGCTTGTTTCCAGTCCAGGGAGGACCTGGCCTGGCAGTTCGGGATGGACTGTTCCCATTGGGCGCAGGGTCAAGACTGATTTGCATATGGCTGGGTCCAAACTGGAATGGCATGGTGAGCAAAAAAACGATGGATTTAGGCCCAGATCTCTGTACTGGGGTGAATGTATGACATTGTTCTGCATTCTGTCCATCAATTGTTCTTTTTGCATTTGTCACCCCGAGTGGGACGGGTATGCCCAGATGTGGGTCCCGTGCTCTCCATGCCACTGGAGTCAAGCTATCCTGGCTGATGAGGGATGAAAGCCCGAAACCGGTCCTAGGATGCTTGTTTCCAGCCCAGGGAGGACCTGGCCTGGCAGTTCGGGCTGGACTGTTCCCATTGGGCGCAGGGTCAAGACTGATTTGCATATAGCTGGGACCAAACTGGAATGGCATGGTGAGCAAAAAACGATGGATTTAGGCCCAGATCTCTGTACTGGGGTGAATGTATGACATTGTTCTGCATTCTGTCCATCAATTGTTCTTTTTGCATTTGTCACCCCGAGTGGGACGGGTATGCCCAGACGTGGGTCCCGTGCTCTCCATGCCACTGGAGTCAAACTATCCTGGCTGATGAGGGCTGAAAGCCCGAAACCGGTCCTAGGATGCTTGTTTCCAGTCCAGGGAGGACCTGGCCTGGCAGTTCGGGCTGGACTGTTCCCATTGGGCGCAGGGTCAAGACTGATTTGCATATGGCTGGGTCCAAACTGGAATGGCATGGTGAGCAAAAAAACGATGGATTTAGGCCCAGATCTCTGTACTGGGGTGAATGTATGAGATTGTTCTGCATTCTGTCCATCAATTGTTCTTTTTGCATTTGTCACCCCGAGTGGGACGGGTATGCCCAGACGTGGGTTCTGTGCTCTCCATGCCACTGGAGTCAAGCTATCCTGGCTGATGAGGGCTTAAAGCCCGAAACCGGTCCTAGGATGCTTGTTTCCAGTCCAGGGAGGACCTGGCCTGGCAGTTCGGGCTGGACTCTTCCCATTGGGCGCAGGGTCAAGACTGATTTGCATATGGCTGGGTCCAAACTGGAATGGCATGGTGAGCAAAAAAACGATGGATTTAGGCCCAGATCTCTGTACTGGGGTCAATGTATGACATTGTTCTGCATTCTGTCCATCAATTGTTCTTTTTGCATTTGTCACCCCGAGTGGGACGGGTATGCCCAGACGCGGGTCCCGTGCTCTCCATGCCACTGGAGTCAAGCTAACCTGGCTGATGAGGGCTGAAAGCCCGAAACCGGTCCTAGGATGCTTGTTTCCAGTCCAGGGAGGACCTGGCCTGGCAGTTCGGGCTGGACTGTTCCCATTGGGCGCAGGGTCAAGACTGATTTGCATAAGGCTGGGACCAAACTGGAATGGCATGGTGAGCAAAAAAACGATGGATTTAGGCCCAGATCTCTGTACTGGGGTGAATGTATGACATTGTTCTGCATTCTGTCCATCAATTGTTTTTTCTTTTGCATTTGTCACCCCGAGTGGGACGGGTGTGCCCAGACGTGGGTCCCGTGCTCTCCATGCCACTGGAGTCAAGCTATCCTGGCTGATGAGGGCTGAAAGCCCGAAACCTGTCCTAGGACGCTTGTTTCCAGTCCAGGGAGGACCTGGCCTGGCAGTTCGGGCTGGACTGTTCCCATTGGGCGCAGGGTCAAGACTGATTTGCATATGGCTGGGTCCAAACTGGAATGGCATGGTGAGCAAAAAAACGATGGATTTAGGCCCAGATCTCTGTACTGGGGTGAATGTATGACATTGTTCTGCATTCTGTCCATCAATTGTTCTTTTTGCATTTGTCACCCCGAGTGGGACGGGTATGCCCAGACGTGGGTCCCGTGCTCTCCATGCCACTGGAGTCAAGCTATCCTGGCTGATGAGGGCTGTAAGCCCGAAACCGGTCCTAGGATGCTTGTTTCCAGTCCAGGGAGGACCTGGCCTGGCAGTTTGGGCTGGACTGTTCCCATTGGGCGCAGGGTCAAGACTGATTTGCATATGGCTGGGTCCAAACTGGAATGGCATGGTGAGCAAAAAACGATGGATTTAGGCCCAGATCTCTGTACTGGGGTGAATGTATGACATTGTTCTGCATTCTGTCCATCAATTGTTCTTTTTGCATTTGTCACCCCGAGTGGGACGGGTATGCCCAGACGTTGGTCCCGTGCTCTCCATGCCACTGGAGTCAAGCTATCCTGGCTGATGAGGGCTGTAAGCCCGAAACCGGTCCTAGGATGCTTATTTCCAGTCCAGGGAGGACCTGGCCTGGCAGTTTGGGCTGGACTGTTCCCATTGGGCGCAGGGTCAAGACTGATTTGCATATGGCTGGGTCCAAACTGGAATGGCATGGTGAGCAAAAAAACGATGGATTTAGGCCCAGATCTCTGTACTGGGGTGAATGTATGACATTGTTCTGCATTCTGTCCATCAATTGTTCTTTTTGCATTGGTCACCCTGAGTGGGACGGGTATGCCCAGACGTGGGTCCCGTGCTCTCCATGCCACTGGAGTCAAGCTAACCTGGCTGATGAGGGCTGAAAGCCCAAAACCGGTCCTAGGATGCTTGTTTCCTGTCCAGGGAGGCCCTGGCCTGCCAGTTCGGGCTGGACTGTTCCCATTGGGCGCAGGGTCAAGACTGATTTGCATATGGCTGGGTCCAAACTGGAATGGCATGGTGAGCAAAAAAACGATGGATTTAGGCCCAGATCTCTGTACTGGGGTGAATGTATGACATTGTTCTGCATTCTGTCCATCAATTGTTCTTTTTGCATTTGTCACCCCGAGTGGGACGGGTATGCCCAGACGTGGGTCCCGTGCTCTCCATGCCACTGGAGTCAAGCTATCCTGGCTGATGAGGGATGAAAGCCCGAAACCGGTCCTAGTATGCTTGTTTCCAGCCCAGGGAGGACCTGGCCTAGCAGTTCGGGCTGGACTGTTCCCATTGGGCGCAGGGTCAAGACTGATTTGCATATGGCTGGGTCCAAACTGGAATGGCATGGTGAGCAAAAAAACGATGGATTTAGGCCCAGATCTCTGTACTGGGGTGAATGTATGACATTGTTCTACATTCTGTCCATCAATTGTTCTTTTTGCATTTGTCACCCCGAGTGGGACGGGTAAGCCCAGACGTGGGTCCCGTGCTCTCCATGCCACTGGAGTCAAGCTATCCTGGTTGATGAGGGCTGAAAGCCCGAAACCGGTCCTAGGATGCTTGTTTCCAGTCCAGGGAGGACCTGGCCTGGCAGTTCGGGCTGGACTGTTCCCATTGGGCGCAGGGTCAAGACTGATTTGCATATGGCTGGGTCCAAACTGGAATGGCATGGCGAGCAAAAACGATGGATTTAGGCCCAGATCTCTGTACTGGGGTGAATGTATGACATTGTTCTTCATTCTGTCCATCAATTGTTCTTTTTGCATTTGTCACCCCGAGTGGGACGGGTATGCCCAGACGTGGGTCCCGTGCTCTCCATGCCACTGGAGTCAAGCTATCCTGGCTGATGAGGGCTGAAAGCCCGAAACCGGTCCTAGGATGCTTGTTTCCAGTCCAGGGAGGACCTGGCCTGGCAGTTCGGGCTGGACTGTTCCCATTGAGCGCAGGGTCAAGACTGATTTGCATATGGCTGGGTCCAAACTGGAATGGCATGGTGAGCAAACAAACGATGGATTTAGGCCCAGATCTCTGTACTGGGGTGAATGTATGACATTGTTCTGCATTCTGTCCATCAATTGTTCTTTTTGCATTTGTCACCCCGAGTGGGACGGGTATGCACAGACGTGGGTCCCGTGCTCTCCATGCCACTGGAGTCAAGCTATCCTGGCTGATGAGGGCTGACAGCCCGAAACTGGTCCTAGGATGCTTGTTTCCAGTCCAGGGAGGACCTGGCCTGGCAGTTCGGGCTGGACTGTTCCCATTGGGCGCAGGGTCAAGACTGATTTGCATATGGCTGGGTCCAAACTGGAATGGCATGGTGAGCAAAAAACGATGGATTTAGGCCCAGATCTCTGTACTGGGGTCAATGTATGACATTGTTCTGCATTCTGTCCATCAATTGTTCTTTTTGCATTTGTCACCCCGAGTGGGACGGGTATGCCCAGACGTGGGTCCCGTGCTCTCCATGCCACTGGAGTCAAGCTAACCTGGCTGATGAGGGATGTAAGCCCGAAACCGGTCCTAGGATGCTTGTTTCCAGCCCAGGGAGGACCTGGCCTGGCAGTTCGGGCTGGACTGTTCCCATTGGGCGCAGGGTCAAGACTGATTTGCATATGGCTGGGACCAAACTGGAATGGCATGGTGAGCAAAAAAACGATGGATTTAGGCCCAGATCTCTGTACTGGGGTGAATGTATGACATTGTTCTGCATTCTGTCCATCAATTGTTCTTTTTGCATTTGTCACCCCGAGTGGGACGGGTATGCCCAGACGTGGGTCCCGTGCTCTCCATGCCACTGGAGTCAAGCTATCCTGGCTGATGAGGGCTGAAAGCCCGAAACCGGTCCTAGGATGCTTGTTTCCAGTCCAGGGAGGACCTGGCCTGGCAGTTCGGGCTGGACTGTTCCCATTGGGCGCAGGGTCAAGACTGATTTGCATATGGCTGGGTCCAAACTGGAATGGCATGGTGAGCAAAAAACGATGGATTTAGGCCCAGATCTCTGTACTGGGCTGAATGTATGACATTGTTCTGCATTCTGTCCATCAATTGTTCTTTTTGCATTTGTCACCCCTAGTGGGACGGGTATGCCCAGACGTGGGTTCCGTGCTCTCCATGCCACTGGAGTCAAGCTATCCTGGCTGATGAGGGCTGAAAGCCCGAAACCGGTCCTAGGATGCTTGTTTCCAGTCCAGGGAGGACCTGGCCTGGCAGTTCGGGCTGGACTGTTCCCATTGGGCGCAGGGTCAAGACTGATTTGCATATGGCTGGGTCCAAACTGGAATGGCATGGTGAGCAAAAAACGATGGATTTAGGCCCAGATCTCTGTACTGGGGTGAATGTATGACATTGTTCTGCATTCTGTCCATCAATTGTTCTTTTTGCATTTGTCACCCCGAGTTGGACGGTATGCCCAGACATGGGTCCCGTGCTCTCCATGCCACTGGAGTCAAGCTATCCTGGCTGATGAGGGCTGAAAGCCCGAAACCGGTCCTAGGATGCTTGTTTCCAGTCCAGGGAGGACCTGGCCTGGCAGTTCGGGCTGGACTGTTCCCATTGGGCGCAGAGTCAAGACTGATTTGCATATGGCTGGGACCAAACTGGAATGGCATGGTGAGCAAAAAAACGATGTATTTAGGCCCAGATCTCTGTACTGGGTTGAATGTATGACATTGTTCTGCATTCTGTCCATCAATTGTTCTTTTTGCATTTGTCACCCCGAGTGGGACGGGTATGCCCAGATGTGGGTCCCGTGCTCTCCATGCCACTGGAGTCAAGCTATCCTGGCTGATGAGGGCTGAAAGCCCGAAACCAGTCCTAGGATGCTTGTTTCCAGTCCAGGGAGGACCTGGCCTGGCAGTTCGGGCTGGACTGTTCCCATTGGGCGCAGGGTCAAGACTGATTTGCATATGGCTGGGTCCAAACTGGAATGGGATGGTGAGCAAAAAACGATGGATTTAGGCCCAGATCTCTGTACTGGGGTGAATGTATGAGATTGTTCTGCATTCTGTCCATCAATTGTTCTTTTTGTATTTGTCACCCCGAGTGGGACGGGTATGCCCAGACGTGGGTTCTGTGCTCTCCATGCCACTGGAGTCAAGCTATCCTGGCTGATGAGGGCTTAAAGCCCAAAACCGGTCCTAGGATGCTTGTTTCCAGTCCAGGGAGGACCTGGCCTGGCAATTCGGGCTGGACTCTTCCCATTGGGCGCAGGGTCAAGACTGATTTGCATATGGCTGGGTCCAAACTGGAATGGCATGGTGAGCAAAAAAACGATGGATTTAGGCCCAGATCTCTGTACTGGGGTCAATGTATGACATTGTTCTGCATTCTGTCCCTCAATTGTTCTTTTTGCATTTGTCACCCCGAGTGGGACGGGTATGCCCAGACGCGGGTCCCGTGCTCTCCATGCCACTGGAGTCAAGCTAACCTGGCTGATGAGGGCTGAAAGCCCGAAACCGGTCCTAGGATGCTTGTTTCCAGTCCAGGGAGGACCTGGCCTGGCAGTTCGGGCTGGACTGTTCCCATTGGGCGCAGGGTCAAGACTGATTTGCATAAGGCTGGGACCAAACTGGAATGGCATGGTGAGCAAAAAAACGATGGATTTAGGCCCAGATCTCTGTACTGGGGTGAATGTATGACATTGTTCTGCATTCTGTCCATCAATTGTTCTTTTTGCATTTGTCACCCCGAGTGGGACGGGTATGCCCAGACGTGGGTCCCGTGCTCTCCATGCCACTGGAGTCAAGCTATCCTGGCTGATGAGGGCTGAAAGCCCGAAACCGGTCCTAGGACGCTTGTTTCCAGTCCAGGGAGGACCTGGCCTGGCAGTTCGGGCTGGACTGTTCCCATTGGGCGCAGGGTCAAGACTGATTTGCATATGGCTGGGTCCAAACTGGAATGGCATGGTGAGCAAAAAACGATGGATTTAGGCCCAGATCTCTGTACTGGGGTGAATGTATGACATTGTTCTGCATTCTGTCCATCAATTGTTCTTTTTGCATTTGTCACCCCGAGTGGGACGGGTATGCCCAGACGTGGGTCCCGTGCTCTCCATGCCACTGGAGTCAAGCTATCCTGGCTGATGAGGGCTGTAAGCCCAAAACCGGTCCTAGGATGCTTGTTTCCAGTCCAGGGAGGACCTGGCCTGGCAGTTTGGGCTGGACTGTTCCCATTGGGCGCAGGGTCAAGACTGATTTGCATATGGCTGGGTCCAAACTGGAATGGCATGGTGAGCAAAAAACGATGGATTTAGGCCCAGATCTCTGTACTGGGGTGAATGTATGACATTGTTCTGCATTCTGTCCATCAATTGTTCTTTTTGCATTTGTCACCCCGAGTGGGACGGGTATGCCCAGACGTTGGTCCCGTGCTCTCCATGCCACTGGAGTCAAGCTATCCTGGCTGATGAGGGCTGTAAGCCCGAAACCGGTCCTAGGATGCTTGTTTCCAGTCCAGGGAGGACCTGGCCTGGCAGTTTGGGCTGGACTGTTCCCATTGGGCGCAGGGTCAAGACTGATTTACATATGGCTGGGTCCAAACTGGAATGGCATGGTGAGCAAAAAAACGATGGATTTAGGCCCAGATCTCTGTACTGGGGTGAATGTATGACATTGTTCTGCATTCTGTCCATCAATTGTTCTTTTTGCATTTGTCACCCCGAGTGGAACGGGTATGCCCTGACGTGGGTCCCGTGCTCTCCATGCCACTGGAGTCAAGCTAACCTGGCTGATGAGGGCTGAAAGCCCGAAACCGGTCCTAGGATGCTTGTTTCCAGTCCAGGGAGGACCTGGCCTGGCAGTTCGGGCTGGACTGTTCCCATTGGGCGCAGGGTCAAGACTGATTTGCATATGGCTGGGTCCAAACTGGAATGGCATGGTGAGCAAAAAAACGATGGATTTAGGCCCAGATCTCTGTACTGGGGTGAATGTATGACATTGTTCTGCATTCTGTCCATCAATTGTTCCTTTTGCACCTGATCACAATGTACATTGCCATGCTGTCTGAATGTGAACATGTACCATGCGGCTACATACATGTGGACAGATTGTAACACAGCATCTCCCCTTCACATTGCAGGGGCACCGTCAACACCTCCTGCAGAGCAGTCCCAGCCACTCTTCACTGATGACGAGGAGGACACCACCAGCATCGACACCCAAGCCCTCCAAGACATCATTGAACTCATCCGCCAATCACCTCCAGGACCAGGGCAGCCCAGCTGCATCGAGGAGACCTCACCCACTCCACAAACCACCCAGCAGGAGGCACCCACAACCCCGGCTGTCTCCCAAGACCCCCCCGAACAACACATGGCCTTCCAACGCCGTGTGTTGGAGGGCCAGAGGGAGATGGCTGAGCAGGTGCGGGTGGGGTTCGACCTCATGGCTACCAAACTTGACGCCATCCATGGGTGTCTGAGTCCCATCAGGGACCACTTCCAGTCCCTAACGGACACCCACACGCCGCTCCATGGTCTCCAACTAGCCCTGGCTGACATTGCTGGAGTCATGACTCGGAGACAAGAGCACCTGTCCGCTCAGAGTGGCTCCAGCGATCTCAGCCGTGAGCTGGCACACATGCGGAGGCTCATGGAGGACATGGTGCGAATGGAGGCTGAAAGGATGGCAGCCACCGCTGCACATCAGCAAAATGTAGCTGGGATCTACCATGCCCTGCATGTCCTCATCATGGCATTGCTGCCACAAGGCGTGGCGCAGATGAATGCTGCTGCCCCTACACCAACCACATCTCCGCCTCCTGGTGTGTCAGTGCCTCACAGTGCGGCAGGCATTTCCACTCCGGCACCTGATGTGTCACTGCCACACAGTGCGGCCGACAATCCACCTCCGGCCCCTGATCTGTCAGTGGCACACAGTGCCGCAGCCAGAACTGCACCACCCACAGGTGGGGCAGAGCACACATCCGAGGACGAGGACGTGTATGGGCTTGAGATCAGAAGGAGGCACTAGCATTCATGTCTGCCACCTGGCCTGTTGCTGCTTGGTGCCGCACATGGCCCCATGACCTTCCACTGACCCCCGATACACTCTGCTGCACTCACCTTGGACCGCGACATGGACTGCCATATCCTGTTTGGTGACCAATGACACGGCGACCAGACTGCGGACTGTACCCTTCCTCTTCCGCTGTACTTGTCATTCCCCGATGGACTCTGGCTGGCCCTCCATGGGCCCATATTGTGAAGTGGGGTTGGCATGGCCCTGTACTGCTCCAGCTGCAAAACTCCACTGGATGTGCATTAAACATTCAGAAACGCACTGATGTGTCATGTCTTTCATCATTCATGTATGAATGTGTGGATGAATGTCGGGTCAGTGATTCCCCCTAACGTCAATGATGCTCATCTAGTAGGATTCCAGTCACAGTGTGCTACATTGCCGATTGCGTTCCGGGTGCCGTAGACACTACAACAGGGACACACGCATTAGTCAATTCCTTGTCCAGACATGGACTGAACCACGCCCAGAGGCCCCGAGTCATTGTTGCAAGCCCTGCGCTGGTCCGTCGTACGCCAGGCCAGACCACTCCGCTTACGCTCCGAGGGGGGGCCACATAGCTACAAGTCACAGGTTTACACGCTAGTGGTCTGCAGGTCGCTGGTCTAGTTGTCAGCATGTCACGGCCACTCCCTGAGGGCAGGTTTGCACACACACCACACCCATCCGGCACAGGCGTCACAGGCCATGTGACCCCGCCAATATAAGGGGCCGACAACGTCACATTCCCCACTGCCGGTGGTGACTGGATGACGGACGTTCCACGATTCTCAATCATAAAGGGCCCATGAGTTGTTGCGCACAGTGTTAGTGGCACCCGGAGCCATGCGGCCGTCACGGGCCTACCACCACGTGGCGCTGACTGGGGTTGCACAGGGTTAGTGGCACCCGAAGCCTTGCGGCCGTCACGGGCCTACCACCACGTGGCGCTGACTGGGGTTGCACAGGGTTAGTGGCACCAAAATTGCTGAGCGGGTGTGCGGCCTGCGATGATGACGTGTGCACTGATGTGGTCTCTGCCATTGATGCCTCAGGACTCAGCGTCATGTGTGGGACCTGCTGGGACGCGGTGCGGGTACGCATGATGTGGAGCATGCCATGGTGGCGGGACCTGGGCCTGGAGCTTGCACGGGCACGTGGTGTGCCCACTGGTGGACACACCGTTGGCGGCAGGTGTGCAGTGGGGCCTGGGTGCGCAAGTGCGGACAGCCAGCGCTGGCCGGCGGGAGGGGGTAGGGTGCGGCTGCATGTGTGCGCAGGGACGGACAGGCGTTGTTGCCGTGTGCAGTGAGATGGACTCTGCCATGATTGGTTGGAGACACACCAGTGGCAGCAGGTGAGCAGTGGTGCCTGGGTGCGCGGGGCGGCAGTGTCCCTCCTTCTCCCTCTCTCTCCCTTCCTTTCCTTCTCTCTCTCTCTCTCTCTCCCTTCCTTTCCTTCTCTCTCCCTTCCTTTCCTTCTCTCTCTCTCTCTCCCTTCCTTTCCTTCTCTCTCTCTCTCCCTTCCTTTCCCTCTCTCTCTCCCTTCCTTTCCTTCTCTCTCTCTCCTTTCCTTTCCTTCTCTCTCTCTCTCCCTTCCTTTCCTTCTCTCTCTTTCTCTCTCTGCCTTTCTTTCCTTCTCTGTTTCTCTGTGTCTCGCTCCTTTGATGTGAGCATGACACACGTTCTGATTTTGTGCTTTATTTTCTAGGCTGTGACATCAAGATTGTCCCGGATGGACCCGACAGGAGTCTTCCGCATTGATGTTTTCTGTTGTATTCAATAAAGTTTTTGGTTGTTACTTCAATGATGAGTGACTGTTTCTCGTTCTTCTGACCACACATGTGTTTCTTGTTGTCATTGTGCGACATCATGCGCTTTTTGTGGCTCTTGTGTCATGCACGGTATGTGTTTGTCCTGGGTGGGGGGGAGGGGGGTCCTGGGGGGGGGGGCCTGGGAGTGGTAGTGGTGGGTGTTGTGGCCCTCATGGGTCTCCGAGCTGCATGATCATTGTCTCCATGGCATCTGTGGGTCTTCTGATGTGGCTCTGGGCTCGGCTCCCTTTCATACTGCAGGTAGTCGTCCTGCTTTACACCAGCAGAAGGCAGGTGTTAAATCCCTGCTGCTACCGCGGCTTATCGCCTGTTTTTGGTTCGCATCGCAGATCTGGCAGTTCGTTGTGAATGTGGTGTAGTGGTGTTTTCGTGTGTTTTTGCCTACTCTGCATCTCATTAGGGTTAGTTGGTGTTGTCACCCGTGGAGGTAAATTTTGCGGCAGTTATCGCGGGAATACTTGCGTTGTCTGCAGTTTGCACCCGCTTGTGAATGGGGCGTTAAATCTATCTCCACTTTTGATGCGTTAAGATGGCGATAACTCGGCGATAAGTCCTTGTGAATATGCCCCTTAATCTATTTATCATTTGATCTCTTATGATCTCGTCTCTAAGGTCTTTAAATTTGCAAGTAACTGCTAATCTACGTAATGTAGCGACATATTGACCAATTGATTCTCCCGATTCTTGACCTCGAGAAAAGAATTTATGTCTTTCAACAGCCAGGCTCAACTTACTTCCAAAGTTCTCTTCTAATGTAAGTAGAGCATCTTCAAATACGTCTACTTCATCTCCCGACTCATCCGCATCTGCATTTCTGTTCACAGGTGTCGGCAAGGTTTTTAACACCTTTCTACCTTCCACACCTAAACAATTTTTTTAAATGGCTAACTTCCTCTATGTGATGTATACATCACCCCCAATCGCTTCTAAATAAGTCACAAAAGATTCTTTCCAATCTTCCCACTGCATGAGGGGCGATCCTGGTTCTTGTAGAAAACATGGTGGAGGAGGAATGCTTTGTACTGCCATATTTGTTGATGCTACTACTGATGTAAGATATATATGAATTTTCTTCCCTCAATAGTTCACAGAAAATTCTTATTTGTAAAATCCGGCGTGAATTATGTACTTTTTCACTTAGTTTCATAAGAAAGTCCAAGTTACATACAAGAATACGTACTTTATGCAGAACAGTGACCCACTGTAACCGTCTCTTCGTTTGCACACTCTTCAACACCAAGACGCTCTGTCCAATTCACTCAGGAGCAGTTATAACTGGCTATGATTCACCGCTTCCGGATGATTAAAATGCAACTATACGTGACAAAACACTGTTGCTAGAATACCGCTAATTTCCAAAATGGCGGTACGACTGCGTGATGACGTGATGCATCCCAGCATGCACTGGAATAGTAGAAGCACTTCCGGAAGACTAAGCAAACGCTTGAAGGAAAACGGACACTCACGCTGTTGCCAGGTACTGTCTATTCCGCCGTCGCCGCGTTCGACTCAAAGTCGCGTGCAAATGTCGAGTGCCCTCGAGTGCCCTTCAAATGTATACAGCTACTTGCAACGGCAGTGTAAATTCCTTGAAGATTTAGCAATAAGAATAATGTTCACAGCTCAATTTCACATACCGTTGTAACTGCCTTCTGATCCGTAGCATTCGTTTAACTCCTTGAATTCGTAGCTTAGGGGCCGTAATCTTACGCTCTGATCTTCGCCGCTTTACTCTTCATGAGATAAAATTCGTGACATAGTTCTCAGTTCTACAGCTTAAGTGGTGTCTGTTTAAAAGGATCTATCCCATCCTCGTCGCCATTTTTGAGAAGACAAGAGACACCCTGTAGAGTTTAATCCATATTTATTTTGCAGTGAAGAGCGGCCCCTGGAAGCATCCTGAGTCATCTGCAACTGCTGTCATCTCCCACATTCTAGATCACCCGAGACCTAACATTCAGTTACATCATCACCCAGCAACACCTCCAGGGACACCATTATGATTAGATACCAGGATGCAACCTGAACATCACAAAGTAAAATATAACAGCCAGGAGTAACCAGAGTCCACCCACTGTCAGGAGTAACCAGAGTCCACGCACCGTCAGGAGTAACCAGAGTCCACTCACCGTCAGGAGTAACCAGAGTCCACTTAGGCCAGGAGTAACCAGACTCCACTTAGGCCAGGATTAACCAGAGTCCACCCACAGTCAGGAGTAACCAGAGTCCAGCCACGCTCAGGAGTAACCAGAGTCCAGCCACGGTCAGGAGTAACCAGAGTCCACTTAGACCAGGAGTAACCAGAGTCCACCCACCATCAGGAGTAACCAGAGTCCACCCACCGTCAGGAGTAACCAGAGTCCACTTAGGCCAGGAGTAACCAGAGTCCACCCACTCTCAGGAGTAACCAGAGTCCACCCACCGTCAGGAGTAACCAGAGTCCACGTAGGCCAGGAGTAACCAGAGTCCACCCACCGTCAGGAGTAACCAGAGTCCACCCACCATCAGGAGTAACCAGAGTCCACTTAGGCCAAGTACCCAGAGTCCAGCCACGGTCAGGAGTAACCAGAGTCCACCCACCGTCAGGAGTAACCAGAGTCCACCCACCATCAGGAGTAACCAGAGTCCAGCCACCGTCAGGGGTAACTAGAGTCCACTTAGGCCAGGAGTAACCAGAGTCCACCCACCGTCAGGAGTAACCAGAGTCCCCCCACCGTCAGGAGTAACCGGAGTCCACCCACCATCAGGAGCAACCAGAGTCCACCCACCATCAGGAGCAACCAGAGTCCACTTAGGCCAGGAGTAACCAGAGTCCACTTAGGCCAGGAGTAACCAGAGTCCACCCACCATCAGGAGTAACCAGAGTCCAGCCATGGTCAGGAGTAACCAGAGTCCACCCACCGTCAGGAGTAACCAGAGTCCACTTAGGCCAGGAGTAACCAGAGTCCACCCACCGTCAGGAGTAACCAGAGTCCACTTAGGCCAGGAGTAACCAGAGTCCACCCACCGTCAGGAGTAACCAGAGACCACCCACCATCAGGAGTAACCAGAGTCCAGCCACGGTCAGGAGTAACCAGAGTCCACCCACTGTCAGGAGTAACCAGAGTCCAGACACGGTCAGGAGTAACCACAGTCCACTTAGGCCAGGAGTAACCAGAGTCCACCCACTGTCAGGAGTAACCAGAGTCCTCCCACCATCAGGAGTAACCAGAGTCCACCCACTGTCAGGAGTAACCAGAGTCCTTCCACCATCAGGAGTAACCAGAGTCCACCCACCATCAGGAGTAACCAGAGTCCACTTAGGCCAGGAGTCCACCCAGCGTCAGGAGTAACCAGAGTCCAGCCACAGTCAGGAGTAACCAGAGTCCACCCACCGTCAGGAGTAACCAGAGTCCACTTAGGCCAGGAGTAACCAGAGTCCACCCACCGTCAGGAGTAACCAGAGACCACCCACCATCAGGAGTAACCAGAGTCCAGCCACGGTCAGGAGTAACCAGAGTCCACCCACTGTCAGGAGTAACCAGAGTCCAGACACGGTCAGGAGTAACCACAGTCCACTTAGGCCAGGAGTAACCAGAGTCCACCCACTGTCAGGAGTAACCAGAGTCCTCCCACCATCAGGAGTAACCAGAGTCCACCCACTGTCAGGAGTAACCAGAGTCCTTCCACCATCAGGAGTAACCAGAGTCCACCCACCGTCAGGAGTAACCAGAGTCCACTTAGGCCAGGAGTCCACCCAGCGTCAGGAGTAACCAGAGTCCAGCCACGGTCAGGAGTAACCAGAGTCCAGCCACGGTGAGGAGTAACCAGAGTCCACTTAGGCTAGGAGTAACCAGAGTCCACCCACCATCAGGAGTGACCAGAGTCCACCCACCGTCAGGAGTAACCAGAGTCCAGCCACGGTCAGGAGTGACCAGAGTCCAGCCACAGTCAGGAGTATCCAGAGTCCACTTAGGCCAGGAGTAACCAGAGTCCACCCACTCTCAGGAGAACCAGAGTCCACACACTGTCAGGAGTAACTAGAGTCCACCCACCGTCAGGAGTAACCAGAGTCCACTTAGGCCAGGAGTAACCAGAGTCCACCCACCATCAGGAGCAACCAGAGTCCACCCACCGTCAGGAGTAACCAGAGTCCACTTAGGCCAGGAGTAGCCAGAGTCCACCCACCGTCAGGAGTAACCAGAGTCCACCCACCATCAGGAGTAACTAGAGTCCAGCCACCGTCAGGAGTAACCAGAGTCCACTTAGGCCAGGAGTAACCAGAGTCCACCCACTGTCAGGAGTAACCAGAGTCCACCCACCGTCAGGAATAACCAGAGTCCACCCACGGTCAGGAGTAACCAGAGTCCACCCACCGTCAGGAGCAACAAGAGTCCACTTAGGCCAGGAGCAACCAGAGTCCACTTAGGCCAGGAGCAACCAGAGTCCACTTAGGCCAGGAGTAACCAGAGTCCACCTAGGCCAGGAGTAACCAGAGTCCACCCACCATCAGGCGTAACCAGACTCCACCCACCGTCAGGAGTAACCAGAGTCCACCCACCTTCAGGAGCAACCAGAGTCCACTTAGACCAGGAGTAACCAGAGCCCACCCACCATCAGGGGTAACCAGAGTCCAGCCATGGTCAGGAGTAACCAGAGTCCAGCCACGGTCAGGAGTAACCAGAGTCCAGCCACGGTCAGGAGTAACCAGAGTCCACCCACCTTCAGGAGTAACCAGAGTCCACCCACCGTCAGGAGTATCTAGAGACCACCCACCGTCAGGAGTAACCAGAGTCCAGCCACGGTCAGGAGTAACCAGAGTCCACCCACCGTCAGGAGTAACCATAGTCCACCCACCATCAGGAGTAACCAGAGTCCACCCACCATCAGGAGCAACCAGAGTCCACCCACTGTCAGGAGTAACCAGAGTCCACTTAGGCCAGGAGTAACCAGAGTCCACTTAGGCCAGGAGTAACCAGAGTCTACTCACCATCAGGAGTAACCAGAGTCCAGCCACAGTCAGGAGTAACCAGAGTCCACCCACCGTCAGGAGTAACCAGAGTCCACCCACTGTCAGGAGTAACCAGAGTCCACCCACTGTCAGGAGTAACCAGAGTCCACTGAGGCCAGGAGTAACCAGAGTCCACTTAGGCCAGGAGTAACCAGAGTCCACCCACCATCAGGAGTAACCAGAGTCCATCCACCGTCAGGAATAACCAGAGTCCACCCACGGTCAGGAGTAACCAGAGTCCACCCACCGTCAGGAGCAACCAGAGTCCACTTAGGCCAGGAGCAACCAGAGTCCACTTAGGCCAGGAGTAACCAGAGTCCACCTAGGCCAGGAGTAACCAGAGTCCACCCACCATCAGGCGTAACCAGACTCCACCCACCGTCAGGAGTAACCAGAGTCCACCCACCGTCAGGAGCAACCAGAGTCCACTTAGGCCAGGAGTAACCAGAGCCCACCCACCATCAGGGGTAACCAGAGTCCAGCCATGGTCAGGAGTAACCAGAGTCCAGCCACGGTCAGGAGTAACCAGAGTCCAGCCACGGTCAGGAGTAACCAGAGTCCACCCACCTTCAGGTGTAACCAGAGTCCACCCACCGTCAGGAGTATCTAGAGACCACCCACCGTCAGGAGTAACCAGAGTCCAGCCACGGTCAGGAGTAACCAGAGTCCACCCACGGTCAGGAGTAACCAGAGTCCACCCACCATCAGGAGTAACCAGAGTCCACCCACCATCAGGAGCAACCAGAGTCCACCCACCGTCAGGAGTAACCAGAGTCCACTTAGGCCAGGAGTAACCAGAGTCCACTTAGGCCAGGAGTAACCAGAGTCCACTCACCATCAGGAGTAACCAGAGTCCAGCCACACTCAGGAGTAACCAGAGTCCACCCACCGTCAGGAGTAACCAGAGTACACCCACTGTCAGGAGTAACCAGAGTCCACCCACTGTCAGGAGTAACCAGAGTCCACTGAGGCCAGGAGTAACCAGAGTCCACTTAGGCCAGGAGTAACCAGAGTCCACCCACCATCAGGAGTAACCAGAGTCCAGCCACGGTCAGGAGTAACCAGAGTCCACCCACCGTCAGGAGTAACCAGAGTCCACTTAGGCCAGGAGTCACCAGAGTCCAGCCACGGTCAGGAGTAACCAGAGTCCACTTAGGCCAGGAGAAACTAGAGTCCACTTAGGCCAGGAGTAACCAGAGTCCAGCCATGGTCAGGAGTAACCAGAGTCCACCCACCGTCAGGAGTAACTGGAGTCCACTTAGGCCAGGAGTAACCAGAGTACACCCACTGTCAGGAGTAACCACAGTCCAGCCACGTTCAGGAGTAATCAGAGTCCACCCAGAGTCCACCCACCATCATGAGTAACCAGAGTCCACCCACCGTCAGGAGTAACCAGAGTCCACCCACCGTCAGGAGTAACCAGAGTCCAGCCACGGTCAGGAGTAACCAGATCCACCCACCGTCAGGAGTAACCAGAGTCCACCCACTGTCAGGAGTAACCAGAGTCCACTTAGGCCAGGAGTAACTAGAGTCCACCCACTGTCAGGAGTAACCAGAGTCCACCCACCGTCAGGAGTAACCAGAGTCCACCCACCGTCAGGAGTAACTAGAGTCCACCCACCGTCAGGAGTAACCAGAGTCCACTTAGGCCAGGAGTAACCAGAGTCCTCCCACCATCAGGAGCAACCAGAGTCCACCCACCGTCAGGAGTAACCAGAGTCCACTTAAGCCAGGAGTAACCAGAGTCCTCCCACCATCAGGAGCAACCAGAGTCCACCCACTGTCAGGAGTAACCAGAGTCCACCCACCATCAGGAGTAACTAGAGTCCTGCCACGGTCAGGGGTAACCAGAGTCCACCCACCGTCAGGAGTAACCAGAGTCCACTTAGGCCAGGAGTAACCAGAGTCCACTTAGGCCAGGAGTAACCAGAGTCCACCCACCATCAGGAGTAACCAGAGTCCAGCCATGGTCAGGAGTAACCAGAGTCCACCCACCGTCAGGAGTAACCAGAGTCCAGCCACGGTCAGGAGTAACCAGAGTCCACTTAGGCCAGGAGTAACCAGAGTCCACCCACCGTCAGGAGTAACCAGAGTCCACTTAGGCCAGGAGTAACCAGAGTCCACCCACCGTCAGGAGTAACCAGAGACCACCCACCATCAGGAGTAACCAGAGTCCAGCCACGGTCAGGAGTAACCAGAGTCCACCCACTGTCAGGAGTAACCAGAGTCCAGACACGGTCAGGAGTAACCAGAGTCCACCCACCTTCAGGAGTAACCAGAGTCCACCCACCGTCAGGAGTATCTAGAGACCACCCACCGTCAGGAGTAACCAGAGTCCAGCCACGGTCAGGAGTAACCAGAGTCCACCCACGGTCAGGAGTAACCAGAGTCCACCCACCATCAGGAGTAACCAGAGTCCACCCATCAATCAGGAGCAACCAGAGTCCACCCACCGTCAGGAGTAACCAGAGTCCACTTAGGCCAGGAGTAACCAGAGTCCACTTAGGCCAGGAGTAACCAGAGTCCACTCACCATCAGGAGTAACCAGAGTCCAGCCACACTCAGGAGTAACCAGAGTCCACCCACCGTCAGGAGTAACCAGAGTACACCCACTGTCAGGAGTAACCAGAGTCCACCCACTGTCAGGAGTAACCAGAGTCCACTGAGGCCAGGAGTAACCAGAGTCCACTTAGGCCAGGAGTAACCAGAGTCCACCCACCATCAGGAGTAACCAGAGTCCAGCCACGGTCAGGAGTAACCAGAGTCCACCCACCGTCAGGAGTAACCAGAGTCCACTTAGGCCAGGAGTAACCAGAGTCCAGCCACGGTCAGGAGTAACCAGAGTCCACTTAGGCCAGGAGAAACTAGAGTCCACTTAGGCCAGGAGTAACCAGAGTCCAGCCATGGTCAGGAGTAACCAGAGTCCACCCACCGTCAGGAGTAACTGGAGTCCACTTAGGCCAGGAGTAACCAGAGTACACCCACTGTCAGGAGTAACCAGAGTCCAGCCACGTTCAGGAGTAATCAGAGTCCACCCAGAGTCCACCCACCATCATGAGTAACCAGAGTCCACCCACCGTCAGGAGTAACCAGAGTCCACCCACCGTCAGGAGTAACCAGAGTCCAGCCACGGTCAGGAGTAACCAGATCCACCCACCGTCAGGAGTAACCAGAGTCCACCCACTGTCAGGAGTAACCAGAGTCCACCCACTGTCAGGAGTAACCAGAGTCCACTTAGGCCAGGAGTAACTAGAGTCCACCCACTGTCAGGAGTAACCAGAGTCCACCCACCGTCAGGAGTAACCAGAGTCCACCCACCGTCAGGAGTAACTAGAGTCCACCCACCGTAAGGAGTAACCAGAGTCCACTTAGGCCAGGAGTAACCAGAGTCCTCCCACCATCAGGAGCAACCAGAGTCCACCCACCGTCAGGAGTAACCAGAGTCCACTTAAGCCAGGAGTAACCAGAGTCCTCCCACCATCAGGAGCAACCAGAGTCCACCCACTGTCAGGAGTAACCAGAGTCCACCCACCATCAGGAGTAACTAGAGTCCTGCCACGGTCAGGGGTAACCAGAGTCCACCCACCGTCAGGAGTAACCAGAGTCCACTTAGGCCAGGAGTAACCAGAGTCCACTTAGGCCAGGAGTAACCAGAGTCCACCCACCATCAGGAGTAACCAGAGTCCAGCCATGGTCAGGAGTAACCAGAGTCCACCCACCGTCAGGAGTAACCAGAGTCCAGCCACGGTCAGGAGTAACCAGAGTCCACTTAGGCCAGGAGTAACCAGAGTCCACCCACCGTCAGGAGTAACCAGAGTCCACTTAGGCCAGGAGTAACCAGAGTCCACCCACCGTCAGGAGTAACCAGAGACCACCCACCATCAGGAGTAACCAGAGTCCAGCCACGGTCAGGAGTAACCAGAGTCCACCCACTGTCAGGAGTAACCAGAGTCCAGACACGGTCAGGAGTAACCAGAGTCCACCCACCTTCAGGAGTAACCAGAGTCCACCCACCGTCAGGAGTATCTAGAGACCACCCACAGTCAGGAGTAACCAGAGTCCAGCCACGGTCAGGAGTAACCAGAGTCCACCCACGGTCAGGAGTAACCAGAGTCCACCCACCATCAGGAGTAACCAGAGTCCACCCACCATCAGGAGCAACCAGAGTCCACCCACCGTCAGGAGTAACCAGAGTCCACTTAGGCCAGGAGTAACCAGAGTCCACTTAGGCCAGGAGTAACCAGAGTCCACTCACCATCAGGAGTAACCAGAGTCCAGCCACAGTCAGGAGTAACCAGAGTCCACCCACCGTCAGGAGTAACCAGAGTACACCCACTGTCAGGAGTAACCAGAGTCCACCCACTGTCAGGAGTAACCAGAGTCCACTGAGGCCAGGAGTAACCAGATTCCACTTAGGCCAGGAGTAACCAGAGTCCACCCACCATCAGGAGTAACCAGAGTCCAGCCACGGTCAGGAGTAACCAGAGTCCACCCACCGTCAGGAGTAACCAGAATCCACTTAGGCCAGGAGTAACCAGAGTCCAGCCACGGTCAGGAGTAACCAGAGTCCACTTAGGCCAGGAGAAACTAGAGTCCACTTAGGCCAGGAGTAACCAGAGTCCAGCCATGGTCAGGAGTAACCAGAGTCCACCCACCGTCAGGAGTAACTGGAGTCCACTTAGGCCAGGAGTAACCAGAGTACACCCACTGTCAGGAGTAACCAGAGTCCAGCCACGTTCAGGAGTAATCAGAGTCCACCCAGAGTCCACCCACCATCATGAGTAACCAGAGTCCACCCACCGTCAGGAGTAACCAGAGTCCACCCACCGTCAGGAGTAACCAGAGTCCAGCCACGGTCAGGAGTAACCAGATCCACCCACCGTCAGGAGTAACCAGAGTCCACCCACTGTCAGGAGTAACCAGAGTCCACTTAGGCCAGGAGTAACTAGAGTCCACCCACTGTCAGGAGTAACCAGAGTCCACCCACCGTCAGGAGTAACCAGAGTCCACCCACCGTCAGGAGTAACTAGAGTCCACCCACCGTCAGGAGTAACCAGAGTCCACTTAGGCCAGGAGTAACCAGAGTCCTCCCACCATCAGGAGCAACCAGAGTCCACCCACCGTCAGGAGTAACCAGAGTCCACTTAAGCCAGGAGTAACCAGAGTCCTCCCACCATCAGGAGCAACCAGAGTCCACCCACTGTCAGGAGTAACCAGAGTCCACCCACCATCAGGAGTAACTAGAGTCCTGCCACGGTCAGGGGTAACCAGAGTCCACCCACCGTCAGGAGTAACCAGAGTCCACTTAGGCCAGGAGTAACCAGAGTCCACTTAGGCCAGGAGTAACCAGAGTCCACCCACCATCAGGAGTAACCAGAGTCCAGCCATGGTCAGGAGTAACCAGAGTCCACCCACCGTCAGGAGTAACCAGAGTCCAGCCACGGTCAGGAGTAACCAGAGTCCACTTAGGCCAGGAGTAACCAGAGTCCACCCACCGTCAGGAGTAACCAGAGTCCACTTAGGCCAGGAGTAACCAGAGTCCACCCACCGTCAGGAGTAACCAGAGACCACCCACCATCAGGAGTAACCAGAGTCCAGCCACGGTCAGGAGTAACCAGAGTCCACCCACTGTCAGGAGTAACCAGAGTCCAGACACGGTCAGGAGTAACCACAGTCCACTTAGGCCAGGAGTAACCAGAGTCCACCCACTGTCAGGAGTAACCAGAGTCCTCCCACCATCAGGAGTAACCAGAGTCCACCCACTGTCAGGAGTAACCAGAGTCCTTCCACCATCAGGAGTAACCAGAGTCCACCCACCGTCAGAAGTAACCAGAGTCCACTTAGGCCAGGAGTCCACCCAGCGTCAGGAGTAACCAGAGTCCAGCCACAGTCAGGAGTAACCAGAGTCCACCTACCGTCAGGAGTAACCAGAGTCCAGCCACGGTCAGGAGTAACCAGAGTCCAGCCACGGTGAGGAGTAACCAGAGTCCACTTAGGCTAGGAGTAACCAGAGTCCACCCACCATCAGGAGTGACCAGAGTCCACCCACCGTCAGGAGTAACCAGAGCCCAGCCACGGTCAGGAGTGACCAGAGTCCAGCCACAGTCAGGAGTATCCAGAGTCCACTTAGGCCAGGAGTAACCAGAGTCCACCCACTCTCAGGAGAACTAGAGTCCACCCACTGTCAGGAGTAACTAGAGTCCACCCACCGTCAGGAGTACCAGAGTCCACTTAGGCCAGGAGTAACCAGAGTCCACCCACCATCAGGAGTAACCAGAGTCCACTTACGCCAGGAGTAGCCAGAGTCCACCCACCGTCAGGAGTAACCAGAGTCCACCCACCGTCAGGAGTAACCAGAGTCCACCCACCATCAGGAGTAACTAGAGTCCAGCCACCGTCAGGAGTAACCAGAGTCCACTTAGGCCAGGAGTAACCAGAGTCCACCCACTGTCAGGAGTAACCAGAGTCCACCCACCATCAGGAATAACCAGAGTCCACCCACGGTCAGGAGCAACCAGAGTCCACCCACGGTCAGGAGTAACCAGAGTCCACCCACCGTCAGGAGCAACCAGAGTCCACTTAGGCCAGGAGCAACCAGAGTCCACTTAGGCCAGGAGTAACCAGAGTCCACCTAGGCCAGGAGTAACCAGAGTCCTCCCACCATCAGGCGTAACCAGACTCCACCCACCGTCAGGAGTAACCAGAGTCCACCCACCGTCAGGAGCAACCAGAGTCCACTTAGGCCAGGAGCAACCAGAGTCCACTTAGGCCAGGAGTAACCAGAGTCCACCTAGGCCAGGAGTAACCAGAGTCCTCCCACCATCAGGCGTAACCAGAGTCCACCCACCTTCAGGAGTAACCAGAGTCCACCCACCGTCAGGAGTATCTAGAGACCACCCACCGTCAGGAATAACCAGAGTCCAGCCACGGTCAGGAGTAACCAGAGTCCACCCACCGTCAGGAGTAACCAGAGTCCACCCACCATCAGGAGTAACCAGAGTCCACCCACCATCAGGAGCAACCAGAGTCCACCTACCGTCAGGAGTTAGAGTCCACTTAGGCCAGGAGTAACCAGAGTCCACTTAGGCCAGGAGTAACCAGAGTCCACTCACCATCAGGAGTAACCAGAGTCCAGCCACAGTCAGGAGTAACCAGAGTTCACCCACCATCAGGAGTAACCAGAGTCCACCCACTGTCAGGAGTAACCAGAGTCCACCCACTGTCAGGAGTAACCAGAGTCCACTGAGGCCAGGAGTAATCAGAGTCCACTTAGGCCAGGAGTAACCAGAGTCCACCCACCATCAGGAGTAACCAGAGTCCAGCCACGGTCAGCAGTAACCAGAGCCCACTTAGGCCAGGAGTAACCAGAGTCCAGCCACGGTCAGGAGTAACCAGAGTCCACTTAGGCCAGGAGAAACTAGAGTCCACTTAGGCCAGGAGTAACCAGAGTCCAGCCACGGTCAGGAGTAACCAGAGTCCACCCACCATCAGGAGTAACTGGAGTCCACTTAGGCCAGGAGTAACCAGAGTCCACCCACTGTCAGGAGTAACCAGAGTCCAGCCACGGTCAGGAGTAATCAGAGTCCACCCACCGTCAGGAGTAACCAGAGTCCACCCACCGTCAGGAGTAACCAGAGTCCACCCACCGTCAGGAGTAACCAGAGTCCAGCCATGGTCAGGAGTAACCAGAGTCCAGCCACGGTCAGGAGTAACCAGATCCACCCACCGTCAGGAGTAACCAGAGTCCACCCACTGTCAGGAGTAACCAGAGTCCACTTAGGCCAGGAGTAACTAGAGTCTACCCACTGTCAGGAGTAACCAGAGTCCACCCACCGTCAGGAGTAACCAGAGTCCACCCACCATCAGGAGTAACTAGAGTCCACCCACCGTCAGGAGTAACCAGAGTCCACTTAGGCCAGGAGTAACCAGAGTCCACTTAGGCCAGGAGCAACCAGATTCCACCCACCGTCAGGAGTAACCAGAGTCCACTTAGGCCAGGAGTAACCAGAGTCCTCCCACCATCAGGAGCAACCAGAGTCCACTCACTGTCAGGAATAACCAGAGTCCACCCACCATCAGGAATAACCAGAGTCCACCCACCATCAGGAGTAACTAGAGTCCTGCCACGGTCAGGGGTAACCAGAGTCCACCCACCGTCAGGAGTAACCAGAGTCCACTTAGGCCAGGAGTAACCAGAGTCCACCCACCATCAGGAGTAACCAGAGTCCACCCACCATCAGGAGTAACTAGAGTACAGCCACAGTCAGGAGTAACCAGAGTCCACTTAGGCCAGGAGTAACCAGAGTCCACTTAGGCCAGGAGTAACCAGAGTCCACCCACCGTCAGGAGTAACTAGAGTACAGCCACAGTCAGGAGTAACCAGAGTCCACTTAGGCCAGGAGTAACCAGAGTCCACCCACTCTCAGGAGTAACCAGAGCCCACCCACCGTCAGGAGTAACTAGAGTGCACCCACCGTCAGGAGTAACCAGAGTCCACTTAGGCCATGATTAACCAGAGTCCACCCACCATCAGGAGCAACCAGAGTACACCCACCATCAGGGGTAACCAGAGTCCACTTAGGCCAGGAGTAACCAGAGTCCACCCACCATCAGGAGTAACCAGAGTCCACCCACTGTCAGGAGTAACTAGAGTCCAGCCACGGTCAGGAGTAACCAGAGTCCACCCACCGTCAGGAGTAACCAGAGTCCACCCACTGTCAGGAGTAACCAGAGTCCAGCCACCGTCAGGAGTAACCAGAGTCCAGCCACTGTCAGGAGTAACCAGAGTCCACTTAGGCCTGGAGTAACCAGAGTCCACCCACCATCAGAAGTAACCAGAGTCCACCCACCGTCAGGAGCAACCAGAGTCCACCCACCGTCAGGAGTAACCAGAGTCCACCCACCGTCAGGAGCAACCAGAGTCCACTTATGCCAGGAGCAACCAGAGTCCACTTAGGCCAGGAGTAACCAGAGTCCACTTAGGCCAGGAGTAACCAGAGTCCACCCACCGTCAGGAGTAACCAGAGTCCACCCACCGTCAGGAGCAAACAGAGTCCACTTAGGCCAGGAGTAACCAGAGTCCACCCACCATCAGGAGTAACCAGAGTCCACCCACCGTCAGGAGTAACCAGAGTCCAGCCACGGTTAGGAGTAACCAGAGTCCACCCACCTTCAGGAGTAACCAGAGTCTACCCACCGTCAGGAGTAAGCAGAGTCCACTTAGGCCAGGAGTAACCAGAGTCCACCCACCGTCAGGAGTATCCAGAGACCACCCACCATCAGGAGTAACCAGAGTCCACCCACCGTCAGGAGTAACCAGAGTCCACCCACCGTCACGGAGTAACCAGAGTCCACCCACCATCAGGAGCAACCAGAGTCCACCCACCGTCAGGATTAACCAGAGTCCAACCACTGTCAGGAGTAACCAGAGTCCACTAAGGCCAGGAGTAACCAGAGTCCACTTAGGCCAAGAGTAACCAGAGTCCACCCACCATCAGGAGCAACCAGAGTCCACCCACCGTCAGGAGTAACCAGAGTCCTCTTAGGCCAGGAGTAACCAGAGCCCTCTCACCATCAGGAGCAACCAGAGTCCACCCACCATCAGGAGTAACCAGAGTCCACCCACCATCAGGAGTAACTAGAGTCCAGCCACGGTCAGGAGTAACCAGAGTCCACCCACCGTCAGGAGTAACCAGAGTCCGCTTAGGCCAGGAGTAACCAGAGTCCACCCACCATCAGGAGTAACCAGAGTCCACCCACCGTCAGGAGTAACTAGAGTCCAGCCACAGTCAGGAGTAAATGGAGTCCACTTAGGACAGGAGTAACCAGAGTCCACCCACTGTCAGGAGTAACCAGAGTCCACCCACAGTCAGGAGTAACTAGAGTCCACCCACCGTCAGGAGTAACCAGAGTCCACCCACCGTCAGGAGCAAACAGAGTCCACTTAGGCCAGGAGTAACCAGAGTCCACCCACCATCAGGAGTAACCAGAGTCCAGCCACGGTCAGGAGTAACCAGAGTCCACTTAGGCCAGGAGTAACCAGAGTCCACCCACTCTCAGGAGTAACCAGAGTCCACCCACCGTCAGGAGTAACCAGAGTCCACGTAGGCCAGGAGTAACCAGAGTCCACCCACCGTCAGGAGTAACCAGAGTCCACCCACCATCAGGAGTAACCAGAGTCCACTTAGGCCGAGTACCCAGAGTCCAGCCACGGTCAGGAGTAACCAGAGTCCACCCACCATCAGGAGTAACCAGAGTCCAGCCACCGTCAGGAGTAACTAGAGTCCACTTAGGCCAGGAGTAACCAGAGTCCACCCACCGTCAGGAGTAACCAGAGTCCCCCCACCGTCAGGAGTAACCGGAGTCCACCCACCATCAGGAGCAACCAGAGTCCACTTAGGCCAGGAGTAACCAGAGTCCACTTAGGCCAGGAGTAACCAGAGTCCACCCACCATCAGGAGTAACCAGAGTCGAGCCATGGTCAGGAGTAACCAGAGTCCACCCACCGTCAGGAGTAACCAGAGTCCAGCCAATGTCAGAAGTAACCAGAGTCCACTTAGGCCAGGAGTAACCAGAGTCCACCCACCGTCAGGAGTAACCAGAGTCCACTTAGGCCAGGAGTAACCAGAGTCCACCCACCGTCAGGAGTAACCAGAGACCACCCACCATCAGGAGTAACCAGAGTCCAGCCACGGTCAGGAGTAACCAGAGTCCACCCACTGTCAGGAGTAACCAGAGTCCAGACACGGTCAGGAGTAACCACAGTCCACTTAGGCCAGGAGTAACCAGAGTCCACCCACTCTCAGGAGTAACCAGAGTCCTCCCACCATCAGGAGTAACCAGAGTCCACCCACTGTCAGGAGTAACCAGAGTCCTTCCACCATCAGGAGTAACCAGAGTCCACCCACCGTCAGGAGTAACCAGAGTCCACTTAGGCCAGGAGTCCACCCAGCGTCAGGAGTAACCAGAGTCCAGCCACAGTCAGGAGTAACCAGAGTCCACCCACCGTCAGGAGTAACCAGAGTCCACTTAGGCCAGGAGTAACCAGAGTCCACCCACCGTCAGGAGTAACCAGAGACCACCCACCATCAGGAGTAACCAGAGTCCAGCCACGGTCAGGAGTAACCAGAGTCCACCCACTGTCAGGAGTAACCAGAGTCCAGACACGGTCAGGAGTAACCACAGTCCACTTAGGCCAGGAGTAACCAGAGTCCACCCACTGTCAGGAGTAACCAGAGTCCTCCCACCATCAGGAGTAACCAGAGTCCACCCACTGTCAGGAGTAACCAGAGTCCTTCCACCATCAGGAGTAACCAGAGTCCACCCACCGTCAGGAGTAAACAGAGTCCACTTAGGCCAGGAGTCCACCCAGCATCAGGAGTAACCAGAGTCCAGCCACGGTCAGGAGTAACCAGAGTCCACCCACTGTCAGGAGTAACCAGAGTCCACCCACCGTCAGGAGTAACCAGAGTCCACCCACCGTCAGGAGTAACTAGAGTCCTCCCACCATCAGGAGCAACCAGAGTCCACCCACTGTCAGGAGTAACCAGAGTCCACCCACCATCAGGAGTAACTAGAGTCCTGCCACGGTCAGGGGTAACCAGAGTCCACCCACCGTCAGGAGTAACCAGAGTCCACTTAGGCCAGGAGTAACCAGAGTCCACTTAGGCCAGGAGTAACCAGAGTCCACCCACCATCAGGAGTAAACAGAGTCCAGCCATGGTCAGGAGTAACCAGAGTCCACCCACCATCAGGAGTAACCAGAGTCCAGCCACGGTCAGGAGTAACCAGAGTCCACTTAGGCCAGGAGTAACCAGAGTCCACCCACCGTCAGGAGTAACCAGAGTCCACTTAGGCCAGGAGTAACCAGAGTCCACCCACCGTCAGGAGTAACCAGAGACCACCCACCATCAGGAGTAACCAGAGTCCAGCCACGGTCAGGAGTAACCAGAGTCCACCCACTGTCAGGAATAACCAGAGTCCAGACACGGTCAGGAGTAACCACAGTCCACTTAGGCCAGGAGTAACCAGAGTCCACCCACTGTCAGGAGTAACCAGAGTCCTTCCACCATCAGGAGTAACCAGAGTCCACCCACTGTCAGGAGTAACCAGAGTCCTTCCACCATCAGGAGTAACCAGAGTCCACCCACCGTCAGAAGTAACCAGAGTCCACTTAGGCCAGGAGTCCACCCAGCGTCAGGAGTAACCAGAGTCCAGCCACAGTCAGGAGTAACCAGAGTCCACCTACCGTCAGGAGTAACCAGAGTCCAGCCACGGTCAGGAGTAACCAGAGTCCAGCCACGGTGAGGAGTAACCAGAGTCCACTTAGGCTAGGAGTAACCAGAGTCCACCCACCATCAGGAGTGACCAGAGTCCACCCACCGTCAGGAGTAACCAGAGCCCAGCCACGGTCAGGAGTGACCAGAGTCCAGCCACAGTCAGGAGTATCCAGAGTCCACTTAGGCCAGGAGTAACCAGAGTCCACCCACTCTCAGGAGAACTAGAGTCCACCCACTGTCAGGAGTAACTAGAGTCCACCCACCGTCAGGAGTAACCAGAGTCCACTTAGGCCAGGAGTAACCAGAGTCCACCCACCATCAGGAGCAACCAGAGTCCACCCACCGTCAGGAGTAACCAGAGTCCACTTACGCCAGGAGTAGCCAGAGTCCACCCACCGTCAGGAGTAACCAGAGTCCACCCACCATCAGGAGTAACTAGAGTCCAGCCACCGTCAGGAGTAACCAGAGTCCACTTAGGCCAGGAGTAACCAGAGTCCACCCACTGTCAGGAGTAACCAGAGTCCACCCACCATCAGGAATAACCAGAGTCCACCCACGGTCAGGAGCAACCAGAGTCCACCCACGGTCAGGAGTAACCAGAGTCCACCCACCATCAGGAGCAACCAGAGTCCACTTAGGCCAGGAGCAACCAGAGTCCACTTAGGCCAGGAGTAACCAGAGTCCACCTAGGCCAGGAGTAACCAGAGTCCTCCCACCATCAGGCGTAACCAGACTCCACCCACCGTCAGGAGTAACCAGAGTCCAGCCACCGACAGGAGCAACCAGAGTCCACTTAGGCCAGGAGTAACCAGAGCCCACCCACCATCAGGGGTAACCAGAGTCCAGCCATGGTCAGGAGTAACCAGAGTCCAGCCACGGTCAGGAGTAACCAGAGTCCAGCCACGGTGAGGAGTAACCAGAGTCCACCCACCTTCAGGAGTAACCAGAGTCCACCCACCGTCAGGAGTATCTAGAGACCACCCACCGTCAGGAATAACCAGAGTCCAGCCACGGTCAGGAGTAACCAGAGTCCACCCACCGTCAGGAGTAACCAGAGTCCACCCACCATCAGGAGTAACCAGAGTCCACCCACCATCAGGAGCAACCAGAGTCCACCAACCGTCAGGAGTTAGAGTCCACTTAGGCCAGGAGTAACCAGAGTCCACTTAGGCCAGGAGTAACCAGAGTCCACTCACCATCAGGAGTAACCAGAGTCCAGCCACAGTCAGGAGTAACCAGAGTTCACCCACCATCAGGAGTAACCAGAGTCCACCCACTGTCAGGAGTAACCAGAGTCCACCCACTGTCAGGAGTAACCAGAGTCCACTGAGGCCAGGAGTAATCAGAGTCCACTTAGGCCAGGAGTAACCAGAGTCCACCCACCATCAGGAGTAACCAGAGTCCAGCCACGGTCAGGAGTAACCAGAGTCCAGCCACGGTCAGGAGTAACCAGAGCCCACTTAGGCCAGGAGTAACCAGAGTCCAGCCACGGTCAGGAGTAACCAGAGTCCACTTAGGCCAGGAGAAACTAGAGTCCACTTAGGCCAGGAGTAACCAGAGTCCAGCCACGGTCAGGAGTAACCAGAGTCCACCCACCGTCAGGAGTAACTGGAGTCCACTTAGGCCAGGAGTAACCAGAGTCCACCCACTGTCAGGAGTAACCAGAGTCCAGCCACGGTCAGGAGTAATCAGAGTCCACCCACCGTCAGGAGTAACCAGAGTCCACCCACCGTCAGGAGTAACCAGAGTCCACCCACCGTCAGGAGTAACCAGAGTCCACCCACCGTCAGGAGTAACCAGAGTCCAGCCATGGTCAGGAATAACCAGAGTCCAGCCACGGTCAGGAGTAACCAGATCCACCCACCGTCAGGAGTAACCAGAGTCCACCCACTGTCAGGAGTAACCAGAGTCCACTTAGGCCAGGAGTAACTAGAGTCCACCCACTGTCAGGAGTAACCAGAGTCCACCCACCGTCAGGAGTAACCAGAGTCCACCCACCGTCAGGAGTAACTAGAGTCCACCCACCGTCAGGAGTAACCAGAGTCCACTTAGGCCAGGAGTAACCAGAGTCCACTTAGGCCAGGAGCAACCAGATTCCACCCACCGTCAGGAGTAACCAGAGTCCACTTAGGCCAGGAGTAACCAGAGTCCTCCCACCATCAGGAGCAACCAGAGTCCACTCACTGTCAGGAATAACCAGAGTCCACCCACCATCAGGAGTAACTAGAGTCCTGCCACGGTCAGGGGTAACCAGAGTCCACCCACCGTCAGGAGTAACCAGAGTCCACTTAGGCCAGGAGTAACCAGAGTCCACCCACCATCAGGAGTAACCAGAGTCCACCCACCATCAGGAGTAACTAGAGTACAGCCACAGTCAGGAGTAACCAGAGTCCACTTAGGCCAGGAGTAACCAGAGTCCACCCACTCTCAGGAGTAACCAGAGCCCACCCACCGTCAGGAGTAACTAGAGTGCACCCACCGTCAGGAGTAACCAGAGTCCACTTAGGCCATGATTAACCAGAGTCCACCCACCATCAGGAGCAACCAGAGTACACCCACCATCAGGGGTAACCAGAGTCCACTTAGGCCAGGAGTAACCAGAGTCCACCCACCATCAGGAGTAACCAGAGTCCACCCACCGTCAGGAGTAACTAGAGACCAGCCACGGTCAGGAGTAACCAGAGTCCACCCACCGTCAGGAGTAACCAGAGTCTACCCACTGTCAGGAGTAACCAGAGTCCAGCCACCGTCAGGAGTAACCAGAGTCCAGCCACTGTCAGGAGTAACCAGAGTCCACTTAGGCCTGGAGTAACCAGAGTCCACCCACCATCAGGAGTAACCAGAGTCCACCCACCGTCAGGAGCAACCAGAGTCCACCCACCGTCAGGAGTAACCAGAGTCCACCCACCGTCAGGAGCAACCAGAGTCCACTTATGCCAGGAGCAACCAGAGTCCACTTAGGCCAGGAGTAACCAGAGTCCACTTAGGCCAGGAGTAACCAGAGTCCACCCACCGTCAGGAGTAACCAGAGTCCACCCACCGTCAGGAGCAAACAGAGTCCACTTAGGCCAGGAGTAACCAGAGTCCACCCACCATCAGGAGTAACCAGAGTCCACCCACCGTCAGGAGTAACCAGAGTCCAGCCACGGTTAGGAGTAACCAGAGTCTACCCACCGTCAGGAGTAAGCAGAGTCCACTTAGGCCAGGAGTAACCAGAGTCCACCCACCGTCAGGAGTATCCAGAGACCACCCACCGTCAGGAGTAACCAGAGTCCACCCACCGTCAGGAGTAACCAGAGTCCACCCACCGTCACGGAGTAACCAGAGTCCACCCACCATCAGGAGCAACCAGAGTCCACCCACCATCAGGATTAACCAGAGTCCAACCACTGTCAGGAGTAACCAGAGTCCACTAAGGCCAGGAGTAACCAGAGTCCACTTAGGCCAGGAGTAACCAGAGTCCACCCACCATCAGGAGCAACCAGAGTCCACCCACCGTCAGGAGTAACCAGAGTCCTCTTAGGCCAGGAGTAACCAGAGCCCTCTCACCATCAGGAGCAACCAGAGTCCACCCACCATCAGGAGTAACCAGAGTCCACCCACCGTCAGGAGTAACTAGAGTCCAGCCACGGTCAGGAGTAACCAGAGTCCACCCACCGTCAGGAGTAACCAGAGTCCGCTTAGGCCAGGAGTAACCAGAGTCCACCCACCATCAGGAGTAACCAGAGTCCACCCACCGTCAGGAGTAACTAGAGTCCAGCCACAGTCAGGAGTAAATGGAGTCCACTTAGGACAGGAGTAACCAGAGTCCACCCACTGTCAGGAGTAACCAGAGTCCACCCACAGTCAGGAGTAACTAGAGTCCACCCACCGTCAGGAGTAACCAGAGTCCACCCACCGTCAGGAGCAAACAGAGTCCACTTAGGCCAGGAGTAACCAGAGTCCACCCACCATCAGGAGTAACCAGAGTCCAGCCACGGTCAGGAGTAACCAGAGTCCACGTAGGCCAGGAGTAACCAGAGTCCACCCACCGTCAGGAGTAACCAGAGTCCACCCACCATCAGGAGTAACCAGAGTCCACTTAGGCCGAGTACCCAGAGTCCAGCCACGGTCAGGAGTAACCAGAGTCCACCCACCATCAGGAGTAACCAGAGTCCACCCACAATCAGGAGTAACCAGAGTCCAGCCACCGTCAGGAGTAACTAGAGTCCACTTAGGCCAGGAGTAACCAGAGTCCACCCACCGTCAGGAGTAACCAGAGTCCCCCACCGTCAGGAGTAACCGGAGTCCACCCACCATCAGGAGCAACCAGAGTCCACTTAGGCCAGGAGTAACCAGAGTCCACTTAGGCCAGGAGTAACCAGAGTCCACCCACCATCAGGAGTAACCAGAGTCCAGCCATGGTCAGGAGTAACCAGAGTCCACCCACCATCAGGAGTAACCAGAGTCCAGCCAATGTCAGGAGTAACCAGAGTCCACTTAGGCCAGGAGTAACCAGAGTCCACCCACCGTCAGGAGTAACCAGAGTCCACTTAGGCCAGGAGTAACCAGAGTCCACCCACCGTCAGGAGTAACCAGAGACCACCCACCATCAGGAGTAACCAGAGTCCAGCCACGGTCAGGAGTAACCAGAGTCCACCCACTGTCAGGAGTAACCAGAGTCCAGACACGGTCAGGAGTAACCACAGTCCACTTAGGCCAGGAGTAACCAGAGTCCACCCACTGTCAGGAGTAACCAGAGTCCTCCCACCATCAGGAGTAACCAGAGTCCACCCACTGTCAGGAGTAACCAGAGTCCTTCCACCATCAGGAGTAACCAGAGTCCACCCACCGTCAGGAGTAACCAGAGTCCACTTAGGCCAGGAGTCCACCCAGCGTCAGGAGTAACCAGAGTCCAGCCACAGTCAGGAGTAACCAGAGTCCACCCACCGTCAGGAGTAACCAGAGTCCACTTAGGCCAGGAGTAACCAGAGTCCACCCACCGTCAGGAGTAACCAGAGACCACCCACCATCAGGAGTATCCAGAGTCCACTTAGGCCAGGAGTAACCAGAGTCCACCCACTCTCAGGAGAACCAGAGTCCACCCACTGTCAGGAGTAACTAGAGTCCACCCACCGTCAGGAGTAACCAGAGTCCACTTAGGCCAGGAGTAACCAGAGTCCACCCACCATCAGGAGCAACCAGAGTCCACCCACCGTCAGGAGTAACCAGAGTCCACTTAGGCCAGGAGTAGCCAGAGTCCACCCACCGTCAGGAGTAACCAGAGTCCACCCACCATCAGGAGTAACTAGAGTCCAGCCACCGTCAGGAGTAACCAGAGTCCACTTAGGCCAGGAGTAACCAGAGTCCACCCACTGTCAGGAGTAACCAGAGTCCACCCACTGTCAGGAATAACCAGAGTCCACCCACCGTCAGGAATAACCAGAGTCCACCCACCGTCAGGAGCAACCAGAGTCCACCCACCGTCAGGAGTAACCAGAGTCCACCCACCGTCAGGAGCAACCAGAGTCCACTTATGCCAGGAGCAACCAGAGTCCACTTAGGCCAGGAGTAACCAGAGTCCACTTAGGCCAGGAGTAACCAGAGTCCACCCACCGTCAGGAGTAACCAGAGTCCACCCACCGTCAGGAGCAAACAGAGTCCACTTAGGCCAGGAGTAACCAGAGTCCACCCACCATCAGGAGTAACCGGAGTCCCCCCACCGTCAGGAGTAACCAGAGTCCAGCCACGGTTAGGAGTAACCAGAGTCCACCCACCTTCAGGAGTAACCAGAGTCTACCCACCGTCAGGAGTAAGCAGAGTCCACTTAGGCCAGGAGTAACCAGAGTCCACCCACCGTCAGGAGTATCCAGAGACCACCCACCTTCAGGAGTAACCAGAGTCCACCCACCGTCAGGAGTAACCAGAGTCCACCCACCATCACGGAGTAACCAGAGTCCACCCACCATCAGGAGCAACCAGAGTCCACCCACCGTCAGGAGCAACCAGAGTCCAACCACCGTCAGGAGTAACCAGAGTCCACTAAGGCCAGGAGTAACCAGAGTCCACTTAGGCCAGGAGTAACCAGAGTCCACCCACCACCAGGAGCAACCAGAGTCCACCCACCGTCAGGAGTAACCAGAGTCCTCTTAGGCCAGGAGTAACCAGAGCCCTCTCACCATCAGGAGCAACCAGAGTCCACCCACCATCAGGAGTAACCAGAGTCCACCCACCATCAGGAGTAACTAGAGTCCAGCCACGGTCAGGAGTAACCAGAGTCCACCCACCGTCAGGAGTAACCAGAGTCCGCTTAGGCCAGGAGTAACCAGAGTCCACTTAGGCCAGGAGTAACCAGAGTCCACCCACCATCAGGAGCAACCAGAGTCCACCCACCGTCAGGAGTAACCAGAGTCCACTTAGGCCAGGAGTAACCAGAGTCCACCCACTGTCAGGAGTAACCAGAGTCCACCCACCGTCAGGAATAACCAGAGTCCACCCACGGTCAGGAGTAACCAGAGTCCACCCACCGTCAGGAGTAACTAGAGTCCAGCCACGGTCAGGAGTAACCAGAGTCCACCCACCATCAGGAGTAACCAGAGTCCACCCACCGTCAGGAGTAACCAGAGTCCACCCACCATCAGGAGTAACCAGAGTCCACCCACCGTCAGGAGTAACTAGAGTCCAGCCACGGTCAGGAGTAACCAGAGTCCACCCACCATCAGGAGTAACCAGAGTCCACCCACCGTCAGGAGTAACTAGAGTCCAGCCACAGTCAGGAGTAAATGGAGTCCACTTAGGACAGGAGTAACCAGAGTCCACCCACTGTCAGGAGTAACCAGAGTCCACCCACAGTCAGGTGTAACTAGAGTCCACCCACCGTCAGGAGTAACCAGAGTCCACCCACCGTCAGGAGCAAACAGAGTCCACTTAGGCCAGGAGTAATCAGAGTCCACCCACCATCAGGAGTAACCAGAGTCCAGCCACGGACAGGAGTAACCAGAGTCCACCCACCATCAGGAGTAACCAGAGTCCAGCCACGGTCAGGAGTAACCAGAGTCCACTTAGGCCAGGAGTAACCAGAGTCCACCCACTCTCAGGAGTAACCAGAGTCCACCCACCGTCAGGAGTAACCAGAGTCCACGTAGGCCAGGAGTAACCAGAGTCCACCCACCGTCAGGAGTAACCAGAGTCCACCCACCATCAGGAGTAACCAGAGTCCACTTAGGCCGAGTACCCAGAGTCCAGCCACGGTCAGGAGTAACCAGAGTCCACCCACCGTCAGGAGTAACCAGAGTCCACCCACCATCAGGAGTAACCAGAGTCCAGCCACCGTCAGGAGTAACTAGAGTCCACTTAGGCCAGGAGTAACCAGAGTCCACCCACCGTCAGGAGTAACCAGAGTCCCCCCACCGTCAGGAGTAACCGGAGTCCACCCACCATCAGGAGCAACCAGAGTCCACTTAGGCCAGGAGTAACCAGAGTCCACTTAGGCCAGGAGTAACCAGAGTCCACCCACCATCAGGAGTAACCAGAGACCAGCCATGGTCAGGAGTAACCAGAGTCCACCCACCATCAGGAGTAACCAGAGTCCAGCCACAGTCAGGAGTAACCAGAGTCCACTTAGGCCAGGAGTAACCAGAGTCCACCCACCGTCAGGAGTAACCAGAGTCCACTTAGGCCAGGAGTAACCAGAGTCCACCCACCGTCAGGAGTAACCAGAGACCACCCACCATCAGGAGTAACCAGAGTCCAGCCACGGTCAGGAGTAACCAGAGTCCACCCACTGTCAGGAGTAACCAGAGTCCAGACACGGTCAGGAGTAACCAGAGTCCAGACACGGTCAGGAGTAACCACAGTCCACTTAGGCCAGGAGTAACCAGAGTCCACCCACTGTCAGGAGTAACCAGAGTCCTCCCACCATCAGGAGTAACCAGAGTCCACCCACTGTCAGGAGTAACCAGAGTCCTTCCACCATCAGGAGTAACCAGAGTCCACCCACCGTCAGGAGTAACCAGAGTCCACTTAGGCCAGGAGTCCACCCAGCGTCAGGAGTAACCAGAGTCCAGCCACAGTCAGGAGTAACCAGAGTCCACCCACCGTCAGGAGTAACCAGAGTCCACTTAGGCCAGGAGTAACCAGAGTCCACCCACCATCAGGAGTAACCAGAGACCACCCACCATCAGGAGTAACCAGAGTCCAGCCACGGTCAGGAGTAACCAGAGTCCACCCACCGTCAGGAGTAACCAGAGTCCACTTAGGCCAGGAGTCCACCCAGCGTCAGGAGTAACCAGAGTCCAGCCACGGTCAGGAGTAACCAGAGTCCAGCCACGGTCAGGAGTAACCAGAGTCCACTTAGGCTAAGAGTAACCAGAGTCCACCCACTGTCAGGAGTAACCAGAGTCCTCCCACCATCAGGAGTAACCAGAGTCCACCCACTGTCAGGAGTAACCAGAGTCCTTCCACCATCAGGAGTAACCAGAGTCCACCCACCGTCAGGAGTAACCAGAGTCCACTTAGGCCAGGAGTCCACCCAGCGTCAGGAGTAACCAGAGTCCAGCCACAGTCAGGAGCAACCAGAGTCCACCCACCGTCAGGAGTAACCAGAGTCCACTTAGGCCAGGAGTAACCAGAGTCCACCCACCGTCAGGAGTAACCAGAGACCACCCACCATCAGGAGTAACCAGAGTCCAGCCACGGTCAGGAGTAACCAGAGTCCACCCACTGTCAGGAGTAACCAGAGTCCAGACACGGTCAGGAGTAACCACAGTCCACTTAGGCCAGGAGTAACCAGAGTCCACCCACTGTCAGGTGTAACCAGAGTCCTCCCACCATCAGGAGTAACCAGAGTCCACCCACTGTCAGGAGTAACCAGAGTCCTTCCACCATCAGGAGTAACCAGAGTCCACCCACCGTCAGGAGTAACCAGAGTCCACTTAGGCCAGGAGTCCACCCAGCGTCAGGAGTAACCAGAGTCCAGCCACAGTCAGGAGTAACCAGAGTCCACCCACCATCAGGAGTAACCAGAGTCCACTTAGGCCAGGAGTAACCAGAGTCCAGCCCCGGTCAGGAGTAACCAGAGACCACCCACCATCAGGAGTAACCAGAGTCCAGCCACGGTCAGGAGTAACCAGAGTCCACCCACTGTCAGGAGTAACCAGAGTCCTCCCACCATCAGGAGTAACCAGAGTCCACCCACTGTCAGGAGTAACCAGAGTCCTTCCACCATCAGGAGTAACCAGAGTCCAGCCACCGTCAGGAGTAACTAGAGTCCACTTAGGCCAGGAGTAACCAGAGTCCACCCACCGTCAGGAGTAACCAGAGTCCCCCCACCGTCAGGAGTAACCGGAGTCCACCCACCATCAGGAGCAACCAGAGTCCACTTAGGCCAGGAGTAACCAGAGTCCACTTAGGCCAGGAGTAACCAGAGTCCACCCACCATCAGGAGTAACCAGAGTCCAGCCATGGTCAGGAGTAACCAGAGTCCACCCACCATCAGGAGTAACCAGAGTCCAGCCACAGTCAGGAGTAACCAGAGTCCACTTAGGCCAGGAGTAACCAGAGTCCACCCACCGTCAGGAGTAACCAGAGTCCACTTAGGCCAGGAGTAACCAGAGTCCACCCACCGTCAGGAGTAACCAGAGACCACCCACCATCAGGAGTAACCAGAGTCCAGCCACGGTCAGGAGTAACCAGAGTCCACCCACTGTCAGGAGTAACCAGAGTCCAGACACGGTCAGGAGTAACCACAGTCCACTTAGGCCAGGAGTAACCAGAGTCCACCCACTGTCAGGAGTAACCAGAGTCCTCCCACCATCAGGAGTAACCAGAGTCCACCCACTGTCAGGAGTAACCAGAGTCCTTCCACCATCAGGAGTAACCAGAGTCCACCCACCGTCAGGAGTAACCAGAGTCCACTTAGGCCAGGAGTCCACCCAGCGTCAGGAGTAACCAGAGTCCAGCCACAGTCAGGAGTAACCAGAGTCCACCCACCGTCAGGAGTAACCAGAGTCCACTTAGGCCAGGAGTAACCAGAGTCCACCCACCATCAGGAGTAACCAGAGACCACCCACCATCAGGAGTAACCAGAGTCCAGCCACGGTCAGGAGTAACCAGAGTCCACCCACCGTCAGGAGTAACCAGAGTCCACTTAGGCCAGGAGTCCACCCAGCGTCAGGAGTAACCAGAGTCCAGCCACGGTCAGGAGTAACCAGAGTCCAGCCACGGTCAGGAGTAACCAGAGTCCACTTAGGCTAAGAGTAACCAGAGTCCACCCACTGTCAGGAGTAACCAGAGTCCTCCCACCATCAGGAGTAACCAGAGTCCACCCACTGTCAGGAGTAACCAGAGTCCTTCCACCATCAGGAGTAACCAGAGTCCACCCACCATCAGGAGTAACCAGAGTCCACTTAGGCCAGGAGTCCACCCAGCGTCAGGAGTAACCAGAGTCCAGCCACAGTCAGGAGCAACCAGAGTCCACCCACCGTCAGGAGTAACCAGAGTCCACTTAGGCCAGGAGTAACCAGAGTCCACCCACCGTCAGGAGTAACCAGAGACCACCCACCATCAGGAGTAACCAGAGTCCAGCCACGGTCAGGAGTAACCAGAGTCCACCCACTGTCAGGAGTAACCAGAGTCCAGACACGGTCAGGAGTAACCACAGTCCACTTAGGCCAGGAGTAACCAGAGTCCACCCACTGTCAGGTGTAACCAGAGTCCTCCCACCATCAGGAGTAACCAGAGTCCACCCACTGTCAGGAGTAACCAGAGTCCTTCCACCATCAGGAGTAACCAGAGTCCACCCACCGTCAGGAGTAACCAGAGTCCACTTAGGCCAGGAGTCCACCCAGCGTCAGGAGTAACCAGAGTCCAGCCACAGTCAGGAGTAACCAGAGTCCACCCACCATCAGGAGTAACCAGAGTCCACTTAGGCCAGGAGTAACCAGAGTCCAGCCACGGTCAGGAGTAACCAGAGACCACCCACCATCAGGAGTAACCAGAGTCCAGCCACGGTCAGGAGTAACCAGAGTCCACCCACTGTCAGGAGTAACCAGAGTCCTCCCACCATCAGGAGTAACCAGAGTCCACCCACTGTCAGGAGTAACCAGAGTCCTTCCACCATCAGGAGTAACCAGAGTCCTTCCACCATCAGGAGTAACCACAGTCCACTTAGGCCAGGAGTAACCAGAGTCCACCCACTGTCAGGAGTAACCAGAGTCCTCCCACCATCAGAAGTAACCAGAGTCCACCCACTGTCAGGAGTAACCAGAGTCCTTCCACCATCAGGAGTAACCAGAGTCCACCCACCGTCAGGAGTAACCAGAGTCCACTTAGGCCAGGAGTCCACCCAGCGTCAGGAGTAACCAGAGTCCAGCCACGGTCAGGAGTAATCAGAGTCCAGCCACGGTGAGGAGTAACCAGAGTCCACTTAGGCTAGGAGTAACCAGAGTCCACCCACCATCAGGAGTGAAAAGAGTCCACCCACCGTCAGGAGTAACCAGAGTCCAGCCACGGTCAGGAGTGACCAGAGTCCAGCCACAGTCAGGAGTATCCAGAGTCCACTTAGGCCAGGAGTAACCAGAGTCCACCCACTCTCAGGAGAACCAGAGTCCACCCTCTGTCAGGAGTAACTAGAGTCCACCCACCGTCAGGAGTAACCAGAGTCCACTTAGGCCAGGAGTAACCAGAGTCCACCCACCATCAGGAGCAACCAGAGTCCACCCACCGTCAGGAGTAACCAGAGTCCACTTAGGCCAGGAGTAACCAGAGTCCACCCACTGTCAGGAGTAACCAGAGTCCACCCACCGTCAGGAATAACCAGAGTCCACCCACGGTCAGGAGTAACCAGAGTCCACCCACCGTCAGGAGCAACCAGAGTCCACTTAGGCCAGGAGCAACCAGAGTCCACTTAGGCCAGGAGTAACCAGAATCCACTTAGGCCAGGAGTAACCAGAGTCCACCTAGGCCAGGAGTAACCAGAGTCCACCCACCATCAGGCGTAACCAGACTCCACCCACCGTCAGGAGTAACCAGAGTCCACCCACCTTCAGGAGCAACCAGAGTCCACTTAGGCCTGGAGTAACCAGAGCCCACCCACCATCAGGGGTAACCAGAGTCCAGCCATGGTCAGGAGTAACCAGAGTCCAGCCACGGTCAGGAGTAACCAGAGTCCAGCCACGGTCAGGAGTAACCAGAGTCCACCCACCTTCAGGAGTAACCAGAGTCCACCCACCGTCAGGAGTAACCATAGTCCACCCACCATCAGGAGTAACCAGAGTCCACCCACCATCAGGAGCAACCAGAGTCCACCCACCGTCAGGAGTAACCAGAGTCCACTTAGGCCAGGAGTAACCAGAGTCCACTTAGGCCAGGAGTAACCAGAGTCCACTTAGGCCAGGAGTAACCAGAGTCCACTCACCATCAGGAGTAACCAGAGTCCAGACCCACCGTCAGGAGTAACCAGAGTCCACCCACTGTCAGGAGTAACCAGAGTCCACCCACTGTCAGGAGTAACCAGAGTCCACCCACTGTCAGGAGTAACCAGAGTCCACTGAGGCCAGGAGTAACCAGAGTCCACTGAGGCCAGGAGTAACCAGAGTCCACTTAGGCCAGGAGTAACCAGAGTCCACTCACCATCAGGAGTAACCAGAGTCCAGCCACAGTCAGGAGTAACCAGAGTCCACCCACCGTCAGGAGTAACCAGAGTCCACCCACTGTCAGGAGTAACCAGAGTCCACCCACTGTCAGGAGTAACCAGAGTCCACCCACTGTCAGGAGTAACCAGAGTCCACTGAGGCCAGGAGTAACCAGAGTCCACTTCGGCCAGGAGTAACCAGAGTCCACCCACCGTCAGGAGTAACCAGAGTCCACCCACCGTCAGGAATAACCAGAGTCCACCCACGGTCAGGAGTAACCAGAGTCCACCCACCGTCAGGAGCAACCAGAGTCCACTTAGGCCAGGAGCAACCAGAGTCCACTTGGGCCAGGAGTAACCAGAGTCCACCTAGGCCAGGAGTAACCAGAGTCCACCCACCATCAGGCGTAACCAGACTCCACCTACCGTCAGGAGCAACCAGAGTCCACCCACCGTCAGGAGCAACCAGAGTCCACTTAGGCCAGGAGTAACCAGAGCCCACCCACCATCAGGGGTAACCAGAGTCCAGCCATGGTCAGGAGTAACCAGAGTCCAGCCACGGTCAGGAGTAACCAGAGTCCAGCCACGGTCAGGAGTAACCAGAGTCCACCCACCTTCAGGAGTAACCAGAGTCCACCCACCGTCAGGAGTATCTAGAGACCACCCACCGTCAGGAGTAACGAGAGTCCAGCCACGGTCAGGAGTAACCAGAGTCCACCCACGGTCAGGAGTAACCAGAGTCCACCCACCATCAGGAGTAACCAGAGTCCACCCACCATCAGGAGCAACCAGAGTCCACCCACCGTCAGGAGTAACCAGAGTCCACTTAGGCCAGGAGTAACCAGAGTCCACTTAGGCCAGGAGTAACCAGAGTCCACTCACCATCAGGAGTAACCAGAGTCCAGTCACAGTCAGGAGTAACCAGAGTCCACCCACCGTCAGGAGTAACCAGAGTCCACCCACTGTCAGGAGTAACCAGAGTCCACCCACTGTCAGGAGTAACCAGAGTCCACTGAGGCCAGGAGTAACCAGAGTCCACTTAGGCCAGGAGTAACCAGAGTCCACCCACCATCAGGAGTAACCAGAGTCCAGCCACGGTCAGGAGTAACCAGAGTCCACCCACCGTCAGGAGTAACAAGAGTCCACTTAGGCCAGGAGTAACCAGAGTCCAGCCACGGTCAGGAGTAACCAGAGTCCACTTAGGCCAGGAGAAACTAGAGTCCACTTAGGCCAGGAGTAACCAGAGTCCAGCCATGGTCAGGAGTAACCAGAGTCCACCCACCGTCAGGAGTAACTGGAGTCCACTTAGGCCAGGAGTAACCAGAGTACACCCACTGTCAGGAGTAACCAGAGTCCAGCCACGGTCAGGAGTAATCAGAGTCCACCCACCATCAGGAGTAACCAGAGTCCACCCACCGTCATGAGTAACCAGAGTCCACCCACCGTCAGGAGTAACCAGAGTCCACCCACCGTCAGGAGTAACCAGAGTCCAGCCACGGTCAGGAGTAACCAGATCCACCCACCGTCAGGAGTAACAAGAGTCCACCCACTGTCAGGAGTAACCAGAGTCCACTTAGGCCAGGAGTAACTAGAGTCCACCCACTGTCAGGAGTAACCAGAGTCCACCCACCGTCAGGAGTAACCAGAGTCCACCCACCGTCAGGAGTAACTAGAGTCCACCCACCGTCAGGAGTAACCAGAGTCCACTTAGGCCAGGAGTAACCAGAGTCCTCCCACCATCAGGAGCAACCAGAGTCCACCCACCGTCAGGAGTAACCAGAGTCCACTTAAGCCAGGAGTAACCAGAGTCCTCCCACCATCAGGAGCAACCAGAGTCCACCCACTGTCAGGAGTAACCAGAGTCCACCCACCATCAGGAGTAACTAGAGTCCTGCCACGGTCAGGGGTAACCAGAGTCCACCCACCGTCAGGAGTAACCAGAGTCCACTTAGGCCAGGAGTAACCAGAGTCCACTTAGGCCAGGAGTAACCAGAGTCCACCCACCATCAGGAGTAACCAGAGTCCAGCCATGGTCAGGAGTAACCAGAGTCCACCCACCGTCAGGAGTAACCAGAGTCCAGCCACGGTCAGGAGTAACCAGAGTCCACTTAGGCAGGAGTAACTAGAGTCCACTTAAGGCAGGAGTAACTAGAGTCCACTTAGGCCAGGAGTAACCAGAGTCCACCCACCGTCAGGAGTAACCAGAGACCACCCACCATCAGGAGTAACCAGAGTCCAGCCACGGTCAGGAGTAACCAGAGTCCACCCACTGTCAGGAGTAACCAGAGTCCAGACACGGTCAGGAGTAACCACAGTCCACTTAGGCCAGGAGTAACCAGAGTCCACCCACTGTCAGGAGTAACCAGAGTCCTCCCACCATCAGGAGTAACCAGAGTCCACCCACTGTCAGGAGTAACCAGAGTCCTTCCACCATCAGGAGTAACCAGAGTCCACCCACCGTCAGAAGTAACCAGAGTCCACTTAGGCCAGGAGTCCACCCAGCGTCAGGAGTAACCAGAGTCCAGCCACAGTCAGGAGTAACCAGAGTCCACCTACCGTCAGGAGTAACCAGAGTCCAGCCACGGTCAGGAGTAACCAGAGTCCAGCCACGGTGAGGAGTAACCAGAGTCCACTTAGGCTAGGAGTAACCAGAGTCCACCCACCATCAGGAGTGATCAGAGTCCACCCACCGTCAGGAGTAACCAGAGCCCAGCCACGGTCAGGAGTGACCAGAGTCCAGCCACAGTCAGGAGTATCCAGAGTCCACTTAGGCCAGGAGTAACCAGAGTCCACCCACTCTCAGGAGAACCAGAGTCCACCCACTGTCAGGAGTAACTAGAGTCCACCCACCGTCAGGAGTAACCAGAGTCCACTTAGGCCAGGAGTAACCAGAGTCCACCCACCATCAGGAGCAACCAGAGTCCACCCACCGTCAGGAGTAACCAGAGTCCACTTACGCCAGGAGTAGCCAGAGTCCACCCACCGTCAGGAGTAACCAGAGTCCACCCACCATCAGGAGTAACTAGAGTCCAGCCACCGTCAGGAGTAACCAGAGTCCACTTAGGCCAGGAGTAACCAGAGTCCACCCACTGTCAGGAGTAACCAGAGTCCACCCACCGTCAGGAATAACCAGAGTCCACCCACCGTCAGGAGCAACCAGAGTCCACCCACGGTCAGGATTAACCAGAGTCCACCCACCGTCAGGAGCAACCAGAGTCCACTTAGGCCAGGAGCAACCAGAGTCCACTTAGGCCAGGAGTAACCAGAGTCCACCTAGGCCAGGAGTAACCAGCGTCCACCCACCATCAGGCGTAACCAGACTCCACCCACCGTCAGGAGTAACCAGAGTCCGCCCACCGTCAGGAGCAACCAGAGTCCACTTAGGCCAGGAGTAACCAGAGCCCACCCACCATCAGGGGTAACCAGAGTCCAGCCATGGTTAGGAGTAACCAGAGTCCAGCCACAGTCAGGAGTAACCAGAGTCCAGCCACGGTCAGGAGTAACCAGAGTCCACCCACCTTCAGGAGTAACCAGAGTCCACCCACCGTCAGGAGTATCTAGAGACCACCCACCGTCAGGAATAACCAGAGTCCAGCCACGGTCAGGAGTAACCAGAGTCCACCCACCGTCAGGAGTAACCAGAGTCCACCCACCATCAGGAGTAACCAGAGTCCACCCACCATCAGGAGTAACCAGAGTCCACCCACCATCAGGAGCAACCAGAGTCCACCCACCGTCAGGAGTTAGAGTCCACTTAGGCCAGGAGTAACCAGAGTCCACGTAGGCCAGGAGTAACCAGAGTCCACTCACCATCAGGAGTAACCAGAGTCCAGCCACAGTCAGGAGTAACCAGAGTTCACCCACCATCAGGAGTAACCAGAGTCCACCCACTGTCAGGAGTAACCAGAGTCCACTGAGGCCAGGAGTAATCAGAGTCCACTTAGGCCAGGAGTAACCAGAGTCCACCCACCATCAGGAGTAACCAGAGTCCAGCCACGGTCAGGAGTAACCAGAGTCCATCCACGGTCAGGAGTAACCAGAGCCCACTTAGGCCAGGAGTAACCAGAGTCCAGCCACGGTCAGGAGTAACCAGAGTCCACTTAGGCCAGGAGAAACTAGAGTCCACTTAGGCCAGGAGTAACCAGAGTCCAGCCACGGTCAGGAGTAACCAGAGTCCACCCACCGTCAGGAGTAACTGGAGTCCACTTAGGCCAGGAGTAACCAGAGTCCACCCACTGTAAGGAGTAACCAGAGTCCAGCCACGGTCAGGAGTAATCAGAGTCCACCCACCGTCAGGAGTAACCAGAGTCCACCCACCGTCATGAGTAACCAGAGTCCACCCACCGTCATGAGTAACCAGAGTCCACCCACCATCAGGAGTAACCAGAGTCCACCCACCGTCAGGAGTAACCAGAGTCCAGCCATGGTCAGGAGTAACCAGAGTCCAGCCACGGTCAGGAGTAACCAGATCCACCCACCGTCAGGAGTAACCAGAGTCCACCCACTGTCAGGAGTAACCAGAGTCCACTTAGGCCAGGAGTAACTAGAGTCCACCCACTGTCAGGAGTAACCAGAGTCCACCCACCGTCAGGAGTAAGTAGAGTCCACCCACCGTCAGGAGTAACCAGAGTCCACTTAGGCCAGGAGTAACAAGAGTCCCCTTAGGCCAGGAGCAACCAGATTCCACCCACCGTCAGGAGTAACCAGAGTCCACTTAGGCCAGGAGTAACCAGAGTCCTCCCACCATCAGGAGCAACCAGAGTCCACTCACTGTCAGGAGTAACCAGAGTCCACCCACCATCAGGAGTAACTAGAGTCCTGCCACGGTCAGGGGTAACCAGAGTCCACCCACCGTCAGGAGTAACCAGAGTCCACTTAGGCCAGGAGTAACCAGAGTCCACCCACCATCAGGAGTAACCAGAGTCCACCCACCATCAGGAGTAACTAGAGTACAGCCACAGTCAGGAGTAACCAGAGTCCACTTAGGCCAGGAGTAACCAGAGTCCACCCACTCTCAGGAGTAACCAGAGCCCACCCACCGTCAGGAGTAACTAGAATGCACCCACCGTCAGGAGTAACCAGAGTCCACTTAGGCCAGGAGTAACCAGAGTCCACCCACCATCAGGAGCAACCAGAGTACACCCACCATCAGGGGTAACCAGAGTCCACTTAGGCCAGGAGTAACCAGAGTCCACCCACTATCAGGAGTAACCAGAGTCCACCCACCGTCAGGAGTAACTAGAGTCCAGCCATGGTCAGGAGTAACCAGAGTCCACTCACCGTCAGGAGTAACCAGAGTCCACCCACTGTCAGGAGTAACCAGAGTCCAGCCACCGTCAGGAGTAACCAGAGTCCAGCCACTGTCAGGAGTAACCAGAGTCCACTTAGGCCTGGAGTAACCAGAGTCCACCCACCATCAGGAGTAACCAGAGTCCACCCACCGTCAGGAGCAACCAGAGTCCACCCACCGTCAGGAGTAACCAGAGTCCACCCACCGTCAGGAGCAACCAGAGTCCACTTATGCCAGGAACAACCAGAGTCCACTTAGGCCAGGAGTAACCAGAGTCCACTTAGGCCAGGAGTAACCAGAGTCCACCCACCGTCAGGAGTAACCAGAGTCCACCCACCGTCAGGAGCAAACAGAGTCCACTTAGGCCAGGAGTAACCAGAGTCCACCCACCATCAGGAGTAACCAGAGTCCACCCACCGTCAGGAGTAACCAGAGTCCAGCCACGGTTAGGAGTAACCAGAGTCCACCCACCTTCAGGAGTAACCAGATTCTACCCACCGTCAGGAGTAAGCAGAGTCCACTTAGGCCAGGAGTAACCAGAGTCCACCCTCCGTCAGGAGTATCCAGAGACCACCCACCGTCAGGAGTAACCAGAGTCCACCCACCGTCAGGAGTAACCAGAGTCCACCCACCGTCACGGAGTAACCAGAGTCCACCCACCATCAGGAGCAACCAGAGTCCACCCACCGTCAGGATTATCCAGAGTCCAACCACTGTCAGGAGTAACCAGAGTCCACTAAGGCCAGGAGTAACCAGAGTCCACTTAGGCCAGGAGTAACCAGAGTCCACCCACCATCAGGAGCAACCAGAGTCCACCCACCGTCAGGAGTAACCAGAGTCCTCTTAGGCCAGGAGTAACCAGAGCCCTCTCACCATCAGGAGCAACCAGAGTCCACCCACCATCAGGAGTAACCAGAGTCCACCCACCGTCAGGAGTAACTAGAGTCCAGCCACGGTCAGGAGTAACCAGAGTCCACCCATCGTCAGGAGTAACCAGAGTCCGCTTAGGCCAGGAGTAACCAGAGTCCACCCACCATCAGGAGTAACCAGAGTCCACCCACCGTCAGGAGTAACTAGAGTCCAGCCACAGTCAGGAGTAAATGGAGTCCACTTAGGACAGGAGTAACCAGAGTCCACCCACTGTCAGGAGTAACCAGAGTCCACCCACAGTCAGGAGTAACTAGAGTCCACCCACCGTCAGGAGTAACCAGAGTCCACCCACCGTCAGGAGCAAACAGAGTCCACTTAGGCCAGGAGTAACCAGAGTCCACCCACCATGAGGAGTAACCAGAGTCCAGCCACGGTCAGGAGTAACCAGAGTCCAGCCACGGTCAGGAGTAACCAGAGTCCACCCACCATCAGGAGTAACCAGAGTCCAGCCACGGTCAGGAGTAACCAGAGTCCACTTAGGCCAGGAGTAACCAGAGTCCACCCACTCTCAGGAGTAACCAGAGTCCACCCATCATCAGGAGCAACCAGAGTCCACTTAGGCCAGGAGCAACCAGAGTCCACTTAGGCCAGGAGTAACCAGAGTCCACCCACCATCAGGAGTAACCAGACTCCACCCACCGTCAGGAGTAACCAGAGTCCACCCACCGTCAGGAGCAAACAGAGTCCACTTAGGCCAGGAGTAACCAGAGTCCACCCACCATCAGGAGTAACCAGAGTCCAGCCACGGTCAGGAGTAACCAGAGTCCACCCACCGTCAGGAGTAACCAGAGTCCAGCCACGGTCAGGAGTAACCAGAGTCCACCCACCTTCAGGTGTAACGAGAGTCCACCCACCGTCAGGAGTAACCAGAGTCCACCCACCTTCAGGAGTAACCAGAGTCCACCCACCGTAAGGAGTAACCAGAGTCCACTTAGGCCAGGAGTAACCAGAGTCCACCCACCGTCAGGAGTATCCAGAGACCACCCACTGTCAGGAGTAACCAGAGTCCACCCACCGTCAGGAGTAACCAGAGTCCACCCACCGTCAGGAGTAACCAGAGTCCACTCACCATCAGGAGCAACCAGAGTCCATCCACCGTCAGGAGTAACCAGAGTCCAGTCACGGTCAGGAGTAACCAGAGTCCACCCACCGTCAGGAGTAACCAGAGTCCACCCACCATCAGGAGTAAGCAGAGTCCACTTAGGCCAGAAGTAACCAGAGTCCACCCACCGTCAGCAGTAACCAGAGTCCACCCACCGTCAGGAGTAACCAGAGTCCACTTAGGCCAGGAGTAACCAGAGTCCACCTAGGCCAGGAATAACCAGAGTCCACCCACCATCAGGCGTAACCAGACTCCACCCACCGTCAGGAGTAACCAGAGTCCACCCACCGTCAGGAGCAACCAGAGTCCACTTAGGCCAGGAGTAACCAGAGCCCACCCACCATCAGGGGTAACCAGAGTCCAGCCATGGTCAGGAGTAACCAGAGTCCAGCCACGGTCAGGAGTAACCAGAGTCCAGCCACGGTCAGGAGTAACCAGAGTCCACCCACCTTCAGGAGTAACCAGAGTCCACCCACCGTCAGGAGTATCTAGAGACCACCCACCGTCAGGAATAACCAGAGTCCAGCCACGGTCAGGAGTAACCAGAGTCCACCCACCGTCAGGAGTAACCAGAGTCCACCCACCATCAGGAGTAACCAGAGTCCACCCACCATCAGGAGCAACCAGAGTCCACCCACCGTCAGGAGTTAGAGTCCACTTAGGCCAGGAGTAACCAGAGTCCACTCACCATCAGGAGTAACCAGAGTCCAGCCACAGTCAGGAGTAACCAGAGTTCACCCACCGTCAGGAGTAACCAGAGTCCACCCACTGTCAGGAGTAACCAGAGTCCACCCACTGTCAGGAGTAACCAGAGTTCACCCACCTTCAGGAGTAACCAGAGTCCACCCACTGTCAGGAGTAACCAGAGTCCACCCACTGTCAGGAGTAACCAGAGTCCACTGAGGCCAGGAGTAATCAGAGTCCACTTAGGCCAGGAGTAACCAGAGTCCACCCACCATCAGGAGTAACCAGAGTCCAGCCACGTTCAGGAGTAACCAGAGTCCAGCCACGGTCAGGAGTAACCAGAGTCCAGCCACGGTCAGGAGTAACCAGAGCCCACTTAGGCCAGGAGTAACCAGAGTCCAGCCACGGTCAGGAGTAACCAGAGTCCACTTAGGCCAGGAGAAACTAGAGTCCACTTAGGCCAGGAGTAACCAGAGTCCAGCCACGGTCAGGAGTAACCAGAGTCCACCCACCGTCAGGAGTAACTGGAGTCCACTTAGGCCAGGAGTTACCAGAGTCCACCCACTGTCAGGAGTAACCAGAGTCCAGCCACGGTCAGGAGTAATCAGAGTCCACCCACCGTCATGAGTAACCAGAGTCCACCCACCGTCATGAGTAACCAGAGTCCACGGTCAGGAGTAACCAGAGTCCAGCCACGGTCAGGAGTAACCAGATCCACCCACCGTCAGGAGTAACCAGAGTCCACCCACTGTCAGGAGTAACCAGAGTCCACTTAGGCCAGTAGTAACTAGAGTCCACCCACTGTCAGGAGTAACCAGAGTCCACCCACCGTCAGGAGTAACCAGAGTCCACCCACCGTCAGGAGTAACTAGAGTCCACCCACCGTCAGGAGTAACCAGAGTCCACTTAGGCCAGGAGTAACCAGAGTCCACTTAGGCCAGGAGCAACCAGATTCCACCCACCGCCAGGAGTAACCAGAGTCCACCCACCATCAGGAGTAACCAGAGTCCACCCACCATCAGGAGTAACTAGAGTACAGCCACAGTCAGGAGTAACCAGAGTCCACTTAGGCCAGGAGTAACCAGAGTCCACCCACTCTCAGGAGTAACCAGAGTCCACCCACCGTCAGGAGTAACCAGAGTCCACTTAGGCCTGGAGTAACCAGAGTCCACCCACCATCAGGAGTAACCAGAGTCCACCACCATCAGGAGTAACCAGAGTCCACCCACCGCCAGGAGCAACCAGAGTCCACCCACCGTCAGGAGTAACCAGAGTCCACCCACTGTCAGGAGTAACCAGAGTCCACTTAGGCCAGGAGTAACCAGAGTCCACCCACCATCAGGAGCAACCAGAGTACACCCACCATCAGGGGTAACCATAGTCCACTTAGGCCAGGAGTAACCAGAGTCCACCCACCATCAGGAGTAACCAGAGTCCACCCACCATCAGGAGTAACCAGAGTCCACTTAGGCCTGGAGTAACCAGAGTCCACCCACCATCAGGAGTAACCAGAGTCCACCACCATCAGGAGTAACCAGAGTCCACCCACCGCCAGGAGCAACCAGAGTCCACCCACCGTCAGGAGTAACCAGAGTCCACCCACCGTCAGGAGCAACCAGAGTCCACTTATGCCAGGAGCAACCAGAGTCCACTTAGGCCAGGAGTAACCAGAGTCCACTTAGGCCAGGAGTAACCAGAGTCCACCCACCGTCAGGAGTAACCAGAGTCCACCCACCGTCAGGAGCAAACAGAGTCCACTTAGGCCAGGAGTAACCAGAGTCCACCCACCATCAGGAGTAACCAGAGTCCACCCACCGTCAGGAGTAACCAGAGTCCAGCCACGGTTAGGAGTAACCAGAGTCCACCCACCTTCAGGAGTAACCAGAGTCCACCCACCGTCAGGAGTAAGCAGAGTCCACTTAGGCCAGGAGTAACCAGAGTCCACCCACCGTCAGGAGTATCCAGAGTCCACCCACCATCAGGAGCAACCAGAGTCCACCCACCGTCAGGATTAACCAGAGTCCAACCACCGTCAGGAGTAACCAGAGTCCACTAAGGCCAGGAGTAACCAGAGTCCACTTAGGCCAGGAGTAACCAGAGTCCACCCACCATCAGGAGCAACCAGAGTCCACCCACCGTCAGGAGTAACCAGAGTCCTCTTAGGCCAGGAGTAACCAGAGCCCTCTCACCATCAGGAGCAACCAGAGTCCACCCACCATCAGGAGTAACCAGAGTCCACCCACCGTCAGGAGTAACTAGAGTCCAGCCACGGTCAGGAGTAACCAGAGTCCACCCACCGTCAGGAGTAACCAGAGTCCGCTTAGGCCAGGAGTAACCAGAGTCCACCCACCATCAGGAGTAACCAGAGTCCACCCACCGTCAGGAGTAACTAGAGTCCAGCCACAGTCAGGAGTAAATGGAGTCCACTTAGGACAGGAGTAACCAGAGTCCACCCACTGTCAGGAGTAACCAGAGTCCACCCACAGTCAGGAGTAACTAGAGTCCACCCACCGTCAGGAGTAACCAGAGTCCACCCACCGTCAGGAGCAAACAGAGTCCACTTAGGCCAGGAGTAACCAGAGTCCACCCACCATCAGGAGTAACCAGAGTCCAGCCACGGTCAGGAGTAACCAGAGTCCACCCACCATCAGGAGTAACCAGAGTCCAGCCACGGTCAGGAGTAACCAGAGTCCACTTAGGCCAGGAGTAACCAGAGTCCACCCACTCTCAGGAGTAACCAGAGTCCACCCATCATCAGGAGCAACCAGAGTCCACTTAGGCCAGGAGCAACCAGAGTCCACTTAGGCCAGGAGTAACCAGAGTCCACCCACCGTCAGGAGTAACCATACTCCACCCACCGTCAGGAGTAACCAGAGTCCACCCACCGTCAGGAGCAAACAGAGTCCACTTAGGCCAGGAGTAACCAGAGACCACCCACCATCAGGAGTAACCAGAGTCCAGCCACGGTCAGGAGTAACCAGAGTCCAGCCACGGTCAGGAGTAACCAGAGTCCAGCCACGGTCAGGAGTAACCAGAGTCCAGCCACGGTCAGGAGTAACCAGAGTCCACCCACCTTCAGGTGTAACCAGAGTCCACCCACCGTCAGGAGTAACCAGAGTCCACCCACCTTCAGGAGTAACCAGAGTCCACCCACCGTCAGGAGTAACCAGAGTCCACTTAGGCCAGGAGTAACCAGAGTCCACCCACCGTCAGGAGTATCCAGAGACCACCCACTGTCAGGAGTAACCAGAGTCCACCCACCGTCAGGAGTAACCAGAGTCCACCCACCGTCAGGAGTAACCAGAGTCCACTCACCATCAGGAGCAACCAGAGTCCATCCACCGTCAGGAGTAACCAGAGTCCAGTCACGGTCAGGAGTAACCAGAGTCCACCCACCGTCAGGAGTAACCAGAGTCCACCCACCATCAGGAGTAAGCAGAGTCCACTTAGGCCAGAAGTAACCAGAGTCCACCCACCGTCAGCAGTAACCAGAGTCCACCCACCGTCAGGAGTAACCAGAGTCCACTTAGGCCAGGAGTAACCAGAGTCCACTTAGGCCAGGGGTAACCAGAGTCCACCCACCATCAGGAGTAACCAGAGTCCAGCCACGGTCAGGAGTAACCAGAGTCCACTTAGGCCAGGAGCAACCAGGGTCCACTTAGGCCAGGCATTGACAGGTGCAGCCATACTTTGTACACACTGCAATTTGCCCATTGGAGCCTTTGGGAGTCCAGTCACTAAGACCCTAGCATAATTAAGCCTAATTTAGTCAGGAGCTCGCAGGCCAGGGGCTCACCACCTGTGCACCATGCAGGGGTGGGGGAGGAGGAGGCTGGAGCTCAGGGGACCTCCCCGCACTGTGGGGGGGATGTGGGGGCTATTGTTACACAACTGCTGGAGGCATGAACTACTCTCTGACTGAGTGGTGGGTAAATCGTCAATAAGTCAGGTGCGTTTCGCTCTCACCTTGGGGGTATCATAATGTCTATAATCCATTGCACAGAAGGCTAATGATTTTTAGGTCTTCCCACCAAACTGCTTTAACTATATATTATCAATATACTTATTGTGTATAATATTAACACTGGGCTTTGCGTCAGACCATTGCTCGTGATTGGTCGGCTTTCTTGTCTATCTCATTTGCTTGTTTCTTATTCGTGACTTTCCTTGCCTTCTTGTGTTTGTCCCTCCACTGGTGCACTGCTATTTTATATTTTTTTCTCATTGGATGAGTTGTATCCTTAGACTCATGAAATTACCTTTATTTATATTTGTCATCACTCATGGGGAGTGGGTGTTTTTCTTCCTCTTTCCCCTTGGACCCCTGCACCCTACGCTCTCTGTATTGCCCCTCCCCCACACTCGTCCATAGCTTCCCCCCACCCCTCTTGTCCCACTCTGCGTTTTTTAATGTCTTATTTTCCTTTCCCTCCAGCTCCTTTGTTGCTCCTCCAGTCTCCCTGCTCACCATTGCTCCCCGCTTCTTGGGGGCACTGAGTTGCTTCCCCTATCATTTTTTTAATTTTTGCAGGTTGACGTGGGGGGCTAGCAGCTGTAATTTGCTAATGGGCTCCTCTTTTCTCTATAATGTGTAGAAATTAAAAGTAAAATAAAAAGGCCAACCATAGCGTCATGACGCATACGTGCACGTGTGGAAACATCCGCCCATGTAAACATCATCACATTGCCACAGGCCATTTTTTTTTTGGGCCTGGTCAGCATCAGCAACAAGCATTAGTAAATCCAAAATGTCAGCTAACACATTTCAAATGCTACATGTATTTGCGAATGCTTGTTCCATAACGGGAGCAAGGCGCCGGGAGGCATGCGGGGCTGCCTGCTTGTGTACACTGGGGCCACTCACAGCTTTCAACAGTAAAGTCCAAAGTATGTTGTGAATATATCGTTATGGGTTTATTGCCTATTATTATTTTTTTCAAAAAAACCTAAAAGACATTAAAGAAAAGAAAAAAAAGGATTTTATTAATTTATATTGGGTGTGAAGAAAAAAAAACGTATCATTGGAACATGAAAGATTTCAAGGGGAATTTCCAAGATGCCTTAAATGAGCTTCCATTGAAATTTAGGATTGGCAACTGTGGGTACAATTAAAAGGTTTTAACATGACAACAGTTTAGAGCATTGCATTGTAATTGTCGTGGGAGGGGGTAGGTCAAGTGGGTGACCTTGAATTAACCTATGCGTCGCTGTTGTCTGTCTGACATGAGTTTCAGGGGCTCTGCCGTGACTGAGATAGATGGGTGTACCAGCCAGCAGACCCTCCCCACTCCCCCCCCCCCCCCACCCCTCGTCCAGCTTGGGGGCCGGTGGAATGCACAACAATGCGCACGTCAGAGGATGCTCTGAATGCCGATCAGTTGGGGGCGGGGCCTGCTCGTGGAATGCCAGAGCCGAATCCCACCGGGGCGCGCGCGAGCGCCAGGGATGGGTGGAGGACCCTTTGGAGAGGGTGGCATGGGGGTAAAGAAGTGTCATGCCGCCTCGCCACGGTCCCTTTCATCCCTATGAGACCTTGGGTGACAGCCAGCGGCAGGACACGGCTTTATTCCGAATTGTTCCTTTGTGAGGCCAGCCTCGCCGCAGAGGGTTCGCAGAGACATCCTCGGAGGCCAGCTGGCTCCGAGCTTTTCTTGGTGTTTGGAAGGCCCTTTCCAAGTGATTTAACCCTATGGTGGTCAACGTGAGTGATTGGTGGTAGTTTTACAGCCCTCTACAAAGCCCACAGCCACGTAATGGCCACTTTTACATCAAGGCAGGTTTTCATTGCATTGTTCGGAGCAGATACCATTGGAATAAGCAATGAATTGTTTGTTTTCCTACACCTTGGCAAGCGTACATTATCTATTTATTTGAGGAGTGTCCCCGGTGCAGCGTGTGTAAAGCCTTCAGTCTCTTCAGCAGGTGAAGCAGACACCTGCCCCTAAACAAAGGCCATGCGTGTGTCTTCACTTGGAGCACATGCTGATGGTGGCGGAAGACAGAGATGCTGCCAGGCATCCATGAGGCAGGCAGGGATTGGTTGGGTGGAAGGACCTCGACCAGACAGGGATTCAGAATTCAGACAGAATTCAGCGTCCTAGACTCTTGAGCGCATTGAAACAAAGCTGGAGTGCTGGACCCATCTATCTCTGAGCAGACAGACTGCTGGTTCCAACTATCTCTGAGCAGACAGACTGCTGGTCCCACCTATCTCTGAGCAGACCGACTGCTGGTCCCACCTATCTCTGAGCAGACCGACTGCTGGTCCCACCTATCTCTGAGCAGACAGACTGCTGGTACCGCCTATCTCTGAGCAGACAGACTGCTGGTTCCAACTATCTCTGAGCAGACCGACTGCTGGTCCCACCTATCTCTGAGCAGACCGACTGCTGGTCCCACCTATCTCTGAGCAGACAGACTGCTGGTACCGCCTATCTCTGAGCAGACAGACTGCTGATCCCACCTGTCTCTGAGCAGACATATAGCTGGTCCCCTCTAACTCTGAGCAGACAGAGCGCCTGCCCCTTCCAACTCTGAGCAGACAGAGCGCCTGCCCCTTCCAACTCTGAGCAGACAGAGCGCCTGCCCCTTCCAACTCTGAACAGACAGAGTGCTGGCCCCTTCTAACTCTGAGCAGGCAGAGTGCTGGCCCCTTCTAACTCTGAGCAGACAGAGTGCTGGCCCCTTCTAACTCTGAGCAGACAGAGTGCCGGCCCCTTCTAACTCTGAGCAGACAGAGTGCTGGTCCCTTCTTAGTCTGAACAGACAGAGTGCTGTCCCCTTCTAACTCTGAGCAGGCAGAGTGCTGGTCCCTTCTAACTCTGAGCAGACAGAGTGCTGGTCCCTTTTAACTCTGAGCAGACAGAGTGCTGGTCCCTTTTAACTCTGAGCAGACAGAGTGCTGGCCCCTTCTAACTCTGAGCAGACAGAGTGCTGGTCCCTTCTAACTCTGAGCAGACAGAGTGCTGGACCCTTCTTAGTCTGAACAGACAGAGTGCTGTCCCCTTCTAACTCTGAGCAGGCAGAGTGCTGGCCCCTTCTAACTCTGAGCAGACAGAGTGCTGGTCCCTTCTAACTCTGAGCAGACAGAGTGCTGGCCCTTTCTAACTCCGAGGAGACAGAGTGCTGGACCCTTCTAACTCTGAGCAGACAGAGTGCTGGCCCTTTCTAACTCTGAGCAGACAGAGAGCTGTCCCCTTCTAACTCTGAGCAGAGTGCTGGACCCTTTTAACTCTGAGCAGACAGAGTGCTGGTCCCTTTTAACTCTGAGCAGACAGAGTGCTGGTCCCTTTTAACTCTGAGCAGACAGAGTGCTGGTTCCTTTTAACTCTGAGCAGACAGAGTGCTGGCCCCGTCTTAGTCTGAACAGACAGACTGTTGGCCCCTTCTAACTCTGAGCAGGCAGAGTGCTGGTCCCTTTTAACTCTGAGCAGACAGAGTGCTGGCCCCGTCTTACTCTGAACTGAGTGCCAGTGCCAACCCAGCTAAGGAGTCTCCCCACATGCCATATACCCAAAGAATATTTTGTCAGCTCCAACATGGAGGCTGGAATACTGGGAATCAGGGTCCTAGACTCTTCAACGCAGTGAATCAAAGCCTGAGGGCAGAGACCAGCTGCGTAAGCTTCAGGAAGGACCTGAAAACTGAATTGCTCTCCCTTTCATTGAACTCATTCTCTTCTGCAATGAAGAGCATTGACTCGGGCCCTCCATCATAGACTCTCACTCAGCCCATCTTCCCAGTTCTCAGACGCTGCTTCATCTTACAGCGCTCTGAAACAACTCAAAGGTGGCATCTAGTGCTTACAAATATATAAGTAAATAGGAGCTTGTTCCCTTCCAAAGCCTCCAGTGATGTGCCTAAATCCTACCATGCTTGTCCGTGGGACTAAAATCACTTATGTGCACAGTAAGTAGTACTCCACGAGTACTCGTTTACTTACTCTTACATGACTTTCTAAATCGACCCGACATGTCCAACCCGGTGCAAAAGGGCACGGTCCTTTGGATTTGTACTATTTGAATGTTTCCAATTTATTTACATATTATTCTCATCTTAGATGTATTGGGCCCAATTCACAAAGGCATGTAAGAGCATGTGAAAGGTTAGTAAAGGAGTGCTGCTTTACGTACATTTGTGAATAGACCCCTTTGTGTTTTACAGACATTTATAGAATAACCTATGAACAGGGGCGGTTCCTCCTCGGGGGCAATAGGGTGTTGCCCCTTCACTAAAAGCAGCCACAATCGTATAATTTAAAAATTCACCAAGTCTCACCCCCGACTTTTTAATGGACTGGGCTCAGCCTGGCCAATGTGTTTGTTCATCAGGGGTGGGGGCAGGGCGGGGCCAATCTTCTTGTTCGGCAATGGCATCCAGCTGACGTCCAGTGTGCATGTCGGGTTGGACAGGTTTCTGACTGTGTCTAACCCGTGATGTGCACGTTGTACCTCTCAAACCCATGCTCTGTGAGGTCCCCTGTCTACCTTGGAGCGCTGGGCTCATCTGCTCGCACCAACCCTGACACTGCTCTCATGCTGCTTCAAGTATAACAAGCATTGGCATAGCCAATAGGTCTCGCCTTTGGGACCTTATAAGTGTTTAGCCATGCAACACTTGATGTTGTTGCACCAAGGATATTGTGCTGGATAACTAATTGTCATCTAATAATGACAAATAATAAGATAAGACAAAGCAGAAGGACTTTTTATATTTGCACTCCTTGATTCTGTTAGATATGGAATGCCACTAGTTGATGACGGCACATTAAAAAGTTAACTACATTGCTCACAGAGACTGCAATATATGCGTGCATAGATATCCATCTAGCTGGCTGTAATGTCACGAATGCCTATCACGCTCTGAAGTCACCACTATCCCAAGCCGGCACATTAGAATTTGAAGATAATATAACTATTGGTTCCTGAAGGACTGACTGAAATTACTGAATGCCATTTTGGGACATAATCAAATAGGCATGTTATTTTAAAACAGAACAAAATTAATTAAAACAAATGTTAGAAAAGAAAAATGCTGAGAATAGACAGTGAATGAAAAAGGAACAAATAAGCATCACAGTCAGCAGGTGACCTGATAAGTTCTGCTCGAATATAAATTGCTGGATACAGACTCTCTTACCTTTATTTATGTGACCCTAACTAAATAAAGAGATGGTTGAAAGATCTTGAATGTGTGGAGGAGATGGAACAATGTTACCAGCTCTGAAGTCGGCTGGAGGCAGCTAGGGCTTCTGTGTGGCTTGACCCCACTTCAAGGTCCAAATGACTGCTTTCCCCAACATGTTGGTTCATATGGGGAGCCAGCTTTGTAAACTATCACAACATTGATAATCGCAGAGAGTACTTTTGTTATACACATTGAATAAAAGAAAGACAATTCAGTCATAAGTGGGCGGCCACAAGCATTATATAGTGGAAAAAAGATGCAGAAGGGAAACCGATATGATAAAGGTGCTTGTGTGAGTGAATAGGAAAAAAAGATGAGTAACACGACAAAGATACAATGTCAAATAGGAGACCTTTGTACCACAGTTGGTGATAAATCAGTGATTTTTGGTTCTGCAGGCATAACAACCATGCACACATTGTGTAGAAATTATTGCGTAAGGCACACAGACTGCAATAAGTTAGAGTGTTATAAACTCCTATCCGGCTAGTGGTCTAGAATAAAAACTAGTTGTGAGAAGTGTAAAGACCGTAAAAATAACAGGCATTGGCATAGCCAATAGGTCTCGCCTTTGGGACCTTATAAGTGTTTAGCCATGCAACAGTTGCATAACTAAATACTTATAAGGTCCCAAAAGCAAGACCTATTGGCTACACCATGATAATCGCGGCACCTGCGCTTTACTTTTAATATTAAAAGTAAAGCGCGGGTGCCGCGATTATAGCAAAAGTAAAGAAATAGATTATTTTTCTATTTCTTTACTTTGCTAATCATGGCACCCGCGCTTTACTTTTAATGTTAAAAGTAAAGCGCGGGTGCCGCGATTATAGCAAAAGTAAAGAAATAGAAAAATCTATTTCTTTACTTTTGCTACATCGCTGCACCGGCGCTTTACTTTTAACATCAAAAGTAAGCGCGGGTGCCGCGATTATAGCAAAGTAAAGAAATAGATTATTTTTCTATTTCTTTACTTTTGCTATAATCGTGCACTTGCGCTTTACTTTTAATGTTAAAAGTAAAGCGCGGGTGCCGCGATTATAGCAAAAGTAAAGAAATAGAAAAATAATCTATTTCTTCAAAGCCGCGAAAGTGAAAGTGCATCGCGATGGCGATGCACTTAATGACCCGTGACGCGCGTGCATGCTCACGTGAACGCAAGCTGGTCGCCAGCAAAAGCCACTGCTGTTTGCACTTCCAAAACCCGCTTACTAAAACTCTCGCCCAGAGCAACGCTAAGCGCTGGCTCAGGCGAGACCTAAAAACCGAGCCAAAAGTATTATGTAATGGGTACCTCTAAGTCCGTGGGTACCTTGCAGAGAAACGAACTAAACAGGACATAATATTCGGACCCCATCCGAAATAAAAAGGTCAAGGATACTAGGTTGAAGGTGGTGCTCAAAGGTGTACAGAGGATCTTCAACAAAAAACAGAGGACCGCCTTTAAACGTGTATTAGTGCTTACAATAAAATTACTGTGGTAGAGTCGCCGTCTCCTTGTAATTTATGTATGGTACGATACCACATAACATATGGCCAAAGTCTTATTTAAATAGTTATAGAAGCAACATTCCTATCCAAATCTACATGGCTTCAACAAATGTCCAAAACATAAAACAGTACAAGATCTGCACAACTGAGCAGATGGAGCTGGAAGGCATACTGTGATAGTGGGAACAAAGAAGCATGCTGCCTCGGAAAACGATATAACTGTGGGACTCGTATATTAGTCCTAGTTTAGGACACTGCCTTTTGCTTTTGTTTAAGAGGGCGGTTTTAAAGAAACACGCAAATCTGCATGCCCAGCCCTCGGCTATCTCCACTAGCTAGTTTGAAACTCCCTGCCTGCTTCCAGGTGGCCCGGCTTCTGTGCCTTTCCTACGCGGCATCTAAAGTACAATTTTCGGGAGGCTTAAGAGATCTCCTCTTGAAAATTGCGACATTTATACGAATCTTTACACAATGTATTCCCGGTTTGGCAGCTCCCATGTGCAATCAATTACTGGTTATGCTTAGTACTTAGCTTATGAACTTTAGAAAGCATGTATACGCTTCAATTACGTTTCAAAAACGTTTGACAACTCAAATTGCTTTTTTGTGTTTTATCATAATAATCTTTTTGGGATCTTGAACTATTATTTATTGCGCTTAAGTGTTCAGAGACCCGTGGAAATCGTAATAGCTGTTAAAATACTAATCATTAAAATGACAAGTTGGGTTGCATGGAATTTTTTTTTTTTTTTAAAAAGCCTACTCAGCAGGAAAGAACAGTTAAAGAAAACACGGTTCTGGCGGGAAACACAGACAAAGTCAGAGAGATGGAGGCGGGAGAGACGGATAACGGCGACAGGAAGGGGAGTAGGAGTAAGAGTGAAAGAAGGGCTCGCAAAATGAGCGGGAAGAGGAGTGAGGACAAAATGCTTATTAAATAAGTGATACTAGTATGTAGTTATTCCTTTGTAGCATAAATCTGCAATTCTGGAAGGGATCAGGCCGCCAGGAGGAGTTCTCACAAATCAGAGGCGCAGAAGCAATTCCAAACACCCCTTGGAAACCCGAGACGGCTGTCCCGAAGCGTAATCCAGAGTGCAGCTGGACCCTGAAGGGTTTAGGTGTTGTTTGTCCCTGGCTTCTGGGGGCGGGGAGGTTTCCCTTTGTATTTTCCATGGGTGTAGAAGAGCTGCTCGTCTGCCCTGGAACCCCCACTCTGTCTGACTGCGAACTTCAAGGCAGTCTCGTGGGGACCGTAGCGCCTTTATCAAGCAATTCAATTTGGGAGGTGTCTGGTCTTCTGAAAACCCTCACAATTGTTCAGCACATACGATCACCGTAAAGTAATTATATTTAAGTGTGTTTACTAAAGGCTGGGTAGAAGGGCAGGCTGCACCCATAGCGTTCCCGAGGAAAATGAAATGGTTTGCTCATGCAAAATGAACACTATTGTAATGAAAACAAGCCCAGGAGTTGTGTGCGCGAGCGCGCGCAAAAAGGAAATAAAAAAGCACGCGAGTGGTGCGCGCGCGGCGGCAGCTGAAAAAGTGAAAGTGATCGCGATCGCGCTGTAAGGGTGCCGCGAGCGATGCGCTTAATGAGCCATGACGGAAAGCCAGATGGCGCCTGTGCGCGTAACCGCGCATGTAACCGCAAGCTTTAGGCCACAAGCAAAAGCGTGTGGTCGGATTTTTAAAGCCCACTTACTAAATGTCTCGCCAGACCAGCGCATGCGCTGGCTCAGGCGAGACCTAAAAAGCATGAGAGCAAAGTCTGGATTGTCTGTGGTCGGGTTTGCCTGTTCCCGCGGTACCGTACTTGGAGACAGTGAAAGGACATTACATTAAAGAACAAGGCCAATCACTGTGTGGCTTTACTATGAAACCAAACAGTGATTGGTTATGTTTCCTTAAGGATAACACATTGCTTTACCCCTGATCTAATAGCAGTCGCATTTTGTCACGGGTGATCTCTTGCCACGATGGAGGCATTGAGAGCTCTCAGCAGCTGTTTGTCTTGCTCCTGTCACTCCGCTGCGGCCTGTCTCTGGAACAATGGGAGAGGTGTGGCACAGCGGCCGTAGCGGCTGCCTCTGGAGGGCAGGGCTCACTGTCTGATCCCCAGAGCCCGCGGCAGCTCAGCATCATGTGACTCTGGGCAATAGCTCATTTAATCTCCCCAATGACCCCCAGCGCCTTGAAACCCTTAAGGGTGATATGATCGGCATTTACAAATAGGAATTATAAATTATTATTATAAATTTATACGGTACATGGCAGTTGTGCCTAGAGTTTGAGATCCGAGGCGTGTTTCCTGCCGATGTAATTTTAAAAGCTGTGAAAGTGTTTTGTATTGGATTTTTTTTATGTCTTGCGAACAACCTACTGAGAATAGGAACAAAAAGAATGGAAAAGAGCTAATGGGCTGATTACTAGTCTGGCGGTCGCAAGACCGCCAGACTCGCGGTGGTGGTCCACTGTCTGCCGAATTTCGACTATGAAAGTCGCTGTGGTGGAGGGCCACCGCCTGCGCCAGGGAACAGTCATTCCCTGGCGGTGGCAGAGCTACGCCACAATGTAAAATGCTCAGCGGGACTGGCACAGTCCCGCTCCGCATATTACAAGTTCTGCCACCGCCAGCCATTTCATGGTGGGAGCCTCGCCATGAAAAGGCTGGTGGTGGAGGAACAAAGGGGGCCTTACAAGGCCCCCTTCCCCCCGTCATGGGGATACATTCGAGGGGACAACATGTGCCCCCCTGTCTGTATATCCCCAAAGTTCCAGCACGGCATGAATGTCACTGTCCATCCCGTGCTGGAACTTTTTTTTGCCATTCCCATTGCTGTTCCTGTTTTCCAGGCACCGCCATGGGAAAGGCTAAGGATCGTACACGAGTTCAACTCGTAATACGGCGGGTGGTCCTTGCGCGGCTTTGGAGCAGCTGTCTCGGCGGAGAGCCGGCACCACAGCGTCAAAGTCGTAATCAGGCCCATAGTACTTAAAAAACACATTACAGTAGCACATGCACATTCAGCAAGACATTTAATTCTGCATATTAATGCAAAAATTACTGGTTTAAATGATTATAAATTAGAACTGAAAAACAAATTTGCTGAACTTTTACAAAGACATTAGAGACGTTTCTTGGCAAGTTTTGGGAAAAGACAAGTTGAGCTCAGTAGTGTGAACAAATAATGGATTTGCTGTAGTAATACCAGTAAAAGGCAATGCACGCTTGACTTGGCGTAAGAGACTGGAATCAAGCAATTTAGAGGAAAGGAGATGCACCAAGAGCATTGTTGAATATCCGAATTCCTGTGCCAGGTATTCAGAAACACAAGTTGAGGAAAGTAACTCTTCGGACACATACCAAGATACCCAGTGTACGTTGGAAGTTCAAGTGTCTTGTTTATCTGAGAATCTGTCAGGAATGATTTTGTGTGAACCAAAAGAAAGCTTGGTTTAGAGAAAAGGAGCATTTTAAAGTGGCAAGAGCACAGCTAGTGTTCTGTGTTTTGGAGTGAAAGAGAGGAAGCGGGAGTTATGAAAGATAGTGGGGCCTGACCTTCCCCGCTGTGACACTACAGGCCCTAGCTGTAGGCAAGGCCGGACTGGCCCTACCGGGTATCGGGCGTTTCCCCAGGAGGCTGGAAACACTGTGGGAATCTGTTACTGATGACTGATTTCAGTGTGGGTGTATCTCACCATCTGAGCGAGGGGTACCGTGGGACCTGGTGCTGATGATACACTGCTGCCTGCAGCAGCTGCCTTAACCCACTGATTTGGCATGGACATTTGGGGCTGGGCACGGCTGAAATCGCTGCCGATGACACCAAGGTTTCAGCAGCAGGGGCATGGACCCGATGATTTATCTTGCCTGCTAAGCGAGAGGAGAGGCACTTTTGGCTTGCTGTTTAATACTGCCAGGTGTATGCTGTGGGTACATGAACCCACTGCTCTATCTTAGCATCTCTGTAACACGCCTGTAGGGCGTGCTGCTGAAGACTCGCAGGCCCCTGCATTAACCCACTCCTCAGAGACAGGCCCTGCAGACGTGCCCTGCCCTCGGCCCGAGGCGGGTCCCCTCCTGGTGACGGCTCCTCTGCAGACGTGCCCTGCCCTGGGCACGAGGCGGGTCCTCTCCTGGGTGACGGCTCCTCTGACAGGCTCTTAAGTGCGTCTGTTGCAGCTCTGTCTGTCAGCAGGCGGCTCGGTTATCACAACAGGGCCCTCTAGCTATCCTTAACTCTGCATTAGAGCTCTGACTGCCCGGCCTTCACTTGGTGGGGCTCGAGGGGCGAGCACAGGGGCCCACCGAACGGTTCCCTATTCATGGTGTGGAACCAAGGGGCGAGCACAGGGGCCACCGAACGGTTCCCTGTTCATGTAGTGGAATCAAGGAGCGAGCACAGGGGCCACCGAACGGTTCCCTATTCATGGTGTGGAACCAAGGGGCGAGCACAGGGGCCACCGAACGGTTCCCTATTCATGGTGTGGAACCAAGGGGCGAGCACAGGGGCCACCGAACGGTTCCCTGTTCATGGAGTGGAACCGTGGGGCGAGCACAGGGGCCACCGAACGGTTCCCTGTTCATGGAGTCGAACCGAGGGACTAGCACAGAGGCCACCGAACGGCTCCCTGTTCATGGTGTGGAACCAAGGGTCGAGCACAGAGGCCACCGAACGGTTCCCTATTCATGGTGTGGAACCAAGGGGAGAGCACAGGGGCCACCGAACGGTTCCCTGTTCATGTAGTGGAATCAAGGAGCGAGCACAGGGGCCACCGAACGGTTCCCTATTCATGGTGTGGAACCAAGGGGCGAGCACAGGGGCCACCGAACGGTTCCCTGTTCATGGAGTGGAACCAAGGGGCGAGCACAGGGGCCACCGAACTGTTCCCTATTCATGGTGTGGAACCAAGGGGCGAGCACAGGGGCCACCGAACGGTTCCCTGTTCATGGAGTGGAACCAAAGGGCGAGCACAGGGGCCACCGAACGGTTCCCTGTTCATGGAGTGGAACCGAGGGGCGAGCACAGGGGCCACCGAACGGTTCCCTGTTCATGGAGTCGAACCGAGGGGCGAGCACAGAGGCCACCGAACGGCTCCCTGTTCATGGTGTGGAACCAAGGGGCGAGCACAGGGGCCACCGAACGGTTCCCTGTTCATGGTGTGGAACCAAGGCTGCTCGCTCTACGGCAAACATCACACGTGAAGATGCAAACACTGTCATGCACGACCACACATGCATGGCTTATCTAATACTGACGAGTGGAAGTATGTGCACGGTCTACGTAACATTAAACAGTCTGGGGCAGATTTACAAGCCCCTTGCGCCACTTTTGCGTCACTTTTAACATGGGAAAAGTGACGCAAAAGTGGCTCAAGGGGCTTGTAAATCTGCCCCTCTGTCTTTTACCAATGGCTATTCATACATGGTCTGTAAAACACTGAACACTCTCTCCTTCGCCTGTGGCTATTCATACATGGTCTGTAAAATACTGAACATTCTCTCCTTCACCTATGGCTATGCATACATGGTCTGTAAAACACTGAACTTTCTCCCCTTCACCTATGGCTATTCATACATGGTCTGTAAAACACTGAGCAGTCCTTCACCTATGGCAGTACATACATGGTCTGTAAAACACTGAACATTCTCTCCTTCGCCTGTGGCTATTCATACATGGTCTGCAAAACACTGAACATTCTCCCCTTCACCTATGGCTATTCATACATGGTCTGTAAAACACTGAGCAGTCCTTCACCTATGGCAGTACATACATGGTCTGTAAAACACTGAACATTCTCTCCTTCACCTGTGGCTATTCATACATGGTCTGTAAAACACTGAGCAGTTCTTCACCTATGGAAGTACATACATGGTCTGTAAAACACTGAGCAGTCCTTCACCTATGGCAGTACATACATGGTCTGTAAAACACTGAGCACCCTTCTTCAACTATGGCAGTACATACATGGTCTGTAAAACACTGAACATTCTCTCCTTCACCTGTGGCTATTCATACATGGTCTGTAAAACACTGAGAAGTCCTTCACCTATGGCAGTACATACATGGTCTGTAAAACACTGAATAGTCCCTCCTTCAACTATGGCAGTACATACATGGTCTGTAAAACACTGAACACTCTCTCCTTCGCCTGTGGCTATTCATACATGGTCTGTAAAACACTGAGAAGTCCTTCACCTATGGCAGTACATACATGGTCTGTAAAACACTGAATAGTCCCTCCTTCAACTATGGCAGTACATACATGGTCTGTAAAACACTGAACACTCTCTCCTTCGCCTGTGGCTATTCATACATGGTCTATAAAACACTGAACACTCTCTCCTTCACCTGTGGCTATTCATACATGGTCTGTAAAACACTGAACACTCTCTCCTTCACCTATGGCTATTCATACATGGTCTGTAAAACACTGAACATTCTCTCCTTCACCTGCGGCTATTCATACATGGTCTGTACAACACTGAGCAGTCCTTCACCTATGGCAGTACATACATGGTCTGTAAAACACTGAACAGTCCCATCTTCAACTATGGCAGTACATACATGGTCTGTAAAACACTGAACACTCTCTCCTTCGCCTGTGGCTATTCATACATGGTCTGTAAAACACTGAACATTCTCTCATTCACCTGTGGCTATTCATACATGGTCTGTAAAACACTGAGCAGTCCTTCACCTATGGCAGTACATACATGGTCTGTAAAACACTGAACATTCTCTCCTTCACCTGTGGCTATTCATACATGGTCTGTAAAACACTGAACATTCTCTCCTTCACCTGTGGCTATTCATACATGGTCTGTAAAACACTGAACATTCTCTCCTTCACCTGTGGCTATTCATACATGGTCTGTAAAACATTGAACATTCTCTCCTTCACCTGTGGCTATTCATACATGGTCTGTAAAACACTGAATAGTCCCTCCTTCAACTATGGCAGTACATACATGGTCTGTAAAACACTGAACACTCTCTCCTTCGCCTGTGGCTATTCATACATGGTCTGTAAAACACTGAACATTCTCTCCTTCAACTGTGGCTATTCATACATGGTCTGTAAAACACTGAACATTCTCTCCTTCACCTGTGGCTATTCATACATGGTCTGTAAAATACTGAGCAGTCCTTCACCTATGGCAGTACATACATGGTCTGTAAAACACTGAACACTCTCTCCTTCGCCTGTGGCTATTCATACATGGTCTGTAAAACACTGAACATTCTCTCCTTCACCTGCGACTATTCATACATGGTCTGTAAAACACTGAACTTTCTCCCCTTCACCTATGGCTATTCATACATGGTCTGTAAAACACTGAACATTCTCTCCTTCACCTGCGGCTATTCATACATGGTCTGTACAACACTGAGCAGTCCTTCACCTATGGCAGTACATACATGGTCTGTAAAACACTGAACAGTCCCATCTTCAACTATGGCAGTACATACATGGTCTGTAAAACACTGAACACTCTCTCCTTCGCCTGTGGCTATTCATACATGGTCTGTAAAACACTGAACATTCTCTCATTCACCTGTGGCTATTCATACATGGTCTGTAAAACACTGAGCAGTCCTTCACCTATGGCAGTACATACATGGTCTGTAAAACACTGAACATTCTCTCCTTCACCTGTGGCTATTCATACATGGTCTGTAAAACACTGAACATTCTCTCCTTCACCTGTGGCTATTCATACATGGTCAGAAAAACACTGAACATTCTCTCCTTCACCTGTGGCTATTCATACATGGTCTGTAAAACACTGAATAGTCCCTCCTTCAACTATGGCAGTACATACATGGTCTGTAAAACACTGAACACTCTCTCCTTCGCCTGTGGCTATTCATACATGGTCTGTAAAACACTGAACATTCTCTCCTTCAACTGTGGCTATTCATACATGGTCTGTAAAACACTGAACATTCTCTCCTTCACCTGCGGCTATTCATACATGGTCTGTACAACACTGAGCAGTCCTTCACCTATGGCAGTACATACATGGTCTGTAAAACACTGAACAGTCCCATCTTCAACTATGGCAGTACATACATGGTCTGTAAAACACTGAACACTCTCTCCTTCGCCTGTGGCTATTCATACATGGTCTGTAAAACACTGAACATTCTCTCATTCACCTGTGGCTATTCATACATGGTCTGTAAAACACTGAACATTCTCTCCTTCACCTGTGGCTATTCATACATGGTCTGTAAAACACTGAACATTCTCTCCTTCACCTGTGGCTATTCATACATGGTCTGTAAAACATTGAACATTCTCTCCTTCACCTGTGGCTATTCATACATGGTCTGTAAAACACTGAATAATCCCTCCTTCAACTATGGCAGTACATACATGGTCTGTAAAACACTGAACACTCTCTCCTTCGCCTGTGGCTATTCATACATGGTCTGTAAAACACTGAACATTCTCTCCTTCAACTGTGGCTATTCATACATGGTCTGTAAAACACTGAACATTCTCTCCTTCACCTGTGGCTATTCATACATGGTCTGTAAAATACTGAGCAGTCCTTCACCTATGGCAGTACATACATGGTCTGTAAAACACTGAACACTCTCTCCTTCGCCTTTTGCTTTTCATACATGGTCTGTAAAACACTGAACATTCTCTCCTTCACCTGTGGCTATTCATACATGGTCTGTAAAACACTGAACATTCTCTCCTTCACTTGTGGCTATTCATACATGGTCTGTAAAACACTGAGCAGTCCTTCACCTATGGCAGTACATACATGGTCTGTAAAACACTGAACACTCTCTCCTTCGCCTGTGGCTATTCATACATGGTCTGTAAAACACTGAACATTCTCTCCTTCACCTGTGGCTATTCATACATGGTCTGTAAAACACTGAGCAGTCCTTCACCTATGGCAGTACATACATGGTCTGTAAAACACTGAGCAGTCCTTCACCTATGGCAGTACATACATGGTCTGTAAAACACTGAGCACCCTCCTTCAACTATGGCAGTACATACATAGTCTGTAAAACAATGAACAGTCTCTCCTTCGCCTGTGGCTATTCATACATGGCCTGTAAAACACTGAACATTCTCTCCTTCACCTGTGGCTATTCATACATGGTCTGTAAAACACTGAGCAGTCCTTCACCTATGGCAGTACATACATGGTCTGTAAAACACTGAGCAGTCCTTCACCTATGGCAGTACATACATGGTCTGTAAAACACTGAGCACCCTTCTTCAACTATGGCAGTACATACATAGTCTGTAAAACAATGAACAGTCTCTCCTTCGCCTGTGGCTATTCATACATGGCCTGTAAAACACTGAACATTCTCTCCTTCACCTGTGGCTATTCATACATGGTCTGTAAAACACTGAGCATTCTCTCCTTCACCTGTGGCTATTCATACATGGTCTGTAAAACACTGAACAGTCCTTCACCTATGGCAGTACATACATGGTCTGTAAAACACTGAACACTCTCTCCTTCGCCTGTGGCTATTCATACATGGTCTGTAAAACACTGAACATTCTCTCCTTCACCTGTGGCTATTCATACATGGTCTGTAAAACACTGAACAGTCCTTCACCTGTGGCTATTCATACATGGTCTGTAAAACACTGAACAGTCTCTTCTTCACCTATGGCAGTACATACATGGTCTGTAAAACACTGAACAGTCTCTTCTTCACCTATGGCAGTACATACATGGTCTGTAAAACACTGAACACTCTCTCCTTCGCCTGTGGCTATTCATACATGGTCTGTAAAACACTGAATATTCTCTCCTTCACCTGTGGCTATTCATACATGGTCTGTAAAACACTGAACAGTCCTTCACCTGTGGCTATTCATACATGGTCTGTAAAACACTGAACAGTCTCTTCTTCACCTATGGCAGTACATACATGGTCTGTAAAACACTGAACAGTCTCTTCTTCACCTATGGCTGTACATACATGGTCTGTTCTACACTGAATAGTCTCTCCTATGGCTACTCATACATGGTCTGTAAAACACCGAACAGTCCTTCACCTGTGGCTATTCATATATGGTCTGTAAGACGTATAATAATCTGCTCAGTACCCCTTCATCTGATGGGCATCCAGTTGAAGGCTCGCTTCTAAGCACCCGCAGGGACGTTATGCACCAGTGCTTCCATCAGTGGCCTCTCTTGTGAAACGCAGCGGCTTTTAACACTATTTGGTGCACAGCTGTTTTGATCTGCACGTGCATGTTGTGGACTTGAGGGACTTGTGCCCAGTCCTCACCACTCATTTGGCGAGCAACAACAAAGTTTAGCTCTAATCCCAGCTCTCCGGTTGACTAAAACGGTGTTCTCCTGGGCATATTAATTTATCATCATTAACTCCGTCGTTCGTTAAAAACAGGCGTAATTGACCAAACGGCTCCTGGAAACGGCTGCACGGACACTCGTCTGCTCCTCCACTTTCATCTGCACGAGGTGCCGAGGAGCAACCGGTTCAACGCAGGAGCGGTGCATATAATCCCGTCCCTGGCGACACATCACCATAACTCATATGGGACTATTTCCTGTCAGTTTGGCCAAAGTTAGATGACTAGAACACAAAGGGGCAGATTTACAAGCCCCTTGCGCCACTTTTGCGTCACTTTTAACATGGGAAAAGTGACGCAAAAGTGGCGCAAGGGGCTTGTAAATCTGCCCCAAAGTATTTTACAAAGGCGGCAGGATGCGCTCTCAGGCCATAGTCATGTTTTGTATTTTGAAAATACCAAATAACATTACGCATCCCACGTTCAAAGGTGGGAGACCCTGAGTCAGGAAGATGGGCAAGAAACACAAGCACTAAAGAGGCCATTCAATACAGAGACAATCTCTTCTCTTTGCACTGTCCTGTATCTTTAACAACCACCATCACTCTAGAATGTTCCTTTGTTTGATGATGTCAGACTGGGACTTGAGACCTATTGTGACCTCATTTCCTGGGTGGCCGCTTTAAAAGAGGTATCCAGTAAATGACGTCACAGTTATGTGGGATGAAGCTCAGGGAATGAAGTGTTTGCAGTAGAAACCTTTGTGCAGGTTGCGGGTACCACCCACAGCAAGGCTCCCTCAACGTTTCATCCTTCCGATGCCAATGACTGAGTATTATTGGTAACACCTGTAATTCAGGGCGCGGTGAACTGGAAAGCCTGCAGCAGAAATGTCTGTATAAAAATGAGTTATTAGTACGAAGTTGAAATAGTAAATGTGTAAAGACGACCAGGCATGGACAAAGAGGCATTCTGAAATGCAAAGGTCGTCAGACATCATCAATAGATGAGACAATCTGAAATCCATAATTTTATCAGACTCTCCTAACTAAAAGGACATTCTGGAATGTAAAATCAGATCTCATTAGGCAAAAATGCATTCTAGAATCCAAAGCATAAAACTAGACATTGTCAAACAAAGGGAAATTCTGGAATCCAAAATACAATTCGACGTAATCATCCAATGGAACCATTGGAATCCAAAACGAAACCTGACCTCATCAAACGAAGGGACATTCTAGAATCCATAATACAATCTGACGCCATCATACAATGGTATCCTATGGAATCCAAAACTCAACCAGACGTCATCAAACAAAGGGACATTCTAGAGCACAAATGTATTTATTTATGGTTTTTGTAAAGCGCATCAATCCTCCCCGAAGCGACCTCACGGTGCTAAGTTGCTATCCATCGTTATACAGTGGCACTAAAAAGAAACAGAGAAAATTCCATTAGATCCTAAACAGCCAAGTCTTTAATTTCTTCCTGAACCCAAGATAGTCTTCAGTACGACGCGTATCTAGTGGTAGCGTATTCCACTGAACAGCCGCCAGGTGCGGGAATGAACGGCCTCCTGATCTGACGTTCTTTATGCGTTTTGTTTTCGCCAGTGCACGATTGCGTGAGCTCAGGTCGCGTGTCGGAGTGTAAATTCTACTCTAGCTTGTAGGATTACTGGACCCGTATTATAAAGTGCCTTGTGTGCATGGCAAAGTTTAAACTTCGCTCTTTGACGCATGGACAGGCAAAGCAAAGTGGCCAAACAAGCAGAAGCAGAGCTTTATATGTCTTTATTACAGATCAGTTTGGCCGCTGCATTTTGTATCACAAAATACAATTTAACGCCATCATAGAAAACTCAACTAGACATTATGAAACAAAGGAGCATTCTGGAATCCATAATACAATCCGAGGCCATCATACAATGGTATCTTATGGAATCCAAAACTAAATCAGACATTATCAAACAAAGGAGCATTCTGGAATCCATAATACAATCCGAGGCCATCATACAATGGTATCTTATGGAATCCAAAACTAAATCAGACATTATGAAACAAAGGAGCATTCTGGAATCCATAATACAATCCGACGCCATCATACAATGGTATCTTATGGAATCCAAAACTAAATCAGACATTATGAAACAAAGGAGCATTCTGGAATCCATAATACAATCCGAGGCCATCATACAATGGTATCTTATGGAATCCAAAACTAAATCAGACATTATCAAACAAAGGAACATTCTGGAATTCATAATACAATCCGACGCCATCATACAATTGTATCTTATGGAATCCAAAACTTAACCAGACATTATCAAACAAAGGAACATTCTGGAATTCATAATACAATCCGACGCCATCATACAATGGTATCTTATGGAATCCAAAACTAAATCAGACATTATGAAACAAAGGAGCATTCTGGAATTTATAATACAATCCGACGCCATCATACAATGGTATCTTATGGAATCCAAAACTAAATCAGACATTATGAAACAAAGGAGCATTCTGGAATTCATAATACAATCCGACGCCATCATACAATGGTATCTTATGGAATCCAAAACTAAATCAGACATTATCAAACAAAGGAACATTCTGGAATTCATAATACAATCCGACGCCATCATACAATTGTATCTTATGGAATCCAAAACTTAACCAGACATTATGAAACAAAGGAACATTCTGGAATCCATAATACAATCAGAGGCCATCATACAATGGTATCTTATGGAATCCAAAACTAAATCAGACATTATCAAACAAAGGAACATTCTGGAATTCATAATACAATCCGACGCCATCATACAATGGTATCTTATGGAATCCAAAACTAAATCAGACATTATGAAACAAAGGAGCATTCTGGAATTTATAATACAATCCGACGCCATCATACAATGGTATCTTATGGAATCCAAAACTAAATCAGACATTATGAAACAAAGGAGCATTCTGGAATTCATAATACAATCCGACGCCATCATACAATGGTATCTTATGGAATCCAAAACTAAATCAGACATTATCAAACAAAGGAACATTCTGGAATTCATAATACAATCCGACGCCATCATACAATGGTATCTTATGGAATCCAAAACTAAATCAGACATTATCAAACAAAGGAACATTCTGGAATTCATAATACAATCCGACGCCATCATACAATGGTATCTTATGGAATCCAAAACTAAATCAGACATTATCAAACAAAGGAACATTCTGGAATTCATAATACAATCCGACGCCATCACAATGGTATCTTATGGAATCCAAAACTAAATCAGACATTATCAAACAAAGGAACATTCTGGAATTCATAATACAATCCGACGCCATTATACAATGGTATCTTATGGAATCCAAAACTAAATCAGACATTATCAAACAAAGGAACATTCTGGAATTCATAATACAATCCGACGCCATCATACAATGGTATCTTATGGAATCCAAAACTCAACCAGACATCAAACAAAGAGACATTCTTGAATCCAAAATACAACTAGACGTCATCATGCAATGTTATCTTATAGAATCCAAAGCTCAGCCATACATAAATCATCAAACACCAGGACATTCTGGACCCCAAAAAACAATCCCCTAACTAAACCACATCAAACAACACGAGATCCTGGAATCCTGGGTGTTTGTGACGATGGTAAATTCGGAGTGAGTAAACAGAGCCTGGTTTTATGTACAGGGCTTCTCTGGTAATCACCAGACTGGATTTTAGGCCTGGCCAGAGCAGCAAATAACAATTAAGCAAAGAGCTCTGGTCTCCAAAGTTGAGCTGACCCCACACCTTAAAACGAGGCAGCAGAAGGATGCCGCAGCTTACTGCAGAAACACAGACAAATTCTTAAGGAACGGAGGGGGCTGAAAGGGAAAGGAAGAGTGGCCGGAAATAGACAAATCAAACTGCAACCCCACCATAAAACAGCATAGTGAGAGCTATCTGGGAGGTGAGTCAGTCTATATGTCAAGGAGAGGGGGGGGGGGGTATGTATTAGTGTTGGGGGGGGAGGTGGGGGGCGCTGCGGTGCTCCAGACGGAAAGCTGATGAACCAGTGGGTGAGCCGTGAGCCCGGAGGAGCGATCTCGCATATTGTTGTTAATATTCCCTGCTTCCCCAACTTGATTAAAACGAGTGTGATCCTGGGAAAATCCCTTAATGTCCTTGTTCCCTTAACTGATCACGGAATTAGCCCAATCCTGCTGTGAAGCGCTATAAGGGAACTGAATTTTATACTTAGGAAGGAAAGTGTGTAATTTACTGTTTAAAAAACATGTGGTGGTGGTGTGTGTGTGGGGGGGGGGGGGGGCAGTGAGCGGAGGCTTGTTGGGGAAGAGTCTTGTCAGTGGACAGATGCTCCCATTCTTAGATTGGTGCCTGACAGCAGCCTGTATCTAGCGCTTCTGTCAGTGACTGGAAGGGGCGTTACACTGAGCAGGTTGGGGGTTGAGCGGAGTCCATACCCATGACTTATATATGTTTGAAAGGGACCTCTAGTGAAAAGTAGAACAGCTTAGTTTTCAATACTCCTTCCTGCATCCCCAACATTGACGATTCCAGGGACCCCTGTGTTCCATGACGCCTATTTGGGCATTGAGGTCGTTTGTGACGTCATTCACTAATTGGTCTTAAAGAAAGACCATCTGGTGAATAGAATAAGGTCACGCACCCCCAAATCTAGGGATTCCAGCGTGCCCCTTGTTCGATGACGTCTGATTGGGTTCCGAACCCTTTCGTGACATCATTCGCCAGTCGGGCCCCTTAAAGTCTCCCAGATTGAACTGAGGGCATGGACTGAGGGCATGGACAGTGAAAGGCTTCGAAGCGCTGCGCGCTTGCGCTCACCTTGGTTCTCCAGAGGAGGCGCCCGCCCTCCGCGCAGCTCTGGCACCACGCTGCCAGGGTCCAGCGGTCCTCCCAGCAGAGATGCTGTCAGCCTCCCCGGCTGCCCCGCTCCAGATGTGCTGCTCTCCTTTGCCTCTCAGAAAACGAACTGCGGAGGAAAGGAAACGATTCCCAAATCCTGTTTGTTTTTTTACTTTCTTGCACTCGAAGCCAGAAAGTTTTTACGGCTTCCTTTGGTTACCCGGGGCACTCCCAGCCTAGGCGCTGCTTCAAATTGCAACCCCAGATGCTAATGTGAGTGGCGGGGGCGGGGCCAGGGGGTCCCAGAGGAGCGAGACGCAATTCCCACTCCCCCCTCTAAACACTCCTTCACAGGAGTTTAATGAGATCCCCTCCAGCCCCGCCCCACCCTCCGTAGTGGAGGAGTCTGTTTGCATTCCGTTATAAAGGAGGGCATAGTGCCTTATGCATAGGCACAAGCGCACAAGGTATACAGAAACATGTGCCTGGCTCTCATGGGCCATATAGACTCGTGAATAGGTGCAAAATAGCATTCACCCCGGTTCTTGAACTTTCTCTCATTATAAGCGGAGCACCAAGCAGTATTTATTTATTTATGCGTTTTTATATAGCGCGGACTTTACCCGAAGGTGTCAGAGCGCTTCACAATAGGAACAGTAACATTGCATGAGGAGAAGGTTTCAAGTGAGCATAATACAAAAGCAAGCGTTACATTACATGAGGAAAAAGTGACAATTGTGCAAATAACAAAAACAAACAAGATACAAAAAGAGGTATACGTTGCAAGAGGAAAAAGTGACAGGTGTGCATGATACATAAGATACAGAATACAAATAGAGGTATAATACTGCAATAGGTGACAGTCACTCAGAACACACTGGGAAGGCACTTCTATAGGCATGGAGTACAGAATTTCCTATAGTGGAAGAACTTCCTTGAGGGAGTAGAGAGGGCGTGAATTAAACAGGAGACTTAAAATGAAGGGTACACAAACATAAAATCCAACACAGCACGCAAGGGTGAAGCGAACTTCCTAGAGGGGCCTGAGAACGAAAGTATTAGTTCTGAAAGTGTCTTTGGAAGAGAAGAGATTTGAGGTCAGCTTTGAAGATCCGGGTAGAGGAGGTGGCACGGAGCAATGGGGGAAGCGAGTTCCAGATTCTCACTGCATTGCCTGAGAAGGATTGCGCCATCAATCTTTCCCTTTTGAAGACGGGGGGCTCAAGCAGAAGCTTTTCCGCATTGCGAGAAGGGCGAGAGCCACCGGACAATTTCAATTTATTCGCCAGGTAACGAGGGGAGGACGTGTGTAAGGCTTTGTGTGTGATGCAGGCAGTTTTGTAAATAGATCTTGCCTCGATCGGCAGCCATCGAAGAGAGGACAGGATAGGAGTGATAGAGCGAAATGTGCTTGTGAATTGTAGGGGTGCATCATAATCACTGATAGGCCGCACCCGCATGTAATCAGACATATATTCGCATATATTCAGTTGTGTATTCATGTATGTTTAGTAAGAGTGAATAGTTCACTAATATTAAGTGAACGCAGCAGTATAATGGTGTTATGAAAATCATGAAATGTAATGCTTATTGAATTGTGTGAACATAATGCATAGAGAAATTAGTTTATGTGTAATTTAGTTGCAGTAGTTTAAACGTGCACCACATTTAAGTTGCACATGTAATTCATGTTCGCATATGAATTGTAATGGAAGTGCTTATGGGAAAAGTAAGATGTGCGTTTAAAAGTTATATGTAAAGGCCTGACTACATATATGCTTAGAGGAAGGCCTGGTTTATTCTTATGTTAGCTTATTTTGTAGGCAGAGAAAAGTTTTTCTTGGTAAGGCTCTCTGCGCACAAACGGTAGATTTAATTAGCACAGTAGAAGGTTTCTGTTGAACGTATCTCTTGTTGCAGGTGCAAGGACACATGTCTCGTTAGTAAAGACTAACTCTTTGTTTTCAAAAGTTAGAGAGATGGGAGGCATGGTACGGGGAGTGAAATGGAATGTAGGGACGATACTTTCGGCGGAGAAGGTGCCTGGGACTCAAGGCCATCGCAACCGTCCAGGATGAAGTAACCGTTTCGATGGAAAAATACAAGAAAGAAGACCTGGCCAAGGAGGCGTGACAAAGGCGTGTACAATTGTATTGGGGTTTTGTATTAGGGATAGTGCCCTGAGGGAGGAGGCCAGAGAAGAGGTAGGGGAGACCAGAGAGGAAGACAGGGCTGAGCTTAGGTATTATGTGATTGCACTTCTTAGGAAGTCTTCACAGCTGACACCTTTATTCACTCTTGCCCATGAAAATCGTTATGCAGGGATGTCACTTAGCGTTAGTGTAGGGACAGCAATTGATTTTAAGCTTGTTTAGTCCAATGAAGAGCAACTTAGAATTTGGAGCAATCATAGTCTGGTTGATCCTTCTAGAACTTTCTATTCTCCTTATCTTGAGTCGGATGAGATTCCTGCGTAGGTTATTATTTGTATTAGTGCCCATCTATTTCTTTAACCTCGTGTTGAGGTGCTTGCACGTTCAGTTATTTTTGGCGATAATAAATTCTTAAACTTGAATTCGGAGTCAGTGGTCCTTTCAGACAAAATGAATGCTGTTATATAACCAGATGAGATTCTCTCCTTTACACTATTCAACAGGTAAAAAGATCTTGGCGACCAGAAGGTTCTTATAGATAATTAGATAAGAATCGGCGTTATCAGGAGTGATGTGGTCGCTTCGTTTAGACCCTGAAATGAAGCGAGCTGCTGAATGGAGGATGGATTTGAGAGGGGAGAGGTGGGATTTGGGTAGGCCCGTCAGAAGAGAATTGCAATAATCCAGTCTTGAGAGAACCAGCGATTGTACCAAGGTTTTTAAGTCTTTCTCCGGGAAGAACCGACGGATCCCCCATAGGAGGCGCAACTGGTATCGTGCGTTCTTAGCAATAGAGTTGATGTGGGAGATTAGGTTGAGTCTTTTGTCAAGAATGACACCTAGGGATTTAGCGCTGTCGACAATGATGGGTTTGTTGTTGAGTAGGTTCAGCTGATCCATCCAAGATTGAACAGGAGGTGGTGAGAGGGAGGTAGAGAGGAGGAGGAATTCAGTTTTGGCGGGATTAAGAATGAGTTGGTGAGCTAACATCCAGTTGTGAATAGAGTTGAGAGTAGAGTTGAGTAGTGAGAGATCGTGTGCGGAAGACACTTTAAGGTAGATTTGAGTGTCGTCCACATAAAGATGGTAATAGATCCCAGATTTGCTTAGAAGGTTCCCTAATGGTTCCAGGTAGAGATTAAACAAAGTGGGTGCTAGGATAGAGCCTTGAGGGACGCCTTGACCTACAGCCAATGGAGAAGAAAGACTGTTCGCTATCTTGATCATTTGGGATCTGTCCGAGAGGAAAGAGGCAAACCATTTGAGCACTGTGCCATCCAATCCCATTCTCTGTTGAAGAGTGTTGAGGAGGGTGCTATGATTAACAGTGTCAAAGGCTGCAGAGAGGTCTAGAAGAATCAGAAGACACGATTCCCCAGAGTCGAGTATATGCAGCGCATCATCAATCACTTGCAGCAGGGCTGTTTCAGTGCTGCAATTTTGGATGAAGCCAGACTGGAAGACGTCGAGGAGGTTATTGTCCATAATATGCAAGGAAAGTTGTTTCGCAACACATTTTTCTGTGATTTTCGAAAGGAAAGGGAGGTTGGTGATAGGGCGGAAGTTGTTGAGGTCGTTCGCATCGGCGGAGGGTTTTTTTAGAAGAGGGGTGACCTGACCTGATTTGAGGGCAACCGGGAGGGAGCCTTGACTGAGGAAGAGATTGACTAGCCTGGTCCAGTAAGAGAGAGTATAGGTGTAGAAATCGATGGCGATGTCGCTAGGGATGGGGTCAAAAGAATGGTTGGAGGGTTTAGTTTCGAGGATGCATTTGAGGAGGTCATCTTCCGAGATGACGTCAAAGTTCTGCCAGGTAACTAAGGATTTCCGCTCCTCAATGGGGGAGGGGTGGGCGACCTGATCCACCAGTGCTTTGACCTTTTCATCGAAGAATATAGCGAAATCTGCTGCTTTCTTTGAGGAATCCTCAGGCTTAATGGTTAGGGGAGAACAGTTTGGGTTTTTGATGAGGTCAAAAAGTTTTTTGGGTCTGTTTTTGGCTGAGTCAAGGAGGGATCTGAAATGTGATGCTTTTTCAAAGAAGATGTGGTTGTGATATTTGGATCTTGCTGAGCGTAAAAGAGAGAGATTGGAGGTGGAAGGAGATTTTCTCCAATGTTTCTCCAGGATTCTAAGGTTTTTCCTTTCATCGTAGAGAGCTTTATTGAACCAAGGTGCTGAGGGGGTGGGTCTTTTCCTTTTGCTTTGGAGAGGAGCGACATTGTCGATTTCGACTGCTAGTACTGAGAGGCACTGAGAAGTGAGAACGTTGACATCCACGCTAGGGTCTAGTCTCGGAAGTGCCCGCATAGCAGAATCACAAAAAGTGTCCAGATCAATGTTCTTAGTGTTGCGGAACCAGGTAGTAGCTCTTTTAGGTTGGCCGAGAGTTATAACGTGCGATAGGTGAAAACGGAAGGGAATGAGGAAGTGGTCAGACCAGTCTACATGGATGGGGGAGCAGTAGTCAGCAGGTCTGCTTTGGATATGACAAGGTCCAGAATTGAGCCCTTGGAATGTGTGGTTTCCGAGCAATGTTGGAAGAGATCATTGGCTGAGAGAAAGGTGGCAAGTTTGTTGGCAGCCGAGTCTTCCAAAGAGCCCCAGTGGAGATTAAAGTCACCCAGGAAGATCTGTCTGTCACTTTGAGAAAATTGGTCACTGATGAAGTCAGTCAGTTCCTCCACAAAGGAAGAGCAGTTACCGGGCGGGTGGTAGATGGCATGGAATCTAAAGGGTGAGCCGTGATGTATTTGAAGTTCTAGGGATAAGCATTCGAATGTACGGAAAAGGGTGGTAGGGAAGGCTTTCATTTGAAGGGAGTTCCTGATGATGATAGCGACACCGCCCCCAATTTTGTCTGCCCTGTCATTTCTGACGATCGAGTAGTCAGTGGGTACCAGAAGATCAAACAAAGTATGAGAGGAGTCATTAAACCAGGTCTCAGTGAGGAAGAACATGTCAAGATTTTGGTGGGTGATAGTTTCAGAGATTTCCACTTTATGTTTGATTGCAGATCTGCAGTTGTGGAGCAAGCAGTGCAGCTCCGATGCAGATGTTTTGGTGATGGGGGTGTTAGGGTTGTTCAGGGAGATAGGGATAAGATTCTTGAATGAGGGAGCCCGGTACGAGGGAGGCTGGTAAGGTCTGACAGAGGAGATGGTCTGAATAGGAAACTGCGTAGAATTATTAGGAGAGGAAGGTGGAGGGGAGTGACGTTGGTGGTCTTGTAGCTGGCCAGTAAGTTGGTGATGTCTGCAGAGGACAGACTGTGGTTGGTTTTATTGGGGCGCGGGAGCAAGGAACTCCTCGGGAGGTTGTTAGGGACAGGGGACAACTTGGCGCTTAAACGTGAGATGGACGCTACAAGCTGGGAAATGGAATAGATGAGAGAATCAAGTTTATTTTCCAGAGAGAGGAGAGCTGAGCACGGAGTGTTGGGTGGCTCGATGGATAAAGGAGGGAGTGCAGAGGGTGAAGGTGGACGGGGAGGGGTGGGGGAACGGGTTGAGGGAGGCGGTGCAGAGGGTGAGGGAGCATGGGGAGGGCTGGAGGAGCGGGATACGGGAGGGAGTGCAGAGAGTGAGGGGGGACGGGGCGGGGTGGTGGAACGGGATAAGGGAGGGAGTGCAGAGGGTGAGGGAGGGAGGGGAGGGGTGGGGGAATGGGTGGGGAGTTGGGGAGCAAGGGTAGAAGGTGAGGAAAGATGGTGGACAATAGGAGTGGATGGTGAAACAGTGGTGGGAAGAGAAATATTTTTACTGGTGTTGAACAGAGGGGAAGAGAAGAGGGCATACGTATGAGGAGAAAGTTGAGGAGTAGGAGGGGGACAAATGAAGGCCGGAGGTAAGGGGAGAAGAGGGGAGACGAGGCTGAACCGGGAGGGGAGGGCGGGGGTCAGATGAAGTCCGAAGGTATGTGGAGACGAGAGGAGAGGGGGCTGTAAGGGGGGAGGGCGGGGGGTCCGAGGAAGGCCAGAGGTATGGGGAGAAAGGAGAGGATGGTGCTAGACAGGTACTGTAGGCTATGAAAGGTGAATGTAGGGGGACAGGTAACAGGTGGAGTGGGGGAATTGGCTAGATGGAAACTGAGGGAGGAGTAAGGGACTGCAAGGTCAGAGGGAGAGACGAGGAAGGAATTGTCGGGGAGGGAGACAAGGTTGGGAAGCAAGGGATGAGGAAGGTGGGGTTGAAGATAGATGGGAGGTGGAAGAGAAGAGTTTAGGGTACGGGGAAGAGCGGAAAGGGATGAGGTGAAAGGGGAGGGAAGGGGGAGGTAAGGAAAGTTGATCGGAAGACCAGGTTGTAAGAAAGGTGGATTAAGAGGGGGCGGTGGGTTGGATTAGGGGGCGGCGAAAACGTTGGAGAATCGGGCAGATGCAGGGTGGGGGGGGTGGAGGCCGGAGGCCGGACAGACAAGATAGGGGGTGGGACATTTTGGGAAGGGGAAGAGAGGGAGAGGTGGGAGCAAAGGCAGGGGGAACAAAGGGTAGGCCTGTGTCTCCCGGGAGAGCGGCCTGCTGGAGTATCAGGGGGTCAGGGGGAGAAAGGGAGAAAGGAGAGGAGCTCAAAGAAGAGTTGAGGGAGATCATAGTTGTATGGTTTGGGCGAAGGGAGTGGAAGAGATGGTCAAAGAGGGAGAGACAGGAGTCTGTCGCTTGAATCATGACGGTGCCATTATTGTAGAGTGTTATGGTGAGAGAGCCCTTAAAGCTTGTGGAGGGGAAATTTTTAGCCGCTGTCCATGCGGGATAGATGAGGAGGAGGAGACGTTGAAGAAATTGAAGAAGCTGGTGGACCAGGAAGGGATGTCGTGGGTGAAAAAAATTAAGTCATTTTTTAGCTTCCCTAGGTGCCCATTATGGAATTGATCAACAAAGAGGGAATCAGGGAAGTGTTCAATGGTGTTGTGCTTGAACCGTTTTGCTGCTGCTTTGGACAGATTAGGGGGATAGATGACTTTGAAGCAGTTAACTCCCGACTTTATTCGAGTGGAAGCCATGATAGGGAGAAGAGGGGCCACTAGGGTAGCGATAGTGCAGAGGAGAATAGTAAGAAGAGGAGGGCACATAATCCGGAGGACGAGTGAGGATAATCCAAAAGGATAGAGGTCAGTGGGCGACTAGAAATGCAGGGCCAGGGACTCTGGTCTAACTCCCTAATAAAACATCATACCGGTGGGATAGAAGGCTGGCTTGCCTCCCGTGACTGTGAGGGTGTGGGATCATAACGGGGCAAACCCTACCACCAGGGATTGGGACCTCTAAGTATGGAAACCGGCATGGAAATGGGAGTCACCTAGAGGATCAGTGATAGGTATAGACGTTCTTCAGCTCCCCACGGAGGAGGCCAAAGTGGGCACCAAACCTCAGCCAAGAGCACTGTTAGAGGAGAACAAAATGGGTGCCCATTATGTGAATCACTCATCTCATGGGCCACCGAGCGAGCCAAGACAGCCCAATAGGAAGCAACAGACCCAGTCTTGGTCACGCGTTAAAACATGTCAGCAAAATGTGAGAGCCATTAAACCAAGTGTCAGTGTTCCCTTACTTGTTACTTGCAAAACGAGGGGAAAGGCAGGGAGGGGTCAAACGGGACCGTAGGAGAACAGTCCAATGAACGCATTACACTCAACCTTCATCCAGCGCCACGTCAGATTCACGAAACGCTCTGGGATCACAGTATGCGCTACTCACATGCAACTACAATTTCAATTGGCTCTCGTATGTTTTTTGCACAGGCAGTTACTTCCAGGGCTTTAAGTGGGCCGGGTCTTGCCGGTTCTTAAAGGCAGGTGCCGAGACGGGTCCCTATCGGGCTCTCCATTTCTGCCCTCACCCTCAGGTTGGAAAAGAACATCTTAACTCTGCAGCAGTACCACTTCGAAGACTTTGATGTAACTTCAAGGAGACTCGTTTTAGTTCTTTCAGGGTCTCATCATTTCAGAACTGAAGCATTTTCAATATTATTTACAACAAAGCCATAGTCTTTGCCTATTTACTATATGCAACTAACAACCATTGACAAAACCAATAGTCCTGGCTTGTTGTAGGTGTAATGTTACTTGTTGTATTATATATCTGTGAGCAATGACAGAAGCCGAAAAATACCAGTCAGGCGGCACACTATGCTAAACACAGATTTTTAGCTTATGTGTTTTTAAGCCACGCCCTAAATTACATCAGCCACGCCCCTTTGAGAGACCCCCATTTTTTTCATCCCACTTAAAGCCCTGGTTACTTCTAACTTTTAGCTGCTGGTAATCGACAAGGTTAAAAAACACAAGTGCAGAACTAAAGTTATTTGTTTCAAGTAACTATGACTCACGCCATCAATGACGTCATTTCAGGTGTCATCCGTGATGTTATCAAAGATGTCACTGACCATGTCATGAGTGATGTAACATGTGATGTCATAAGCAGTGCCTGGCGTAGGCACACGTTATAGTTATTTGGAATAACAATAACTGGTGATTTTCAGTCATTTTTATAGCTTAAAATGTTAAGTTTAAAGTGACATTTTCATCTAACTATAACTTTACATTAATCTTTGTTTTTTTCAGTGAATCTCCAAGGTTTTTAAATGCAGTAAGAGATTACCATACCTAGCTATAATGTCACTGTTAGAAGGTGGTTCTGACCATCTGAGCCACCCGGATTTTTCGCTTTTTGAACACCTAATTGTGGAGCTTTTACTGTGGGAGAGCCTCATAAGTTGGGACTCACCCACAGTGAACTCATGAGTAAAGAGACTGCATGTGGATTTTACCGGTGTCCCCCTGGTGAGAGTAGGCTGCTGCGCTGCAGCCGGAGTAAGGGGCACTGGGCTGGTTACATGCAGACACGTGTATACATGCGTGTGCACACGTGTAGGGGCTGCGCGGGGGAGATTCCTGGCGTGCGCAGCCCAGGAGCAGGTACAGATAGAATGGTGTGGCAGGAATTATGCAGAGTTGGGTGGTAACATGGAATAGGCTTTATACTATGGGAAGAAACATGTAAGGGAAAGTCAGTGTGCTTTACTGGTTTCACTGAAGGACCACTCCATTAGTCTCCTATGAAGATGGGGATCACATGGGGTAGTTTCACTTTCCTAGGGCCTACAAATTCCAGACACGCACCAAAGTACACTGTAACTTATGTGAGAAGAAATATTCTGCGGAGTCCAAAGCCATATCTGTACTGCTTATGGGTCATCCAGAAATGTCATATTCCTCTGACTCAGCCCATAACCAGAGCCTGGCTGGGTGTGACCCTGCCAGGCTGGATTAATGACCTTCCTCACCAAGCTGTAGCATTCCAAGGGCGAAGGTCTCCTCTCCAAGAGGGAGAGAAGGTGGATGGAGCTGCAGGTTATCCCTCAGCAGCTGTCACCTGGTGCCAGGCACCAAGCTGCTCTGGAGAGAAGGCAGCAAGGGGGCAAGGGGGATTTTCAGAGATCATGTGGCATGAGACCCCTGGACGACGCCATTTTGAACTATCCCAGAGGCCTGGGCAGGAAGGAGGGAGCAGGGGCAGAGAGGTGATGTGTCACTGCCTGATAGGGCAAGCAGAGCCTTCCTGCCAGCCCCCTCCAAATTCTTTTAAAAAGGTCTTGCACAGGAAGAGGAGCTCTCTCTGGGGTGCGGTCTCCTGAGGAAGACTGGTGCTGGAGCCTGGTGCCATGAACAGTTGGAAGGAAGAACCCCCTGACTGTCCCAGGACCCTGACTTGCGTCAAAAGGGGAGTCCAGGACCAGTGAGCAGAAGCTTGGGCCTCTGCGCATGGAGAAGAGAGGATCCTCGGAATCCAGATACAGCGGATGACAGACTCAGCACATTTAAATCTTTCTGATACAATTCGTAAATGCACTGGTAGTAGTGTACTACTGACACTCTACCCAGTAGAGACCTGTTGGATCCGGTTCTCTGTCAACTACTTGTACTTTTGAAAATTACATCAACCAGTGCAAGTATTTCTCAACGGCTTAGAAACCTGAGCCTTATTGGGACATTGTCCCTGAGTCCGTTGGAGATACTGCTCCTACGCAAATACGATGTCTCCTTTCCTTGAACACCATATCACAGTAGTCTAGATACATATTACTTGAACGAGACACGTATAAACAGACTGCCAGCAACCTACTGGCCATTCGAAATAACTATTCCCCCTTTGTGTTTTGTGATTTGAGTGGGTATCTGAAAAGGTCCTGAAGAAGGTGGTCATTCCATCCCTTGTATGCCACCGAAACGCGCGTCGACCCAATGTTCAGACCCGTGAACATATAATACATTCGTGGTTGTGGAGATGGTGTTATCTTTAATCTCCTTTCCTTTCAGATGTGTTTCAATGTGAATGATGTATGAGTCTGTATGAGATTGCATGAGTTGTGTTGTGTATGGTTTTGATATATGTAAAGATTTGTTTCCCTTGGGGGGTATCTGTCTAACAATCATTGGTGTGTATAATTTTTGTACTTATGGTGATAAATCTGTTAACTTCTTGAAATGTTTCAAAAAAGTTTTTAAAAAAGAAAAAAGAGAAAAGTAATGAATTTATATTTGATATTTACAGAAAAAATATTTAAATAAGAAAATAAATAATGATGAATAAGTCAATGTTGTAAGTGTCGTTCACTCGATTGCACCTTTGTCAAGCCCATTCTATATTCAAAAGTACCTAAATAGAAAAGAAATAGAGGTCTTGAGGGAGGTTTTTCATTACATGGAGAAGAGAGGCCCAGGAGGAGAGCCAGGCGAAAGGCTGGCGCAGGGAGCCAGTGAAGACAGCTCCCTGCTGAGTTCACCCTCCTTGAGACCAGGAGGGCAAAGGAAAGTGCTCCCAGTGGCTGGGGCGCGCCACCAGGAGCAAGAAGAGGCCAAAATGGTGGAAATCGTCTGCCTGGGGGCCGAGATACGCCCCCCAGAAGGTAGGCGACATTTGACCTCTGCGAGGACCAACGACGAAGCGCGTGGGGCTCCGCCGCCGGTCCTAGCTGTGCCCCCGGGGAGGGTCAGGTCACGGGGGCTGCCCCACAAGAAGAGAAAGTCGGGGAGCGCCGTCGCGCTCCCCGTGAACGAATTCCCAAGGGGGGTGCCAGGAGCCCACCCTGGCCCCCCGAAGACACAGGAGGGAGAGGAATGCCGTCGCGCTCACCTCGCAGAGGGTCCTGGGACCCAGGACTCCAACCCCGGGCCCCGAAGCCAAGCCGAGGAGTGCCGTTGCGCTCCCCGTGAAGCCTGTTATGGGGCCCGGGACCCCAACTCCGAGCCCCGAAGCCGAAGCCAGGGAGCGCTATCGCGCTCCCCGTGAAGACCTCCTTGGGGGGGAGCCCGGGATCCCCAACTCCGGGCCCCGGTGTGCCCCGCGAAGGAGGGGGAGTGCCGCTGCACTCCCCCGTGGCAGGAGGAAGGCGGGGGGATTGCCGTCACACTCCCCCGAGGACCGGCCGGACCGGCGGGACCGGCGGGAGTCTCCGTGTCTGCCCGCAGGAGCAGGCAGACCAGAACAGAGGTGCCGGCTCCCGCGGCAGCAGGCGAGGGTGCTGGCCAGTCGGGGAGCCAGCGGGAGCCGCCGGGGGTGGGCTACCCGAGCGGTTCCCCAGCGATCGTGAAGGCGGGGTGCCGGGGTGGGACCGGGCCCCTGAGAGGCGGCCGGAGCAGCCGAGGGTGGGCTCCCTGAGCTGCAACCACTCACCTGGCGTGAGGGGTCCGGGTGGGACCAGGCCCCCAACGGCCTGAAGAAGCGGCGTGAGGCCGCCGACACAGGAGGCGCGGCTCTCCCCAAGCAGCAGGGGAGCCGCTACTACGTTATGCACGAGGCAGGAGCGCCTTGCCCCATAATGCCTTGCAGGCCCGGACCGGCCTGCAAGGAAAAGAGGATGGTTCTCTGTGTGTGGTGACCCCAGGAGGAAGGGGTCACCGCCAAATGCGTGAAAAGGTGCAGGGGGAGCTGCAGGAGCTACGCAGCCTCCCCCAGCACGTCAAGGAGAAGTCCCTCCCTAAGTCTCTGGGGGACTTGAAAGAAACCACCCCTCAAGAGCTCAGCTTTGCATCAACAGCATTCTGTGGCTGTAACTTTTGTTCTTCAGCTGGGGGTGCATTAGGGACTGCACCAAGGTATGAAGGGCTGAGCTGGGGATGTAGGTGAAGAGGTGCAATTGCACGAGAAGTGCATTTACTAATTTTATTTCTTGTGAGGGACTGAAAGTCACATGTGTAATGTGCAGTCATAAGCAAAGTGGGGTTATGTTGCTGGACACTCCTGCTAGGGTGTCTGGCTGTATATGCTTAATCCTGTGATTATAATTGTGATGCCTTTTAGGGGATTTACTTGCAATGCATTATAACTGTTACCAGCTGTGATAAGTACTGTCATTTTAAGTGATGCTTAAACATGTATTCTTGCTGCTGCGTTAGGTGAAGAACAACCCAGACTGTTAGCCCCTAAGATGTAGAGGTGCATATTGTATGGTCAGTAAGAAATGCTCAGTCAGGGTTATGTTTCACCATGGCAGGTGTGCCCATTTTAAATGCTTGTTGAGTTACAGGGGGTGGGTCGCCACTGGGATGGTGCCAGTGGGCAAGGCCTGCACTCCAGATTATGGTCAACCTACTGCATTGGGGGCAAGATGATGTGCATACATGGGAGTGGTGGTACTAGACCCCACCCCCCTGTGGGAGGGGTGGGAATGTTATGCAATGTCACAAAGTAATTCTAACAGCTTATGTATATTTGTAAATTGTTGCATAGTATTGAGTAGTGTGTGTGTTTAATAAATGTACTCTTCCTTTTATAAAGCAAAGTATAGACTGGACAATCAATTATTGAGTGTTATTTCTGTGCACTGGTAAATGGCGATTACTAGCCCACACCACCTCCCTTGAGTAAGCCTTAGACTGCTCTGCAACGCTACCCTCTGAGAGTCAAGCGCTACAATGGGGTGTTTGGTTCCCAGTAAAGGACAAATGTAGTCATGTTATTTGTGCAGGCCTCACAGATACTACCTCGTTTTCCAACATTGGTGTCTAGCGGCGGGAAACATAGTATCCCATTCTGGTGTGCATTTATAGCATTTGATAAGTCCAGTTTTGTCACACATTACCTATGCAGTAATGAGCAAATGGAAGAGCACAAGGCTCTGAGAAGGGTTTAAAGGTTTGGTTATGTGCACTAAAAGTATGGGAAAGGAAAGCCCCGCGCACATATATGTCATGTGAAAATATTATGGTTTAAAATGTAAACTGTATTGATATGACTGAGTTATGTTGATTATCATGTGGTGGCGGATGGTGCTTTCCAGGAAATGTTTGCATACAAGTGTTCTAAGCCATATTGTACTCCTTTGAACCCTAACACTACACACACTACACCTGCATGAGGAGGGTGTCTTCTCAAGAGATAGGGACAGCAACTGATACCTACATCACAGATGGGGGTGTAGGGGTGGATCGGACTATGGGTGGGACAGGAGAGCTAGGGGGTCCTGGGAAATTCTAGCGCTTTTTAAGGGCAGGGAGGGTTTCCACAGAAGGGGTCCCAGATATCCTTCCCCCGCTGAAAGTTCTCTTGCCATTGGCGCAGGCCAAAACCACTGGAAGGGTGGGGCAGGAGGTTTCTTAACCCCGGGTAGTAACACCCCAGGGGTTCCCATGGTGGGGGACCCCAAGAAACTATTCCCACGGTGGGAGGAGGGTGCAGTAGAGTTGTGTGTCTGGCGGGCCTCCAAGGTTAACTGGTGGGGAAGGTGAGCAACCCAGGGGTGGCCCATATAGTGGGTGGCCCCAAAGGAGGGTAGTTCTCGAGCTAGGGTGTGTAGTGGTAGCCCCTAGGTACACTAGGTGGGCTAGGTAACTGACCCAGTGGAGATCTGAGAGGGGGTGATGTGCCCCCTAGATTCCAGGTGAAGGGTTAGTGGTGGACCCTGAGGTGTCAGGGTCGGGTAGGTGGTTACCCAAGGAAGCAACAGGATGTAATTCTGGAGCTTGTGCTGTGAACCTGAAGTGGTGGCTGGGGCGATGCCTGGCCAAGTGACCAGTCAGGTAAGTCCTGTGGGGGTTGGACCTCAGGACCAGGAGCATGGGGGTGTTCCCTTAGCTCGAGGCAGGAGGTGCACTTCTGCCTGGTAGTACCACCCTGAAGACAGGTGGGCCCCATCTTAAGTGAAGGGACCCTGTGCTTCAGAGGAGGGTAGTGCAGGCCAAGCCGGGATCTTGAGGGTCCCTGGCTGAAGGAGGTAGTACCGCCCTGAAGACAGGTGGGGCCCATCTTAAGTGAAGGGACCCTGTGCTTCAGAGGAGGGTGGTGCAGGCCTACCCGGGATCTTGAGGGTCCCTGGCTGAGTGTGGTAGTACCACCCTGAAGGCAGGTGGGGCCTATCTTAAGTGAAGGGACCCTGCACTTCTGAAGGGGGTGGTGCAGGCCATCCAGGGATCATGAGGGTCCCTGGACGGTCTCCCAAGGCGCTGCAGGGAGACCACGGAGGGCTCTGAGAGGTGGGCCTGGGTGTAGCTGTCTCGGGGCCCACGGGCTCTCTAAGGGTACTCCAGGAGGAGAGAGCAAGGGAAGGGTGCATAGGCCCTGTTCTCGCAGCGGAGAACAAGGAAAGGGTCTAGGTTCCCTGGGTAGTTTCCGTGTGGAGCTACTAATGGGGGGAAAGAGCTGTAGGATGTCTGACGAGGCACCCTCAGTGTTCCTCCCTGGCACTGCCAGTGTGGTGGTGAGGCCGGTCTAAGTTCCTATCAGGGAGCTAGGCCAGGGGCCAAAGGTGCTTCTCTGTAAGGGAGAGCACGAGTGGCTGTGCTTTCTTTAGGGAAGACAGTCATCCCGAAAGGGTGGTGGCAGCTGAATGACCCCAACGGCAGTCTGAGGGTGAGGGTCCGGAGAGGTTGCATCTTTAGGGTGCAAGGACCAAGAGAAAGAGGGTACTGGTTGGAATAATCTCCGGAAGAGGGACCAGCTAGAGACCCAGGGGATGGGGTGTAGACCTATCCCCAGTGACCGCATCAGTGCTGAGGCACTGTACCCTTGTCCAGAGAGGTGGTAAGCATAGTGTTGCGTGACCAAGGGCAAGGGTATGCCTAGTTAGGCTCAGTTCATGTAGACCGTGAATGACCTAGAGGTATCTAACCTAGAGCCCGGAGGGTTCTTAGGGTAGTCTGGGATCCCTGTAATGGGTGGAGGTCTCATGGATGGGAGGAGTAGGTGGTCTGAGCGGATAACTGGTGAGAAAGGGGGGGCTGGTCAGAACCCCTTATAACTAGTTATCGCTGACTACGGGAAGAGTACCCATGCATAGTGGCTATTTTTTCCCTGTAGGAATCAGCTGGGCGCGGCGTGTGTTAGAAGGTGGTTCTGACCATCTGAGCCACCCAGATTTTTCGCTTTTTGAACACCTAATTGTGGAGCTTTTACTGTGGGAGAGCCTCATAAGTTGGGAATCACCCACAGTGAACTCATGAGTAAAGAGACTGCATGTGGATTTTACCGGTGTCCCCCTGGTGAGAGTAGGCCGCTGCGCTGCAGCCAGAGTAAGGGGCACCGGGCTGGTTACATGCAGACACGTGTGTACATGCGTGTGCACACGTGTAGGGGCTGCGCGGGGTGATTCCTGGCAAGCACAGCCCAGGAGCAGGTACAGATAGAATGGTGTGGTAGGAATTATGCAGAGTTGGGTGGTAAGATGGAATAGGCTTTATACTATGGGAAGAAACATGTAAGGGAAAGTCAGTGTGCTTTACTGGTTTCACTGAAGGAACACTCCATTATTCTCCTATGAAGATGGGGATCACATGGGGTAGTTTCACTTCCCTAGGGCCTACAAATTCCAGACACGCACCAAAGTACACTGTAACTTATGTGAGAAGAAGTATTCTGCGGAGTCCAAAGCCATATCTGTACTGCTTATGGGTCATCCAGAAATGTCATATTCCTCTGACTCAGCTCATAACCAGAGCCTGGCTGGGTGTGACCCTGCCAGGCTGGATTAATGACCTTCCTCCCCAAGCTGTAGCATTCCAAAGGCAAAGGTCTCCTCTCCAAGAGGGAGAGAAGGTGGGTGGAGCTGCAGGTTATCCCTCAGCAGCTGTCACCTGGTGCCAGGCACCAAGATGCTCTGGAGAGAAGGCAGCAAGGGGGGAAGGGGGCTTTTCAGAGACCATCTGGCATGAGACCCCTGGATGACGCCATTTTGAACTATCCCAGAGGCCTGGGCAGGAAGGAGGGAGCAGGGGCAGAGAGGTGATGTGTCACTGCCTGATAGGGCAAGCAGAGCCTTCCTGCCAGCCCCCTCCAAATTCTTTTAAAAAGGTCTTGCACAGGAAGAGGAGCTCTCTCTGGGGTGCTGTCTGCTGAGGAAGACTGGTGCTGGAGCCTGGCGCCATGGGCAGTTGTAAAGAAGAACCCCCTGACTGTCCCAGGACCCTGAATTGCGCCAAAAGGGGAGCCAAAGACCAGTGAGCAGAAGCCTGGGCCTCTGCACAAGGAGAAGAGAGGCCCAGGAGAAGAGCCAGGTGAAAGGCTGGCACAGGGAGCCAGTGAAGACAGCTCCCTGCTGAGTTCACCCTCCTTGAGACCAGTAGGGCAAAGGAAAGTGCTCCCAGTGGGTGGAGCGTGCCACCAGGAGCAAGAAGAGGCCAAAATGGTACAAATTGGCCGCCTGGGGGCCGAGATACGCCCCCCAGAAGGTAGGCGACCTTTGACCTCTGCGAGGACCAATGACGAAGCACGTGGGGCTCCGCCGCCGGTCCTAGATGTGCCCCCAAGGAGGGTCAGGTCCCGGGGGCTGCCTCACAAGAAGAGAAAGTCGGGGAGCGCCGTTGCGCTCCCCGTGAACGAATTCCCAAGGGGGGTGCCAGGAGCCCACCCTGGCCCCCCGAAGACACAGGAGGGAGAGGAGCGCCGTTGCGCTCCCCTCAAAGACGGTCCTGGGGCCTGGGACCCCAACGCCAGGCCCCGAATCCAAGCCGGGGAGCGCCGTCACATTCCCCGTGAAGCCTGTTATGGGGCCCGGGACCCCAACTCTGGGCCCCGAAGCCGGGGAGCGGGGCCCGGGATCCCCAACTCCGGGCCCGTGTTAATATTCTGTCCGTATATTTTAGCATTTGCGACACCATCTTGCAATCTGGACGCCATTTTGTACGATAATCGAAACTGCTGCTTAGTTATTTTCGAGAAATGGTCCTTGGTACGTTTTGTTTCCCAAGGTTGAGCTTTTTCTATTATAATTGCAAGTATTCTCGTTAGTACATACCTTTCTTGTTAGATGGAGTCTTTCTCCCACCCGTCTGGTAGGGAGGATAGGCCAGATGACCTTGGGTTGTAGATAGCCGGTGCCCAGCTGCAGAATCGAAACTTATGCTCTGTACCCCCATTGTATTACGACACCTGCTAGTGTTTTTCCATAGTAGGCGTGCCTTTGTGAACTTTGCAAACGTACATAATGTAATTGTATGCTTACGGGCTTCAGTCCCTCGACAGTCATCCCAAGAGGCTGGTCAGACTGGGCTCCACTGCAGTGTAATCTCAATAAATATCTGGTTTGTATTCTCTACTGTCTGACCGACTCTTCATTTGTAGGAAGGCAGAGGAGGTGGTCGTTAGTGACCCGGGTGGCCCTTTTCGTGTCACTTCCTTCAGTTGGCGCCTGAACAGGGACCCCATCGGGTGACCCTATCCTCGCCCGCAACCGGGTGTGGAGGTCGGGGCCGCGTCCAGTCGGATGGGCGGATCGCGGTACCCCACACGACCGAGCTCAGTTCTCGCAGCTGCCCCACCTGTCTGATCGGGCGGTGCCCTGCCCAGTGTTCATCCCGACTGGGGTCCTGAATGGCGAAATCCTTGGATCTGACCGCTTGGTCCGAAGAGTCAGCAGTGGAGAATAATTTTGTTTGACCTGTGTGAACCAGGTGAATTTGTCTTGATTTTTGGTAAATATGGCGCCATCTTAGCTGTTTGAACTTGGTAGGTCTGAGGACCGTTCAGAGATACAGGGTGTCTGCGGATACCCTGCCAGGCAACTCAGTGAATTTGGCTTATTTTTGAAAATGTCTGGGGCTTGAGCCTGTCTCTCTTTGGTGCAGTCTGTGGACTGTTTTTGGAACAAGCGCTTGAATTTGTTTGGGTTCTTTGTGAACATGGTGCACCGTTTGTTTGACTTCGGTACGATCTGAGGATCGTTTTGGACTAAGCGCTTAGAATATTTGAACTTTTGTATTTGGTACAAATACTTTGTTGGAAGGGGTCTGTTGACCTGCTTTGGAAGAGGTGTTTGTGGTTGAGCGCGCTGTGTGTGTGTGTGTAAGAATGCCTTGTTTTAGCAAGTTGTGTCGTTGTTGTTCTGCTGATGCTCGATTGGAAGAGAAGCAACCTGCGCCCGCAGACGGCACACCGAATTATGACATGTATATTAAGCACGGCCTTGGCCCTATTATATTTATTACATTATGGCACAAATATACCAGGGACAATGCTGAATTGCAATGGCCGTCAACAGGCACCTTTGATGAACAGAAATTGAATTATTTGGAGGAAAAATTGTTTGCTAAACGTAGTAGGCAGTCAATGTTTGATTATCTTCAGGTGTGGCGGAAGGAGGCTAAACAGAGACGGCTGAAGGCGGAAAGGGAGGCACGGAGGGAGAAAACGCAGACATTGACTCAGAAAGCGGTGGCACATGATAAGGAAAAAGTGGAGAAGGGTATAGAATGTGCAGATAGGAGGTTTCGATTGCAATGTGATAAGTCTCATGTTACTAGAGAGGAAACAGACACTTTTATGGAAGAGCTATAGGAAGACAGACCGCCTCCCCCTTATGCCCCGAATAGAATATACCCTGTTGTTCCACAGCCCTCGTCATCTGCCTCTGCCCCCCCTGTTTCTGTTGTATCTGGTATTGATCGAAGCGTTTTGGTTTCGGCATCACCAGTTTCTTCTGTGGCTCCGTCCCCCACAGCCACTGCGACTGCCGGTCCTCCTGCTACCCCTGTTGTTACGATGTCACTTTCTCCTTCACAGACACCTACTACCCAGCCGATGTTGACCTTGATGCCCCCCTCTTCGACCAGTATGTTGGCCCCTGTCTTTACTCCTATCCCCTTGTTAGATGCCAAGACACCGGTGCGTGGTCAGGACGATGGAGCTGGGGCAGTTGCAAAAGAGCGATTAGGACGGGTGTTGATTCGGTCTGATGTGGGAGATGTGGAGAAGAATATGGTGGCCAATCAGGCTGCCCAGTGGGCCCGTAGTCCTATTTATGGTGTTGAGGATGTTTGGAGTGTGTTAAAGGATTATGAGCCATTTGTTCAGCAACATGCCCTTAAACATATGTCGGCCACTTTGATTGGACTATGGGAACAGTGTTTTAAAGGTGTTGCACCACAGGCTGTTTACAATATTAGGGACCAAGTATATGCTGCGGGCATGGCTCCCAATGAGGTTTTTGCTAGTGTTACTACACTGATTGGATATCGCAGTAGATTGCATCAAAAAACCCGACGGTAATATCTCAGTTCCCAATGAGGGAAGTTCATCCCATTTTTCACCCGGAGATACCAGAGTTACGTGATCAACATAATCAAGTGACTAGACAACGAGTAGAGGCCCGTTTTCAGGAGCAATGGGTTTATACTCCATGGAAGAGGAGTGAAGTCCTCACAATTAAGGCTCAGTTGCTCGACCCCAGGAAAAATCCTACTGCTTACTATAAGGAATTGACAGAGGCTGCTGCATCCACGGTAATGACGCTGGCAGATATTGAAATGTTTTTTGGCTTATTGGTACCAGTGGATGTCTGGCGGCAGGTGCACACTCAGAACCATACCCTAGAATTGGGTGGTACATGGGATGAGATTAAGGCATGGGATAAGGAGAGGAAGCCTGGTGATAAGCCTAAGGCTGATATCTTGGCTTTGCCAGATCGCATCATTACTTACTCTCTTATTCCACCCCGGAAGGTGGATTGGAATAAGCTAGCCGCATGTCGTCAGAAGAAGGATGAGAGTGTGTCTGATTTTTTTACTTGGTTTGAAGGTGTGTTTTGGGATTTTAGTGGCCAGGATTTGTCCTTGGAAGGGGGTATCCGATTGTTTGTCAACAGGTTTGTCACAAATTTGCTCCCAGAGATTGCAACCTGGTTGCAGGCTGCTGAGAGCACGTAGACTACTTCTACCTCTTCAGTAATATTGAGTATGGCTCCGTATTATGAGCATAGAGAAAATGAGGAGAAGGAAAAGGTTAAAAAGAAAACAAAGGAGTTGAAGACTAAGGTACTGATGCAGCAGGCATCCAGGGGGCAGGGACGGGGTCGAAGCATTGGACCGGCCAGGCAGCTTCCTCGTACGAGTCGGAGTGCTGTGCCTGTGGGCCCCAATCAATGTGCGTATTGTAAAAAGGAAGGGCACTGGCGTAGTGAGTGTCCAGTTTTGCTGCAAAAGGTTGCGGCTCCTAGGGGACAGGGAGAGAGAGGGCGAGGACGGGGAGCAGTCAGTCAGGATGGGGACCAGGCTACCGGAACGTCATCGGGCCGTACTGATCAGAATTACTTTGATGACGTTCAGGGCCGCCAGTATTATCATGATGATTATGATTTGGAAGATGTGACTGGGTCGTCTTACAGCTAGGACAGCCAAGGACAGGGTAAGGGACCAGTTCCGATACCTGTAGATCAGCATGGACCTTATATTAGTGTGGATTTGCAGGGCTCGGAGAAGAAATTTTTAGTGGATACAGGAGCAATGAATAGTTCTGTTGCGAGGTCACTGGTCCCTGGGGCAGCCCTGTCTGGCCATAACAATGTTTCGGTTGGTTTTTCCGGTATGCCGGTAGTAAGCCCCATCTCCAAACCCCTTGCCTTGACTATAGGTCCTTTTACCGTTGATTCGCCATTTTTACTAACATCAAATTGTGGAGAGAATCTGTTGGGATTAGATCTGTTAAAAAGGTTACATGCCACTATTTACTGTTCCCCAGATGGTGTCCATTTGACAATGGGTCCGAGTGTGGTTAGTACTATACAATGCTTGTCCAAAGATGCCACCCTCCCAGTTGAGTTTAAAGATGTTCCATCTACGCTATGGGCTACAAATGATACAGATGTGGGACTTTTGCAAATACCTCCAATTTCTATTCAGGTTAAAGAAAATGCGATATTGCCTCATATTCCTCAGTATAAAATTTTGCATGCAGGAGAACAGGCGTTGTTACATATAATACAAGATTTGATTCAGTCAGGAGTTGCTGAAGAGACAGAGGCAAATGTGTGCAATAGCCCCATCCTTCCTGTCCTCAAGAGGCCACCTCCAGGTTCTCCTGATGATGTTGCTGATATCTATCGTTTTGTGATTGATTTGCGCGAAGTTAATAAGATAGTAGTCCCTCAGTTCCCTGTGGTCCCTGACATTACTGCTCTTCTGCCTATGATTCCTTCTTCTGCCAAATTCTTTTCTGTCATTGATTTGAAAAACGCTTTCTTTAGCATCCCTGTTCATCCCAATAGCAGGCACCTGTTCGGGTTCTCCCTGGCAGGTTGTAGTTTTAGATTTTGTCGGGTTCCTCAGGGCTATACTGAGAGTCCTAGCATATATAGCCAAGCTCTGAAGGGTCAATTGAACTCCCTTACCCTTCCTCCAGGTAATGTATTGCTGCAGTATGTGGACGATCTTTTGATTGCGTCCGATACTGAAGAGGGATGTAAAGCAGCTACAGTTAAATTGTTGCTGCATTTGGTTCAACATGGACATAAAGTGTCCCTTTCCAAATTCCAATATTGTCGACAGGAGGTCACCTATTTAGGTCACCTACTGTCGAAGGAGGGTCGGAAATGAACTCCTCAGCGTATTAACGCTATAATTAACATGCCTGTTCCAAGGACCCAAAGGGATATGCGAGCTTTTATTGGTATCACCTCCTATTGTCGTCATTGGATACCCAATTTTGCTTTACTAACAAAGCCACTGTTATCTTTAACAACTAAAGATGTGCATGAACCTTTGTCTTGGACGAGGGGCGTGGCTTAGCCGGCTGCAAGATGGCCGCACTTTAAGTGGGCTCTGCCGGCCAAGCCAAAATCCGTAAGAATCCTGCAGACGACTGCCTTGAATTTGCCCAGAACTCTGCAATCCTGACTCATCTTACCCTGGGGTGTTATCCTGCGCAACCTTCGGACCCCGGCGACGCAGAGGAGCCGAGATCTGCCACCCGATCCTCGCGCCGGGCCCTGCAGACCTTCCTGCCTCATTGCTGCTACGACTCCTCGTGCCCGGAGGGCCGGCCGGAGGACTGCGGGGGACCCCTGACTGCTGGAGCCGGTGAGTGCCGCTATCGCTGGGGCTTTGTGTGGCGGGATTGGGAGCGCGTGGGCCGCACTGCTCGGCCTGGGCCTTCCCGCGGCGCGGGCTCCATTTTCCTAATCTCTGGCGCCCGCTGTGGTGGCCCTCTGAACCCGGGTCGAGCGACTCCCCGCCGCGCTCGGCTCCATGCTGGTGCGTCCTCTCGACTCCCCCCGAAGTGCTGCTGCGATCGCCTGGTGCCATCTGCCTTCCATGCGGCCTCCTCCTGCCTGATTTCTGCCGCGCCACCCTGGCTCACACGCGGCCGCCCCGGCCTACACTTCACTGGGCTGTTTAGCTCCGGGCCCCACTCACCGCTACCACCTGCCTGAGGATCCGCGCCCAGCGACGCGCCCAGCGGTCACTCTGACCTCCCTGTTTGCCAGGAATTGGCTACTACGTCTTCCCACACGTGACCCTCGGCCCATGGACCGCTAGCTTTGGCCTTGGCGCTGCACTGCCCACCTTACCGTCACAACTGCGCTTGGTGCCCTCCGGCCGTCCGGCCCTGATCTCCCGCAGCGGGTGCTGTCTTTGCGGGGGCTCTGCGGTGGAGCTGGGGGTGGGCGTGCCGCATTGCGGAGCCTCCCTACTCATCATTGCTGTGGGGTTCTCCCTGCTACCTCCCCGTCAGTTGGCTCGCGATGTTGGCCCGACGCTGGGGGCTGCCTGCCCCCCGCGGCTCCCCGCTAAATGCCCCCGCTGCTGTGCCATCCTGCTATGCCGCCCGCACCCTGACGACTGCATCTGAGGCCTTGACACGTTTGGCGCCGACTAGTTCCTGCACCTCCTACCCACCTCTGCAGGCCTCACGCTGCCATCGCGCCGCCTCTCCTGCTGTCTTCGGCTGGGCCCCCTGGACCTTTTGGGCACCTGCTATCCCTCTGAGCTGGGAGCGACGCGGCCTCCATGGGACTCCGATACGGCTGCAGTGTCGGCCTAGGTTTTTCCGCCATTTTGCCAGCCTAGAGAGCACACCCGTGCGACAGGTCCTGCCACCTCCCCGCTGCACCTGCGGTCCCAGTGACTATCTGGTCCTGTCTGCCTGTACTGGGGGTGTTCTTTGTGACTCCTTTATCACCCTTGCGGTTGGCCTAGCCGCTACTTGTCCGCGATCCACCTGCAACTTCGCCTGCCACCTTCCTCTTTTGCTGTTGCCTCCCCTCTGTTCTCTGGCTGTGCCTCCCACCTGCTTCTGCCGGCCATGGGGAGAACTGACTCTAAGCAGCCCAAGATCGCCTTCGACCAGCGCCGCCCAACGCGCCAGGATGGCGCAGGCTCTGATGGGGGTGACCCCGCTGTCATCGCGGAGGCAGCCCCCGCACGTGAAGATGATCTGAAGGCAATTATGCTAGACGTCAAATCCACGGTCACAGGCATTGCGGCCCAGCTCGATCAGTTGTCAGCCCGTCTGGACTCAGTCAAGGCCCGAGTTGACTCTCATGACACCCGTCTTCTGCATGTCGAAACCAGGGTCTCTGATGCCAAGGATGCCGCCACTCAAGATCACCAAAAACTGTTACAGATGGATAAAGTACTTGACCTCATTCGGAATAAAAAATGAAGACTTGGAGGCGCGCTCCCGCAGGAGCATCCTCCGTATCACGGGAGTGCCCGAATCCACCAATATTTCTCGAATGGAGGAATTTGTGGAACAGCTCATTAGAGAACTCTTCGGCGACATCCTCTCCTCTGTCTTCATTGTCGAGCGGGCTCACCGCTCCCTTGGCCCTTGTCCTGGCCCTGGTCTCCCGGCTCGCCCCATCATCGCCAAAATCCTGAACTTTAGAGACCGTGATGCCATTCTCCGGGCGGCCAGGGAGAAGGGTGAAATTCGCCACCAGGGCAACTCTCTTTCGTTTTATCCTGATTACACCATCGCGGTCCAGGCGGCTCGCCGCGAATTCCTCCCGGCGAAGCGGATCCTTCAAAAGCATGAGGTTTCCTACTCATTGGCATATCCTGCGAAACTGCGTGTCCGGCAGGGTTCAAAAACGCTCCTCTTCCCGGATCCTAAAGAAGCTCTGGCCTTTGCAAAGAGACTGGACAGGTCGCATCGCTCTTCACCTACTGCCTCTCAGGCCACCGCAGCTGACCACCTCAGTGACAATGACTAAATTGCTGTGCACTCCTGTTTAATTGCTGATTGCTTTCATGTGGTTCCAGCGCTTACTCCATGTTGGCTCTCTTAGTCGCTACAGCCCCCCAGGGCATGCCGCTCCCGGTCCATATATTGGGGCTTGTGATTATTTGCCATTTGTTATCTTTTGTTTGTTGTCTGCCATGCCTTAGGGCTTGGCCACCCTGCCTTCACGGCAGGGGTGTATGCTGAGCGACGTCATGCCTCCACAGGATAATTCCCTTGCTTGACATTTATTCTTCCCTTCCCAGTTGCGGGTCCCCTGGGTGGGTATGGGTGGTATCTCAGCCTGTTTGGGGGGTTGGTGTGCGTGCGGGGGTGGTGGATCTTCTGGGGTTGTTTCATGGGGTGGGAGGGGAGGGTGGTTGGGTTGGGGGTATTCGGGGACTGTTGCCTCCTATTGGGGCTTTGTTTTTCATTCTTGCACTGCTTCATGTCCCTGGCTCCTTCATGACACGCCATTCCTATTTTGTACGTCTGTCTTCTGCACCCTATGGGCTCATTGTCATGCTCTCTCAATGCACCTCAGCTGTTTGTCTCTCTGCCGAGGGGACTGCGAAGCTTGTACTGGCGCCCCCCTGCGAGGCTCTGTTTGCATTTTTGATCATGTTTCCTCTTTGCGCCCCCATGCTTATTGCACTGACCTTATTCTCGCAACATTCGTGGCAGCACCACACGCATCTGCACAAACTGTTTCTTCCCTATCGCCTTGTGTATCACCGCTCTACCTGACATGGCACTATGACGGACACTGTCCTATGGACCTGGAACGTCTGGGGGCTCAACGACCACCGAAAGGCGCGACTGGTCCACGCCCACCTCATTCGGCATAGGGTGGACGTCTGTTTTCTGCAGGAGACCCATCTCATGCCCGCCACGTCCTCTAGGCTTCTTTCTCGACACTGGGGCGAAATTCACTCCTCTTATTACTCTAACTACTCTCGGGGGGTATCCATCCTGTTGCGTAAGGGGCTTCCTTGGCAGACTTCCCAGGTGGTTGTCGACCCTGGGGGACGCTTTGTGCTCCTTCATGGCACCCTACACGCCCAGCCCCTGACACTTGCTGCCTTTTACGGGCCCAACTGCGATGACCCTGACTTCTTCGCACAAGTCTGGTACCACATTTCGGCCCTCGGTCCTTCTGCGCTCCTCTGGGGGGGGCATTTCAATATAACACTGTCTTCTATCCTTGATCGGTCCGGTCCACGCATCTCTCACCCACGCGCCACTGCCCTCCTCAGCTCCATTCATACTGATAACTCCTTGTACGACGCATGGCGTCACACTCACCCCCACACGCGTGAGGGCACTTGTGTCGCTGGCTCCCGCGGCTGCTGGTCCCGCTTGGACCTCTGGATCACTACCCCGGACGCCCTAGCTTGGCTCACCTCTGTTGATCACATGGCGCGTACCCTCTCCGACCACGCTCCTGTCCGCCTATGCCTGCGCCTTCCACACTCCCCCTGCCGTGCTTTCTCCTGGCGGCTTCCCCCCAATGCTCTTCGTGACTCGGTATTCAGCGATGAAATACAGACTGCAATCACAAATTACTTCGAGCTTAATGAGGGTTCTGTAGATTCCCCGTCCATGCTATGGGAGGGTTTTAAAGTTGTTATTCGCGGTGAATGTATTTCTAAACAGTCTGGTGTCCTCCGCTCCATCCGCGGCACTCTTGACAAATTGGAAAAGGAGATCAAGGATCTCGACTCTTCTCATGCTCGGGTCCCCAACCCTGATACGCTTGCCCAGATCCGGGGGAAACTTACCGATTTTGCTGATGAGGCCAACAGAGAACTTGCATTTCTAGGTAGAGAGGCTCGGGCGCGCCGTTTTGGCGAGGGCGATCGCCCTGGAAAAACCCTGGCTAACCTTCTGCGCCCACCTTGGGCCGCATCCTATATTAACGCCCTCCGGGATGGCGGTCCTGATCGGACTACCTCGCCCGAAGAAATCAAAGCACGCTTTATTTCTTTTTATACACAACTTTACACGGCCGGCTCAGTGCCTTCGCGTGAGGTCCTTGACCAATATTTTGACACCCTCCCGCTGCTATGGCTCGGTAATCCCCATCGGGAGTTTCTTGACGAGCCTTTCTCCAAAGAAGAGATACTAGCGGCGATTAATGGTATGCCTGGTGACAAGGCCCCTGGCTTGGACGACCTACCGGCCTCCTTCTACAAGGCCTTTGCCCCTATTCTGGTTCCTCACTTAGCCGCCATGTATAATGAGTCCTTTGAGACAGGACAGTTCCCCCCATCGCTTCGCGAGGCCTTACTCACTTTACTCCTCAAGCCGGACAAATCACCTGAGTTGCGAGACTCTTATCGCCCCCTGTCACTCATAAATACGGACAATAAAATTTTTGCTAAACTGCTTGCCTCGCGTCTTCTTCCCCTCATGCCGCTCATTGCCCGTCCGGATCAGTCCGGTTTTATCCCTGGCCGTGCTACCTCCCATAATCTCCGGACCATCTTTTCCGTTCTCCATCAAATAAACCCAGCGCTCCCGGCAGTGGCGGCCTTGCTTGACGCCACTAAAGCCTTCGACACCTTAGAGTGGCCCTTCCTGTTTTATCTCCTCCCCGCTTGGGCTTCAGTTCGGTCTTTATAAGTAAAGTGTTGCTCCTCTATACCCTTCCCACCACCCGTCTTCGGCTTAACGGCCAAATCTCTGACCCCATCTCCATCGAGCGTGGCACTCGGCAAGGGTGCCCACTGTCACCAATGCTTTTTGCCATCGCAATGGAGCCTCTCGTGGCTCGACTGCGCCAACAGAGGGGCATCGGCTTTGCGGCTCGTGCTCTACTTGTCTCTATGTATGCGGACGATGTTACCCTCTACGTCCGCAACCCTCAAGAGAACCTCAGCCCTCTGGTTCGTGAGGTGGTACTCTTTGGCGGCTACTCCGGCATCCAGGTGAACTGGAACAAGTCTGTGCTGTTTCTTCTCACCGATGCCATGATGCCCTTCGATCCAGATTATCCCTTTGTGTGGGTGTCTGAGCCTACTAGGTACCTTGGGATCTGGCTGAGTAGGGACGTCGATGAACTTTGGAGGGCCAACTTTGGTCGCGCGGTGGACTGGTTGGAGTCCAAGATCCCTCTCTGGAGCCGGTTGCCACTTTCTTTAGCCGGTCGCATAGCCATTGCCAAGATGGTAGTGCTTCCGAAGTTTTTATATTTATTCGTCAACATCCCCATCCCTCTCACCGCTCACTTTTTCCGTAAAATTCGCTCTTTGGTGATCACTCTGATTTGGGCCGGCCGACAACCCAGGATCGCATACAATATTTTGACCCTCCCTATGTCGCGCGGAGGACTTGGTGCCCCCGACTTCAAACTTTATGCCCTCAGTGCCCAGGCCAGTTTCCTTCACTTTTGGCTTCATCCCACTCCGTTCCAGCCCCACGTCGCGGTGGAGGCTGACCTAGCCGCCCCATGGCCGCTCACTACCGCTTTATTTGTCCCGGCAAAACCTTCACGTGCTGAGATCGACACGGTTGAGACCCTGCGCTGGGCATGGGAGGGGCTCCGGAAAATTTCAGGTTCGGACATGCTTTCTGCGGATGCGATGCCCATCGCTCAACACCCGGCTTTCCTCCTCCTTTCCTCCTCTCCAGTCTGGTGAAGCACGCTACTCGTCTTGGGCTTTCCACTGCGTGCGATCTCTACCCTGGGAACACATTCTCTACACTTGCTGTTGATTCCGGCCCTATGGACACTTTGCTTTATTATCAGCTCAGGGCTGTCTGCAAGAAGCTACACTCCTCGTTCCCCCAACCTCCTTCATCGATGGCCACTCTCGATCTCCTGTACACGTCCCCCTCCCCAAAGAAATTAGTTACTAAAATCTACGCTCTCACGCTGGCGGCATCTTCCATCTCCACTGACAGGGCGCGCGTGGCGTGGGAGGAGGACCTAGGTGTCGAAATCTCCTGGCCGACTGGCTGTATTGCTGCACTCAGACTAAACGTCTCTCCCCTAACTATCATATGCGCCTTATTCATTTTAAGTACTTACACAGGCTCTATCTGACCCCTGCGCAACTGCACAAGATGGGACTCATTGCCACTGATAGATGCCTGCGCTGCTCTGTGCCTGCGGCTGACTTCTTCCACCTCGCCTGGCTGTGCCCCCAGGTCTCTGCTTACTGGCGTGAGGTCTGCGCTGTAATTTCTGAGATCACCTCGTCGCTGGTCCAACCCGACCCTCTGCTTTGCCTTTTAGGCTTTGTTAAATTCTGTCCAGATGTCTCTCGTAGGCTGACTACCATGTTGCTTGTCCTTGCGCGGCGCAGGGTCTCCATGTGTTGGGGTCGCAGGCCTGCACCGAGGGTGGCCCTTTGGCTGGAGGATGCCTCCCGTTGCCAGACCCTCCTGTCCGAATTCTGGGACCTAATGCCTGCCAGATCCCGCCCACTTGACATATGGGGACCGCTTGTATCCTACCTTCTGAGTCACAATCCACGGCACCCGGCGACCTCTCCCGCGCTCCCCGCCGGAACTCCGCCCGCGGCGGCCGCCGGTGAAGGTCAATGAGTCTCCCCCTTACTGTTCCCACGTCCCCCCTGTCTCTCAATGTCTTCCCTTTTCACACATAGTGCCTTTAACGGTGGTTCCCCCTTATTGTTTTGGTGCTTCCACGTATTATTTAATTTACATTGATTTTCAGTGGTACATGTATGTGGCAACCTTCGCTATTCTCTGTCGTGTAGCTGTGCATATTATCTTGACATTGTGCAATTTTGTAACCTTGCTGTATTTAATCCTCAATAAAGGTTTTTGAAAATTAAAAAAAAAAAAAAACCTTTGCCTTGGACGCCTGAATGTCAACAAGCTTTGAGCAATTGAAGGTTGCGCTTTGCTCAGCACCTGTGCTTGGCACACCTGATTATAACAAGCCGTTCGTGTTGTATGTACACGAATCGGCCGGTTGTGCGCTTTCTGTCTTAACACAGGCTTTTGGAGGTAAGCAGAGGCCGTGTGCGTATTTTTCTGCTGTGCTTTATCCCGTCGCGAGAGCCCTCCCGAGCTGTTTAAGAGCGACCGCGGCTGTGGCCATCTCTATTCGACAATCGACAGGGCTTGTTCTTGATACTGATCTCACGGTTATGGTACCCCATGCTGTGGCTATACTTTTGAACAGAACAAAGACACAGCACCTTACCAGTGCACGTCTGACTGGCTATGAGCTAACTCTTTTTGCACCACATATTATGATCAAACGATGTGCCACTCTAAATCCTGCTACGTTACTAACCCTCTCTTCAGAGAGTGAGGAGATAGACATACATGATTGTATGTTTCGCACAGAGGAGGAGACAAAGGGACGGGTAGACTTGACTGATGTTCCCTTATCTGACCCCAAGGGGAACTATATGTCGATGGCTCTTGTTTTAAATTACCAGATGGCACCACAACTGCTGCTTATGCGATCACAACACTGCGCACGATAGTTGAGACATCACGAGTCCCCTATCAGTTGGCCCAAGCTGCAGAGCTGGCAGCTCTAATTCGGGCATGTGAGTTGAGTCAGGGACTAGCGGTTAATATTTACACTGACAGCCAGTATGCTTTTGGAGTCGCTCATAATTTTGGGCAGTTCTGGAAAGAGAGGGGATTCCTTACCTCCCATGGTTCAAAGATTCAACACGGCCCTTTGATAAATAGACTTTTGTCGGCGTTGACCCTGCCTAAGAAACTGGCAATAGTGAAGTGTAGCGCTCACAAAGCAATTACTGATGATGTGGGGAGGGGGAATGCTTTTGCGGATCAAACAGCTAAAGAGACGGCCCGATCTAAGATGAAAAAGATGTTTGTAGCAGGTCCTGCTAGATGGGTGCCGGAAGTCACTATGTTTGAGGACACACTAGATAGTGTGAAAGAAATCCAGAGCGAAGCGACGGTTGAGGAATTAGCAATATGGCAAGAGAGTACAGCACAATTGGATGATGATGGGTGTTGGACAGATAAATCAGGGAAACAGAGATGGATGTTGCCAGATGCATATGTTCTCCCCGTAGTTACTATGGCTCATGGACCAGCTCACATTAGTGCTAGGGGTATCTGCAAGTTGCTCGATCCGGTGTGGCAGAATGATAATATTCCAAAGACGGCTGCCCATTTAGTGAAATATTGCATGGTGTGCATGTTGTACAACCCAGGGAAGGGGACCCTTACACCTCCGGGTAATTTTGCACCCCCTTCTTTCCCTTTCGAAGTCCTGCAAATGGACTTCATTGAGATGGAACGGGTGAACAATCTGAAGTATGTGTTGGTGGTGGTTTGCGCATTCAGTAAATGGGTTTAGGCTTATCCTACCAAGGAAAATACAGCCCTAGCAACGGCGAAAGCTCTTTTGAAGGAGTTTTTCCCTCGCTTTGGTTTGCCCCGTTTGATTTGGAGTGACAATGGCAGTCATTTTAATTCTAAAGTCATCCAGTTAGTGTGCGATGGCTTGCACATTAAGAAAAAATGTCATGCTGCGAATCACCCCCAGTCAGCAGGTTTAGTTGAGAAGTACAATGGTACTCTCAAACTAAAGATGGCCAAAATTCAGGAGAGTACAGGATTGAAGTGGCCAGATGCTTTACCATTGGCTTTGTTGTCAACGAGAGTTACAGCCCATACAAGAACAGGGCTGTCCCCCTATGAGATTGTCTTTGGTAGGCCCGCTAATGTCTGGGGAGTTCCAAGACCCCGCCACTTTTCCGAGATAGAATACCCCTTGTTGATAGACTATCTATGAGTTAACTAAAAATTATTTGCGTTCTATTCATCAGCAGATTCAAGAGGCCTTGCCATCCGCTACAGAGGGACCCGGCCATGACCTTCGGCCTGGTGATTACGTTCTCATAAAGCACTTTCAGCGAAAAGGCAGCTTGGAGCCCCGATGGAAGGGGCTTTATCAGGTACTCCTCGCCACTCGCACTGCAGTCAAAGTGGACGGCCGGAAAAATTGGATACACTCTATGCATACCAAGAAGGTGCCACTTCCCCTGCCGTATGACCAGTGGAGGATCGACGGTATAGGGGTCTCTGAGACGGAAAAGGTTCCTTGTTTCATCCCTTTCTCCAAAGCCAGAATAACGTGGGCACCTTCTGAGGAGGAAAGTGATGCAGTCCTGAAAGAAGCAGTGCCACCTGAAGTTAAGGCCAGCCAAGAGCTCCAATCAGCTGGCCCTTCTTTGTTTGAATCCGAATCAGTCCAAACTGCTGAAAGTGAATGTTTGTTTCTTGATCCCTCTGTTTCTGGAGTTGTTAAGTACAATTTGCGTCCTCGACGAAGGAACAGTGCACCAAAGGAAAAGTCAGACTAGTAGGGATGGACTTCATGGATGAAGAATAGGGACAATAGAGCAGGGACAGAGAGATTGGTGCATTGTTCGAGACACTGGACAGGATAAGTTTGGGGTGATTTCCCAGGAGGGAGAGTACCCTATCCTGAAAGAAATGGATTTTCCTCAGCAAGGGCTGCAATTGTGTAGCTCCAACGAGAAGTGCTGGATAGCACCACCGTGGATGAACGATAGGAGCCTGCCAGCGAGGCTCACAGGAGAAGAAAAACGGACGCTGGAAAGAAGATTGTTTGTTTTGTTTCATTACGGATAGATTAATAGTACCTTTTCATTACGCTATCATGCATCTTTTTGGCAGGCCAATGATTGATGAAGAACAGCCATTAGGTTTTGTTGTTTTGCCCCGATCATCATGGGTGAAACAGTGGAGAGTGCTATTCCTTCTTTTTGCTATACTGCTGATGATTATTCTTTGTGGAGTTCTTTGGGCGTTAGAAAATGCAAGTAATTCGCCTACTTCTGACAATGATATCTTTTTCACACCAAGACGAAAAAGAATGCTTTCTAATAATGTTTTTCTAGATACTCATAAGAGATTTTTTGGTAATGGTGTTGCTTGTTATCCTACTGAATCTGTAACTAGCCTATGGACTGCTTACCCTTTGTCTTTGATAAATTATACATATTCTAAACCGACAGATTCTGTTGAGGTAAAAGGGGAGTTTGGTTTTGGCTACCCAGGACCATGCTTGTATCATCGTCAACCCACAGGAACAGGGTACCCCGGTTGTGACAATAATACGTACTGTGATAACTTTTATTTTGAAGAGCAAAATATTACATTGGTGGGTTGGCATTATAAAGAAGTGACGGTTCCCCGAAAAGCTGGCTATTACCCTGCTTGTTGCCCCATCATAAATAATACTGATACTATTTTGTATATCAACTGTTCAGGGGTGATCATATCCAAACGGACATTCCCTTTGAAAGGTTTGAAAGGTTCTGACACCGTGACAGGTAATTCTTGTTATGCAGCTGTGGATTATGATAGGCCGATATATGCCCACCCCGGGTTCTTCTTTCTCACAAATGGAACGTACTCAAATGTTCATAATGGCACCAATGATGTAGCTCTTGGGATGGTGCTGCCCCTGGGGGTCCCTTGCAAATATGCTCACAGACAAATAAAATGGGTAAAGAGAACACTTACAAAGGAATTTTGCGAAGGAGTAACAGATATTGAGATCAACAGTTATAGTAATGGTATTAATTTTGGTTATATCCTGTCTGCCATTTTCACATTAGGGGGAATGGCTATGAGTAGGACTGAAAAGGCTCGGGAATATTTTGGCTGTAAATTACAGATATTGTCAAATTCCACAGTAGCAGCATTATGTAACATCACCATTCAATTAGAAAGTATGAGGATTTATTCTGAACAGACTAGATATGCAGTGGACTTAATTTTAGCAAAGAATGGCGGTGCATGCGCAGCGATTGGCGATCAGTGTGTAGTGGGCATAACAAATATAGAAAAGAATATCACCAAGCATATCCTGGATATTATTGAGAATGTCAAAGGTATGGAATCAGGTAATTGGAGTTGGTCCCTTTTTGGAACATGGGGGTGGCTAATAGAGAAAGCAATATATTTCATTGTTATATTGATATGTTGCTGTGTTCTTATTCAATGTCTCCCAATGTGATGCACATACTGTATCTCTGTATTGGTTCCGAAGAGGAAGATATCGATTCATGATACTAATGCTTCAATAATGCTACAGAAAGAAATAGATGACATCATGGCCATAGGCGAGGGTGTCTTCGAAACGTCCTCCCTTCTCTTGGAATATACTCCCACTATTGACAACATGACATGTGCATAAAAAGGCTATGCGCTTTATTATTCCTTTATGTTTCTGCTTTGATTTTCGATTGTAGATGGTTAGCTCATGCTAACAGGAGGGTTTGTTAATATTGGAAAGCCCTTCTGTCCGTATATTTTAGCATTTGCGACACCATCTTGCAATCTGGACGCCATTTTGTACGATAATCGAAACTGCTGCTTAGTTATTTTCGAGAAATGGTCCTTGGTAAGTTTTGTTTCCCATGGTTGAGCTTTTTCTATTATAATTGCAAGTATTCTCGTTAGTACATACCTTTTTTGTTAGATGGAGTCTTTCTCCCACCCGTCTGGTAGGGAGGATAGGCCAGATGACCTTGGGTAGTAGATAGCTGGTGCCCAGCTGCAGAATCGAAACTTATGCTCTGTACCCCCATTGTATTACGACACCTGCTAGTATTTTTCCATAGTAGGCGTGCCTTTGAGGACTTTGCAAACGTACATAATGTAATTGTATGCTTACGGGCTTCAGTCCCTCGACAGTCATCCCAAGAGGCTGGTCAGACTGGGCTCCACTGTAGTGTAATCTCAATAAATATCTGGTTTGTATTCTCTACTGTCTGACCGACTCTTCATTTGTAGGAAGGCAGAGGAGGTGGTCGTGAGTGACCCGGGTGGCCCTTTTCGGGTCACTTCATTCACCCGGTGTGCCCCGCGAAGGAGGGGGAGTGCTGCCGCACTCCCTCGTGGCAGAAGGAAGGCGGGGGGAGTGCTGTCGCACTCCGCCGAGGTCCGGCGGGACAGGCGCGAGTCTCCGTGTCTGCCCGCAGGAGCGGGCAGACCAGAACAAAGGTGCCAGCTCCCGCGGCAACACGCGAGGGTGCTGGCCAGTCGGGGAGCCGGCGGGAGCTGTCGGGGGTGGGCTCCCCAGCGATCATGAAGGCGGGGTGCTCGGGTGGGACCAGGCCCCTGAGAGGCGGCCGGAGCAGCCGGGGGTTGGCTCCCCGAGCTGCAACCACTCACCTGGCGTGAGGGGTCCGGGTGGGACCGGGCCCCCAACGGCCTGAAGAAGCGGCGTGAGGCCGCCAACACAGGAGGCGCAGCTCTCCCCGAGCAGCGGGGGAGCCGCTACTACGTTATGCACGAGGCAGGAGCGCATCGCCCCATAATGCCTTGCAGGCCCGGTCCGGCCTGCAAGGAAAAGAGGATGGTTATCTATGTGTGGTGACCCCAGGAGGAAGGGGTCACTGCCAAATGCGTGCAAAGGTGCAGGTGGAGCAGCAGGAGCTACGCCGTCTCCCCCAGCACGTCAAGGAGAAGTCCCTCCCTAAGTCTCTGGGGGACTTGAAAGAAACCACCCCTCAAGGGCTCAGCTTTCCGTCAACAGCATCCTGTGGCTGGAACTTTTGTTCTTCAGCTGGGGGTGCATTAGGGACTGCACCAAGGTATGAAGGGCTGAGCTGGGGATGTCTGGAGAAGGGCATCCCCTGGAGGTGAAGAGGTGCAATTGCACGAGAAGTGCATTTACCAATGTTATTTCTTGTGAGGGGCTGAAAGTCACATGTGTAGTGTGAAGTCATAAGCAAAGTGGGGTTATATTGCTGGACATTCCTGCTAGGGTGTCCGGCTGTATATGCTTAATCCTGTGATTATAACTGTGATGCCTTTTAGGGGCTTTACTTGCAATGCATTATAACTGTTACCAGCTGTGATAAGTACTGTCATTTTAAGTGATGCTTAAACATGTATTCTTGCTGCTGCGTTAGGTGAAGAACAACCCAGACTGTTAGCCCCTAAGATGTAGAGGTGCATATTGTATGGTCAGTATGAGGTGCTCAGTCAGGGTTATGTGTCACCATGGCAGGTGTGCCCATTTTAAATGCTTGTTGAGTTACAGGGGGTGGGTCGCCACTGGGATGGTGCCAGTGGGCAAGGCCTGCACTCCAGATTATGGTCAACCTACTGCATTGGGGGCAAGATGATGTGCCTACATGGGAGTGGTGGTACTAGGCCCCCCCCGCGGGATGGGTGGGAATGTTATGCAATGTCACAAAGTAATTCCAACAGCTTATGTATATTTGTAAATTGTTGCATAGTATTGAGTAGTGTGTGTGTTTAATAAATGTACTCTTCCTTTTATAAAGCAAAGTACAGACTGGACAATCAATTATTGAGTGTTATTTCTGCGTATTGGTAAATGGCGATTACTAGCCCACACCACCTCCCTTGAGTAAGCCTTAGACTGCTCTGCAACGCTACCCTCTGAGAGTCAAGCGCTACAATGGGGTGTTTGGTTCCCAGTGAAGGACAAATGTAGTCATGTTATTTGTGCAGGCCTCACAGATACTGCCTCGTTTTCCAACAGTCACCTTTAACCTTTGTTTTTTTCAGTGAATTTCTAGGGTTGTTTTTAACATAAAGTAGTATTTTATTGCCATTGTACGTACCTTGCCTATTCTTACCATGTGTGGTAAAGGCATGCATGGAAAAGGTACAAATACTGACCAACGTGGTAAAGGCATGTGTGGTAAAGAATGCATGGTAAAGGTATTGCATGGTAAAGGCCTCATTGTAAAGGCTTTCTCCCATAGAATATATGACATTACAAAAATGCTTTTACCATGCAGCCTTTACAATAAATGCCTTTACTACGCAAGCCTTTACCACGCATGTTAAGTATATTTAAGTTAAGTAAAACCCTTATATTTATTTTCTTCTTTTCTGGCGGAACCCCCTTTTTAAATTTACGCCTAACTTTCCTTTACCACTACTCACTTCTAAACATTAAATTTAATATTTAATTTATTTTTCAAAAATGTACTCCTAACCTAAAGGCGTTCAAGACCTGGCTATTTGACTGAGCCCCTCAGACCCTGCAAGTGCCTGGATACCCTCTTGGGTGATAAGCTGTGCTATAGAAATCGACTGATTGATTGATTGATTGATTGAACTTTCCTTTACCACTATTCACCACTAAACCCTAAAATTACCCCTACCATCCTTTACCACCACACACCCCTAAACCTTAAAATTATCCTTACCTTCCTGCTGTTTGTAAAGCTAGCGAACCTACTCCACCCGGAAGAAGTTCTTGCTATCATTGCAAGAGATGTTTCCGTAGAGGCTGAGTTGTTGATTTCTTCATAAAAATAACGAAGTACAGAATCCCCCCTTCTGACTGCTGGAACTTACCTGACCATAATACTTTCTGCCCAGTGGCGTAGCAAGTGGGGGCCGGAAGGGGGGTCGGTCCGCCCCAGGCGGCATGAGTTTTGGGGGCGGCGGTCTGCCCCTCCCCCCTACTCTTACCTGCCACTGTTGCGGGGCGGCCATCGCAGGAATCGCCAGCACCCCCGCTCTTACATGCGACCGCCGCAGGTGGCAAACCCAGGGACCGCCTTGGGTGGCACAAGGTCTAGCTATGTCACTGCTCCTGCCATATTCCAGAGAGGAGAACAAGAGGCCGTGGGGGAGCGCTACATAGTGCAAGGCAGCTTCCCACGCTGCCGGACACTTTTCTGCCTGCTGGTGCTTACCTGACCATAATCTCCCCTGCCCCCAAACCAGAGAGGAGAAGGAGGAGACGTGGGGGAGCGCTACACAACGCAAGGTAGCTTCCCCCACTGCAGGACACTCTTTGACTGCTGGGAATTACCTGACCATAATACCCGCTGCCTGCATACCAGAGAGGAGAAGGAGGGGCTTTGGGAGAGTGCTAAAAAGCACAAGGCAGCTGCCCATGCTGCCGGACACTCTTCTGACTGCTGGGACTTACCTGACCTCAGAGGCCCTAAGAATGCCCATGCGCCCCTAAGAATTGCGTGCCCGGGGCAACTGCCCCTGTGGCCCTGCCCATTCAACGCCACTGCCTGACCTTAATCCCTCCTCCCCTCACGACAGAGAGAAGAAGGAGGGGCCGTGGGGGAGCACTACATATGCAAGGCAGTTTCCTGCTCTGCCGGACACTTTTCTGACTGCTGGGACTTACCTGACCATAATCCCTCCTGCCTGCACGCCAGAGAGGAGAAGGAGGGGCTGTGGGGGAGACCTACATAGCGCAAGGTAGCTTCCCGTGCTGCAGGAATCTCTTTTGACTAATGGATTCACCTGACCATAATCCCTCCTGCCTGAACGCCAGAGAGGAGTGGGCTATGGGGGAGCGCTACACAGTGCAAGGTAGCTTTCCTCACCGCGGGACACTCTTTTGACTGCTGGGAATTAACTGACCATAATACCCCCTGCCCTCACGCAAGAGAGGAGAAGGAGGCATCGCGGATTAGTGCTATATGGTGTAAGGCAGCTTCTCGTGCCACGAGGTGCGTGCGAGATGCACCTAGGTGTGGCCCGGGTGACAAGCGGGTCCACCTGCGCCCATCAGACCCTGAAAGAGGCTGGGCTGGGCCACCTCCCTCAGCCCCTCACCCTTTTTGATCTTACATCGGATTCTTTATGCACCCTAGCCAGACCGGTCCGGTACTAGAACTAGTTTGATCAACATCCTTTGAGTGTGTAAAGGCGGTGATGAACCGGGTATTGGCCTTACTGGGGCTACCGGATTTGATAAAGACAGACAATGGGTCATTGTAGGAAACTGGCTCTGTATATACTATACCCAAGTAAGGTAGTGTGGTCGAGCAGTTAGGCTTATCAGAGGGCTATGTTAAGCATTTATTGTACACACTCAGGCAAGAAATGATTGCACACCCTCAAAGACTGAATCCAGGCCAACTGTTTTGTATAAAAAGTAATTATTTGGTTATTTTATTTCTAGAACCAAGAAATGCTCAGTTGCAGGTAAGTAACACTTTTCAAAGTAGTAACACTTTTAAAATCGCAGTAAGAATTGTTTTGCAAGGCAGAAGAAATGCTTTACAGTCTTAGAAATGCTTTGATATTTGTCAATCAAAAACAGTAGCACTCAGCAATGTGAAAGATAGACAGTTGTATACAATAGATAGAATGCAATGCAATACTATAGGAGGAAAACAGTGTTATGCATTAGCAGGTAAGCACTCGACTTACAATCCCAGTCTTCGGGGGCTTAGACCAACACTGGGCAAGGTTCAGTTTAAGGTAGGTACTGCACCACCAGCGGCACTGGGACCCCCGGGTGCAGAGGATAATTGTGCCCAATGTAAATCAATGGAGACTGGGTGCACCTTGAAGAGGCACGGTTTGCAGGTAAGTACCCTCGGTTTCAGGGCACAGGCCCCGGGGGTTAAGATCAGCACAGGGGGGCCACAAGGCAGCATCAAAGCTACACCACCAGCGGCACAGGGGCGGCTGGGTGCAGGGTTCAAAATAAGCATTGGGCACCCAATGTGTTTCAAAGGGGAATCTCGGTCGTACAAAGAGGCTGCAGGCTCAGACCAGGAGGCTGGCTGAGGGTGACCACCAGCTGGGCATGTAAATTGGAGGGCCGGGGGAGGTTGAGGCTCTGTCTGTTGGGTTCCCCAAGGCCAGGGGCTGAGGATGCAGGAGTACCTTTTGGTGTCGGATCTTCCTGGTTGGAGCTGGTCACGGTCAGGGGCACCCTTCGTGTAGAGGCTGCAGGCAACTTCGTGGGGTCCAGGGAAGGTCAGCCACCGATGGAGACAAGGTCAGGATCAAGGGGGAGACATCAGAAGAGAGGTGAGCCACTCGGGCCATGGGCGTCAGGTGAAGAGTGGGTAGGGGTTGCAGACCTGCCGGGATACGGAATCCTTGGTGTAGTTTCTTCTTGCGAGATCTGGTCTTGGCTGAAGATTGGCAGTCTTCCTGCTGTTCTTGGAAGTCGCTGGCCACAGGACAGGCGTCGTCTTCTTCGCAGGGTCTTTTAGCAGGAGACAGGCCGGTAGGGTTGGGGCCAAATCAGTAGTCGTCTTCCAGACTCGGCTGCACGGCGCCTTCTTCGTCCTTTTCTTCTGAGGTCACAGGAGAATCAAGGTTCAAGGGGGGCACTAAATCCTGAATTTAGGGGTGTTACAGGTACTGGCAGATCAGATGGTAGCCAATGGGCTATGTGCCTTTAGGGTGACTACGCCCTTAGAATGTCCCCTCCCTTTGGGGGTGGAGGGCATTCCCCTAACCTGATTGGGTAAAATCCTTCCATTCAAGATGGAGGATTTCCTAAAGAGGGGATCACTTCAGCTCTGGACACCTTAGGGATGGTCCTGGCTGAGAGGGGACACACCTCTCCTGACTACTAATTTTCCTGCCGACCTTGCCGCCAAAAGTGGGACTTGGTCAAGGGGGCGGGCATCTTCAGTTTTGGAGAAAGAACACAGGCCCTGGGAACCTGATTGGCAGTGTCCCAGTGCACATTCAGTCAAAGTACATCAGAAATCTGGCAAAAAGTGAGGGGGTGACTGCAACAGAAACCCACTTTCCTACAGACACCCTTCCAGGGGCAAGAATTCAAGGGCTATCTCCACAACCTCAAAATACGTCACCGTAAGACTATGCCGCAATGGCCTCAGGCCAACGGTGAAGTACAGAGGTTTATGAGAACCATGAACAAAGCTCTCCGGATCAGAGTAGAAAGAGGAGAGGACCTGGAAGGCTACCTGCAGCAGTTTCTAAAGGCATACCTCCAGACATCAAACTGCACCACCGGATGTGCGCCCAGTGATCTCATCATGAGGAGGCCCGGCCGAGACGTGGTACTCACACGGCCTCTATGGATGCCCAGGACAGTGGATGTAATGGCAGCTCAGACAAAGAGGCAGGCCAACAATGATAGAGCCAGTGCCAAAAGGAGGGCTTCTGAGCCCTGCATCAGCATGGAGGACAAGGTCGTCATCAAGAATAGACACCCCTGCTGGATGTATCGCTCTTCCTATGAGAGAGTACCATGATAACTGCAGTGAGAGGAACTATGGAAGTATCAAGAAATGTGTCCTGGTTCAGGAAAATTTTGATGAGAGCAGAGGAGGCGGTCATGGACCCTGGTCCGGGAGACATATTGTAGGATACACCGGACAGATCGCTGGTAAGCCAAGGGGAAGACGCACCAGAGGTGGAGACCTGGGCTCCCTGTGAAATGGAGGACTGATCTATAGAGGTAGAAGAGTCTCCGATAACTCCACCAGCCATGGAGAGCCAGCGAGGATATCTGTACCGGCTGTGAGCCAAACCCTATTCTTGTTTCGTCCATTTCATTAAAGATTATGAGGGATGTAGTGAGCCACCTGGCTGCTATGCAAACAATCAATCAATCAATCAATCACGGCATTTATAGAGCGCGCTACTCACCCGGGAGGGTCTCAAGGCGCTGGGGGAGGGGGTAAGTTACTGCTCGAACAGCCAGGTCTTGAGCTGCTTCCTGAAGGAGAGATGGTCCTGGGTTCGCCGAAGGTGAGTGGGGAGGGAGTTCCAGGTCTTGGCTGCCAGGTAGGAGAAGGATCTTCCTCCGGCGGTGGTTCTGCGGATGCGTGGTACGGTGGCGAGGGCGTGGCTGGTTGATCGTAGCTGGCGTGTGGGCGTGTAGAAGGTCATGCGGTCGTTGAGGTACTTTGGGCCCAGGTCGTGGAGGGCCTTGTGTGCATGGGTGAGGAGTCTGAACGTGATTCTCTTGCTGACGGGGAGCCAGTGCAGGTCTTTCAGGTGTCCGGTGATGTGGCTGTGTCGGGGGATGTCCAGGATGAGTCGTGCGGAGGCGTTCTGGATGCGCTGGAGTCTTTTTGAAGTTTGGCTGTGGTTCCGGCGTAGAGGGTGTTCCCATAGTCCAGTCGGCTGGTGACGAGTGCCTGGGTGACGGTCTTCCTGGTTTCAGTGGGGATCCATCTGAAGATCTTGCGGAGCATGCGCAGGGTGTTGAAGCATGAAGATGAGACGGCGTTGACTTGTCTGGTCATCGACAGGGAGGAGTCCAGGATGAAGCCCAGGTTGCGTGCGTGGTCCGTTGGCTTGGGCGCGGTGCCCAGGGCCGGGGGCCACCAGGAGTCGTCCCAGGCGGAGGGTAATGAGCCCAGGATGAGGACTTCCGTCTTGTCTGAGTTCAGTTTAAGGCGGCTGTTCCTCATCCAGTCGGCGACGTCTCTCATCCCGTCGTGTAGGTTGGCTCTGGCGGTGGTGGGGTCGTTGGTGAGGGAGAGGATCAGCTGGGTGTCGTCGGCGTAGGAGATGATGTTGAGGTTGTGTCGGCGTGCGATGGCTGCGAGGGGCTCATGTAGACGTTGAAGAGGGTTGGGCTGAGTGAGGATCCTTGTGGAACGCCGCAGATGACTTCGGTGGCTTCGGATCTGAACGGGGGAGGCGGACTCTCTGGGTTCTTCCGGCGATGAACGAGATGATCCATTCCAGTGCTTTCTCTCGGATTCCGATGTTGCTGAGGCGCTTCACTAGGGTGCGGTGGCAGACGGTGTCGAACGCCGCGGAGAGGTCCAAGAGGATGAGGGCAGCTGTTTCCCCGTTGTCGGTTAGGGTTCTGATGTCGTCGGTGGCTGCGATAAGGGCGGTCTCGGTGCTGTGGTTGGCCCGAAATCCGGACTGCGAGGGGTCGAGGGATCCATTCGTCTCGAGGAAGGCGGCAAGCTGTCTGTTGACGGTCTTCTCGATGACTTTGGCCGGAAACGGAAGGAGCGAGATGGGACGGTAGTTCTTGAGGTCGGTGGGGTCCGCCGTTGGTTACTCCCATGCATCCTGAGGGCCGGGCGCATTTGGAGGGAATAATTAAAGGTGCCCTGCCCTCTCGTGGGCAGAACATGTAAAATACGCACTATGTGTGCATGTCCTAATTGAGGTATCCTCCACGGAAGCAGGTATAGGCCGTATGGGCCACAGTGTGTGACCTCTACACTCTGGATGAGAAAGGGCAGGAAAACTTCCTCAGGGGATTGTGTGGTGGTGAATTTTGGATCTTCACATCTCGTGGGGGCTGGTGTTGTACGAACTGAACTGCAGTCAATTGACATATTGTAATATAAACGCCGTCCCTCTTGGCTATTTTTATAGGTCCAGGGGTTTTATGAGTGACGGACGTTCTGTGATATTGAACCACACAAATTGAATGGGGAGACAAATATATTCTTATAATCATAACCTTGAAATTCTACATCTCAGTAACCATTTTTGCCTCTTGCTTCCCTAGATACCACAGACTGACTGGTGTCCCCTTCCCTAGTTCATCCCTTGTCTCTGTAGGAGGATGGCCCCGTAGTTATTTCACCAACTTGCTGTACTCCTTTTCGCCTCATTAACATCACATGAATTGACTAAAATTGAGCTGCCCCTACATTTTTTGTTTTTTAAAATTTTCTTTCTATTGATATTTTGGCCAGAATATGCAACAATACACTAAACGGGGAAACTGGAGACCTTTTACAATTCCATGGCTGAGGGAGAGCCCGCATGACCAAACCCCAATCAATATAAACAGATACCACATGGTCTACATTTCAGAGTATAGCACTACAGAGCCAGACTTTGTGAAAATCGGTAGGTTTACTGCCTTCCCCTACGCTTGTGGCGCAGTGTCCTTACGTCGACCTAGGCAAGAGACCCAAATCCCATTTTGGTGCGGTGTCACACCCCAATCAGAGGTTAGCTCCAGCAAGTACGCACATACAGCGAGGGTGGTCCATGCCCCTAGCACTGCAAGACCTAATGCCGCGGGGTCTTAACTGGTCCCACCATCTAGAACAGCACTGAGTACTCCACATCTCGTAGGTCCACCTGTCCCCGCTAGAATCTGTTAATCGCATTGTGCATCACATATCGTTCGAACAAGGGACAACAGACGTCAAATAAAAGAACAAATTTGAAACCTAGCAGCCGCTCAGCATGGTCAATTACAGATATACAGTCCTAGATCTCCCAACGTAATCCATGGGGGGGTCGTGCCGAGGGAGGAGGGAGACAGCCAAGCCCCTATTACCCGCCCCCCCCGGGCTCACATCTCGCATCATTCATCCTACCCATGGTTGTGTGGGGGAGGGGCATGCAATCACAGCCACAATGCACCTCAGGGAGTCCGCAGCCCCCCTGTCCCCATGTCTGCAGGTAAAGGAAGTGACCAGAAAAGGGCCACTCGGGTCACTCACGACCACCTTTTCTGCCTTCCTACAAATGACAGTAGAGAATACAAACCAGATTATTTATTCAAATTACACTGCAGCGGAGCCCAGTCTGACCAGCCTCCTGGGATGGCTGTCGAGGGACTGAACCCCGTAAGCATACAATTACATTATGTACGTTGCAAAGTCCACAAAGGCCCGCCTACTATGGAAAAACACTAGTAGGTGTCGTAATACAATGGGGGTACAGAACATAAGTTTCGATTCTGCAGCCGGGCACAGGCTATCTACTGTCCAAGGTCGTCTGGCCTATCCTCCCTACTAGACAGGTGGGAGAAGGGCTCCATCTAACAAGAAAGGCATGCACTAACGTGGACACTTGCAATTACAGGAAGAAAAAGCTCAACCTTGGGAAACGAAACTTACCAAGGACCGTTTCTCGAAAATAACCAAGCAGCAGTTTCGATTAAAATATAAAATGGCGTCCAGATTACAAGATGGTTTCGCGAATGCTAAAATATACAGACAAAAGGGTCCCTCAGTATTAACACAGGTACCCCTTCCCGAGTCCCCAGTCTGTGTCGCGTCCCCTGGGGTCCCTCGGAGGCAACATCTGGGGAGGCATGCGGTCATCCTACCCCTGGTCGTGACATCACCCAGGTAATCCACCATTTCTCCCCAGATTTCTAAGTCCCTCTCCGCGTGCTCATTGGTACGCACCAATGTCAGCCTTTGTTCCTCTGCCACTGCCCACTCCCTGAAATCACCCAGCCACTTATGTATGTCCGGAGACCTAGGCTGCGCCAACTGAATAGCCAGGCATCTCTTCCCCAGGACCAACCCCAAAAGGTCAAATCTAGTACCCATCTTTTGTTCTCTCTTGGGGTGTGGGAAGATTCCCAATAGGCAATGGTTAATTGAGGTGTCTATGTGGATATGTGTAGCATCCCTGAGTATCGGCACTACTAGCTGCCAGTACCTCTTTAACGTATGACAATCTCACGCCTCAGATAGGAAAGCTGCCAGCATCGCACCGCATTCAGTGCATGCCTTGACCAGGAGGCATACGTTCTATGCAGTCGTTGTGGTGTGAGGTAGGTACGATGCAAATATTAGAATTGAGTGAGCTTAAAGCGGGCATTACTGGTCACGTCCCTGACCTGGGCGCAAGCCACCCTCCACTCACTGCTCATGAGCGGTTTGAGCAAGTCCGTGGCCCACCTACTTCTCACCTCTGTCATTTCTGTACGCCGGTCAGCCTTTAACACTTCATAAATCAGAGATACCAAGCCCCTATTGGACCCTGAGTCCAGCAAAACGGTCAATGTTTGTGACTCCATGGGTTCCGCTGGGAAATCTATCCAGATTTCCCAGGCCATATGGGACAACTTGATGTATTGTAAAAACTGTCTAGGTACTACCTGAAATAAACCACAAGCATCGCCCATAGTTTTAAACGTAATGTTAAGTTAAGATAAACATCTCCATCCATAGTACAGTCACTCTCCATCTACTGTGTCAGATCCATCAGAGAGTGTATCTGTCGAAAAGGTCATATCCACAGAAGGGGGAGCAGTTTGACATAAGGAGCCATGTATAGAACTTGTGTAACTACCAGTGCCCAGGCCTCTGCCACCTGGCGAGCAATGAACGGGCAGTCACGTGGGACCCTACTCCATTGCATTAAATAGCTCAGGATGTCCTCACCATCCACCAGCCCAGCCAGTAACTTCTTTTCCCCGTTCATCCCCTCCTCACACCACTGTGCTGCATACTGCAGCAATCCTGTTATATAGTACATCTGTAGATCAGTAAGGTCTAGTCCCCCAAGCTTTGAGTATAACTTCAGAATCTACAATTTAACTCTACTTCTTTTACCCGCCCACACCAGGGACACCAGCAGGCTATTCATACGTTCCCAAGGAGTAAACGTGCTCCTGGGATTTTACATAGTGAGTTCTGCGAATTATAGAGCCACTGGGGGAGCAGCACCATTTTGCTCAGTGCCACTCTGCCCATCACACACAGTAGTAACCAGTTCCAGTACCGGACAGAGGCCCCCAAGGCCTCAACCACCCTTCCCATATTCAGAAGATACTGGTCCTCCAGAGACTGTGCAATCTGGATCCCAAGATATCAAAAATGACGGCACTCTTATGTGAGTTCTGTCTCCGTGAGCTCAGCCGGGGGTCCACCCACCAGCGGCGCCAGTGGAAGAGCACTGTTTTGCATCTATTCACATGCATCCCGATGCCCATCCAAAAACATCCAGGATGTCCATGAGGAGGCAACTGACAGTTCCGGGTTCGGGACATATGCCAGGACATCATCTGCGAATAGAGATGACACAGGAGATCTCTCTGACTTTTACACCCCATTCCACCACATCGCGCCGCACTCTCACAGTTAAGGGATCCATTGCTAAGGCAAAAAGAAGCAGGAATAAGGGGCAACGTTGCCTCATGCCCCGCTCGATTGGTATATAATCGAATACTTTATGTCCAGTATGAACTCTGGCCACTGGTTGGGCATATAGGAGCTGCACTCAGGACAAGAGCATCTGCCATAAACCTATGCATCTCAACACATCCCAGAGGTACTCCCAGCTCAAAGTATCAAAAGCTTTTTCAGTATCTAACACCACTAGTGCAGCATCCAAATCCGTGCCCTCTACTATGTGCAACACGTGGGCCAACCTTCTAAGGTTCGTGTGTGTCCCATGGCCGGGCATAAACCCGCACTGGTCCTCATGCACCAGGTGCGGTACCACCCCACGCAAACAAGTTGTGAGAACCTTAGAAAGGATTTTGTTATCGACTCCCAACTTCAAAGTGGCCGATATGATGGAGGGTCCATCGGGTTCTGATCAGGTTTGGGTAACATAACAATCAATGCCTCTCTCATGGACTGTGGAAGCATCCCCAAGTGCTGAGCTTCCAGCAGTGTCCCCAGCAAGCGTGGACCAATAAAGCTGAGTACGTCTGGTAATACTCCACCAGCCCAGCTCGCCATTCCTCTGAGGCTTCATTAAATTCCTCTTCCCTGAGTTTGTCTTCCAGACCCTCCCTCTGTTCAACAGTAGGTTGGGGGAGCCCAAGCCCATCTAGAAACTCCCGCTCACCCTGCAGGGAGTCCTGTGCCGTCTCTCTGTATACTGCTGCTAGGTGATCCCACAGCAAGACATTAATGCCCGTTTGCATCTGCACTACCATCCCGTGTGAGCGCTTTAATGAAAGAATTGTTGGAGGCAGTCGCTTCCTCTTAAGTAACCATGCAAGCAACTGGCCCGTTTTGTCCCCCTCTCTGTGTAGACGCTGCCTGTACTTGCATCGGGTGTAGCAGTCTAACCTATCCTACAGCTTCCCTACGTTCCTCTGGACTGCCATTATCCCGCGTTTCCCACTCCCACTTCATGCACAGTCAGCTGCAGAGTGGCCAGTGTCTGTTCCTTCTTGACCAGATCTGCCTCAAGCTGGCGTCTGGCAACACAAACCCTGGAAATGTATTCACCTTTCAGCACAACTTTTAAGGCATTCCATTCCATCCCCCAACACGACACTGAAGTCCAGTTGGTACCAAAATATGCTGTCAACACTTCCCGGAGTTCCCCTTGAAATGGGGCATCAGTGAGTGCCTCCAGCTGGAAACACCACAGAGGGACTGCAGGCCTCTCCCGGCTCGTGCCACACTCCAGCATCATTGGAGAATGATTTGAGAGGAACCTTCCCAGAAAGTGTGCATCTAGGATATTGGTAACTATATCCCCTGTCACCAAAAAACAGTCCAGCCGGCTGTAGGTGTCGTGCTGGTGTGTAGCAAGAAAATTCCATAACACATGGGTGCATCGCACGCCATATGTATCTACCGGATCCATTACTCCCTCAGTCTGCGTCCTGTTGGGCTTAGTATGCATTCTGGCGGGGTGTCTGTCCAGGCTACTATCCAGGGCACAATTAAAATCTCCTGCCCAGATAATCGGAAACCACATATAGGGAGGCAATTCTTGTTCCAATGCAGGAAAGAACCCTCCTTCATTGACGTTCGGGCCACACACTTTCAGAATCCGCCCTATCCAACAACCCATGCACCAGCAGGTACCTCCCCTCAATGTCAGCCTTAAAACTACAGACCTCAAATGGGACCTGTAGAGCAATCCAGAGCGAGACCCCCGGCACATGAGGAATAGGTGTCTGAGTACAACTGACCCTTCCACTTTCTCTGTAGCTTTTGTGACTCCCCATCGGTCAGGTGGGTCTCCTACAGCATCGCAATGTGGATACCCTGTCTGCGAAGATACGTTTGAACTCTGCATTGTTTGACAAATGTGTTGAGGCCACGAACATTCCACGTCACGAACAGTGTGTGCTCAGTCATGTTAAATCTGTTTCCCTCACCCACTCCCGCCACCCCATCAGGATAACCTACGACCATGCGTATCGTAATCCACCCCACAGGTGATGACCACTGCTCTGCTGATTGAAAATGTAGCAGGATAGATAACCCCCACCCACCGGGTAAACACTTATGTGAACAGGTCGTGCCTCCCCAATCATTGCCCCAAGTGAGCGCCACCCCTGCGTGCGAAGTGCAGACTGCGGCAGGTGTCTAGGGCCGTCACCTGGTTCCTGCATTCGCAGTGTGTACCCAGCACCAACTACAGATGCTGGCGTCTCCGGACTCAGCCCGCCCTAACCTATACCTGCCTGCACTTTCTACACACAATCTGAACAACTCAGTTACCCCCACAACTTTAAACAGTGAATAATCCGCCCACACTCACGGACCCCACCTCTGGCTAATGTATCAAAACAAAACCAATCAAAGTCAAATTTGAATTCAAATGCAAATTCAGGGAGGATGAGTCCCGTCTATCCAGTGGGGTCATCCGGCCAATAGTGTAATCGTACATGGGTCCTATAGACCAGAATTCAAGCAGGGCCCCTACACATTCAAAGGAGAAAAATCCATGCACAGGAGATGCAGCCGTGTTTCCCTTCATTAATCCCCCCCATGTCAGGAGTCTCTTCCACACATTCTGGGCTTCTTTCTCCAGAATTTGTGGCTGTCACCGCCTCCACCAATGCCCTCGCCTCTGCTTTCTCTGACTTTTGGTGCTCCAGGTCTGGAGTGCCATCCTGACACACCACCATCCGTAAGGCAGCCTGGGATGCTCCCCTGCCACAAACTCTATGGCGTCCAGTCAATCCAGTCCCGTGCTGACCCCGGAACCAGACCCAGAGCTACGGGACATCGGCAGCGGGACACAACTGTCCCCCGAACTTCCAGTCATTTCCGCACGACTTCAGGAGTAGTAAAGAACTGAGTGCGGCCATCGTAAATGACTTTCAACTTCGCCGGGTACAATAACATAGCGCAGCCACATCGCCCTCAATTTTAATTTAACTGCCCCGAATGTCTGTCTCAGTTGCAGCACCCACTCTTTGTAGTCGGGGAAGATCCGGATCATATGATTCTAAAACTTGGGGTCACCTGTTTGTCTGACCGCTTACTGAATCGCGTCTCTATCCTTATAGTTGAGAATTTTTGCTATTATTGTTCTGGGTGGCACCCCGGTGGCGGTGGCAGCACCAGCGCTCTATGGGGTCTCTCAACCAAAAAATCACTGCAGCAGTTTTGCAGTAGGCAGCATTGACGTAACCCATCTCGTTAAAAATAACTCCGGTTCTTGGCTCTCCGCCTCGAGCGCCCCTCCGCATCTTCCACCCAGTACTCCAGGCCATTGGTCCACATCGAAAGATCAGTCAACTGTGTTTTTCGACAGCCATTTCCTCCTGCAGTTTGGCGACTGTGAGAAACTGGCTTGGTATATGGTGTACACTTATGTAAGTGGGCACCTTGCACCAATCCAGACAACCCTTATGGTGATTTTAGTGGTCTTAGACAACCTTTGAAAGCTCTCTAAGTGGTAGCTATGGAGATCAGCCTTCAGGCTTAGTCCAGAAGGAATGTAAAGCAGTTTGTTTTACCAGAACGTAATCTTATAGGTATAGATTAAGTGAAAAAGAACCAGACAGTGTATTGATAGAAATATGTATTTATTATAAGACACTCACTAACACATACGGATATCTCCTAGCCGGAGATATACGCAATGCACACAATACTTTTCAATAGAAACAGGTAAGTAACACGTAATACACAGTGGTCCCCAGGGGAGACAAACCATATACTAAAATAGTGGTATGTGAACCACGACTTTAGTGAAGACTATACCCAGAAGATGTAGAAGTGCTGGGAACCCAAGGAACCACCCAAGGTAAGTAACTAAGAGCCCCACGGAGGCCGTGTGCAGGGTGGGAACACGACCGCGTGCTAAATGCAAGTCAATGGGTAAGTCGCAGTTGCAATTTTAAAGAAGAAGGAACCTTCCCAGTGGACCCTGAAGAAACCCAGTGGAAGACAGAAGGTTGGAGAGCCACTCTACCTGTGGATACCATAGGAACCAAAATACCTACACCAGGGAAGCCGGGTGCATAGGTGAGAAGTGGTGTCGGAAACCGCCGTTGAACCCAATGGAGGACTTCAGGAAGAGACCGCTGCTGGGGAAGGTGAAAGTGTCCGGTGGAACCCAAAGGTGGATTCAAGTTGAGAAGTACCTGCAAGCAGAGGGGACTCAGGAGTGACCAGGAGGCACGGAAGACGAATGCCCACCAATGTCGAGTGCTGCAGGAGAGATGATGGTGACCTTGGAGCTGCAGCTGTGAGGACCAGGCGATGCTGTGGATGACCAGGAGCCATTCACAAGCTGTCCCACGTTGGATGTCGAGAGTTGAGGGGTTGGTGTCCGTCGGGAGCACCAACAAGCCTTCACAACTGCAAACAACGAGGAAAGCAAAGAAGGTGCAGTGTCAGGACCAGCAAGGTCCAGGTGACTCACCACAAGCAGGGGAGTCAGGGCAGGCCCCAAGCAATCAGGGGAGCCCAGGATCAGCAAACTGGTCAGCTTAGTTGCGGTGCTTGCAGATGCAGGGAAGTGACGCCTTCACTTCAAGGGAGATTCCTTCAGGTGTCTTGGATGCCCACAGGCCTTGGAAGGTTCCTGTATGGTGCATAGGCACGGACGTTGCAGCAGACGAGCAGGGCGACGAGATCAGGAGCAGCAGGGGTCTTCCTAGTTGCAGCCTTGATGCACAGAGCGAAGTCCAGTGAAGTCCAGAGTGCCCAGACTGTTGAAGAAGAAGTGGTGTCTGAAATTAATCTTGTCCCACGACAAATCTAGGGACCCACCCTCAGGTAAGCCCTAAAGTACCCTAAGGATAGGGTTGGGACGATTCAGCGTTCCCTCCCAGGGGAGGGGTCAGACAGTGAGTAGGATACTCCCATGTCCTCTGTCCAGTTTCACGCCAGAGCCGGAGCCAGCGGCTCCCTGAGCTGGTTTGAACTGGACTATGCAAGGAGGGCACCAAATGTGCCCCGCACGCAGACTATGTGGCGCTGGCAAGCGCTCCCACCCGGCCCCAATACACTAAGGGCCAGATGTACGACCATTTTTGCATGCGCAAACGGGTTTGCGAACCCGTTTGCGCATGCAGAAACAGCATGGGGAATGTACAAACCCTATTTTGCGAGTCGCAATTTTTTGCGACTCGCAAAATAGCGTTTTGCGACTTGCTATTAGGAAGGGGCGTTGCCTTCCTAATAGCGAGCGCAACTCTATGTAAGAATGTTTTGCGTCCGCAATTGCTGGCGCAAAAAACTCGCAAATTACCACCCTCTTCAGGAGGGTGGTAATGGGGTCGCAAAAGGGAAGGGGTCCCCAGGAACCCCTTCTCCTTTGCAAATGCAGGGGAAAATATTTTTTAAGGGCAGGCAGTGGTCCCAGGGACCACTGCCTGCCCTTAAAAAATGAAACGAAAAAGTTTTATTTTTTTCTTCTTTAAATGCATCCCATTTTCCTTTAAGGAAAACGGGCTGCATTAAAAAAAAAAAAACTGCTTTATTTAAAAGCAGTCCCAGACATGGGGGTCTGCTGAGCCCAGCAGGCCACCATACCTGGGAGTGCCTGCCATTCCCAATGGGGTCGCAAATTGCGAGAGGCTCATTAATATTCATGAGCCTCTCTATTTGAGACCCCATTGGGAATCGCTAACAGTGTGAAAAACACTGTTGTACATTGGAAAAAGCGCCTCGCAAATTGCGAGTCGCAAAAAACTCACAATTTGCGAGGCGCTATTTCCACGGTCGTACATCTGGCCCTAAACCCTGTTTGGGAGGTGGTCACACCTCCCTGTGACAGGATACCTATTGTTCTGCCTTCCCCTGCTCGAGCTTGGCTCAGCAGCAGGAGGGCAGAATCGTGTCTCTGTTCGGCAGCATCCATGTTGTGCTGTCCGGGTCTAGAAGACTGGTACCGGGAGCACTGAGGGCCTCACGGAGGAGCTTTACAGTGCATGGATTCAGTACGGTGTGGGGATATGATTCTAACATGTTTGATACCAAACATGATAGGATTTGTTACAACCAGTTTCGAGATGGTCATCACGTAATGACGGGGTGCCCCTCTATATGTTATATGGCTGTCTCACAACCTGGGAGAATGGACTCGTAGGCTGTAGGGGTGTCCTGCTCATGCAGGGGCACCCTCACACTTAGAACCAAGCACCCTGCCTTCAGGATTGAAAGGCCTACTTTAGGGGTGACTTATAGGTTTTATAAGGAAAACTATATCTTTCGTAAGTGGTGCTAGCACCAGTTTACACAGGCTGCAATGGCAGGCCTGTAGTTACAAATTGATTGGTCTTCCATGGGTGGCATAATACATGCTTCAGCCCATGGGGGACCCTTGGTGTACCTATGCCCTGGGTACCTTAGTACCATATACTAGGGACTGATAAGTGTACACCAGTGTCCAATCTGGGATGTACCTAAGTACTTACCATACTAATTTAGGGGAGAAAACACAGAGACTGGTGTCCTGATTAGCAGGATCCCAGTCAGACTAGTCAGAAACAGCATTACATCAAGCAAAAAGTGGGGGTAACCATAAGAGCAGATCCTACTTTCCTACTGCGACAGTCTGCTCAGTGGCCAAGGACCTCTCCGTTACCTCCTGTAGGTCTACTCACAGCAGTCCGACATCCTGGGAGACCCCCTGAATTTTGGCCTGCACATTCACACTCGACTGTTCAATAGCGGCTTGTATTTGTGCGCCAGTGGGGCCCTTGGGCTCTAGCAGGCTTCCCCCCACCCACTGTCTGCAGCAACCCCCTGCCGCTCCCAGACCAGGGGTCGTAAATTGATCTATCTTGGTCTGTTGAGTGCCCCATAATGGTCTGTCTTTCCCCATTCTGTGCCCCGGCTAGAGAGGGGAGTAATCCTACTCCAAGGCAAGGAGGGGGTCTCTGTGCTGAAGCGCACCAGCTGCCAGGGCCCGGAGAGCAATACACCTGATCACCCTTGCAGGCTTGGTAGGAGATCTGTGGTGTGGTGTCATACAGTGATGCCGGGGTCCTATAGATTATCACCACACCAGTCATCTGGAGATAAACCCCTCTAGTCCTCACCGCCTTCCCCTCATTGCCGGCGGTTGTCCCCTGAGAACCCCCAGGTCCACAAAAGAGGGGGGGTAGGCATCCAGCTGGGCCCCACACACTGTCCTCTGGCACTACCTTTCCAAACTTGGGGCGCCCATGCTCCAGGGGGGATCCCCGCCTTAGCCAAGTGAAGGATCCGTCCAGGCAGTCAATAGCACCAGAGCCTGTCCTGTTAGGGCCGCGGCTGCCCTGCTACCATCCAGTGCGTGGCACTTCACAGGGGCCGGCACCAGGCTCTCTCCTTCACACTCAGTGGCTCTCAGTCTATTGGGCAGCCACTGGGGCCAATCTCAATCTCCTTCCCCCACGTGTGGCTCCATAGTGCTCCACTCACCGCCTCCTCCCGCTGGGCCCAGCAGTAGACACTGGCACACCTCCAATGCGAGAGGGCGGCCTCTGCTTCTCTGGGCACGACGTCCTCGAGCTGGCCAGGCGGCTTCTCTCGGGCTCTCCAACATGCAGATTGTGACATGTTAGACATTAAATTCACACATGATGGCACAGTCACTTCTACTAAGTAGTGGATCTTGAGGTGGCTAGAGCCAACGTGGTTGCTATTAAGTGGATCAGGGTGACCCCAGAGACCACAGCTTCTAATTTGATTAAATGCTTTTAATATAGGTCTGGATGAGACAGCGGGTGATAAAGAGATCAGGATTCCCTATGATGTGCTCTCCTCTGGCATTAATAATGCTTTAACTAAGCAACCCAAGAAAAAAAGCTCCAAACCCGTTGGCTGCTTGGACTCTGCGTGCACAAAAGCTCATGACAAGTTAAAGGTTGCACTGCATAGAATACCTAGAATAGCAGATGAAATAAAGCAATGTAGGGCCTTAAGAATTCCATATTGAAGAGGACAAAATACACAGACGAGGAAGCTTAGGAGAAGCTGGTGGAAGCAGTAAATTGAAGGATAGCTCCACTTTTTGGCATGCTATAAATTCACCATAGTTTAGGAGGATTCATATCCGGTCATTGAAGCCTTGGTCCCAGCACAGGATTGGGTTGCAAATGTTAGTAATATTTATGACCAGCCGTGCGAAGGTGATTTGCTTCCATTAGAGATGCGAGGTTGTCCGAAATCTTATGTCTTACCCCACCTGTCGAATTTGAGCTTAAGGAAGGGATTGTGGCAACTGATAATCCTAAGAGAGGTAAAGCCCCAGGGCCTGATGGTGTGCCGATCGGTATTTTCAAAAGGACCCTGACCTTTGGGGCTCCACATTAACCAAAGTGTTAAGAGCTACCACTAGGACGGGGCTTTTGCAAACTTAGTCCGCCTCAATTATTGTGCCTATTTTTTAAAAATGAGCTCAAACAGACCCCAAGCGTTATAGATCCATGTCTCTATTAGTCTCACTCATAAAAGTTGTGGGACATATTCTGCTTGCAATATTAGAAGCATGAGCTGATGAGAATGGGTTTTTATCTGATATTCAATGTCTTCTGCAAGAGCATTGGTACTACTGAGCAATATCTCAATCTTAACCTCTAAATAAACAAGTATACACTATCTAAAAAGGGCACTATCTACCTGGCCTTTATGGATCTTTCGTCCGCTTTTCACTGTGTCAATCATTCAAAATTGTGGGCCGTAATGATCAAGATGGGTGTGAAACTTTCAATAGTTCAGTTCCTTAGATCCCTTTATTTAGTCACTACAGCTAAGGTCCATTTTGGGTAGATCGGAGAGTTCTCCCCTTCATTTAATATTCGAAGAGAGGTTAGGCAGGGCTGCGGTTTGGCCCCTTTTCTTTTTAATTTATATATTAATAGCATAGAGAAGTTCTTAGTTGATAGTTCCAAAGTTGGTCCGCATTCCATACTGTCACTCCTTTATGCAGACGATGCCGTCCTGTTAGCTCAGACTGGCATCAGTTAACAGTACTTAATAGACAAACTCATTGCTTTTATAGTCAGATTGGATCTAAAAGTTAATTTTAACAATGCTTTTACTATGATTTGTGCCCCTTGGAAGGCCAGTGCATATTCACATTTCACCAAGGCTGCCAAAATATCTGGGGTTAAAACCTTTACATATCTAGGACTTCAACACCATAGTTTAGGTAATTGGTCCCATTTGAGAAATGTGAGGATTCTCCAATTTGAATAATCAATTAACTCGGTCTTTCGATTTGCTATCAAGTTGGGTACCAAACTATTAAGAGAGATGTCCACTGTCTACAAATAGAAATGTGTTTCTGGACTTCTCCATGACACCGACATTTTGGGTTATGTAAATGTTGGTAAAATTACAAAAGACTGAGAACTCATGCTTTAGAACAAGGTTCTCCAAAGTCTGTCCTGGAGGGCCGGATCCATGCCAGATTTTTAGCATATCCCCTTTTAGATAAATATAGTCATCTTAAAAATGTGGCATGGATCCGGCCCTCCAGGACCGACTTTGGAGACCCCTTGCCTTAGAAGAATGCTGGCTGTAGTTGCTTATCTCTTGGATGTCATCTTTAACTTGGGATTCCTTATTTGGAAGATTTAATCAAATTACGCCCACTTCTATTGCTGCATTCCATTTGTACTGTACCTAAGACCTCCTTAAACTGAGCTATTGTGTGTTATTGTTTATTATTGGAACATACCTGTAGCATCCACTAGCGTAACGAAACTTGAGGGCCCCCCCCTGCAAGCTACATCGAGGGGCCTCCCTCCGGACTAAGTCCGGAGCTGTCACACCGGGGTACTGTGCTGCGGGGGCCCCCCGGAGCTCGGGGTTTTCCTGCACCGTGGGGGATGTGGGGGCTTTTGTTACGCCACTGGTAGCCTCCCAGGGCTGAAGTATATTAGAGATCTTTGCTCCAACCTTGGCATTCTAGACTACTTTGACAATCCAGATAGAGAGCATTCTATGTCCAAAAGTAACCTGAAGGCTCAGTTTATTGGTTATTGTGATGTAGGGAGAGCCCCACAGGAGGTGCAGAAATCTACAGTCATCATATACTCGCCCCTATTATCCAGGTCAGGAATCCAACCCTATTTACACTTGGTAACAAATGTACAGCCTAGATTTGTATTGACAAGTTTTCGGCTTAATGTAGCCCGTTATTTGGTAGCCTTTCCAGGGGATTTTGCTGGGTATCTGGACCTTCCTGTTTGTCCGTACGATGACGTCTGTGTACGGATCACTAACAGAATGTCGAAAACACAAATATCGTGGGGACAAAATATTGTGTCAAAAATATCAAAGACCAAAATATCAAGAAGGTAAGTGCAAATAGGTAAGTATAGATTTACTATTCTTAATGCCACATCTATGTACTTTGACGAGATATATCATCACGGTACATGTATGTGGAGTTGTATAGCAAAAACTTTGCTTAACCATAAAAACTTACCTTCACAGTATTTTTGTCCTCAATATTTTTGACACAATATTGTGCCCCGCGATATTTGTGTTTTCGATATTCTGTCTAAACACCCTGAGTACAATACACTTTACATTTGATCTTTTTTTTTATACTCTGTGCTCAGGCATCATTTTATTAAACCGATTTTACAAAGCTAGAATTTTAGATATTGCAGACCTGACTTAATCCTCCTCCAACAATTGCCTTCTTCTGCTTCATGTCGTCCACTATTAGTTATACTTTGAAGGCCATGAAGATCAGAAGCCAGCCTGGCATAGGGCTAACATCACAAATGCACATATTATCTTGTATTATTTGTAGGTGAATTGTCTGGATGAGCTTTATTTAAGGCACACATGCAGTGATAGCTCTTATCAGACTATGATGCTTTGGGATGATTCAAATTATTTGTAAACGATCTGTATTGATGAAATATATTTGTTTTTATATGTGTTGTTCATTTCCAAATATTATGCATGTCTTGTAGTGTTTTAATGTAGCCGTACACTCTTTTAATGACTGTAAACAGTATCTTCTCTTAAAAAATAAAATGATAAAAAACTGACTTGCAAACAAAATACTGCTGTGCTGTCTCATCTCAAAATGACCAAAGTGCTGCATGCTTGTCCTTCTGTTGTTTGCGCCATTAATTGCTCGACATGATTTCATCTTCAGTTTAAGAAACATTTTTATGTGTAAATGCTCACCTCCGTAAATTGCCTCAAATAGAAATAAGGTATATACAATAGTGTCTAAATAGCCAAAACACAATGACAGCCCGGTTCACAATCGGCCCTCGAGATAATATGTCCATTTCACTCTTTGTTCAGATGTTGTAGCCTACATTTCAGCACAGGGCAGCAGATTGTCATATTTGCAAGCACTTTAGAACCAGCGTTCCCATTGGTCAGTCGTCTATTATTTAGTACCTTTGTGGTGAGTCGCTGCCTGTCTTGTGATCAGTTTCATGAATGATGCTGCTAAATGCGTACATAGTATTGTCAACTCCAATATTACTCGTGAAGAGTCATTCCTTGCAAGTCAAACCGAACAGAGTTAGAAGCAGGTCTGTTTATTATGGACCATAAGAGCTCGAGGTCAGTTGAAATAGGGCTGCCTCCGCGCGTGGGTGGAAACTTCTAGAAGTCTGTAATGGATTATCAACGATGCACAGACATGCTGCAATGGCAGTTTTGGATTTATAATCTGTATGAGACATACAAACATTTAAAATGTACAGCAAAAAAATGTTGAGCTGGGTCCAGGTAAATGATGTGCTTCAGACAGCCCAAGCTCTCGTGCCCTCTTCTAAACACTATTCACTTCTAGCCTGCCTTAGGGGGTGATGCTTTCAATTTAAAAAAAAATGTCAACTCTTTATCACACTATCTCTATCCCAGTCTGCGTCCTGCTCAGGCCCTCCAGCTTTCATGTGGTGTTTCCATGTCTTTCTGCTCAAATTCTCAGCAGCACAGGATTAAACCTATGTGAAGCCCGCCGAGACAGGCCTGTACCAGGGTGGGTGGTGCTGACGGTTCCCAATTCTTTCATCTTGTGTTTTATATTGCTCTTCTGAAGCTGTAATGTTGTCTGCTCCTGGGATTTCCAAGTCTTCCTTTAGGAAACCCATAGGAATCCCTTGTAAATCACAAAAGAAACATGCAGGACAGGCCCAATAACACCACAGTCTACAGCGCACAGAAGCTCCGCCTTAATATCACATAGAACCCCATGCGCTCACCATATATCACACAGAAACCCCCGCCTTCAGTAGATATCACACAGAACCCCCGCCATCACCAGATATCACCCAGAATCCCCGCCTTCACCACATATGTCACAGAATCCTCCACCATCACCAAATATCACATAGAATCCCCTGCCTTCCCCAAATATCACACAGAACCGCCGCCTTCACCAGATATCACCCAGAACCCACCGCCTTCACCAGATATCACACAGAACACCCCCGCCTTCAGTAAATATCATACAGAACCCCCGCCTTCATATTACACAGAATGCCCTGCATTCACAAGAAATTCACCAGATATCACATAGAATCACTTGCCTTCCGCAAATATCACACAGACCCCCGCCTTCACCAGATATCACACAGAACCCCTGCCTTCACCAGATATCACACAGAACCCCCGCCTTCACCAGATATCACACAGAACCCCCTGCCTTCACCAGATATCACACAGAACCCCCTGCCTTCACCAGATATCACACAGAACACCCCCGTCTTCAGTAGTTATCACACAGAACCCCCGCCTTCATATCACACAGAACCCTCTGCCTTCACCAGATATCACACAGAACCCCCTGCCTTCACCAGATATCACACAGAACACCCCCGTCTTCAGTAGATATCACACAGAACCCCTGCCTTCATATCACACAGAACCCCCTGCATTCACAAGATATCACACAGGACCCCTGCCTTCACCAGATATCACACAGAACCCCCTGCCTTCAACCAGATATCACACAGAACCCCCTGCCATCACCAGATGTCACATAGAACCCCTGTCTTCCCCAAATATCACACAGAACCCTACACCATCTACAGATGTCACATAGAACCCCCACCTTTACCAGATATCACACAGAACCTCTGCCTTCACCAGATATCACACAGAACCCTCCACCTTCACCAGATATCACACAGAACCCCCGCCTTCACCAGATATCACACAGAACTCCATGCATTTACCAGATATCACACAGAACCCCGCCTTCATATCACACAGAACCCTCGCCTTCACCAGATATCACACAGAACCCCCTGCCTTCACCAGATATCACACAGAACCCCCGCCTTCACCAAATATCACACATAACCCCCTGCCTTCACCAGATATCACACAGAACCCCCGCTTTCATATCACACAGAACCCCCTGCACTCACAAGATATGGCACCGAACCCTATGCCATCACGAGATATCACACAGAACCCCCTGCCTTCATATCACACAGAACCCCCGCCTTCACCAGATATGGCACAGAACCTTACACCATCACCAGATATCACATAGAACCCCTGTCTTCCCCAAATATCACACAGAACCCTACACCATCTACAGATGTCACAGAGAACCCCCATCTTTACCAGATATCATACAGAACGCCCTCCTTCACCGGATATCACACAGAACCCTCCACCTTCACCAGATCTCACAGAACCCCTCCCCCACCTTCACTAGGTATCGCACAGAACCTCCTGCCATCACCAGATATCATACAGAACCCCCCACCTTCACCAGATATCACACAGAACCCTCCACCTTCACCAGATATCACACAGAACCCCCACCTTCAACAGATATCACACAGACCCCCCTGCCTTTACCAGATATCCCACAGAATCCCCTGCATTCACCAGATATCACACAGAACCCTACGCCATCACCAGATATCACATAGTACCCCAGTCTTCCCCAAATATCACCCAGAACCCCCTGCCTTCACTAGTTACCACCCAGAACCCCTGCCTTCATATCACACAGACCGCCTCCACCCGCCTTAACCAGACATCATACAGAACCCCCCCTTCACCAGATATCACACAGAACCCTCCACCTTCACCAGATATCTCACAGAACCCCCCGCCTTCACCAGATATCGCACAGAACCTCCTGCCATCACCAGATATCATACAGAACCTCCCCTCACCTTCACCAGATATCACACAGAACCCTCCACCTTCACCAGATATCACACAGAATCCCTGCCTTCACCAGATATCACACAGAACCCCCTGCCTTTACCAGATATCACACAGAACCCAAGCATTCACCAGATATCACACAGAACCCCACGCCATCACCAGATATCACATAAAACCCCCGCCTTACCCAAATATCACACAGAACCCCCTGCCTTCACTAGTTACCACCCAGAACCCCCGTCTTCATATAACACAAACCAATTCCACCCGCCTTCACCACCCTGACCTTGACTGGTAGGTCGCTCCCCCACCACACAGCTCCGTCTGTGTGCCCTGCTGCTGCCCCTGATTGTGCTCGTTTTTTCCTTTCTGTGCCCCCTTGCTGCCCCTGATTGTGCTCGGTTTTTCCTTCCTGTGCCCCCTTGCTGCCCCCGATTGTGCTCGTTTTTCCTTTCTGTGCCCCCTTGCTGCCCCCGATTGTGATCGTTTTTCCTTTCTGTGCCCCCTTGCTGCCCCTGATTGTGATCGTTTTTTCCTTTCTGTGCCCCCTTGCTGCCCCTGATTGTGATCGTTTTTCCTTTCTGTGCCCCCTTGCTGCCCCTGATTGTGATCGTTTTTTCCTTTCTGTGCCCCCTTGCTGCCCCTGATTGTGATCGTTTTTTCCTTTCTGTGCCCCCTTGCTGCCCCTGATTGTGATCGTTTTTCCTTTCTGTGCCTGTTTCCCGCCGCTGCGCCCTGCGCCCCGCCCCCTCACTGCCCATTCGCTGCCCCATTCCCTGCTCCTTCCCTCCCACCTCCCCATTTATGGCGGCCGCTGCGCGGCTCCGCCGCTGGCGCGCCGAAGGCGCGCCTAAGGCAAGCCCGTCTGCGCCCGTCCGCGCCGTGGCCGCGCCCAGCGCCAGACCCCTGGTCCGGGCATCCCCGCGCCCGCCACATCAACAGACGCCGATACGACGCCAGCACCCTCCACGCACTCAACCCCGGAAAAGATCACGCCTGCTACCAGGCCACCCCGAAGCGCACCCAAGGGCCCTTCACCTGCCGGAACTGCAGCTTCGCCAGCACCCGCCCCGCCAAACCACCGCCCAGGAAAGAACCCAACTACCTCAGATGCATCCTCCTCAACACCCGCTCCGCCCGCAAACACGCCATCGAACTCTGGGACCTTCTCGACTCAACCTCCCCAGACGTCGCATTCCTGACGGAGACCTGGCTGAATCCCGCTTCAGCCCCCAACATCGCCATTGCCATCCCGGACGGATACAAGATCACCCGCAGGGACCGCACCAACGGAGTCGGAGGAGGCATCGCCATCGTCCACAGGAACACCCTCAGAGTCTCAACCAACACCGACGACACCCTCAGCACCGCCGAACACATGCACTTCCAGATCCACACCGATCCCAACACCACCCTCAGAGGAACCCTCATCTACAGACCCCCGGACCCCGACCACAGTTCAGCGATTCCATCGCTGACTTCGTCAGCACACACGCCATCGCCTCCACGGACTACATCCTCCTCGGGGACCTGAACTTCCACCTCGAGAACAACAAGGACACCAACTCCACCACCCTGATCGACAACCTCGCCACCCTCGGACTCAGACAGCTCGTGACTACACCCACCCACGCCGCCGGCCACACACTAGACTCCATCTTTTCCGCAAGCCCACACGTCTCCTTCAACCACACCTCCGAACCCCACTGGACTGACCACCACTGCATCCACTTCACCTACAGGAAGCCCACCACGCACCACCGCACCGAACAAATGCCTCGCCGCTGCTGGAGCAGAGTCACGGAAGACCAGCTAACCACAACCCTCGCCCTGAGCCCACCCGCCGAACCCTCCGACCCCGACACCGCCGCCCGCAACCTCAGACAGTGGATCGACGACTGCGCCAACACCCTCGCCCCGCTCAAGAATCCGCCCAACAGCCACACCAGCAAGAAAGCCACCTGGTTCACCGAAGACCTCCAGGCCTCCAAACGAACATGCCGAAAACTGGAGAAGATCTGGCTCCACAAACGGACAGCGGACAGCTACGCCGCCCACAAGAGCGCCACCCGCAATCACCATCACCTCATCAGATCCGCCAAAAGGGCCTCACTCAAAGACCGCCTAGACAACAATGCACACAACAGCAAAGAGCTCTTCAACATCGTGAAGGAACTCTCCAACCCCAGCTCCAACACCAACGACATCCAGCCGTCGCAAGACCTGTGCGACTCACTGGCCACCTCCTTCCACCGCAAAATCGCTGACATCCACGACAGCTTCAACACCACGACCGCCCCGGCAACCACCGAGACCACTGCCCCCACAACCACCAACCGCCTGCTCTCCTGGACCAACATCAACGACGAGGACACCAGCGAGATCATGAACACCATCCACTCCGACCCATCTCTCTGCTCCCGTTCCCCGCGAAGGTCACCGAGAAAATCGTCAACAAACAACTGACCCGCTACCTCGAGGAGAACAACATCCTGGACCCTTCCCAGTCCGGCTTCCGCAGCAACCACAGCACCGAAACCGCCCTCATCGCCGCCACCGATGACATCAGGACCCTGCTAGACAACGGAGAAACAGCAGCCCTCATCCTCCTGGACCTATCAGCCGCCTTCGACACGGTCTGCCACCACACACTACGAACACGCCTTCACGACGCCGGGATCCAAGAGAAGGCCCTGGACTGGACCACATCCTTCCTTTCCGGCAGAACACAAAGCGTCCGCCTCGCCCCCTTCCGATCCAAGGCCACCAAGATCATCTGCGGCGTACCCCAAGGCTCCTCCCTCAGCCCAACGCTGTTCAACATCTACATGGCACCCCTCGCCCACGTCGCCCGACAGCACAACCTCAACATCATCTCCTACGCCGACGACACCCAGCTGATCCTCTCCCTCACCAAAGACCCTCACACCGCCAAAGCCCACCTCCACGAAGGAATGAAGGCCGTCGCCGAATGGATGAGGACCAGCCGCCTGAAGCTGAACTCGGACAAGATGGAGGTCCTCATCCTTGGTTCCAACCCTTCAGCCTGGGACGACTCCTGGTGGCCAACATCACTGGGAACAGCCCCGCCACCCACCGACCACGTACGCAACCTAGGGGTCATCCTCGACCCCACCCTCTCCATGACTAAGCAGGTCAACGCCGTTTCCTCATCCTGCTTCAACATCCTCCGAATGCTCCGCAGGATCTTCAAGTGGATCCCCACCGAAACAAGAAAAACAGTCACCCAGGCCCTCGTCACCAGCAGGCTGGACTACGGAAACGCCCTCTACGCAGGAACGACGGCTAAGCTCCTGAGACGGCTGCAACGCATCCAGAACGCCTCTGCACGTCTTATCCTCGACATCCCCCGACGCAGCCACATCACACCCCACCTGAGAGACCTGCACTGGCTCCCTGTCAACAAGAGGATAACCTTCAAGCTCCTCACCCACGCACACAAAGCACTCCACAACTCCGGACCATCCTACCTCAACAGACGACTCAGCTTCTACACCCCCACCCGCCAGCTCCGCTCGACCAGCCTCGCCCTCGCCACAGTCCCCCGCATCCGGAAAACGACCGCCGGCGGCAGATCCTTCTCCCACCTCGCCGCCAAGACCTGGAACACCCTCCCCACCAACCTCCGACAGACCCAAGACCTACTGGCCTTCAGAAGACTCCTCAAGACCTGGCTCTTCGATCAGTAGCAGCACCACCCCCTCTTCCCCCAGCGCCTTGAGACCCTCGCGGGTATGTAGTGCGCTTTATAAGTGACATGATTGATTGATTGATTGATATCATACAGAACCCCCCTTCACCAGATATCACACAGAAGCCTTCACCAGATATCGCACAGAACCTCCTGCCATCACCAGATATCATACAGAACCCCCCCCACCTTCACCAGATATCACACAAAACCCTCCACCTTCACCAGATCTCACAGAACCCCCCGCCTTCACCAGATATGACACAGAAGCCCCCGCCTTCACCAGATATCACACAGAACCCCCTGCCTTCACCAGATATCACACAGAACCCCCTGCCTTCATCAGATATCTCACATAACCCCCGCCTTCATATCACACAGAATCCCCTGCATTCACCAGATATCACACAGAACCCTGCGCCATCACCAGATATCACATAGAACTCCGCCTTCCGCAAATATCACACAGAACCCCATGCCTTCACTTGTTACCACCCAGAACCCCCGCCTTCATAGAACACATACCAATTCCACCCGCCTTCACCAGATATCACACAGAACCCTCCACCAGATATCTCACAGAACCCCCTGCCTTCACCAGATATCACACAGAACCCCCTGCCTTCACCAGATATCACACAGAACCCGCTGCCTTCACCAGATATCACACATAACCCCGCCTTCATATCACACAGAATCCCCTGCATTCACCAGATATCTCACAGAACCCTAGGCCATCACAAGATATCACATAGAACCCCCGCCTTCCCCAAATATCACACAGAACCCCCTGCCTTTACTTGTTACCACCCAGAACCCCAGCCTTCATATAACACAAACCAACTCCACCCGCCTTCACCAGATATCACACAGAACCCTCCACCAGATATCTCACAGAACCCCCCGCCTCCACCAGATATCTCACAGAACTCCCCGCCTTCACCAGATATCACACAGAACTCCCCGCCTTCACCAGATATCACACAGAACCCCCTGCCTTCACCAGATATCACACAGAACCCTCCACCTTCACCAGATATCACACAGAACCCTCCACCTTCACCAGATATCTCACAGAACCCCCCGCTTTCACCAGATATCGCACAGAACCCCTGCCTTCACCAGATATCACACAGAACCCCCCTGCCTTCACCAGATATCACAGAGAACCCCCTGCCTTTACAAGATATCACACAGAACCCCCGCCTTCACCAGATATCACACAGAACCGCAGGCCTTCATATCACACAGAATCCCTTGCATTTACAAGATATCACACATGACCCCTGCCTTCACCAGATATGGCACAGAACCTCCTGCCATCACCAGATAGCATACAGAACTCCCCCCTTTTCACCAGATATCACACAGAACCCTCCACCTTCACCAGATATCTCACAGACCCCCCCCGCCACCACCAGATATCGTAAAGAACCTCCTGCCATCACCAGATATCACACAGAACCCCCGCCTTCATATCACACAGACCCCCCCCCCCCAAGCCTTCACAAGATATCACATACAAGCAAAGATTGTCGTAGGTATGGCGATTCACTGAGGGAATTCGAAGACCAACCCGCAACCATTATGGTGTCTCGAAGAGCGTGCATAAAGTGTCTACCTCACAGGTGTGTTCACTTCACTTCAACACAGTATTAGCAGTGTGCTGACGCATATGCAATAACAAGATAACACGCTTCCTCGCTCCCCCACACGAAGCTCTCACTCACTCGACCACTCACACTTCTCTCACTTAAATAATAGCTCCTGTGACGTCAATACTTCAGTGCGCTTTGACGGTGCAGTTTCTTAACGCGCACAAGGGCCTGCGCACGTCGACGGGCCTCTGTTCCTGCGTGGAGTTTTTAACCCTCATTAAAAAAGCGGCACCTCCTTCACCCCACACAGGCCTAGGTTCCGTGACCTTGTGACCCCTCACAGGAAATCAAGGTTTCCCGTCAGACTTGACATGGAACTGCAAGCTTACAACCTCTTGTGATACCACTGTGTGCACAAACTTCAAACACCAAGAGCTCCTTAAAATTAAAATATCAAACCCCAGAAAGGCAATTCATTTATTACAAGTTATAAGCAGTTATGGCATAGGACAACCAAATTATGCAGCGGGGATGACTAAATTATGCATCAATCAAAGATAAATTATGCGGTGTCATGTAGCACTTTCAGAGGCCGGATTATTTCGCTAATGTGTCATTTTAATATATATTAATACAGCCTGAACAGAAGTTTCACTTCATTTGTACCACTTAACCATATGAATAGAGTAATCAGCATCCGGCAGGTGAGCAGGTCCCCTTTGCAACGGATTTGCCACTGCTCTGCACCACACGTGGCGCTTTTATTTCTAGTCAATTTTGATCAGTTTGAGCTGGAAATTGTTTTTATTGAAGTCTAGAATTTATGTAGTAGATGGTAGATTACATGGTAAATGCGGCAAATTCATAATTATGCGGGAAACACTGCAGGTGCAGAATTGAGTAATACCAGCAGCTCTGGTTATAAGATGCATATCCTATTTACACCACCATTTGCTAGCGGAGAAAATGTCCACTGGAGTATTTGGCGGTTTAGTATCTATTTCGGCAAATTACGGAATTAACAGAACAGACTGATTTCTGATTCCAGCATAGCCACGTGACCACAATTGTGTGATCTTCAGCAAATCGTTTTACTTTTCTCATGCGATTAGACACAGAGCTGGCAACAGTATTGAGAGGTAAATAAACAAGCATTTGCAATGCAATCGGTCTCGCCTTTGGGACCTTATATGTATTCAGCTATGCAGCACATTAGCCTGGGTGCTGAATCATCTACTGTTCTTTAACATGGAGGCAAAGTAAGCACCAAACTGCGTGACACACCAGGTATGGGAACACATGGAGAGAAATATTGCCTTTCAGCGGGAAATGGTATAGTCCAAAGCTCTGTTTTTAATAAAAAAAATCAGGGCCTTTAGTGGTCATATCACTGAAAATACAAGATTTGAAAAAAATATTATTGTCTACGGGTGCTTGTGGAAGACAATTTTTATGGACTGGAATCTAGAGAATGCTAAAGTGATTCTGGTATTTTACTGACCTCTGCTGGTCGTTTTCTATCATGAAAGTTAAATAGAGGCAGTTGCCAGAATTTTTTTTTTTAAAGTCTCTCAGCAGAAAGCAATTTTGGTATTTTACTGACTTCTGCTGTTCGTTTTCTATCAAGACAGTTAAATAGAGGCAGATGAACAGAAAAAAAGTCCCTAAGCGGAAGCAGACAAGTCCCAGAGCCCACAAAGTACATACACATATAAGTATATAATAGTATATACTAAAGTATATACAAGAGGTCTCGAATGCTCGACCTAACAAAAAGATGACAGTTCTGTTTGGCCTAAGACTATGTTGTGGGGATTAATTTCTCCTGTGCTGCAGAGGTCTGTAACCCCAGTTTAATTTACAAAGAAACCATTCTATTTACCATTGCCTTTCCCTCCTAGCCCCAGCCCTTACTTCTGTTGGAGTTAGTCCAAGACAGGCCCCCACTATCTCCCTTACAAGCCACTTGTTGGACTCGGCCCTTTTTGCAGGGTCATCCCTGAACCTTTTGCATTCCTCCTGTACTTTTTCTGACCTGTTTTTGTTGGTTTTATGACTCTGGGCACTTTACCACTGCTGATCAGTGCTAAAGTGCATATGCTCTCTATGATAAATTGATGTATGGATTAGTGACTCCATGATTGGCTGGTTTGGTTTACTTGTCAGACCCTAGTACAGTGCACTGTGTGTGCCCAGGGCTTGTGACTCAAATGCTGCTGGTGGGCTTGCAGCACTGGTTGTGCCACCCACAGAAGCAGCCTGTAAAGTGTGTCTCAGGCCTGCCATTGCAGAGCCTGTGTGCAGTCTGGTACTGCCATGTTGACTGGGCAAGTGCACCCACTTGCCAGTCCCTAAACCTTCCCTTTTCTTCATATCAGACACCCCTACGGTAGGCCTACGGGCAGGGTGCATTGTAAGGATAAGGTGGGACATGCCCTGGTGTGTGTGGCATGTCCTAATAGTGAATTACAGCCATTTTCGTTTTTCACTATTGCAAGGCAACCTGTCCCCATAGGCCAGAATGGGAAATTTTGATTATAACATCTTATAATCCTAACTGACCCAGGGAACATGGTAGAAAAACGAATTTAGTATGCCTGAACTCAAAATGATAAAATACATCTTTTAGTGAAGTTGGTTTTAACATTCTGTGTTTGAAAATACCACTTTTAGAAAGTAGGTATTTTCTTGCCTAACCATCCAGCCTGCCTCTGCTAGCTTGTGTATTTTGTGTCTGGAGCTTGAGTGACAGGGGCTGGGGGATTCCAGGAGACAGGGTGAGTCAGCACAGGGCTGAATAGAGAGATCTCCATGTAGAGTGGTGGGAGGAGTTGCACCTGGGACCTGAATAGGGCTGTGCCTTCCCTCCACAATGTTGGCTCCACCTCCTGCGGTGTGTCTGATGTCCCTGGCCCACACTGTCAAAGGAAAGAAGGAGTCCTGTAAACAAAGTGCTCCAGGACTGACCAGAACTGGTTTGGACTAGGCAAAGGCCTCTCTGCCTTCAGAGAACAAAGAAAATATGAGTATAAAAGGGGGACCTAGACCCCAGAACTTTAGATCACTTTTGGGAAACAAGAAGAACCTTTGCTGAGGAGAGGAACCAGAGAAACTGAAGGAGGAGACTATCCCTAAGCTGAGTGCTGTTTGGGGGATTGGCCTGCAGTGGTTGCCTGACTGCCAAAGAAAGGAGAAAGGAACTTTGTGCTACTTTCATCAACTTGTAAAGGATCTCCAAGGGCTTGAAGATTGAGCTTGCCTCCTGCTGAAGTCTCAGGGACAACAGACTTCACCAACCAGCTCCCCTGAATTCCCTTGCTGGGAATTTGAAGTGCCTGCTGTTGTGCTGGGCCTTCTGAAGGACTGCGTGTCGCAGGGAGCTGGAAGCGCGACTCACGGAGAAGAAGCGTGATGCCGCCGCAGCCGCTGTCGTCGCATCACTGAGTAAGGGTGCCGCCTCTGTCGCATCGCATCACCGAAGCGCGTCGCATCACCGGAGAAGAGTGTCGCCGTCGCAGCAGACGCCGTCGCATCAACGGAGGAACGTGTCGCCGCCGCAGCCGCTGTCGTCGCATCACTGAGTAAGGGTGCCGCCGCTGCCGCTGTCGCATCGCATCACCGAAGCGCCTCGCATCGCCGGAGAAGAGTGTCGCCGTCGCAGCAGATGCCGTCGCCTCACCGGAGAAGCGTGTTGCAGGGCCTGTCGCGGCTCAGAAGATTCGCAGAGTCGCAGCACGGCCGCCGGGCGTGCACGCATCGCCTCGTAGTTGTCGCATCAAGGAGAAGACGCCATTTTTGTTGCATTGCATCGGATCGTCATCGCACCACGGCGCTGCTGGTCGCATCGCCACGGAAGCGCAGTAAGAAACCGACGCATCACCTCCCCACGCCGAGAAGAACCGATGCATCACCGTCCCCTGCGCAGCAGTAGGGAACCGACGCATCACCGTTCTTGCGTGTAAGGAACCGACGCATCACCTTCCCTGCAACACTTTCGTTGTATAGCGTTACGCATCCAAAGGTACATTGAACCATAAGTGTCGCACTTACCATCTAAAGAGAACTAAGCTATTTCTACCATTTTTAAGTACAGTATTGTAGATTTTTGTCGTTTGTGGTCTTGTGGTAAGTCTATATAAAAAATACTTATTTTTGATATACAACCTGTGTGGTGTCCATCTGTAGTGTTGTCACTATATTACTGTATGTGTTCACAAATGCTTTACACACTGCCTCTGAGATAAGCCTGCCTGCTCGTGCCAAGCTACCAAGGGGGTGAGCAGGGGTTATTTTAGGAGTGTACCCCCTTACCCTGACTAGAAGCAAGGGTCCCTTTTTGGTCAAAGGTACCTACCTCTGCCAACTAGAGACCCCCAGTTCTAACACCACTCTTTTTCTCTTGTACCTGCAAACCGTGCACCTGATTGGGGGGACCTACAAAAAGGGCCCCTATCAGAGACTCCTCCTGTGTACTCTTCCTCTTAGTTGTTTTTGTCTTGGGTCCTGGTATTACACATGACTGACTTCCTTTTTTTTACTTTTTATATTCCGGATAGGGACTGACTTATGTGCTGTGGGCAATGGAGCAGGTAAGTGTTTGGACACCCTGCACTGACTGCGAGGATGTTACTCAGTGGTTGCAGTGAACACTGCACCCATGACTTAAAGCTGAAGAGGCTGTGGAAAGATGCTGGGCCGAGGCCTACATATTTATTTATTTACTGTATTTGTAAAGCGCTCCATCATCCCCAAAGGGATATCCAGGCGCTGGACAAAATTGCAGAACTCCACACACTAATAGCATTTAGAGGGAAAATAGCCACGTCATCAGCCTCTTCCAAAAAGTGAGGAGGCCAGAAGTAAGGCGAAGATCAAGAGGCAAAGAATTCCAGTGATAGGCTGCTAGGTGGTTGAAGCAGTGTCCACCCGTTTTAGCTTTTTTGATTTGCTTAGCACTCACCAAAGCTAGGTTTAAGGATCGAAGCACTCGCGTTGGCTTATAAAAAGCGACACGGTCGCGCAGAGTATCTGGACCAGAAGGCTGTGGTGGCATCTCAGATCTAGAGCGTGCCTCTGGATTGTAGCATGACTTGTGCGCAAGGGTCACCCGCAGAGGTGTGAGGTTCATGCCGGGTTGTCCTCGGAAATGTCAACTTACAATGATGGAGATGGGTTTTACGGTGGAAGCTTCCACCCTGAACCAGCCAAGTAGCTTTATGTCTTGTTTTTCTTGTTTGTATTTTTAGTATTGTTAGCAAAGGCTCTCCAAGAATAATTTGAAATGTCTGTATACTTAGCTGTGGGAGTTACACGCCTCCTGAAGAAGGCTGCTGATTCTACTTGGTCCAAAACACTGCACCGACAAGACATCTTGAACGAAACTGATAATATACTCCTAATTTTGAATGTGCTCCCAAATATTAGATTGATTTAAACAACCTGTAAGATTAAGATACAAAAGGTGTATTTGGCTTCACATATATGTTTGTACTAATGTGTATACATGTCTTCTCTGTGATATTAGAGAGTATTTGTGTTTTTATATATTTCACTACATGTTTTTGTAAAAATTATTTTGGGTGGAGATTTCGAATAAATATGTGAATTGACTTCTTTATATTTGTGTGGCTTTAAAAGAATATATAATGCACCGAATTTGATGACACAGTATAGAGTTGATACTGATGGAGCAGAGTAAATAAAAAAATTTAACCCCTAACAAATTTTATAAATAATTAATAAATATGTTCGTTTAAATGTATTAATCAACAATGTACGTGAGGGAAGGGTAATACGCAAGTATGTGTGCTGAATAATCTATTTACAAATGTCTGTGTGTCTAATTATAACATAAAATAATTGCGTACTAAATAAATAATAAATGCATGATTTGTGCTTCATAGAATATAAAACGTGACGTTGCAAAAACAATAGTGATGGTAAGTAAGGAACAGCTTAAATGTTGTTTTCTGCTAGGTAATAACTAATTGGGGTACGTAAATGACGGGAGGGAAACAAAAAGGCATGTTTCTCTATTTTAATTATGTTTTGTTTATTTCTAAATAGTGCTTCTAAGTCTAATCGAGTGGCGATATAAAATGGCTGCCGTTTATTAGAGTACGCATGCGCTGAGAAAACACATGACAAGGGAGAAAAAGTTGGAGAAAGACTGACCACGTGATGGTGCTGAAAGGCTAGGATGCAAGAATGGTCAAGGCTGATGTGACCTATTTGAACTGATAGTGTGCCGTGGTGATCAGCAGAGAATCGTGGGAAACAGTTTTAAGAGAAAGGACAATGCCTGCAGAGTTCTCGAATGTATCGAAAGAAGTTACAAATGTACTGATCGAAGCGGATGGAAACATGTCTTGAACTGTGAGAAAGGAAATGAACATATGCATTCCAGAAGAACAAGCTGGATCCGGGAGAATTTGATTAAAACTGAATAAATGAACTGAGTGGACCAATGAAAGAAAAGCGCGTTATTAATGTTGCAACAATTTAGTTAGCAAAGTTAGAATTAGGGTATAAGAAGGCCTACTCTTAGTGGGAGGGGTAGTTGGTGTTGGAGTTGGTGGCTTCCAGTGCTTGGTGTTCCAGATCGATCCATTTACTGAGCGGGAGATGCTGAAAGACTGTTAGATGAGACGGGTTGCGGTAGCTGATGCTGACGAGCTGAAGTTTCTGTTGCTGTCTTATTTTTCCAGTTGAGTATGAGAATCAGGTTATTTTTCAATTTTAAACTTAGGTTAGAAATCATTAGGCTAAATTAGGAAGATAGGCAGGTAATTAGGATTTTTCTTCATGACAAAATTTCCTTTCTGCAATAAAATTGATTTTGCTTAATAAATATTTGAATTAATAATGTATGAATAATTGAATAAAAAGTCTAAATTCTTTTCCATGCCTTTAAAATTATATAAAATTTGAGATTCTTAAATCAAACGACTCAGTGATTATTTACTAAATGATTGTGAAATTAGTAATTGGTTATTGTGATTTAGCTGGTCTTGATCACTATCAACTGATTTTTTACTAGATGATCCATCGACAAAACAATGAGCAGGAATATCTTAAGAAATAACGAAGAAAGCGATAGGTTAAGGTAATAAGGTATCCCGGCTCCTTCCAGCGGTACATCATGATGATTTTCATTTAGTTTTTCTTTCTCCTAGGAGTATAGATTCGTAAAGGTGTAGAGGAAATCCAGGTGTGTGTGTGTGTTTGTTAGGCGATGTTATGGGCCCCATCGTCATGTGGATGTGAGAAAATATAAGTCGCGCCTGGATGACCGATAAGTGACCTAGGAGGAAATAGTTTTCATTGTATCCGCTGCATCAGATTTCTTGGTAGCAGAGTTATGGTTTCTATAGATTAGTTTAGTGATTATTGATTATTTGATTATTGATTATTTTGATGACTAATACTATATGTTGAGTCGCATTATGTTATATGTGAGTTTTCACGCTTCTGGGATGTAGGAAGTGGAACACGTGTGGCAAGAGAAGTCACATGGAATTTGGTACATGGTCTGAATTCATTTTTGGTAATAACACAGGTTGTGTTATGTTAGGGATTTCTGTACGAAAGGTGTGTAACTGAGATAGCAAATCACGTTTTCTTGTGAAACTCTGGCCTTAATTCTCAGGAGCATAGTCTCCACATGTGTGTTATCCCCAGAGAAACGGGTTTACTGTTTGGTTGAAAGAAGGGTAAGGTAGAGGGAAGTGCTACTTTATCGACGAAAGTTAATAATTCTGTGGTAGGGTAGAGGTAAGCGCTGCCTACTGGAAATACAGGATTCTTGTGTAAAAGGACAAAGCTGTCACTTTTGTTTAGCGAATCAGACTATGGAATTGTTTTAAATGTTGTAACTAACGAAGAAACATTGAAAAGAAAAATTGCCGATAATTTTTGTAAAGGAGGGGTAAAAGAGCAAGAGTGACATAGACAGTGCCGCGCTAGGATTGGATAGTGCGCTAGTCACGTGAACGCAAAGACAGGAGTGACGTAGAAAAGTGCCGCGCTAGGATTGGTTGGTCCGTGGAAGAAGGAAATCGTTCTGATTGGTGTGTTGGTGTGAGTCGCGCTGTGATTGGTTGAAGTTCCGTACACGGAACAGTCCTGGTTTTGAAGAGGAAAAACCAATCGAAAACATGCCGTATTATGAGTATGAAAGGGAGAGAACGTCATGGACGACAAAAATTAAGAATTTCTTTAAGAGAGACAAAAAGGTTGTGACTAGAGAGGGACAAGTAATTCCTCCGCCGAAATCAGCAGCTTCACATATGATGCTGAAATATGGATATCATACATGCATATGGTTAGAAAATTGGGCAAAGTATACGAAGAATGATGGAGCATTAGCTTTCCCTGAGAATGGTTCATTTAGTGTGGCGGTTTTGCGGAATTTGAGAGAAAAGATGACAAATTTAGAACCTAGACCTAGACCGACACAGTTTGAAGCGTTGACGGAATGGGAAGATGAGATGTATGAGCGAGAGAGATTCAGAGGTTTAAGGGATCATGAGTTTATGCCTGGAAGAATGTGGGGAATAAATCATGAGGATAGAATAAAACGATGGAGATGTGCTAACATGACAGGAGGTTTATTTCCGGCTTTTACAGTTGAGGAAGAGACTAAGAGAAAACGTACTGAGAAAAAGAAACATATGGAGAGGGAAAAATATATGCATGAGAGTGAAACGGATGATGAATTGCTGGAAGATATTCTAAATAGAAATCCCCTCCGTATCAGCAGAGTTCTACAGTGGTGACACCTAATGCGCCGCAAATAGAGACTGTGCGAAATAAAAGTCCTGTAAGAAGAATTGAAATAAATAGGTCACAAGATCAAATAAGAACTTCACAAAATGAAGGAGTTGAAAGTGACAATGCAACTGAATTAGCAAGAACAACAAAAGAGCTGACTGAGAAAATTAGGGAATTAACGAAAAACATGGAAGCTGTGACTGTACCCATAACAATAGGTCCAGTAATACCAGTTTTTGAGAATCAGAAAATTGATGAACGGTCTTTAGTGATTCCTATGAATTCACAATTTCAGAGAGAAAAAGAAAGGATGGAACCAAGTGCAAGTACAAGTAATTTGGCTAGTACCTACAGACCAAGTCCACCTACAAATTTGACAGTGAATGAGTGTAATGGTAGGAAAATGCATATGGTAACAGAATCTGCAACAGTGACCCCTGAAAAGAGTGGTAATTGGATAGAACTAAATAATACGCCTATAGGTCCGACTCCTGATGAGTTAAATGAGTGGATGAAGGCATTTAAAATAAAAGAACCAGAAGAAAAACCATTAGATGTAATTAGGTTAAAGATTGACATGGAAGAATTAATTTTAGGGACGATTGGTACAGAAAAGCTGAAAAATTACCAGGATGATGAGATTATGTTTCTGTGCAAAAGTATTACATGGAGAGCTAAAAATTTACATGACAAACTGGAAGAGATAGCAAGTGAAATTGGAGTAGATTTTGCGAAAGTGAAAACATTGCAGAAACCGTACAGAGTAGACTTTTGTGAGAAATTTTTGAAAATTTGAACATAGCAGGAAGGCTGACACAGATAAAAGAGTTAATTGTTTTACTGAGAAAATGGGGTGATGTGGACAGATGGAAAGTCAGATGGACGAAAAAGTATGAGAAAACTGCAGACAAGGCTTCTTTGGCTTTTATGATAACTGAAAAAGAACCTGCTTGCAAGAGAATACCCTATGAGAGAAACTCCAGGTGGTAGTTATGTGCATGTTCCCTGGACTAGACAGGATATACTGTCATTTACAAATGAATTCCCGAAGCTGAGAGAGAAACCAGTTGAATGGTACCGACAAGTGGAGAGGTTTGTGAAGGTTTCAAAGGTGTTGTGGATAGATCTAGATGGATTGTTTGACATAGTGGTGCCAACTGATTTGTGGTCTGAATGTAAAATTACAGTTGACTGGCCAACTACAGAATATCCAAGAGATCCTAAGACAGGAGCTCCAGGTCCTGAGGTAATGAGGAAATATGATAAGGTGATTACCTTTTTGAAAAATAAGATTCCTCCTAAAGCAACAGATTGGGTAAAAATCGACAGAACTACACAGGAAAGTAAGGAGTCCGTACATGCCTATTATGAAAGGTTGTTGCTGGTTTTCAAGCAGTATAGTGGATATGAGGAGTTGAGTGAAAAGGATATGAGTCATTTTGTATATAGATTTGTGTTTGGACTGAAACCAGAGATTAGTGAAATGATTAAACAACATATGATTAACTGGCAAAATGGCACTGTAGATGAGGTACTGAGGTATGCTAAGTATTGTAGTGATGATATTGAGAGTAGACAGCGTAAATTGAAAGAGAAGGCAATGTGGGCACAGGTGAAAGTGGCAGAGAAACAAGAAGCTCAATTGGATAATAATAGTGGGAATGAAACAGGACAGAATAAATCCCGACCTAACATAGGTAAAGGGAAAGGTCAAATGAGTCTAGAGGAGGCAAAGAAAAAATGGCCATGTCATAATTGCGGAAAATTAGGGCATTGGAGAAACGAGTGTAAATTCCCACCTAAACCTAATCCGGAAAATCAATCATTAAATCCACAGGTGCAGAATGAGGTAGTTGTTCAACAAGGTCAGGTGCCACAACCACCACTTCCCAACAATGTTAACCAGCAAAGATACAGTACAGAAACAGGATTCTACGGAGGAGAGCAGGTAACACAATTGCCGCGAGCAGCTAACATTTCTCAGTATTGGTTGCGTCAGAGTGAGGATGAGTCGGATGAAAGTTTCTGACGGTGCCTAGGAGAGGGAAAAGAGTGCGTACTTGGCGCAACTCTAGAGGTAGATCAGTCTGGTCCCTTTGTGGATGGAGAAGTGAATGGTGCAAATGTAACATTCCTTGTCGATACTGGAGCTATCCGTTCTACTGTTAGATCAGTGGAAATTCCAAACCTTCCTCTCTCAGGTGAATATATCCAAGTAGTTGGAGTAGCAAATCAGCAGATTAAAACACCACTTACTGAATTAGTGGAAGTAAAAATTGGTTCTTTTAGCAAAATGCATAGATTCGTAGTGTGCGATTGTAGTCCCGTAAATCTCTTAGGTCGTGACCTTTTGTGCAAAATGAATTGCACAATTTATTGTACGCCAGATGGAATTGGATTTCAGACCCCAGATGAAGATGTATTGTATAAAGTAACAGTGATGAATCAGGAACCTGAAATGAATGGTTTGTTTCCTGCATTTGATGCAGAAAAACTTCCAAAAGAACTGAAAAATGCAGTGAAAGAGAATGTGTGGGATTTTACAGGAGAAGATATTGGATTGATGAAAGAAGTAGATCCCGTAAAAGTAACAGTAAAAGAAGGAACAACTTACCCAAATACGCCACAGTATAAATTGACTCCAGAAATAATTGAAGGTATAACTCCTGTAATAAATAAAATGATTGAACAGGGAATTCTAAAAGAAATAATGAGCAGTCCATGTAATTCACCTATAATGGGACTGAAAAAGCCAAACGGAACATATAGAATAGTACAGGATTTGAGAAAGGTCAATAAAATAGTTGTGCCTTGTTGTCCAATAGTGCCAAACCCTGCAGTAATTCTATACCAAATTCCACATGAAGCTGAGTGGTACACTGTGATAGATTTGTGTCACGCATTTTTCTCTATTCCTTTACATCCAGATAGCCAGCCATTATTTGCGTTCCGGTTCGGAGAGCGTATTTTGGCATGGTGCCGAATTCCTCAGGGGTATACAGAAAGCCCCTCAATCTTTAATCAGATTTTAAAGAAGTCCCTGGAAGATTTGAAAATGCCAGAAAAGTCAGTGATGGTGCAGTATATCGATGACCTGTTGGTGGCATCGAAAACAAAAGAAGCATGTGTAAGCGATACAATTGCTTTACTGAACCATCTAGAGAAAAGAGGACATAAAGTGTCCCCTTCGAAATTGCAGTTTTGTCAAAAAGAAGTCCAATATTTAGGGCATAAAATTGAGAAAGGGGTGCGAAAGATAACGACTGAGAGAATAAAAATGATTCAGGGAATGAGAGCACCAATGACGCAAAGAGAGGTAAGAATGTTTCTGGGAATGGTTGGATATTGCCGACAATGGATAAGTGGTTTTTCCTTGATTGCTAAGCCATTACAAAAATTGACCAAGAAGGATGTAAAAGACCCTTTTGAATTGAATGACGAAGAAATGAAATCTTTCAAAGAGTTGAAAAAGAAATTGTGTGAGGCCCCTGCTTTAGGAATGCCTGACTATGAAAAGGATTTTGAATTGTACTGCAGTGAAAGAGATGGCTGTGCATTTTCAGTACTGGTACAAAAACATGGAACAATGAAGAGACCAATTGCTTATTTTTCAGCTGTTTTAGATCCTATAGCAAAAGCGTTGCCTGGATGTCTGAAAGCTGTTGCTGCTACTTGTGTAAGTCTGGAACAAAGTGAAGGTATAGTGATGGGGTATCCACTGAGAGTATATGTTCCCCATTCAGTAGAGATTCTTTTGACAAGAACAAAAACACAGTACATGACTCACAGTCGGCTGACTAAGTACGAAAAAGTAATCTTGAGTGCAGAAAATGTGACCATAGATAGATGTATGAATGTGAATCCTTCGACATCATTGCCAGATGAAGAGAGTATAATTGAACAAGATGAAGTAGATCATGATTGTCTGAATGTGCTGGAATATTGCACAAAACCAAGAGCTGACATAAAAGATGAGCCTTTAAAAGAATCAGATTATGTCATGTTTGTGGATGGCTCATGCTTGAGAACGAGAGAAGGAGTTTTAAGCGCAGCTTACGCAGTGTGCACAGTGGCAACTGTGATGGAAGCGTCTTGTCTGAAAGGAATAAGGTCTGCCCAAGTTGCAGAACTGATTGCTTTGATTCAAGCATGTAAATTGGGAAGAAATGTACGAGTTACGATTGTAACCGATAGCCAGTACGGTTTCGGTATAGTGCATGATTTCGGTCAGATTTGGTCACAAAGAGGTTTCTTGACGTCTGCAGGAACACCTATCAGAAATGGAGATTTTGTAAAGAAACTGCTTGAGGCGATACAGCTGCCTAGGCAGATAGCTGTAGTGAAATGCAAAGCACATAAGAAAAATGAAGATTACATGACTGTCGGAAATAATTACGCCGACGAGATAGCCAAATATTGTGCAGAGAACATGGTATCCCTGAATAAGAATCGCGAAAGGGAGCATATCTCTTCTCCTTTGCTTTTTACTAACACTGTCGAGACATGGGATGAGGTGAGACAGTTACAGGAAGTTGCAAATGATGAGGAAAAAGATTACTGGATAAAAGCAGGATGTAGAAGACAAGAAAACAATGGTGTGTGGGTTTACAGAGATGAAAGACCAGTTATGCCTGATAGCATGATTTCAGACATGGCACGGATGTACCATGGACAAGCTCATATTGGGAGAGATGCAATGATCAGACTTTTTAGACAAACATGGTATAACCCAAAATTCAGAGCCATAGCTGAAAGTCTTTGTCAAAGATGTCTTATTTGTCAGCAGTTTAATCCAGGAAGAAAGACAATAGTGAGTCTAGGAACAATAGGACGAGAAGGAGGTCCGTTCACTAGAATGCAATTAGACTTCATTGAAATGCCCCCTTGTAACAGACTAAAATATGTTCTAGTGGTCGTCTGTTTGTTTTCTCGTTGGGTGGAGGCATACCCGACTAGAAGGAATGATGGAATAACGGTAGCAAAACTTATGCTGCGAGAGTTCATTCCAAGGTATGGTTTTCCAGTCACGGTTGAGACAGATAGAGGAACACATTTTCAAAATGAGTTGATTCAATTAATTTGTGAAGCATTAAGTATTAAACAAAAACTGCATTGTGCATACAGACCAGAGGCTTCTGGGGTAGTAGAGCAAATAAATGGAACAATTAAGAACAGGTTAGGAAAAATGTGTCAAGCTACAGGACTCAAATGGCCCGATGCACTGCCCCTTGTCCTGATGACCATAAGAAGTTTTCCTGAAAAGAAAACTGGACTTAGTCCTCATGAAGTGGTCATGGGACGAGCAATGAGACAAGCACAAGTACCTGTCAATAAGTTATTGACTATAACTGATGATCTAGTACTGGATTATTGCAAAGGACTGGCTGATGTGGTGCGTTCTGTGTTTCATCAGGTTGGACCGGATGCGACCACTCTTGAAAGAAAACCAGCCCACGACTTGAATCCAGGAGACTGGGTCCGCATAAAAATCCACAGGAGAAGAAACTGTCTAGTTCCTCGCTGGGACGAGCCACGACAGGTAATCCTAGTGACAACGACTGCAGTCAAGTGTGCAGGAGTGAAAAACTGGGTCCATGCCAGCCACACAATCAGAGTTCCAGAACCTGCAGATCGACATGTGAATCGACATCTGGAAGTGTGGGATGAGAGTTCAGCGACTGAGACAGAAAGAAGAAGAGAAAGGGTGCCAGAACTTGAAGATCGACCTGAAAGTCGACATCTGGAAACCCCAACTGCAAGCACCTCTATAGAGGAAGAGGAAGAAGAAGAAGAAGGAAAATTTGCAGAAATTCCAGAACTTGAAGATCGACCTGTAAGTCGACATCTGGAAATATCTGACACGAGTTCAGGATCTGATGATTCAGTTGAAAACTGTGAAGAATTTCGAAGGAGAACTTGGGGATTTAAACCAATTAGAGAAGAGAATGAACAAGAAAATGATCTAAATGAGCAACCAAGTACAAGTTATGGTGGAAATCCTTCAAAAGTAATATTAATAGACAAAGAAGGGAAAGAGACAATTAAAAAGCTAGAAAATCGAGAAGAACCCCGAGGAGCAATAGGGACAGATAGTGAAACAAAAGAACAGGGAAAATTAGAAGCAGAGAGTGAGATAAATACCAATTCGGAAGAACATCGAGGAGGGACAGTAATAAGGGAACACAAGAAGGAGAAAATAGATCCACCAGTAAAAGAAAATGAGATCATAAGTTTCAAAATAAGAGACAATTGTGAGAAAATTGAAACAGAATCTGAAGAAAGCGGAGAAGAAGAGAAAACAAAAACTGAATCAAGAAAAAGAAACTGGAAATCAGAAAGAGGAGAAAAAGAAGGTGAAGCCAAAAGGCCAAGAAAAGGAGACAATTGGCCCAGCAACTATATAAGAAAATTGAGATACAGAATAATCAGAACAGGAGAAAAAAGTGCTGAACAGGTGAATGAAATAACAAGTCAAAAGGAACAAGAAAAGCCAAGTGGAAAACGATTGCAAAAGTCTAAAAGAACGAAGAAAGTGAATTCGAAATACAAGTCACCTTAGTGGTTGTACATCACTTTAACTGATTACAAAGAAGAAAGAAACACTCACGAGAACCCGATACTAAGAAACCGAATGGGTAAAGGTGAGGTGCAACAAACCTGAAGTGAAGACTTAAAGTGCTTCTGCCGGATGTGACAATTTTACTGGATATGACAAATCACCGGATGTGACAACGAAAGAATTCTGAAAAGAATTAAAAGAAAGTACCAAGCAGAGACTTTTGAAGGCAGAGTGGCATCTAAGTCATTTCTGAGGTGTAGTGACACAATTTTCTGAGATTTAACAAAAGATAAAAACAAAAATGGAGAATACTAGAGATAGAAGAGATAAATGTGAGTTTTTAAAAAGATGGTGTAAAATGTGCTGTTTTCGTACAGGATTATTAATGACAGTATGGATAGTTTTAGCAATCACAATTCCTATTAGTATAGCTGTAGTAGAAGCAAAGAATGATACTAAACCAGAAAAAGAAACTAATATTAAAGAACCAGTTATTTTAAGAAGTAGTGCAGAATTACATAAGGATAAGTCAGTAACAGATTTTTCTAAAAATGTTTTTACAAAATTATTGTACGAATATGTAGAGACAATGGATGTGAGAGATTGTTATATTTGTATGCAGTTGCCTGCATCAGTGTCAGAAGGTGTGACTTATCATCACCTACCTCTAACTTATGGAATAACATGTAGTGTTATAGCAAGTTTATTTTATAAAACAGGTAGATTAGAGTTTTATTACACTGATATAGATAAGATTTTTGCAAATGTTCCTGTAGTTCCAGAACTTAACAAAGTAAAACAAGCAAAGGTTTTAGGAGAATTCTTTTTAGAGCATAGAATTTTAACATTAGAAGAAATAGCTAAAAACAACCTTACCTGTGAGTTAAAGAAAGAAGAAAAGGTATTTTTAGAAATGGTTGAAGAAAGGAGAATGAAATTTCAAAGAGAAGCAATAAAAGAGAAAAGAACACATCTATGGACGTTTGAGGAAGAAAATCATGAAGGGAAAAAGATAAATGCAGCAATGACATTAGATTGGCCGCAAACAGGAAAGTTGTGTATTAGGAGAAATAAGACAGTCTATGACAATTATTTTGTAGGTTCCAGTATCTGCCATGACAATTATCAAATTTTGGGAGGTTGGGGATTCAAAGGTGGAAAAGATCCAATATTTCCAGGTATCTATTATATTTGTGGGAATAGAGCTTATTACAGGTTACCGGACCATTGGTATGGAACTTGTTATGTAGGCCTGGTCTTTCCAAAAATCTTTCATATGGACAGAGAAGAAAAAGGAACATACAAGATGATTAATAGCTTTACACGTAGAAAGAGGGAAAGTTTTTCAGAAATTGTAGGTGATATTTTTGGAGCATTAATACCAGCAGTGGGAATATCTTTGAATGCATTTAAAATTCGGAAATTATCCACAGTAGTAGATCGTTTGTCTACAGATACTGCGGGAGGGTTCTTGATGGTAAATACCGAAATGGTTGCCATGAGAGCTATGGTGATGCAAAATCGGCTTGCCCTTGATATTCTTTTGGCAAAAGAGGGTGGAGTTTGTGGAATGCTGAAAGTCCAACATTGTTGCACTTACATTCCTGATAAAAGTGAAAATATACAAAAGTATATTACAAATATTACAAATTTGCACAAAGAACTAGTTCCACTGGAGGTTGAAAGTGTCCTTGGAAAACTTGGTAGAGGGTTTTCTTCAGTAGCAAATTGGTTAACAAGAATGAGTAGACTAATGATAGGGAAAGTTATAATAATAGCAACTGTAGCAATATTGTTAGCCATGGTGTTGAAAATTGTAATAACGTGTACAAAAAGAAAAATAAGACAAAATAAGATAAAAAGAAATAACAGAATAATGAAAGAGAGAGAGAGAGAAATGGGTGAAATTGAGTTAGAGAAAATGAAAGAAAGTATGTATAAAGAGACAAGAAGACAAGATGAAATGGAAACAGATGTATAACTAACAAAAAGCAAAAGGATGAAAGACATATGCTGCCTGAAAAAGAAGTATAACTTGGGTTTTATGTGGTGATTTAAAAATCACCAAAGGGGGAGTTGATGGAGCAGAGTAAATACAAAAATTTAACCCCTAACAAATTTTATAAATAATTAATATATATGTTCGTTTAAATGTATTAATCAACAATGTACGTGAGGGAAGGGTAACACGCAAGTATGTGTGCTGAATAATCTATTTACAAATGTCTGTGTGTCTAATTATAACATAAAATAATTGCGTACTAAATAAATAATAAATGCATGATTTGTGCTTCATAGAATATAAAACGTGACGTTGCAAAAACAATAGTGATGGTAAGTAAGGAACAGCTTAAATGTTGCTTTCTGTTAGGTAATAACTAATTGGGGTACGTAGATGACGGGAGGGAAACGAAAAGGCTATGTTTCTCTATTTTAATTATGTTTTGTTTATTTCTAAATAGTGCTTCTAAGTCTAATCGAGTGGCGATATAAAATGGCTGCCGTTTATTAGAGTACGCATGCGCTGAGAAAACACATGACAAGGGAGAAAAAGTTGGAGAAAGACTGACCACGTGATGGTGCTGAAAGGCTAGAATGCAAGAATGGTCAAGGCTGATGTGACCTATTTGAACTGATAGTGTGCCGTGGTGATCAGCAGAGAATCGTGGGAAACAGTTTTAAGAGAAAGGACAATGCCTGCAGAGTTCTCGAATGTATCGAAAGAAGTTACAAATGTACTGATCGAAGCGGATGGAAACATGTCTTGAACTGTGAGAAAGGAAATGAACATATGCATTCCAGATGAACAAGCTGGATCCGGGAGAATTTGATTAAAACTGAATAAATGAACTGAGTGGACCAATGAAAGAAAAGCGCGTTATTAATGTTGCAACAATTTAGTTAGCAAAGTTAGAATTAGGGTATAAGAAGGCCTACTCTTAGTGGGAGGGGTAGTTGGTGTTGGAGTTGGTGGCTTCCAGTGCTTGGTGTTCCAGATCGATCCATTTACTGAGCGGGAGATGCTGAAAGACTGTTAGATGAGACGGGTTGCGGTAGCTGATGCTGACGAGCTGAAGTTTCTGTTGCTGTCTTATTTTTCCAGTTGAGTATGAGAATCAGGTTATTTTTCAATTTTAAACTTAGGTTAGAAATCATTAGGCTAAATTAGGAAGATAGGCAGGTAATTAGGATTTTTCTTCATGACAAAATTTCCTTTCTGCAATAAAATTGATTTTGCTTAATAAATATTTGAATTAATAATGTATGAATAATTGAATAAAAAGTCTAAATTCTTTTCCATGCCTTTAAAATTATATAAAATTTGAGATTCTTAAATCAAACGACTCAGTGATTATTTACTAAATGATTGTGAAATTAGTAATTGGTTATTGTGATTTAGCTGGTCTTGATCACTATCAACTGATTTTTTACTAGATGATCCATCGACAAAACAATGAGCAGGAATATCTTAAGAAATAACTAAGAAAGCGATAGGTTAAGGTAATAAGGTATCCCGGCTCCTTCCAGCGGTACATCATGATGATTTTCATTTAGTTTTTCTTTCTCCTAGGAGTATAGATTCGTAAAGGTGTAGAGGAAATCCAGGTGTGTGTGTGTGTTTGTTAGGCGATGTTATGGGCCCCATCGTCATGTGGATGTGAGAAAATATAAGTCGCGCCTGGATGACCGATAAGTGACCTAGGAGGAAATAGTTTTCATTGTATCCGCTGCATCAATACCAAAAGAAGAGTTTAAGCCCAGCAGGTATATGTGAGTTAAAAACACATCTTAATGTGAAAAGTGTGGCTATGTTCAATTTTTGTTTCTAGCTGAGATATCTAGGCAATTGTTTCCCTTTTTAAGTCAGGCTAAAGGCAGCTTTAGCTGTCTACAAGAGCTCATTTAACCCCAAGACAAAAAGTGATCTATAGAGAGGGGATTGGAACTGCTCCTATGTAGAGCTTCTTCTTTACAAGCACTCAGCCATTGATTGGGGAACAGTTAGCTTAGTGCACATACATAGAGCTTCCACCACAGTGTTTTAACACTTCACTGTCCATGCATTGCGGCCAAGGGGCATTGTTAGCTTCCTACACCATAGTGTGCCAGCTGTGCTGTCATTGGAGTTTGCAAAGAAACAAGGGAACCCTGTGAGTCGAGAGGGACCGAGGCTGTGCAACGTATTACAAGAGACAGGGGTCCCTGTCAAAGTAACATAAAGCAATGGTACACAGAACTGTATTAAGACCTGTGTTGGTATTTATCCAAATGGAAAACAATGTATTTATTGAACGAACAATCAAAGAAACAAGAACAAAAATATAAACAAGGTGCAGTGGGTTAAAAGGGGGTTGGAAATCAACAGATTTCCAGACCTCAGGCATTTACATACAAGGTGACTTTAACAGCGAGATAAATGTTTTTTTTGTTTTTGATAATCAAGTTTATTCGCATTTGAGGTAATAAAACATACAACGACAGCATGAAAGTGCACAATGTATCAAGTCCATCAACGGCAGACAACAGGAGACTTGGCCTAAATGTAAGGCCCTTGAACAAACCACCTCGTGTAAAAGCAATGTAGCGATATGAGAGAAGAGTAAGCACAGAACTCAAAACAGTAGATTGAGCCATTTGCCCCAAACCCTTTCAAATTTTTCAGGACATCCCCGGGCCTCGAAGTGGGGTTCCTCCTGGTCCGCGCACCAGTCCACTCCCCGTCAGCACTTACATATGGTAGGAGGTTTGGCCTGTGTCCAAGCTGCTGCGATATCTCGCTTGGCCACCGCCACCGCAGTGCCCAAGAAGCGTTTAGCGGCTCTAGAGCAGTCCAGGCCATCAAATACTCCCAGGAGAAGGCGTAAAGGATCATGAGGGACCTGCCACCCCAGAGTCTGCGTGAGCTCCGATTCCACACCTGACCAGAATGGAGCGAGACCAGGGCACAGCCAGACCATGTGGTAAAAATCGGCCGGGACGTGGCCACATCATGTACACTCTGGGGAGGGGCGTAGTCCTGCCCTGTGTAAGCGCGCGGGGGTAAGGTATGCCGTGTGAAGGTAATAAAGTTGGATGAGGCATAGCTTAGAGGAGGTCGTCAGAGTTTTGGGGGCCATAAGGGCGTCTCACCAGTCTGCTTCCTCTAGGGGGCCCAGCCATCCCTCCCAGTGGGTTCGCAGCGAGTCTAAGGTAGTAGGGCCATTGTTCACAAGGGAGCGGTAGATCCGCGACACCCCCCCTCTACCCAGGTTTCCCATCATGACCTGAGCTTCTAGCGGACTAAACTCAGGGAGTGAGGTGCCTGGTGAAATATGCGTAGTGAGGGTGTGACGGAGTTGCAGGTACTTGTAAAATTGGGTGGCGTGAAGGGAGTGGCGCTGCTGCAGGTCGGAGAAGGCCCTGACGTGGTCTCCCGCCCAAATGTCCCCAAGGAGTGAGATCCCGACCCGATCCCATTGCCGAAAGCCCTGAAGAGCCGATACTTCACGCAGCCATGTGCCGTACCACAGAGGCGTATGTTGGGTAAGCCTCTTGTCCCATCCCGTATAACGCAGAGCAGAGCGCCAAGCCGTTAGGACCACCACCCTAGTGATGAGTGGAATAGCTTGTGGAATGGGGGCACCGTACAAGTAGGCTTGGACTTGTGGGAATTCCATGGTTCTAAGCTCGGTTCGATAAGCCGGGTCGGACCAGCCTCCAGCGAACCAGTCGTGGACGACAATGAGTCTAGTGGCCAAATAGTAAAGATGGAGGTTGGTCACACCCATGCCACCGTCAAAGGGAGGTATTCGGCAGCGAGCCAAGGCCATACGCGGTCTTCCGCCTCCCCATAAGAACCTGGTAAGTACTCCATCAAACTCACAGAACCAACTACCCGGGAGGTGAAAGGTGATATTTTGAAGAATGTTTAAAAAATGGGGGAGGATCATCATTTTAAAAAGTGCCCCTCGTCCAAGGGGGTTGAGTGGGAGGGATTGCCAACGCTTAAGGTCGGCTTTGGCTTTCGTGACCAGGGGCGTAAGGTTGAGAGCCCATTTCAGCTCTGGAAGGAGGGTCACCCAGATCCCAAGATATTTAAACGATTGCCTTCGTAAGGGGATGTTAGATTGCCAGTCGAAGCAGGCTCTTGAGGAATGGAGGGGGATCAGAGTGGACTTCGCCGGATTGAGCCGTAGGCCCGAGACGGTCTCAAAAGCTTGAAGCACCTCCAGACAACGTGGGCCGGAATTTTCCGGGTCGGCCAAGAAAAGGAGGACATCGTCCGCATATAGGGCAATTTTATCGACCTGATGTGGGTCCCAAGACCACCCTCGGATCTGGGGATCATTACATATGAGGCAGGCCTGGGGCTCCATCACCAGCGCGAATAAGAGCGGCGAGAGGGGGCACCCCGGACGGGTGCCTCTTCGGATGGAAAACGCCTCTGAGAAGGCACCATTGGTCAGGACTCTTGCCTTGGGGTTGGAGTACAGGACACGGATGAGGCGCCTAAAATGGGGGCCGAATCCCATCGTGATGAGAACGTCCTCTAAGTAACTCCAGTCAACCGTATCGAAGGCCTTCTCAAAATCAATGAGAAGCAGGGTCAGGTACGGGGTGAGTAGATGGTGATGGGCCAAGGCAAGGTGGAGGCGCCATATGCAGTGCCGAGTTCCGCGGGCAGGCATGAAGCCACATTGGTCCGGGTGGATCAATTGATGCAACAAAGGGCGAAGACATTGAGCCAGGACAGTGGCGTAGATTTTCATTTCGGTGTTAATGAGAGAAATCGGGCGGTAGTCCGCACAGGAGAGAGAAGGTGACTGGGTCTTTGGAATGACCACAATAGTGGCCACGTCAGTCTCCGGGGGGACGGAGCCCGTCTCGACCACATGTTGGAAGAGGTCAACCAGGTGGGGGACCAGTAAGTCTCGATACGCCACGTAATATTCCTGCGGGAAGCCGTCTGGCCCGGTGTCTTTCCAGAGTGCAATAAGAAGATCGCTCCATGTAGCTCCTCAGGGGTAAAGGGAAGGTCGAGGTCCGCCGAGTCGGCCTGAGCGAGGCAAGGGAGCTGGGCCTCCGCTCGTTCCAGCAAGTCAACCAAAGAGGTCCCAGGGGGCCGAGCTGAGTAGAGCTGAGCATAGTAACCCGCGAAGGCTTGGGCAATAGCTTGCGAAGTACAGTGGTGGGTACCCGTGGTGTCACAGATTTCAGGGATAATTCTGTTGGCCTTGGGGTAGGACACCAAATTGTGGAGCAGCTTACCATTTTTGTCACCCCACCCGTAGACACGGGCCACGGAGCAGCGCCACAGCATCTTAGCAGAGTCCAGGGAGATCTGATGGATCTCGTCCTGGATCATCGTGAGCTGTCTAGCGGGGTGGGTGTCATCTGTGTTTTCAAGGGTCAACTCCAGCCGCGTGGCCTGCGCCTCAAGCTGGGTCAGGCGAGCAGTCTGCGCCGCCCATTTCGCGTGAACCAGACCTCTGGCCACGCCACGTAAGGTAGCCTTACCGGCCTCCCACAGTGTGCCTGGAGAAGGGACCGAGCCTTTGTTGGCAAGAAAGTAGTGCCTCAACTCTACTGCAAGCGCGTCTTTGAACTCCGTGTCCTGCAAGAACCACGCGTTCAACCGCCAAACCGTACGCACCCCATCAGTGGGACCTCCCAAGCGGAGGGAAATGGTGGAGTGGTCTGAGATTCCACGGGGAAGAATAGAGACATCAGAGACCTGTTGGCAGTCGGTGGCCGGGAGGAGAATCAAATCGATTCAGGAGTGGGTGTGGTGGGCCGCGGAAGTGTGAGTGTACTGCTTCGCACGGGGATTCCAGATTCCCCAGGCGTCACACAGACCAAGGGCAGTTGCCCAGTCTGACAGCCGATTAGAACAAGCTAGGCGCGATGGGGAGGTGTCACCCGTCGTATCGAGGGACGGCTGCATAACTGCGTTGAAGTTGCCCCCAATTATCGTCTGACCCTGGGGCAGGGCGGAGATTACCTCAGTAAAATGGTGGAGAGTAGAGGGAAGCGTGGCTGGAGGGATGTATGTTGATAGCAGGTTGAGGACCTGTCCTTCAAGCCTACCGGAGAGGGCCACATAGCGGCCTTGCGTGTCAGTCTTCACGTGTACTGGGGTGAAGGGGAGACCCTTCCGGGTCAGTATAGCCACCCCCCGAGAGCCTCGTGTCAAACCGGAGTGCCAGACCCTGTCAAACCCGTATCGGGCGAGAAAAGAGCAGTGGGTTCCCAGGAGGTGTGTCTCTTGAAGGAGGAGTACATCGGGCGCTTGGCGTTGGGTGCTCTTGAGGACTGCTGTGCGTTTGATACGATCTAGCAAGCCATTTACGTTCCACGACAAGACGTGGAGGGATCTACCGCGAGCGGGCATCTGAGGAGCAGTTGGCGTGGGGGTAAGAAGGACTAGGGGGACCTGGGTCCCAGGCGATGCGGCACATTGCAACTAGGATAGGAAGATGTGGCTTGTGCAGGGTGGTATGTCCCTTGTCGATGGTGATGGCGTGTGCATGTGGTGAGTTGTCATTAAGAACAGAAAACAACGATTCAAACAAAGCCGAAACAAAGAGAATCCGGAGGGCAACGACCCCCCCCAACCCCACCCAACACCCCCCACCCTATACTTCCGAGATTGAAGCATCTGTCGCCCTGAAAAGGAAAAAATTAACTATAACAGTAACAAAGAGCTAAGCTAAAACGTTTAGCAGGGCAGTTCGTGGCAATGATGGACCCCACCATGTAGACGGATGTCATAGTGTCATCAGCTGCTGAACGGCAAAAGTAAACAAAGAGTTCTGCCTCAAATTCAGCCTCGTGGGAGATAAATGTTTACAACCGTCACAATGTAAAGAACATCTTGTGCTCCACATAAATCCTAATAGAACAATTGGAGTCAAGATGTGGGTGTGGATGACGTTTCGATCCCGACTAAGGTTGGGGATCATCATCAGGACAGAGGGATACATGCCTAAGAGGATGCCTTGAGAAAATTGCTCGGGGTAGTGACCGTGTAAGTAGAAAATTCCACGTTGGTCTGAGTAATGAGATCACTGTATCTGTGAATCTCAAGACACGGACATGGATATATACAAATGGGCCAAGTACCGATGTACTACCCTCCGTCCCCTTTCAACTAAGGTCCGGCACAGGGTACACGAAATGGAACCTTAGAAATGCAGTGGTGGTATCTAGCCGCAGTCCACGATACGAAAAGCAGACACGGGAACCGAGGAACGCAGTCGCTGTGCTGTCATGACTCGCATACCCAAGGGGGACTCTCCTACACTCATGATGGTCGCAACAGCCAAAGTTATGATGCTTTGGTATGATGGGCATGGAGTAGTTAGGTTAATGACTCTTATGGCACTATGTCTCGCCTGTTGCTTGGTAAAGTGTAAAACTAGCAAGATTATCATGACCCAATCTGCAGAAAAGGTTAGCTATGGACAGCACTTTGACATACAGCCAAGTGCTTTAAGATGGGTGTCTACCGTCTTCAATAGATGGTCTGCAAGCCATTTGGAAAAGAAAGCGCATTTAAGACTAAAAAAAACTAGGAATTCTACTTGCAAGATGGCAGCCGCTTCCAAGCATACTGATGTGTTGATGCGGTCAATGCATTTTTCAAGGTCAGTGAAACGCATGCTGTGTGCAGAAGGTCTCTCCCAGAGGCCATCGTGTGTTCAGAGTACTCAGCTGAGGCGGTGCTTCCACTGCCCCCCTCCCTTCAGACCCACCTGTGGCTGCCATGTCAACCAGCCACTGCATGGAGGAGCCACTGAAAAAGCCAAAAGGGAAGTTGTTGCCCTTCTCCAACTGCCTGTCATTGTCTGTGATTGGCCCACAGCTTTCTGCCTCACCAGCACCCGTCTGCACAAAAAGCTGTCTAGTATCACACTCTCAGCCTTAGATTCATCAACTGATGCGTTCTATACTTAGTGTCCCCTCTTTTTTGGGGTGAGGGGGGCAGTTGTACAGGAAAGGTGGTGTCCCAGTACCTTAAGAAATTCACCAGACGTACTTGGAAGTATGAAATGGCCAAAGTTCAGTAATTTATTTGTTTATTTTTAGCGTCAAGTTTGTAGGTCAGTGGTTCTTAACCTGTGGTCCAAGGACCCCCGGGGGGCACAAAGCCTATTCAAGTGGTCCGTGACTGCTTTGAAAAGTACCTAATATTAACAGAGGAATAAAGTATATGTAAAAAAGAAGCAACATTTAAAATGTAAACCTTTAAAATGTTAATTTAATGTGAAAGAATTTGCAATTAGAGGCTAAAAATTAAGTTGGTATCCAGAGATTAATTTATGGGAGCATTACAATTGCATCAACCAGAATATAATAGGAGGATGTGTGGCCTCAGTCGGATTTAGAAAAGCCCCAACCTTACAATTTAAAATGAAAAATGTTTACATTTACATTTGTAAATTAAGAACAATTATTTAAACATTTCTGTATTTGTTTGATGAATGCTTGTTTCTCAATTTTTTGTGTAATATTTGGAGGTTCAAATCATTGAAATTACTTAAACCGGGGTCTCGGCTTCCTTTAATGACTCAGCGAGGCTCCCCGGATTCCAATGAGGATTCAGTGGGGGTCGCCGGATTCCAGTAATGATTAAGTGGTGGTCCGCAGAAGTCAAAAGGTTAAGAACCACTGATGTAGATGATTTACAGTGTAACACAAACAATGAAGAAGATAGTTATATACATTGATATATTTTGAACAGTAGTAAAGGTGGACCGTTATGAGAAGAGCCAGATGCGGAGATAGGTTGCACTGAGGGGATTAAACAGAAAAATGGGTAAGACAGAGTGAGAGGGAGGGATGGAATATAACTACATAACCAGAAGGAAAAACAAGAGGAAGGGAGATTATATCTGGATACCAGGGAGGGAGAGTGCAAGGGTGCAGGCGATAACGGATTGGCGATGTCATAGTTAGGGCTGACACTTGGGTCCATCCCAACACTTCTGTTTCCCATTGCTCTTTAGATGTTTTAAATTCAGATTCTTCTCATTTTGCCTCCGGTGTTCCTAAAAGTAGCTTCCCTATTATATTTAATTTTGCTTGATAAAAATTTGGTGATGCATACCAAAATCATTTTATTTTTGAGGTGTCCTATGCACTTTAATCTAGGGTAAATTGATAGTTAAGTAAGGAATGAAATGGTAATCTACATTACTCTGAGTCTAAGTTTTCCTCGTCCTAGTCCTGCACCCGCCTTCTCTTCCTTGCTTCTCCTTCACACACCTTTTTTTTATTATTTTCTTCTCTTTTCATTATTTATTAACATTTACATTCTTCTTGCTTGAATGCCAAGGGATATGGAGGGGAGGGCAGGCCTAGCTTTCATGACGGAAAAGGGAGAAAGACATGTTGTTTGTGAAGACGTTTTTCTTCCCATAATCTGATCTAGGGCGTTCTTTTCTAGGGCATTCCTCTCCGGAAGACTGAAAGTCTCCATTAAATAAGGATTTGGATAAAAAAAACTTGTTCTCAGAGTACTGAAGATTACCAGTAAGTAATGATTTCATTTATGCCTTTGAGTGCCCGCAGGGTGGCCAACCAGCTGTCCAGAGTGCGGGTTGGCTGCACGACCCTACACCCAACCCAGCATGGGTGGCCAACCCACACTGTGCACTGAGCCAACCCCTGAAGGCTCCTAAGGAAAAAACTGTTGAACAGAATTACACCAAATTTGGCAGCCCCTTAGATGTTTACTTACAAAGTGTGCCTTTTGTGATTTGATGTAAATCTGTTCAGCCATTTTAGATAAGTTAAGATTAATAATATAGTGATATCTAGACAGTTGCCCCTCCCTCCTGCAGCACCGCAAATTTAAAAAATAGACCATTCTGATTGGCAAAGGGAGCTTTTTTTCCTTTTGACCTTTTGGTTGGTTGGTCACATGGGACCGAAGGATCTGATTGGCTGGATGCAATAACAGTAGAACAGAAATGTTACAGTGCCATTTTAGTGCTTGGGGACTCGGTCAATGTTGGAGACACTGCACCTTCTGGGTTATGGACCGAAGGTTCAAATGTGAATATTTGAGACACCACGGGACCTAGAAAGATGAGGTCAGAAATTCTTGGCCCAGATCGACCTCCTCTGGCTACCACTCTGAACCCCCGGAGCAGGTGGTGGTCACTGGCAAGTGGACCCTTCTCTTGAGAGGTGCAGTGCAGCGTATTTTTCCACAGGCCTCAGTCTGTACTCACACAGGACTGTCCCAACAGCACCTACTTTACTTCTAAGCCTTTGGTATAGGGTTGACCACTTCCCAAGAGGAAGGTAGTCACCAGCAGAGAACTCCCTCTGGAACTGAGTCTTCTCTGATACACTGGACAACAGCTCAGCCCCCCCCCCCTCACGGGTGAGTAGCGCGCTTACAATCCCGATTGATTGATTGATTGATGTACACATATCACGCTAACAGGTGTTAGTGCGTTTTCACCATGCAAAGATGTCTTTGCCTGCCAAAGATTACTCTTCCACCTCCTTGTTTGTCATGAGTTTCCCCCTACTAGTTAACTTTTGCAAGCTTCTTACTAGTTCTTTTTATGGGTTTCAGTCCTCTGAACCCTCAGCCCAGTCTACCCTCTCTTTTTAGTTCTTTCCCCTTCTCTTCTCTCCCCTTTCTGTTCATATTGTTAGCCATGTTTTTGTTTTTGTATTCAACAGTTTCATCCTAGGATTCCTTGAGTGTGTTCTTATTTTGTTGTGTCTGCCACTTTCCCCATATTTTGCTGATACTCCCAATTTCTCGTGCCTCAACTGGCCCATAGAAGAAAAAAACAATTTCTTGGTGGAAAAGACTAAAACTGCACCTACACTGCCATAGTTCACCACTTTAGTCACAGTTTTATTCTTTTTCATGTAGTGGCATAGCAAGGGTACTCAGGGCCACAAATGTCTAAGTCTGTGTATGTTCAGAAACTTCCAGGACATTCCGACAGTAGAAAGCCAACTCCACATCCATTGGAAGAGATTAACTCACATGGGGCCATATGTACAGAATGAAGGGATTGTGAGTTCCTAACGAATGGCAGTTTGGTAATCGCAATTCCGAATGTACAAAAATGTACAAGTTAGTAATAGCGATTCCTATTGGGGTCGCAATAGACCTAATACATGAATATTTATGAGGTAGGTCGCAGTTTGCGACTCTTTAGGTTGCCATCACAGGGATGGTGGCCTGCTGGGGTCAGCAGACCAACATGTCTGTGATTGCTTTTTAATAAAGCAATTTTTTTAAAAATGCAACCTGGTTTCTATAAAGGAAAACGGGATGCATTCAACAACAAAAAATGAAATGTTTAAGTTTCATTTTTTAAGAGCAGGCAGTGGCCCGTGAGACCACTGCCTGCTCTTAAAAAATATTTGCATCACCATTCGCAAAGGGGAAGGGTTCCCACGATGACCCCTTCCCATGTGTGAATATTTACCACCACCCTTGAGGTGTCAGCAAAAAATGAATGTTTTGCAACCGTAACTTGGGTGGAAAACATTCATACATACAATTGGAATCAGTATTAGGAAAGGACGTCCTAAACATGCCCCTTCTAAATACTGATTCGTAAACTCATTTTGACTTTAGTACATTTTAAAAACCTTTTTTGAGGTTGCAAACAACCCGATTCTGCGAATGGGGCCGTTTGCAAGCTCCAAAAAGGTTTTGTACATATGGCCCATGGAAATCTCTATGTGAGCAAACTCTCTAACGAATGATGAATTGACTTCTGTGGATTTTAAAAGTAGTTTGATCTCGAAAAAAAGGATATTTGCATCTGTCAGTCACAAGCACATAAAACTTTGATCTGATTTAGAGCTGGTGGACGTGTTTCTTTGCCACAAACATGATGGATAACTCGTCCGCTTATTGCAAGTGATCTAGGGATAATGCACTTGTAATAAGGTGAAAGGGAAGCACTTTTTAGAAAAGGCAATATTCAAGATTTGCAGCCTAGAGTGGGGAACGTGGTATTATCATATCTTCCAAGGTGTAGAACTCGGAAGGAATAATATTGCACTTAGTAAATGCCACGACCTTTGATCTTGATTTTTACCAGGTACAATGTTGCTGCACCTAAGAACAGGCTTCCTGTACTCAAGACCGCCTCCTTGACACATTCTGCAAAAGTTCCGAGAACTAGAGAGTGAGTCTGCGGTGTGAGGGGGAGTCTTCGAGGGGAATATTAGAAAATGTGTTTTCACAGAGCATCCTCCCAACATGTGTGGAGGAAACAAAAACAGTACATTAATTAAAAAAAAGGCTTGAGAAAGGCAGGACATCTACAGCTGTAGGCAATCAACGGTAGACCGGGAAGCCTAGCTGGGTCTTTGTGCTGAGAGGAGGTCCAGTTGACAGACTGGGTGCTTGTATGGTCTGCATCTACTATCACATGATAACACAGGTTCAGATTTACATGCAAACTCTGTGACACATAGTTGATGCTCATCATATGTATTCCTTACATCAGTTGAGGTAACTGTGTACCTTCCATAGATACCCATGCTTGAAGTAATGTGTGTGTGTTTTTTTATTCCAGTGATGTCCGTTTTCTTTTCCAGAGCTGTTTCTTTTTGTTAGATACATATCTCTATATATTTCTCGATACATCTTTTTGATCTATCTTTATTCACCTATAAATGGAGGTAACTCAACAACAATGATCAAAGTTTACAAACATAGCTAGGCAGCTCTGTCCATGTGGAGTGCGTCCTCCAGATCTGAAAGAATCCTTCTCTCTTAATTCCTGCCGGTACCACACCAGGGTTCCTCACCCCACCCTTACTCTCCTGGTCTGCACAGGAAACAAGAAGAAACGACTTCTTAAACACTTGCACAGTTAGCTGCTAATTTCAACCCACGAGCCAGGAAACCCTTGTCAGTGGTGATCCTTATGGAGGGGAAGGTCAACATTTGGGGACCTCAGAAGAGGGCCTTCCCTTTTTTCCTGCCCCTGCTCAAAATTTGATTTTGAGCCGCATTGTCCTTAAGCTGGACCATGATACTCAGAGCCTCCATTCCTCTTCGGACCTCACTTTGAGTACCTGCACAGACTGTCTACACTATTGAGTCAGAGGCCATCCTGCACCAGAGCGCGGAGCTCTTCCAAACAGTCTTCTAGGAAGCTTTTGAGATATGACCCCAAAGCCTCAGATTGGAACCGATGAGCCTCAGGTACACAGTCCTCACATGATCCTCCAGTTGCTCCGTAGAACTTGCCGGACTTACATTCTTCTTTACCGATCACTATTCAACCCTCTCAGCTCTTCTCTTTCAGACGCTGACTCAATGAAGCTGCTCTGCTGCTGTGTTCACAAAGTGCGCCATCTTCAATATTGCTTAATTCGGCTTAATATTGCAACTCGGCCTGCAGTGTTTTTCTCAGTTTGCCACATGTCCAAAATAAAATACTTTAGTGGGGATGAGAATTTGAAGACCCCTCTCTAGTGGAGGTATCACTTCATTGCTCTCTTGTTTGAGTAAAAATGAAAAGCCCCCTTCCTTCCTTTGTGTTTTTTTGGTCCAGGTGACATTCACTACAACCACAAGACCATTGCTAGCAATCCTTCACCTATCTATGGGTAAATCAGGAGCATAAACCTTTTGCCCTCGGTCAGAGATCAGCTCTTCCCCTGCAGCTCCGCCAGACTGCGCACAGCCTACGGTCCCACCCAGGCAGCGTTCAAGACCTCTCCCTGCTGGGTCCCGCGCATATTTTCTATTTCTTTTTGGCTTGCTTTTGCCTGCATTGTCCCTGTAGCCCATAACGCTGCTTCTGTGTTTTTTCCGCCGCAACCCGCCCCGCCTCCCAGCCGCACGCCCCTCCCCTACTTAAATGGCGACCGCTGCGGGGAGCGCGAGCTAGACCCCTGACCCTCGGTCAGAGATCAGCTCTTCCCCTGCAGCTCCGCCTGACTGCGCACAGCCTACGGTCCCACCCAGGCAGGGTTCGAGACCTCTCCCTGCTGGGTCCCGCGCATATTTTCTATTTCTTTTTGGCTTGCTTTTGCCTGCATTGCCGCTGTAGCCCATAACGCTGCTTCTGCGTTTTTTCCCGCCGCAACCCGACATTACCATAGCCATCCCAGATGGCTACAAGATCACCAGAAGGGACCGCACCAACAGACCAGGAGGAGGAATCGCCATCGTCTACAGGAATACCCTCAGAGTCTCGACCTGCACAACAGACACCTCCAACACCGCCGAACACCTGCACTTCCAGATCCACACCGACCCCAACACCACCCTCAGAGGAACTCTCGTTTACAGACCCCCCGGACCCCGGCCACAGTTCATCGATGCCATCTCCGACATCATCAGCACGCATGCTCTTGCTTCCACGGACTACGTCCTCCTCGGAGACCTGAATTTCCACCTCGAGGACGCCGACGACAGCAACTCCGTCGCGCTGCTCGATAACCTCGCCAACCTCAGACTCAAACAGCTCGTCACGACCCCCACCCACACCGCCGGACACACGCTCGACCCCATCCTCTCCGCCAGCAGCCACGTCACCTTCAGCCACACCACCGAACTCCACTGGACCGACCACCGCTGCGTCCACTTCACCTTCAAGAAACCCACCACGCACCACCACCCGCAACGGATCCCCTACCGCAGCTGGAACAAGGTCACCGAAGACCAGCTCATCACCACCCTCGCCCGAGACCCACCAACAGACACCACCGACACCAACACAGCCACCAGCAACCTCAGGAAATGGATCGACGACTGCGCCAACACTCTCGCCCCGATCAAAAAACCCTCAAACAGACGCACCGACAGAAAGGCCAGCTGGTTCACCACCGACCTCCAGGAATCCAAGCGGACTTGCCGAAGACTCGAGAAAAAGTGGCGCCACGAACAGACACCGGACAACCGCGCAGCCCTTAAGAACGCCAGCCGCAAGCACCACCAACTCATCCGAGCCACCAATAGGACCTCCTTCAAGGAACGCATTGACAACAATGCACACAACAGCAAAGAGCTCTTCAACATCGTGAAGGAACTCTCCAACCCCAGCTCCAGCTCCAACGACATCCCGCCGTCGCAAGACCTATGCGACTCCCTAGCCACCTTCTTTCACCGCAAGATCGCAGACATCCACGACAGCTTCAACACCCAGACCCCTCCTACAGCCGCCGACACCGCAGACTCACCACCTCCCAGCCTCACCAACCGCCTGCTCTCCTGGACCCACGTCAACGACAACAACACCATCAAGACCATGAACACCATCCACTCCGGCTCACCATCCGACCCCTGCCCTCACCACGTCTACAACAAAGCAAACCGCATCATCGCACCCCAACTCCGGAAGATCATCAACAGCTCCTTCGAGACCGCCACCTTCCCGGAAAGCTGGAAGCATGCCGAGATCAACGCCCTACTCAAGAAACCCACAGCGGACCCAAAATACCTCAAGAACTTCCGGCCCATCTCCCTGCTCCCATTCCCGGCGAAAGTCATCGAAAAGATCGTCAACAGGCAACTAACCCACTTCCTCGAGGAGAACAACATCCTGGACCCGTCCCAATCCGGATTCCGCAGCAATCACAGCACCGAAACCGCCCTCATCGCTGCCACAGACGACATCAGGACCCTACTGGACAATGGCGAAACCGCGGCCCTCATCCTCCTGGACCTCTCGGCCGCCTTCGACACCATCTGCCACCAAACCCTACGCACACGCCTACACGACGCAGGAATACGCGACAAAGCCCTGGACTGGACCACCTCCTTCCTCACCGACAGAACCCAGAGGGTCCGCCTCCCCTATTCCGTTCTGAAGCCACCAAAATCATCTGCGGCGTGCCCCAAGGATCATCCCTCAGCCCTACCCTTTTCAACGTCTACTTGGCACCGCTCGCCAACATCGTCCGCTCGCACAACCTCGACATCGTCTCCTACGCCAACGACACTCAACTGATCTTCTCACTCACCAAGAACCCCGCCACCCCCAAAACCAACCTCCACGAAGGAATGAAGGCCGTCGCCAGCTGGATGCAGAACAGTCGCCTGAAACTTAATTCGGACAAGACAGAGGTCCTCATCCTCGGCCCCACCCCCTCCGCCTGGAACGACTCTTGGTGGCCAGCCGCCTAGTAGCCGCACCCACACCCACCAACCACGCACGCACGCAACCTGGGGTTCATCCTGGACTCATCGCTCTCAATGACCCAGAAAGTCAACGCTGTCTCCTCCTCCTGCTTCAACACCCTCCACATGCTCCGCAAGATCTACAGATGGATCCCCACCGGAACCAGAAGGACGGTCACCCAGGCCCTCGTCAGCAGCAGACTGGACTACAGCAACACCCTCTACGCAGGAACCACGGCCAAACTCCAGAAAAGACTCCAACGCATACAGAACGCCTCCGCACGCCTCATCCTCGACATACCCCGCCACACCCACATCACTGCCCACCTGAAAGACCTGCACTGGCTCCCAGTCAACAAGAGGATCACCTTCAAGCTCCTCACCCACGCCCACAAAGCACTCCACAATGCCGGACCAGCATACCTCAACAAACGTCTCACCTTCTACACCCCGAACCGCCAGCTTCACTCTGCCGACCTCGCTCTCGCCTCCGTCCCACGCATCCACAGGACCTCCACCGGCGGCAGATCCTTCTCATACCTCGCCGCCAAGACATGGAACACCCTCCCCACACAACTGCGACAGACCCAGGACCTGCTGACCTTCAGGAGACTTCTCAAGACCTCGCTGTTCGAGCAATAGCTGCACCCCCCTCTCCCCCCTCAGCTCCTTGAGACCCTCACGGGTGATTAGTGCGCTCTATAAATGATTGATTGATTGATTGATTGCCAGGTTTTCCAATCGGGGGTTTGTGCGAGGATTTGCCTACTACATTCTCAGAGCACGGTATTGGCTGAATCCATTCTCCCTGTCCCCAGAAAGTCTCCTGCTCACTCCCGCCACACTTCAAAATGGCGCTGCAGTTTGTCACCTGTGAGAAGGCCACTTGACTCCAATATGGCACCTGCTCAGCTGGACAACCTCCAAGCATCTGCTGTTGCTGTATTTACACTCGGAGGTCCCAACCTGGCCCATCCTTTGGTTAGTCACCCTGGGCCCACCTATCCTTGGGATCACTGGCTTACTGATGCAGGTGGGCGTTGACCTCCATAGTAAAAGGAGCTCGGTGATGGTCTCAAGCATTTACACTACAGACGGACCCCCACGGACACTTCGACACACAATTTAAATCCATTGCTGACAGCTGTGTTGGCATCCTACTTTCCTGTCTCCAGGGAGCCATGGTGCACACTCGTCTTCGGTATGTCATGCCGTGCAGGTTTGGCCTTCTTGTGCCAGTTTGAAACCACAACCTGGTTAAAAATATTTTTTTTAATTACCTCTGCCTACAAACATGCTGGCTAAAATGGATTAATTTGTGCATCTTTCCATGCATTCTGTGCCTGATGCAATTGGTACAGGTAGAAGGCCAGGCAAGTGTGGGAAGTCTTCCAATGCTACTATGCTGTGAATGGTGACCAGGTTTACATTATAAATCACTGGTCTCCTCTGGCATCCCTATAGGTGCGGACACTTGGCAGACCCTACCGGATTATATGGCGGATGACGGATTCATTACTTGTTTAAGGCCTGCCTAGGCTCCTACTATCCAGTTGTCTGTCTCACTACAGAGGTTTCACCATCATCTCAGCAAAGCAAGACTGACAAGATGGTTGTGCTGGACAAGAACATTACTGATTTTATGCACAACAACAACTTCTTTACTCTTTACACCTGAAAGGAAAGTATAACCAAGAATGTTGCCTGCTTGATATTGGTCCTGAAGGATGATGGAGTGAAATAAACATGTTCCAATCTTACTAAAAGTCGTAGCCAAAGATTGTTCATTTTAAGAAACAAATAATTACTTTGCTTACTTTAAAAACAAAATGCACAAACCTGAAAATCAAGCACAAGTTTTTGTCAGAATGAGTGTCAGGAGGCATGACTTCCTGCTTGCGGCTCAGTAGGCTTGGGAGCCCAATATTCTAGACCCACTCATGCCTAGTTCATTTCAGAGAAAAAAAGGCTGGTGGTGACCCCAGAGTGTTAACACCGCCCAGTGTGAGGCTTTTAAAAAATTTTTTTTTTAGAGTTTTATATAGCGTGAACTCGACTCGAAGATATCAGGTATCAGAGCGCTTTTACATGAGCACCAGTTATGTTACACAAGGACACATTCATTTTTGTTAGGCATGGGGAGATTATGTGTTTTGCCCAGAATCACAGGATGTTGAGTGTCCCTGCCGAGGCTCGAACCTGGTTCCCCAGCTTCGAGGTCTACCACTCTAGCTGTAAGGCTACATCCTCGGAAACGGTTCCCCAGCTTCGAGGTCTACCACTCTAGCCATAAGGCTACATCCTCTCCCTTATGGACTCCCCACGCAAAGAACCCCCAACAACAAACTACATTTAAATTTTTTGGTTTCAGAGGATAGTGAAGGTTGTGTTGCCTCATTCACAAGGCTACTGCAATTGCCTACAATGTGTTGGTCTGGAATTTAATGCCCTGCCAGGCCCTTGATCTGACCACAACACAGTTGATTTTCCAAACATTTTTCTATGTAGGGGAGCTCCATGTTTCTTTCGCTTACTGGACTTTGTTTGAGAGATGCTACGGTCCCATTGTCTTCGACAGTGTTGTGATGATGACCCGTTAGAAGTAACATCACTGCGGCCGCAGCGTTGAATATCCACAGTTTGAACTGTCCTTATCTCACTCTGTTGAGGGCGATGTCAAGAAGCATTTCTTTGATTCATTCCCGTCTCTTCTAATTTTAAAATCTGACAGCCCCTGTGCTATAACCTATGTGGTTTATCTTGCTACTCCTTTGCACATTTGAATCACACTAGTCACTATTATAGCACTCTAGTCTCTTTTTACCAATTTTCATAACAGTATAAACTGTAGTGATTGAATGAATGCGCATCTCTGATCTATTTCCTTGTTTTTATATGTTTTTTATTGTGCTTTATGGTTTAGAGCAGGGGTTAGAGCAGTGGTTCTTAACCTTTCAACTTCTGTTGATCTCCACTTAATCACTACTGTAATCTAGGGACCCCCACTGAATCGTTATTGGAATCCGGGGATCCCCACAGAGTCATTATCAGAAGCTGGGGCCCTGGCTTAAGCGATTTTGATGATTTGAACATCAAAATAACACACAAAAATACAGCAACAAGAATTCATCAAACAAATACACAAATTCAAAAATGATTAAATATTTTATTTAATTAAAAAACAAATATGAAAAATTAAATCAACATTTTTATTTTCAGTGGAGTGTTGGGGCTTTTCCAAATTTAGTTGAGGCCACCCAGCGGCTAATTCTGTTTGATACATTTGCACTGCTCCCAGAAATGAAGCTGAGGACACCAACTTAATTTTTCGCCTCCAATTGCAAATTCATTCACATTTATGGACCACTTTAAAATTTTCAATTTTCAATTTTGCTTCTTTATTTAGCTATGCTTTATTTATCTGTTATATTATTTAATTTTCTAAGCAGTTGCAGACCTACAGGATAGGAACCGCTGGTTTAGAGCGATTGCCACTGATCAGAACTTGTGAATCAGGTGTAACTGACATAGCTCATTTATTTCCAAATTATTCTAGTTCTAATGACCCTGAAGGAACCACTGTACTTCCTTTTGCACTACATTTCCCAGAAGTCCTTGTACTCTCTTGTTGTTTGGAGATGGCAAAGGCCATCTTCTATATTCGGGCATAACTTTCCTATTGTTTCACGGAGTCCTGGCTAGGCAATCCTGTTATAATGTTGCTGCAGAGATAACCTTGCAACTTAGATTCAGGATTTAAGCTTTTAAAACAGTAGCTTTATTTAAATCTTGCTGGTGAAGATTTCTACAAATACGGAGAAGTATTCTGAAAAACAATTTGCTTTGAGAAACAAACTCAACAATTTTTTTTACTTTTTACTTTTAGCATTGCTACAGACTTTAGAAAATGTTTGGATTTGAACTTGATTCTGTAAAGAAACAAGAAGAATTCTTATGCCATGGCAACAAGTACACATAACATGTATGGATGAATATTCACAAGGTAGAAGAAGTTCATATCATGTGATGTATGTATTGCTAACAAAAGGAACCACAGTATATTAATTCTAGTTAATTACTGTAGCACAAAACTCAAGTAGAAACTACACTTATCTTCATCAGAGAGCACATAGTTAGAATGCTGAAGGCAGTATGTTACCTTACCAATAGAGGGAAAAGATTGAGGAACATATATAAACGTATTCGTCTCTTGTTACGTTTCAATTTCACAAATGTCAGTTTCATACCAGTAGACAGAGGGTTAGATACATAGACACACTTTTAGGGTAGCCATGGACAATGCTTGCCTCCCTTACTGATGCGCAATGGGTTAGTCTTGACTCCCAATGACAGTGAAGGAGTGTTGTTAGCTGCTGACTGCTTTACAGGTTTCTGCCCAGCGCTCCCACAAATAAAGTCTGATATATGCAACTGGTTAAGCGCCTTTGCCCTGGCATGCCATGAATTCTACCCGAATTCTGGAAATACCCTGCATTATGCAGCTCTGTTAGGCAATTTCCTCTTTAAACCTTCACATGACATTATTTGAAGTATGTGACAGCTTTATTGCCTGGGCACTGTAGTATATATATAAAGCCAAGTTGTATTTGTGTAGAGGCACCAGGAGAGATGTCACTTAACACTTTCGTCTCTTTCCTTTTGTTGGAACCATTACTCTGGGGGATACAAACTCAACCCTAAATTGCTGCAGTTAAGAGAGAGAGATATTATTGCAAACTGAGCACATATGAGAACAATATCCTTTTATCAATAACGAACTCTGAAATCTCTTCTTTGGAACTCATGCATGAGCATAAGCAATAAATTATAGCCAAACTCTTTGGAGGAAGAAGAATAGATCTCATTAAGTGTCACAATCAATCCAATCCAAGGAGGTGAAATCTCCACCATTGATCTATTTATTCCAAAGAGTCCCTGTTCCTGGAAAGCTGAAACTCTGAAGGAGCAGCAGGTGTTGCTGGATCAGCTTCTGTGGGAAAGGAATGTGGCTGGGATTTACTCAAAGGGTGGTCCATCAGCTAGGCAGATAGACCATTACCAAGCTAGACAACTGGGGTATCCCCTTGAACGGCTCAAGCCTGTCACTGCGAAGCAATGGTGCGTCATATGCTAGAAATCCTCTGGTCAGCAGATCTATACAAGACAACAGGCGGGAGCCGAGACCAAAACTGGCACAAAAGTAATCTGTGTGTTTTGAAACAGGTGGAAGGCTGTGGTAAAAACTGAGGGGCGCATCAGACCAGTCACCATTCCACAAACCCAACTTCAAATCTGCTTTGACGAGTAATCCAGTTTTAAAAGGGATGAGAGGGAAGATGTTGAAGAAGTTTACTTAGAGAGCACTATCAACCCCTCCAAACAAGTCCCTAAAAGTCAAACCTGTATGTAACTACTAGCCATCCTGTCACTGGGTGTCAAGCACAATGGCACACAGAGGGCTATAAAACCACTAATGCCTTTGGAAATCAGCTCACCCGTCTCTAAACCCAAGACAACGGATCTCTACCATTTATAAAGTCCCCATATCCCAGAAACAGAAATTGAAACTGACATTCCAGCCCTCATGGGACACTAAATTAATCCTAAATTCTATAAATATTAATCACAACTAATAGCTGTGAGTAAGTGTGAAAACATTTATATCTTTTTTCTAACTTTCTTTATTGTTTTTTTCATAACATTGAAACAAGGAATAAAGAACAAAGGGAAAATCAGTAGGTAAGGCCATCTTCGATGCAGTATTATGTGATGTTTCACGTGGTGGTCGAGCCATTCTTCATGAGACCCTCCTGTCTTTGTGATCAGCCCAACATTTATTGAAGTCCACCTGAGCCATATGAGAGTTCTGCGTGTTAGGATCACCCAGTGGCATGTATCAAGACAAAACAAACTTTTCTTAATTGAGTAAATCAAGTTGTTTAACATAGAAAAGATCCCAGTTTGGGCTGTAGCACCAGTCAGTGTATGGTATCACGCCAGTGGCTTGGCGCAGGTCAGTGATAAGTGAGTGGTTCTAGCCAGTATTAAGCAGGGAAGTCCACACCACGTGCCGCAGGGGCAGTCCGGGCCCTCTGTCCATAAGGCAGCAATCCACTCCACGTAACTTTCACTGTTCAGGGTCCAAGAAGATAGTTACCACCTCTATCCATTGCTCCACTAAGGTATCGTATTCGACCAGCGCCGAAGTCTCAACTTCTGCCTTCCACCTGCTGTGTTTCAGACCAATGAAGTGCAATGTCCCTACAGGCCACTCCGAGGGCTAGGCCCTGAAAGCTATTACCAGCTTGTCTCAGCTTGACTGCTATACAGGCTGAGTAGGCAGATGTCCACCAAACACAGCTGTTGTCTATAAAAGGTTCTCTCTAGGTCTGTTGAAACCTGGAGCCAGAAGTGCGCTATAACAGGGCAGCCCCACACCATGTGGAGGAAGCCTGCGTCAACAAGGGTACACCTAGAGCAGCCCAAGTTGGTAGACTGAAGCATAACATTCTGTCTGTTGGGTGTGCAAGATATGCAGTGTGTAAGTAGTCGAAATTTGTGATAATTTATGACACATATTTCACGTGAAGGTGTAGGAGCATTTTAGGGACAGTTACCACTCCTTCCCATGGAAGGGTCTGCCAATGCCTTCTCCCATCTATTCCATAGGCCATCTGCAAGCATGCCAATCATCACTTTATATAGCAAGGATATTGAGTGGCAGCCATGCCTGAACGTTAATAAGGCCTGAAAAAGGTCGTGAGCAGGGGGCTCTGCAACCAAAGCTCCAGCAAGTTGGAGCACTGCTAGGACCAATGGCCCAAAAATTAAGAATTTTGTGCTCAGTATGCTTCTCTCTGCAATCCAGAGTCCTGAAGGAGCCCTCAGAATAAAATAGTCCCCCAGTGTCACTATTTCCACATCTGTCCAAGCCCTCAATCATCGGCCCGTAAAGAAACCCCCTCGCAGTTGGTAGACCCACCAGTGGAACTGCAGGAGCGTACAGTGGAATCTGTCCCATGTAGTGTAGCATCCCTCTCCAACATCGGAGGGCGATGTTAAGAAATTCCGGTTTCCGGAATGGTGCAAGTTGCATCCCAGTACCATTGCCAACCAGCGGGCAGGCCATTATAATTGTTCAGCATAGTAATACAATGTGTAATCAGGACCCCCCACGCCTCCCCTATTTGTGGGTCGTTGGAGTGTGTGTAGTGATGCTCGGTTGCGCTGCCCATCTCATATCAGTTCAGGAATCTGAACTAAACCCACCCCCACGGACCGAGATCGGGAGATCTGCAAAGTAGTAGAGAACTCTGGAAATATGACTATTTTTTGCCAGTGCTATTCTGGCCATAATAGGAAGCCAAAGCATCCGCTAAAAGGATATGTCATCCCTCAAGCTTAGCAGAATGCCCTCCCTCATGCCGGTATCAGAATTGTACACCTTAACCCCCCAGTTACTTAAAGACTCGGGACTCCCACTGGACCACCAGGAACCACCAAGGGCCTCGGGGCTCTGTCAGGTCGGAGATACCGGTAATGCGCTTGTATTCCTCCAATCCCCTGAAGCTTCTCCGCTAAGGTGGAGGAGCGTCGCTCCACTAAACAAAATGATAATAACACAAAGGTTATAATTTATTTTTAGCATGCAGCCAGGTTAGGACAGGGCGCGGCTGAGCTCTCGTCAGAGGGAGGAGGAGCGGTTGTTGCACCATAAATGCGCATGACGGTTTGGCACCTAGCATTCTCCATCTGGCTGAGTTGCACAGCCGGCAGAGAACTTCCCCTGGCTCCAGGCACTGCATGAGCGGCCAAACAGGCTGCTCAGACCAACCACGACGCTGCTGTCATGCTGGTGACAGCAGCTACGTGATTGGCTTAGGGGAGCCTGGGTGCTGCCGGGAGCCAGGAACAGAGGAAGAACCGAGGAAAGGCGGCGACCAGCAACCAGCAGGTATGTTTTTTCTATTTTTTTTCTAACACCCACCCACCAGCACCTCCACCCCACCCTCCGCCACCATTCCCTAGCTGCCATCACTGCCTCCAATTGGTGCACAATCCCAACACCTGCCCAAGGTCCCCCAGCAGGGTCACACACCATGGAAATCCAGTTTGCAAAAGCATTTATATCTATGCTTATGTTTATGTTATTTTGCTTATAATGTGCACAATACACAACTCAATTTCTTCTAGGTGCCGGAATTAGGGAACAGAACATATTGAAATAGAGGGAGCTATACCTAGTTACACAGGATACCGGAGGATGCATAGTCGCCTAGTCACCTATCTGACATAGAAGTTACATAATGGAGGCAATGGTGCCAAGGCTGGGGTGTTGAGGATACAATGACCGGGTCCAGGAGGTATTTGTGAAAGCAAAGCACATCTGGCATAGGAAACATGAAGAAACTCGTTATTAACCACTAGCAATAAACACTGAGCATGATGCTAAAGAAATGGGATGAGTCTTGAGTCCAGATCCAAAGTGGATGAAAGATTTGGAATGAGGGATTGTCCCAGAGTTGAGCAGCTGCCTCTGAAACACTTCTGTCCCCTCTGTGCTTACACCTGGTTGTGGTAGTGAACTAGAGGCATCTTGGCTGGGAGCTCTGGAGCCTAACACCTAGATGCCAATGCAATAGAGGGAAACAAAAGCACACATACATAAAAGAAACAATGATTTGGAGGCAGGTTTTTGACTTTGTGCAACCCCAGTGTGTAGGAAATATGCAATGTAAGAATGTCAGTTGTATCTGTCTGTATGAATTATTATACAAATAATGATTTACTCATTTATTTTTAATCTATATTTTATAGTGCCACTCATCCCAGTGTAGGGTCTCAAAGTACTTTACATCACATGCACACATTATACAGAGACAACATATCATACTAAAAAATGCAGTAGTCACATATTGTCCTTATTGGAAAAGCGAAGGGCCTGATTTAGATCTTGCCTGATGGGTTACTCCATCACAACGGTGATGGATATCCTGTGTGCCGAAATATAAATCCCATAGGATGTAATGGGATTAATGTTTCGGCAGATGGGATATTTGTCACTTTTGTAACGGAGTAACCTGTCAGCCAAGATCTAAATTAGGCCCATAGTCAGGATTGAAACCATAATACAGTGGTTGGGGTTGTCTGTACTAATAAGATTTTATTGAAATCCAAAAGGAAAACCTTTTTAGCAACCTTATAATAGCAAGAGATTGAGCAAAAAAAACCCAGTAAGGTTGTAAATCCAGGCCTTGCAGTTTACATGGAGCGCCTTGATGCCAGCTCATATCCCACAGCGCTATTTTAGAAGAATTGAAACTAATGAAGTGCAAGTAATAAAAGGATCTCTGTGTCGAAGGCTGTACCCACTTACCTATCTACATAAAATGCAAACCTGGACCTGCATGTTACATGATGTACTTTGCAGCAGGCACATCAACCCTATATGCTATTTTATGAGTTGAAACGGTGACTGGACAAAATACAGATCTCTATTGCAAGTGCATTAACCCCCAGAGTAATCTTACCCTTACTATCAGCTGAAAATTGTTGGGCACACAAAGATATCTGCAGCTGGTGCCGCAACCCGATAAGACATTTTATAATTAATGACCAATTAACTAAGCCAGACCAGGTTTACTGCTATGTTTCACAGTTTAAAAAAACAAATGTGTAAGTTGACTGACAGACTCTGCTTGTCATGACTCCACCCACTTTCAGCTGGTGCCAATTTGTGGGCTCCCTGAGTGCATTTTCTTCCTGTTCCAGCACTGGTCATGGGTTCCCATTGGTGGAACCAGAGGTTCCTCTACTTCTAAGTGAGATGTGGAGTGGTTGGAGGGAGCTATGCAAGTTTACAGTGAGACTCTCACTGAACAAAAAGCCTAAATGACCCCCTTAATATGAGTTACATCTGCAAAAAGATGTAGCTCCTGTCAGAGACGTTCTAAGGCATGGGCAAAGTGGGCTCTGGCCCAGGGCCCCAGTATTTCAGGGGGCCCCCTGATAGAGCCAGCTCTGTTCTACAGAGTCTTGCCCTGATGACCTTGAATAATTCTTAAACAGATTTGTTTTAAATATCGTTTTCCTTTCATTTATTTTGAATGTGAGTGGTGTGTGAGTCTATTGCAGACATTTTGCAGAGAAATTTGTTTAGGTTTTATGCAACATCCATAAAAAAGTTTCTTTTAGATCCTAAACAGGACCGCACATGTGAGAAATGGGGGGGCGTCTCAGAGATTATTTACAGTAATATTAATGAGCTGCTGCTGTGTTACAATATTGAAAATATGTCACTATCCCTGAATATTAGATGCAAACACATTTAGGGGCAGATTTACAAGGAACTGACGCATCTGCATAGATGCGTCAGTTTCCTTGCGCCAGTGCCGAATGTCCTTACGCCACTATGGATGCGCTGTATTCACAATACAGTGCTCCATGGCGCAAGGGTTAACAGATGCGTCAGAAATTCTGACGCATCTGTCCTCACAAAAGTGACGCATTGCTGGAGTTGCTCATGAAAGTGACACAACTCCAGCAATGCGCCACAACAGATGGGTGAGTCCCATTCAAAAAGCCCTGCGTCATTCCTTACGCCTGGTCTGAGCAGGCCTAGGGATTTTGACGCAGTGAAGGCGTAGAGTGACGCAGTGAAATCTTGTAGATTTCACTGCATCAGTTCTACATGGCTTTTTGTGTGGGAACACCCACCCTGCATACATTATACCTGACGCAGGTATAATGTGACGCAGGGCTTTACAACGTGACGCATCTCCCTCGATGCGTCATGTTGTAAATTGGCCGCATTTTTTACGCCGCCGCTGCGTCACAAAAGTGATGCAATGGCGGCGCAAAAGTGTCGCAAGGGGTTTGTAAATCTGCCCCTTAGAATTTGGACCAGTGTGCCTGAGCAGTGCCAGCGACCTGGCCAAAGGAGGCTTAAAAAGAACTGAAACTGGATTATAATTTTAAAGCTGATCCTGGGCCCCCAAAATACGTTTGGCCCAGGGCCCCCAAAATCCTTAAAATGTCCCTGGCTCTTGTGTTTCTAGATGTGCATTACTTCCGTTTATTCCACTGCTATAACTTCTTGTGATGTTGTGTTCTATTTTCCTGCCGCCGAGTTTGTATTTGGGGTGGGGAGGTGATAATGGCATCTCTCTTCACACCAAGTCAGAGAGTCATGGCGCATCTGTCTGAGTGAGCAGCGCACTTCCGCCTCTAGACCCAGTGATACGGAAGTGGAAGGGATGCGAGGCGCTCAGTGCTGACAGCTGAAAGGCCTCTGTCACTGTGCATGCAAGCACAGCATCACCAGGGCGACCCCCCTGCACACTCCAGATTATTAAAGAAAACATTCCTGTGCTGACTGCACTTTTCACCCCCTCATTCCAGTCTTGCAAATTCAGAGGAAATTGTTGACAGGAAGGTTTTTTTCACATCTAGCGTGAATTGATGTGTGTATTGTCCTGCCTCCACCATCTCTGCAGCGAGTTACATCTTCCAGTTTCCAGTGACACCCCCTTCATGGCAGCTGCCCCTGATCCAAATGTCCACTCTTTGTTTCCATATGATCCAGTCTGATGTTTTCACATTTAATCCCAGAGCTGGATTCATTGTTTGATTTAAAAATGCAGGCCTTGTTGGTTCCTAACAAATGCAGGGATCTGCAATGGTGCTTAAACACTCTTCAGACTGGGGGTGCTGGCCAGGGGTCCCAGCTCACTAACATTGCAGGTGTGCTGAAAACTCTAGGTGTTACTGACCGAGCGTGTGCAATAAATGAGCAAAAAAAGTGGGAAGCGTGTATTTGTGGGAGTGAAGCAAGTGGTAACGATGGTAGTCAGAGACATTGTACACAAAAATATGGTTCCACGGTGCATTATGATTCAATTTTCATAAATGTAAGAATACATTATGTACAATCTTACTAAAAAAGGAGATAGCTACAACAGACCATTAATAAATCAGAGCAGTTTAAGCTATTCATGCACACACAAGTTAAACAAATGTGTATTCATTTGTTTTCTTGCTGTTCTTCAAAATCTCTTCGCCATTAAATTCCATGGGTAAAAGGCTCACGTTAAAATGAACCTCGTTTTTAGTAACTGCATACTTTAAAAAGAGGATACTTTTTTACATTGGTGCCATGCGACTCACTCTTTCATTCTCCACAGTTCTCATTCACAAGAGTGGCAATGTTTGTTAGAAAATGTCATCTCCTTGATAACACCTAATGTACACTTAGATATACAAACATGCAGTGGTTTGCTGAAATTTGTACTCTGTGCTCTACTTAATGACATCTGACCTTTCACTAGACTGGAACAGCAGTGAAATGAAAACAGCGCATGAAATAAATGAATGATCTTTCTCAGCTGCCTCCAGGTCTTGGGGTGCTGAAGCACCCCTAGTTTCTACGCTTGTGGGAATCTGTAGTCTGCTGTGAGCGAATGAGGTAAGTCTCTGGTCGGCACACACGCTGTTGTGCTTGTGAACCCTGTACTACCTATTTGACGATATAGTGCCCTCTGGTGACGGAGCCGTCTTAGGCCCTCATTCCGAGGGGCCAGTATTTGGGGCAATTTTCATCAGAAAATCTGACTCCACTGGGATCGAATTTCTCAGGTCGGATAACTCCAAATTACAAGCTTGACCCCGATAATGGGAATAACATTTTGGGCCCGATTCACAGAACTAACAAGACAAAATCCTAAACTTACTACTCATGGTATTCACAGAATGCACTTACGACTGTCCTAAGTTTACGTCCGCACTCGGGCCGGAATTTCCGCACCCGGAGTGTAAGCTCCGCACCCGTAGTGGAATTTCCACGATCGGGCCGGAATCTCCGCTTCCGAGCCGGAATACCCACAATCTGGTGTTAATTGACTATATCTGATGCATTGTGGGTATTCCGGCCTGGAAGCGGAGATTCCGGCCCGATGGTGGAAATTCCACTCCGGGTGCGGAGCTTACACTCCGGGTGCGGAAATTCCGGCCCGAGTGCGGACGTAAACTTAGGACAGTCGTAAGTGCATTCTGTGAATACCATGAGTAGTAAGTTTAGGATTTTGTCTTAAGTTAGTTCTGTGAATCGGGCCCTTGGTGCACAATGCATTTCAGGCATTTTTACCCTTGTAAATTTTGGCAGGGCAAACCTGGGGGAAACTGCGGAAGTGCAGTATTAGCCACAAAACTCGCATTTGTGATACATATCTGTGGATCGGAGTTACCGCACATGTCACAATTACCGGGCCCCTGGCACTCCTTTGAGAGATCTCATAATGCTACAGGAACATCTTCCAGCAACATTTCCACCACTATTCTCACTGCTCCAGAGCTGAGGGCCAGAAGCAAGCATCCACTCTGTGTCTCATGGCTTTGCCAATGCTTGTTACTTTGGTACCCCTGGCACTCCTTTGAGGGATCTCATAATGCTACAGGAACATCTTCCAGCCATATTTCTTCCACTATATTCAATGCTTGTAAGATGAGGGACAGAAGCAAGCATTCACTGTCTGTCTCCTAAAATTCGGTATCTTCTGCCTTCATAATAATTTGTAAAACAAAGGCCTCACGGAGCCCGAGGGGGTAGAAATCCCCTCGGGCTCCGTGAGGCCTTTGTTAAACATTGGAATGTTGATGCTCCGGGCTTTTACCAGCTCCCAACATTTCAATGGAGCTCCCAACATTTCAATATTCTAATATGCATTAATCAGAATTGACTTTTAAGAAAAAAACATAGGCAACATATCCCAAGACCATCCTATTTTCACTGGTTGTAGAGAAAGGGATTTATCCACATGCACCAGAAGCGTAAATGTGAATAAATGAGAACCAGTGGATTATTAAGCGTTTGGTCTCTTACAGAACTCTTTGTTTTAAGTTTTAAAAGTAAAGTTTATTAAATAGGAAAAAGGGAAATAAACCGCAGGTTCACAATAATAGAATAACAATGTATTGAAAACATTTGAATGATAATGAGATAGTACAGGAAAATATTTGCAATTATATGTAGAAAATGGGATGGGAGGAGAAAATAAAAGGGCAAAAAGAAAAGCACTTCTCATGTAATGAAACTAGCATAATTTTAAACAGAAGTGGAATACTTACATAACTCCTTAACTTGATAGATTTGCTTTAATAGCCTATAGGATTTTTGTAAGTGTCAACTTACACTTGCACGATGGCTGCCGGTTCTTTGCGTATTAGGGCTGGTAATGCGTAAGATAGTGAAGCCAACTGCAAGGTGTGCTCAGGTTTTCCGAAAAAAAAGAGATGTCCTTCAGAAGAGCAGAGCGTTGACTTCAGAACTGATCAGTCCCAGAGACTGTAAACATGGCATTCCTACTCATTTCCTACCACCTGGGACTGATTTATGGAAGCTCATTCACAAGTTATTCCAATTTCCATATGTAACACTCATAAGCGCCAGGCATGCACTTTAAAGATGATTTATGGCTAAACGTAAAATGTAATCATGATCCTAGGAGCAGATGTAACCAATCTGTAGCAAGTGGACCTCATTGAGGGTGGGAGATACACATGCAGCAGTGCAGGAGTTAAGTACACGGATGAATGCGAGGGATGTTGCTTTCGTAGCACTGTAAGAACCCATGGAATATCACAGATTTAAGATTTGCTCAGCCAATAGAATTAGTCAGATTTACAAAGTGAGGTGAGAGAGGGTGGGGTTTGTACGGGTGTCCACAGGCCTGCACCCAAAGGCGCATGCCAACCTAGGCGTGAAATTACAAATTGGGTGCACTCTCCCCATTGCTGCTACAGCACACCCCTATCTATGTGCGCCTGGCACAGACTGGACAATGGACCCGATCATAAAGGGCATCCTTTATAGGATGCCGTGGCAAGCAGGCACCGAAGTGACATGCTTCATCATCGCCCGTGCTCTTCGCTGGGTGAGTGTTGCAATACTCAGCGGACCCCTGGAAAGGTGGGGCTCTTTGTAGGATATCTTTTGATCTCAGTGCCTGGTGTATATCGAACAGATGGACGGTGCCCTTTTCTGAGATGTGCCGAAGAGTGGTATACACCAGACATTAAGATTGAGCGAGGAGTATGGCCCGATGATGAAACATGCCACTTCAGTGGGTGAGAGCCAGTGCATCGTATAAAGATGCCCTTTATGACAACTTAAAATCCACCTACCTCAGCGCAGAGTTGATGAAGCAACACACTACTTTTTTGATAATTGCTCTGTTAGGGGAGGACCTACACTGGATCATCCATTTCCTCTCCTTCCCCTCTTTTTATTGATGGTTAAAACATATCGTTCCCTGACAAAAACATCCCAGTGTTGAGCTACCCATCATTACACAGAGGAATACAAAAAAGTGATGGCTGCACTGAGTTCTCTCTAATTAGATGAACATTTTGCTTGTTGACTCAACTTCCTCGTGTGGACTGGCTCCCCCTCAGGGAGGCTCCTCATTACACCTTGCTGGCATCTGTTGTCACTGTCCTCGTTATGTGACTCTGTAACAGGGTTCAATTAGCCAAGCCCTCCTCTTTCAACCAATATCGAATAGGGTGGCAAATGACCAGAATCTCCTGCTCGGACTACTGTGAGCTCGGTACCCAGTAACTCAATAAGAGGTTACCAGGGGATACAGATGTAATCTGGCCCATGGCACAAACATCAAGGTTGAGCCCTTCAGACCCTGTACTCTTAACCATTCCCTAGCTGATGACAAACTCTGCAGACAACCAGGAATGATAGATAGGAAACCAGTTTGGGTTTCCTTACGGATGGAGCAAACACCTCTCCCAAATCTGTGCTTAATTGTCCCCCTATGTATTGAAGGTCTTGGGTTAGCACCGGATTCAACAAAGATGTGTGGTCTAGAAGTAGTCTGCAACAGTGGCGGCTGGCATTACCATTTTATTTTTCATCTTTGGGGTAATTTAAGTGGGGCGCTGCTCCTCCGCTCCAACGGAGGAGCCGCCCCTGGTCTGCGATCGTTCTCCACATGTGATGAGCCTTTGAAAAAGGACAAGGAAACAAACCAGTCACCCACTAAAAATTAATTTCACCTACCAATGGTGCAATAACTTTTGGGAATATCCTCGGAGAAGAAGACAGGTCAAAACGGAGAACTCTGAACTGATAATGTTCATCTTTGAACAGAGAAGTGGTGAAAGTTGAACTGGAATGTGAAAGTAAGCACTGAGGCTATCCAGTGATGCTAAGAAATCTCCAGTGTTTATAAATGGTAGGATTGCTGGTAGAGTCAACATCTTGAATGTTACATGAGGGATAAATGGATTTATCATCTTTAAATCTAGTACTGGCCTGTAATCCCCTGACTGCTGCTGTGCAAGGAAAAGAGTGGAGTAAAACACCTATCCTCTCTGATTCTGAGGGAATAGACTTATGGCCCTTTTTCCAGCAATTTTTGGATTCTATTGATCAATGCTTGTTTTCTCTGAAGATTCTTTGGAGTGTTGCGGTAATAATCTAGTGGCAGACTTTGGAAAGTTATGCAATAGCCAGTCCGTGTCATATCCAAAACCAATTGATCTATCACTGAGATTCTCCAATATTACAAAAAAGAACATCAGATGACCCTCCTAGTGGGTGGTGAAGAGGAACCATGGCAGTGTCAAGCTTTTGGAGGTGGTGGTGGTGGTGGAATGGACACCTGGGCAGTGTCTTGAGGGGGCTGGTTAGCTGATCTAGTTTGTAAGGGAGGAACAAACATTCTTCTTACAACAAAAAACTTTCATTTTGAGGGTTGTACGGCAGAGACAATCAATTTTCTGTCTTACGCTGATTATTTCAACATATTCTCCAGTTGAGTCCCAAACAACTTTGACCCTTAAAGCCTTGCATTAATAAACTCTTCTGAGTTGCATCTGTGCTCCAGGACCTCATCCATCTCTGGCGTCTCTCAGCAATTGATGATCCAACTGCAGTTGCTGCAACACTTGGCGGGGGAGCAAACGATATATCAGATAAAAATCGCAACTCCTGCTCCAAAGTCAGCGTCACCTAAGCAGTTTGATCCAATACCTCCGCAAACTTCTGGAAATCCTTTAGCAAGGATTGGGTGATGTTACTTGCCTGAGCAAAGGCTTATGGAGAATGCAGATGCTGAATGCGAACTCTTGATAACCAGCACCACTCTCTTGTCTATAAATTCTGCTGTCACTGCCTCTTCAACAATTACTATTCCCTGTAATTCTGCTGTCACTGCCTCTTCAACAATTACTATTCCCTGTGATGATAGTCCCACCATTAGAGTATGTACCTTAAAAACTAATGGAAATTCCTCAGTGAACCCTTGAAACTGATATCTTTTAGAAAGAAACAAGGAAATGAGCACTTATCCACTTCCTTCCACTCACAGTTCATGACTTTCCTAGTGGCACTATGAAGCGGTAAAGTTTCAGCTTCTTTCTTTTGGTATTTGAAAAAGAAGTCTTCTTCTTCCTCTTGTTTGACCTCAGGAAAGCTGTTGCAAAACTTTCTTAAGCTCTGCTCCCTGAATACATTTTCCCTTCATTTCGTCTTCATCTGTAGCCTGAAATGGAGTCTCAAGACAATCCAAAAGTGGTCTTTTACCAGATGATGGGCCTTCTTGTGCTTTAAAAGCTGCTGCTACCGCCATCTTTGTCATCTTCAGGATGTCCTGCGGATGTCCCTGGTTTGAGCATTGTTCCCTCCATGCCTCAGAAGATACATCCTCTGCAGTATAATGTGTCTTGGGGGAACTCTTTCTATGTTTCTCTCATACACCAAAATCCAGCACCTTAATTTCCAGATCAGTATTTTCAAAAAAACATCCTCAGCACACAACGCAAAAAATGCCAGCTATAGCTTAACGTTTATATCCTGAGTACACTTTACGCTTTGGTGCATTGCCTAGCAACACTGGCTCCATCTTGGAAAATACTATCGACAAATATAAAAGAAAAGACAAATTTACGAACTAATTCATACCTGGTGACCAAAGAGCACTGACAGTTAAAAAACAGGAAGTGGGGTGGGTCGACTCCCTCTTTATAAGAGTAATGGGGATAAAGGCAGGAAGAGCTGCCATATTAGAGGGATGGCAAACAGTTGCATTCCAATCATCCGCTTTTTAGGTCTCGTCTAAGCAGCGCTTGCGCTGTCTCTACGAGACATGCTGTATTCAGGATATGGGCTTTAAAAGCTCCGCCCATGTTACATGTGTTGTTACTCAGAGCTGGTGAGAACTATTTCTTTCTTCAAGCTGAAGCACTCAAGACCAGTGCTCATGGTTCACAGAGCTCTGTTGTAAACAGGGCTGTAAATCTTGCTCTTATCTTGCCACATTTGCTGTGCATTCAAAGACCCAGGTCTGTTTTGGCTGCAGCTGCCTCCTCCTCCCTCCTGCTTTTGAAATGCACAGCCTGTCGTCACGGTCCCTGCCTTCCTATGGCTGCTGCTGCCTCCGTCTCAGATCTCAACAAGCATTTGCAATGCAATAGGTCTCACATTTGCAAGAGTTTGAACTATTGGCATTGTAAATGACAATGCCTTTTATGTGTTTTGAAAACCTGCAAGTGGTGCGTAAACACGCACTTTGTACTTATTGTCATTTCTTATGAGAAGCAAGGCTGGCAGTTACTGCGCCTCTTTTACTGCCAGCCTTGCTTCTCATAATCAAGGACTATAAGTACAAAGTGTGTGTTTATGCACCGTATGCAGGTTTTCAAAACACATAAATAAAAAGCATTGTCATTTACAATGCCAATAGTTCAAACTCTCACAAATGCGAGACCTATTGCATTGCAAATTCTTGTTGCTTGTTGCAGTTGATGGCCTAAGTGCAACGGGCATGCACAGACGTGTGCCTCTTGCCCACTGTGTAACAGGACTCAAGGTGCTCACCACTGAAGAGGCCCAAATAGGCTGAAAACGGTCTGGAGCTGCTTGTAATCGCTTTTGGAGAAGGCCTTGCCAGACAGTTCGGGATGGGCTGTTCACATGAGGATCAGGGTCAGTACTGATATGCATAAGGCCGGCCTTTGTCTGCAGTGGTAATGTGGACAAAAAATGATGGACTGGAATACAGTCAAGGCAATTAACAGTGACTGAGATTAATTCAACCATTCCGTTCATATATTGCTGTTTGTTGATGTTTGTAAGCAATAGCACGCTTTAATTCTTTCAGTTTCAGGTTAAAAAGCGTAATGCAATGTACAAGAAGTTAGATATGTTTATTTTAATTGTTATGAATCCTAATAAAGTATTCTTTTTTTTTGGTGTTTTAGTAGTTGGCAGTTTACCTTTCCATAGAAATGTCTGTGCCTTTCTTTACCAGAACAGGGCCTGTTGTGCTCTTTACTTGAGATCTCATGAAGGAGTAGCACCATTTTGTTGAAGGTGTTTTGTTGCAACCTTTACTGTTAGGAAGCAGATCCTATTCAGTGGGTTTTTCTTTAGGGCTTTGTGACATCACAACAATGAAAAACATAGTGTGGCCTCCCACTTCTGAGCAGTGACTAAATAGGACCTTTTTACAGAAAGTTTGCACTGGTGCAAGAACATAATTGGGTAAACCAATTTGTGCCGTTTTTGCACTCTGTAGTAGGAACTGGAAAAATAAAGTTTTGGTAAAACTTGTAATAAATAAATTTCACATTGTTTTTATGTTGTTTGCGTAAAAACAAGGAGAACATTACATTTAATATTCTTCATTGTTCAAACGTACAAAATTAGGCGTCTCTATTTAATATAACTAGCATTGGCAAAGCCAATAGGTCGCGCCTATGCATGGCTAAAAGTTAGTGGCATAGAGAAGAGTGGCGTAGAGTCGAGTGTCTAAAAGTAGAGTGGCATAGAGTGGAGTATCGTAGTGTGTCATGGAGTGTTGTAGAGATTCGTGGAGTGGCCTAGCGTGTAGTAGAGTAGAGTGGAGTGTCATGAAGTGGCATAGATTGTTGTGGAATGGTGTAAAGTGGAGTGTTGTGGAGTGGCATAGAGTGGCGTAGAGTGTAGTGGTGCAGAGTGGTGTGCAGTGTCCTGGAGGGAGCAGAGTAGAGTGGAGTATAGAGGAAGGGTGTGGAGTGGAAAGGCATAGAGTAGAGTAGAATGTGGTACAGTTGAGTTGCCTAGAGTGGAGAAGAGTGTCGTAAAGTGGAGTAGAATGCCGTAGAGTGGAGTGGCACAGAGTGTCGTAGAGCGAAGCGGTGAAGAGTAGAGTGGAGTGGCGTAGAGTAAAGTGGTGTAGAGTGGAGTAAAATGGTGTGGAATGGCGTAAAGGGAGTTGCATAAAGTGGAGTGGAGTGGCACAGAGAGTAGTAGATTGTCATAGAGTGGAGAGGAATACAGTGGTCTAGAGTGTCATAGAATGGAGTGGCATAGAGAGTTGTGGAGTGGCGTAGAATGTCAAGGAGTGGCGTAGAGTGGAGTAAAGTAGAGTAGAGTAGAATAGAGTGAAGTGGCGTAGAGTGTCATGGAGTGCTTTAGAGTGGCGTAGAGTGGAGTGGTATGGAGGGAGCAGAGTGGAGTGGAGTAGGCTGGACAAGCGTAGAGTGGAGTTGAGTGTCATACAGTAGAGTGGCATAGAGTAGAGTGTTGTACAGTGAATTGACATAGAGTGCCATAGAGAAGAGGGGAATAGAGTGTTGTAGAGTAGAGTGGAGTAGCATAGAGTGTAGTGTAGAGTCACGGAGGGAGTAGAGAATCGTAGAGTGGAGGGGCATAGAGTGGAGGAATGTAGAGTAGAGTGTTGTGGAGTGGCATAGAGTGTCATAAAGTGGAGCGGCATAGAGTGGAGTAGAGCATCATTAAGTAGAGTGGAGTGGAGTGGCGTTGAGTGAAGTAAAGTGGCATGGAGTGGTGTAGAGGGATCTTCATAGAGTGGAGTAAAGTGTTGTAGAGTAGCGTGGTGTAGAGTGGAGTAGATTGTCATAGGGTGGAGTGGCATAAAGTGGAGTACAATGTTGTAGAGTGGAGTATCGTTGAGTGGAGTGTCGTGGAGTGGAGCACTGTAGAGTGGAGTGTCGTAGAGTAGAGTGCCATAAAGTGGAGTGGCATAGCGTGTCATAGAGTGGAGTGACATAGAGTGGTGTAGAGTGGAGTGGCGTAGAGTGGCATAGTGGAGTACAGTGGAGTAGTGTGTCATTGAGTAGAGTGCAGCAAAGTGGCATGAAGTGGTGTAGAGGGAATTCCGTAGAGTGAAGTAGAGTATCATAGGGTAGCATAGGGTGGAGCAGAGTGTTGTACAGTGGAGAAGCATGGAGTGGAAATGAGTGTCATAGAGTGGAGGGGAATAGAGTGAAGTGGCATAGAGTGGGGTGGTGTACAGTAGAGTGGCGTAGAGTGGAGTAAAGTTTCATAGAGTAGAGTCGAGTGTTGTGGAGTAGAGTGGAATGGCGTAGGGTAAAGTGGAGAAAAGTGTCATAGAGTGGAGTGGCATAGAGTGGAGCAGAGTGTCATAGAGTGAAGGGGCGTAGAATGAAGTGGCATAGAGTGGAGTGGCATAGAGTGGAGTGGCATAGAGTACATAGAGTGGAGTGGAGTGTTGTGGAGTAGGAATGGCTTAGCGTAAATTAGAGAAAAGTGTTATAGAGTGGAGTGGCATAGAGTTGAGTAGAGTATTGTAGAGTATAGTGTCATAGAGTGTCATGTCGTAGAGTGCCGTAGAGTGTCCTTTCGTAGAGTGCTTGGAGTGTTGTGTTGTAGAGTGGAGTGGAGTGGCATTGAGTTGAGGGGCATAGAGTGGATGGGCGTGGAATGAAGGGGTGTAGAGTAGAGGAACTTGTAGAGTGGCATAGAGAAGAGGGGCATAGAGTGGAGTGGTGTAGAAAGAGTGGCATAGAGTGGAGTCGCGTGGAGTCGCGTGGAGTCGCGTGTCATAGAGTAGAGTGGAGTGACGTGGCGTAGAGTGGAGTGGCATGTTGAAGAGTGGAGTGACGTGTCATAGAGTGACATGTCATAGAGTGTCTATGAGTGGAGGGGCATAGAGTAGAGTGGCATGTTGTAGAGTGGAGTGGTGTGTTGTAGAGTGGGGTGGTGTGTTGTAGAGTGGTGTGGCGTAGCATAGAGTCTTGTAAAGTGCAGTGGCGTAGAGTGCAGTGGTGATGAGTGGAGTGGTGTAACATGGAGTGTCATAGAATTGAGTGGAGTGTTGTAGAGAAGAGTGGCATGTCATAGCGTGGAGTTGAGTGTCGGAGAATGGAGTCTTGTGTCATAAAGTGGCGTAGAGTGGAGGGCATAGTACTGTGTCATAGAGTGGAGCGATGGAGAGTGGAGTGGCATAGTGTGGAGTATGCATGGTGTGGTAGCACACTGCAATTACAGACAGCATACTTGCAATTGAAATGACCATTGCATTTGCAGAGACATTCAGTTTTTCTGATAGAAGTATATAGTATGTGTGGAAATGTCATCACCTAGTGTATTGATTTGTTTTGATCATAATATATTTCTTTCCACCACACTTCAGAATTACCAAAAAATTTGCTTCTTTTGTGCTTTCCTAATTCTGATATATTCTGAAATATCTGCACAGTTCATTTACTGACATCTATATTTTGTTGTGTGCTAGAAAAAAGCCTTTGCTTTCACAGCAAAATTGTCATATAAATCCTCTCACTTCGAAGTTGGAGCAAGAAAAGTAAACACCAAGCTCCCTTGGAGACAGAGCTTTACATTTGACTTTGAATGCACAGCAAATGTGATAAGATAACAACTATATTTAAAGACCTGCTGACTGAAAGTGAGCACTTGTGGAAGAATACAGCAAATAGGCTTTGCTCCACAGGAGGGACGAACTCAAGCTGGACAGCCTAAAACAAATAAAGCCAGCAATTAAAAAGCAAGCAAATGTGAGCTACAAAAGACAAACCCAATGTTAAGCATTGGGCGGAATGCATTCCCAGGGAAGCTTTCAGAATGCCTCCAAGATGATAGCAAACCAGACAGCTGCACTGTCTCGTAGGCATTGACCTAAAAATGATTATTCCTGGGCATGGGTTTCTTTGTTTTAAAACTCTGTTAAACATTTAAAAGTATTTATGGCTTATAAATGTGTTATGGAACTTTAGCAATACTTGTCCATCTCTTTCCTCCACTTTTGCCCTGGTGCAAAAAACTTTCAGTAATATTTCAAGTGATGCAGTCTGAAGCAAATTTTTGTTTCTCCAGTGAGTATGACGAGCAGCAAAATTGTGCAAAAAGGATTTGCACTGTTTTTGTACTCTTGCAGAGTTTCAGTTATCATGGCCACATAAATGCATTGTTGTAACAACCCTGCTTGGGACAGTCCATAACGTAAAACGTGTTGTAATGTGCAATGAAGAAATTGCCAAATCAATGAGCTGCAGGCCTGCACATCTGGGTTTAAATTTTGAATGCTGCTGTAATTACAAGCTTTTAAAGCCACTGAGTGCTCGAGTGTAATACAAAATCAGCTAATGTTTGCAGCAGGATTAGCACTGGAGCGTTCACAAGTGCTTGTGGTCCGTGTATTTATTATATATTCATTTCTGTGCATACAGAGGTCCATTAACTGCCTGTTCTTGGGATGTGATGTCTGCCCTGGCTGTTTGTGGGAAGGATTTGGGAGGAAATTGTGTACCTCTGTGCTCACAATTGCTGACTGGGTGTTTCCAGTTTTGCTTCCTGGAATTATGAGAACTTTCTTTAAACAACACTTGAATCGAGAAATGCAAGGAAAACATTATTTTTGGGAGGATTGCACTTTTTTCATTAAGGAATTTGTTGCTGCTCTATCATTTGTTTGGGTATAAATCTCAAATTCTAGTACAAAATGTCCCCCAATGTGCCTTATGGGGACCGGAGCTGGCCAGACCCTGTTCTTATGTTCATGATGAAACTATAGTTATCTAAGATTTAGTTGTGGTTAACCACTTTTGAATGGAAAGAGAAACTTTGAGAGTCCCCCATTTATGTTTATTCTTATGTTTATTTTGTTTGTACAGAGGACACACACAAAGTTAATTGTTTGAAAGCGCTCACCCACATGCAACAAAACTAAACAAAAAACTGGAAATTAAAAACAGTACATGTATAAAAAATCTGGAAACAGTGATTAAGTCGTGTATCAAAAGCACACACATCCCTCTCTGAACTCAATGTAACCATCTTAAATTAAACTTAAAGTCAGGAAACTCTTGAAACTTTTACAGTTTTCTTTTGTTGGGACATAAATGTCCTCATGGTAGAGCATGCCCCCTACAGTGTCCCTTTGCAGCTTGCCTCTGTAGGGTTTTGATTTGTTTGTCTCAAGACACCCATCGATAATGTATGTGTGCTAAGGGCTCTGTGAAATCGTTAGAGGACCAGAGGTGAGCTCTGCAATCTAGAGGGACACGCCTCATTTTTTAGAGTGACTAATGTCGTCTCATTGAGCCTAGAACAATCAGCAGTGACAGCAATGGATTGTAGCAGAAGGAACAAGCCTTTTTATATCTTGCCCGCAATGGGAGACTAGCGTACCAGCCTCTCCTGGTTAAAATGTTCCTTTGAACCGGTTCCGCGCTTCATCGGGATGTCACCGGTATATTTACTATGTATGGGTGACACAGAGTGGACATAGATTATTATGTTGTGGTTACTGTGAACAAGCAGGAATATATCTTGTGTCTCCTGTGTGTCTTCTGGATGTATATGGCTGACATAGTGGAGGTTAAAGATAAGCCTGCCAGACAGGGATCTGAATGGGTAGAAAACCAGGCAACATTCTCAGGTCGGTTTGAGACGCGCCCGGCTAATACAAATGGCGGTGTGAAGTTCCAGGACAGCCCCTTCGACTTTCCTGCTTTATTCCTCCTCAGCGGTGTAGTGCATGCAGTTTTGTGTATAGCCCAATCAGAAAAGACCCTTCTACTCTTGAGATATTGTTTTACAGCCCCTGAGAGGTAAGCGTCAGCTCCAGTGGTCCAAAACCTGACACCAGACCTGACCAGAAAACAGACTCAGCTTCTGAGACACACATCTGAGTCTGGAAGAACAGGAAAAATAATCAGGAGAATCCAAATCAGTGTGTCTGGGTTTTTCATTGACCTTTGCCAGGGGTCCCAACCCAGAAGAGATTGACATAGTTTTGAGCTCAAGAGTTGGGGTCTTTGACGCCTTCTGCCCTTGCCTGCTTTGACAACTGGACCATGGATGCTATGCATCCTACTGGAAGGAGCTACCTTGAGTCCCCTGAAGAAACAAGCCCTCTGACTGCTGAGGATGGGTGCTTGAGGTATCCCTGCATGAAGTATAAGCAGTCTAGAAGAGGAGGGCCTTGGACCTATGCATGAAGACCTCTACATTGCCCCACTCTCCCAAGGAGGGATCTGCACTGTCAGGCCATGTTGTCAGGTCTTCCTACCCTGGACCCCTGGAGGACACCTCAGACATCTTGAGACTCTCTGATTGCATATGGACCCTTCAGCCTCCCTCTCATCAATCCATGGACCGCATCAGAAGGTCACTGGAAATGATCAAAGGAAAGTGGCTACGAGGGCAATTCCAAAGAAGCAGCACTGGCGACTATTTGGCACTTAAGAAAATCGTAATTGGCGGTTCTGCCTCGACCCCCGATAAGATCACCAATGCAGCCCTGAGCGCCTACTCATTTGTTTGGGTGGTGGGCTTGGGCTATGGGTCTGAGGAAGATCCAAAGAAGGAGCTTTCCATCCCTGTGGCCCATGTGAGCGAGGGAGGCCTCTGCTTTCCTGTGTCCACCCAAGCTCACATTTAGAGGATGGCTCAGGAGTCAGCCTGTGCCAGGGCAGAATTTGCCCTTGAGACTGTGTAACCCAGCCAACAATGCATAGCAGGAGTGGCCCGTACTTCAAGATTTAAAGGTACAGTGTGCAATTAACATTACTGTGCCAACAATAACATTAATAGACATTGGGGCACCTGTTTTCCCTCTGCATTACAGGTGTATTATTTCAATCAAAGTACTGACTGTACAACGATTTATTGATGTGTTGTTATATGCTTAATTGTGCTCTAAGTCTCTACCTTACACCACTTCTCTGACTATGCCTTGGGCTGCTCTGCCTAGTTACCCTATGGGGCAAGTGCTAAAATGATGTACTTAGTGTACAGTTTTGGGTCCAACAGTAAGGTAAGCCCCAGGTCAACAGAAACAAAAGACACTCATTGTCACAATATGAGGGGAGTAAACCCTGATTTGCCTGGCACTCCTAAGGAATTCCCAAGATTGGTGGTAAGAGGTGACGGATCACTAGAACTCAGTTCCAGAGTACGCTGGTAGCATTTAATAAGTTCTGCTTTTTAAGCACAGCCTGCATATAAAAACGACAGATGACAGATGGGAAGAAGCAGACCTTCAGAAAATGTCCCTAGATAAGCCGAAACAGATGTATCGCGACTGGGGTTGTTAAGCACTGAGGTCTAATAGACTTTTATGAGGGACCAACACGAGACACAGTTCCTCATGGGCAATGGGAAAAGCCTGCAGAAAGTTCAGGGGAGGTGTGCATGCACGAGTCTGCCCCTGCCATGCACCCATCAAGGGTGGCCAGATCCCATTTAACTTTCCTTGCACACTTTGGCAACTGGTTTCACCAGTGATCCATTTCTGTGCACGTAAATTCCACTTTGATTGTGCAAATGTGGAAATACCGAGCACGGTTGCACTCAGTATGAAGACTGAAGGAACCCAGATTCCAGCCTCCCAGTCCCTTTGCTGATGCAAATCAGAAACAGGTTAATGTGTTGGCTCTGGAAATGAAAAGGAATTCATCGCTGTGGTTTGGTCCATCTAGACTGATGAAGCCTGATGGTAATTGATTCAAACTATTTAAGTGTCTCAGGAGGTGGGGCAGCTAACATTTGATTTCGACACAAGGTTAGAATTATGTAATTTTGCAAATTACACTCTTTTGGCATGTCATAGCCTTTAATGCAATCATTTCCAAATCTGTAGCCCATTACTTGGGCTGTGGCATGATGTAAATGAATTTCAAGGCATGTGACTTTCCACCATTCAGGCTTTGCAGATCTCGCTCCAATGTTACATCTGTTTCAGCCTGTCTTCTCCTTCCTCAAGAAAGATTTCTCCCAATAGTTTGGAACAGGATTAAGCTGAGCTCTCTTGAAGAAAAGATTCGGCAAGGGCCCAGCCAAGAATCTCGGTGGGTGTAGGTTTCCTGTTATTAAGTCCAACGCTGTGATATTTTTTAAAACGATATTTAGGACACAGTATTTCTGAAAGACAATAATTTGGTTAAAATATTCTATGTGGGGGATACACACTCCACTCTTCACGATCCATTCATTCATCACGCCATTTGGATGTGTAAATTTGATGGGACATATCTGTAGAGCGCCCTTGGACCCAGTGCTTAATTTGTGCAGGAGGCTGCATGAGTCGGGAACTAGCACTCATTTTTGGGTACCAAAACTTATTTGTCATCATCAGACTGAGATGCAGACCAAAGGAGAGAAAGGCAGAAAAGGGAGAAGAAAGGAGGAGGAGAAAGGCAGGAAAATGGTGACAAAGGGGAATGCTTGGATGAAAAAGAACCGGCAAAAGTAATTCGAGATATGAAATGTAGGGCGGTGGAAGAAAGTGGCATTGGATGGAAGCAAAACTAAGCAAACTTGGTATTCAGTAACTCCGCGAATCTGTGGTGCTTGCAGCAGACTATTAAGAAAAACATTGGGTCCCTGCATCTATATATCTACTTATTATGGGCTTGCCCAAGCCACTGAGCGTGCCTGGCGGTGATACATTTTGGGTCCAGAGCCTCATTCTGTACTGGTCTTTTTTCCTCTGTAGCTCACTGTGCAGTGCTTCCAAATGGACTGGGCAGGTGGCAGGCAGTGCAATTTAAATTACCAAAAAACTCAACAAATGAGAAAAGAGCCTATCCTCCCCATTTGGAGCAGGTCTAGCCTGGTCGAAGGCCCCTTTTTTATGCACTGGGCAGGCAGCACGTGGCTTTCTTCCACTGATGGAAACCTAAAATGTGTACTCAGGGAACTGGCTGAGGCAGGGGTTGGGGTATTTTGGCCAAAGCAGAGGGGCCATTGCTTATGGAAGCTGAAATGTTGCCTTATTATTTCAAGGATACACGTTAGGAAATGTTGCAGATGAGCAGCATTTACCAATGCAATGCCAATGTTATGAGGGCAGTTAAGGACCATTGGCTTTTAATTGGGAAAAGAGACTTGGTTGTTCCTATGTGTAAGGTCCAAGTGTCAATGGCCTCCTAGCCTGTCTACGTGACCTATTCTTTGTGTTCACATTTTAGTGACCCTCCAATCTCTTTTCTAAGTGTCAGTGATCTTGCATAAGTTTCAGTGTCCTTGCCAATGACATTGTGCCCCTGTATCCCTGTGTTTGAGTGATAGTGTTGCATTGTCAATCTCACAATATGTGTCAGGTGCATTGTCCGTGTCAGCGTACCCATGTCTCTGGCCATATGTCAGTGTCCCCATATCAGTGTTGGTGACTCCATGTTCACATGTGTCCCTTTTCCAATTTGAGTCCCTAGCTCAGTGTCCGAGCGCCAGTATCCCCATCTCAATGCCGCTGTAATTGTCCCATTGTTACCATTCCAATGTCATTGTCCCCATGTACATCCCAGTGTCGGCGCCTCTTGTATCTGTGGCTGTGTCCCGGTGGAATGTCCGTGATAGAGTCCAAGTGTCTCTGTTGATATACCTGCGTCCGAATCAGTTCACTTGTGCCAGTGGCCCATTGTCAGTGCCCTTGTGTAAATGCTCATCTTCTCTGTATTCATGTTCAAGTGTTGGTGACCCAGTGTCTGCGCCCACTTGCCACTTTCCCTGTGTCAGTGCCATCATACTGGTGCACTTGTGTCGGGCCATGTCCTAGGGGCGATTTTGATGTCGGTCGGAAAGCATTCCGACCGAATCGGTTTCGGAATGGTTTCCAACCGAATCAGATTCTGGGAGTCCGACCGACGGATTACAATAGTTCCGAACACCGTTCGGTCAGACTCCCATTGACTTCAATGGGAGCCTGTGCTCCGACCGACAACACAGGCTCCCACTGAAGAAAGGGGTGGTTGTGGAAAATCGTGCACCCTGTAGCGGGCAGCCCAAGGTGCCTGCCACACTGTGCATGGTTGGAAAGGGGGAAGCCATAGGTATACCCACCGGCCCAATTCTGAGGCCTCCGGGTGAAGGGAGGCCTGCTACGGGCCCCCAAAGTCAGATTCCGACAGCCAATCCGTGTTGGAACAACCAATTCGGAAAGGCTGTCCGAATCCGACATCCTAATCACTCAGTCGGAAACGTGGTCCATAGACCTGAACCAGTCGGCTCCGACCGACTCGGTTATTCCGAATGCCGTTTGGAACCGAGTCGGACAGTCCAAACGGTTTCCGAACATCATAATCAGTCGTTCGGAAATGTTTCCGAATCGGATTCGGACGAACAAATGCTGTTCGTAGCCTTTCCGACTGACATTGTAATCGACCCCTTAGTGTTAGTCCCACGTTTTATAGTCAACCTGTGTCAATGTCCCAGTGCTGGAGTACATTTGTCAGTGTCTAAGCACTAGGTTATGAGGAATTATCAGTTTTCCTGGGTCAGCGTCCCCTTGTCGGTATTAATGCATGTGTCCCTCTGTTTGTTTCCCTGTGTCAGAGTGCCTTTATTCGTGTAATTGTCCCTTTCCCCCCACCTTCCTATGTCCCAGTGTAAGTTCCTAGGTGTCACTTGGGATAGGAGGGGAGGATGGAAGGAACAGGAAGGATCGTTCACAGGAAGGTTCCGTCATACAACCGTTAGTATCCCAGTGACAATGTTCCCTTGTCAGTAGCCACAGGTCAGTTCTCCAGTGTTGTATTTCCCAGTCAATTCACTTGTGTTAGTGTCCCTGTGCTGTGTCACTGTCCTGCTGTTGTGTCCAAGCCTGTGTATCCTGTTGAGTATCCTAGTGTCCCTGGGCCAGTCTCCAAGTGTGCATTGCCTAGTGCCACAGTGTCAGCATCAATGTTTGTGTACAATGTCACTGTCCTCAAGTCACTGTCCCTATGTCATTGTTGGTGCCCCAGTGTCAGTGCCCTTGTGTGAATGTCGCTGTCCTCAAGTCACTATCCCCATGTCAGTGTTGGTGCCCCAGTGTCAGTGCCCTTGTGTGAATGTCGCTTTCCTCAAGTCACTATCCATGTGTCAGTGTGGGTGCCCCTGTGTCAGTGCCCTTATGTGAATGTCGCTGTCCTCAAGTCACTATCCACGTGTCAGTGTGGGTGCCCCTGTGTCAGTGCCCCGGTGTCTGCGACCAGCGTCAGTGCCCTTGTGTGAGTGTAGCTGTCCTAAAGTCACTATCCCCATGTCAGTGTTGGTGCCCCAGTGTCTGTGCCCAGCGTCAGTGCCCTTGTGTGAGTGTCACTGTCCTCAAGCCACTATCCCCGTGTCAGTGTTGGTGGCCCTGTGTCAGTGCCCCGGTGTCTGTGCCCAGTGTCAGTGCCCTTGTGTGAGTGTCGCTGTCCTAAAGTCACTATCCCCGTGTCAGTGTTGGTGCCCCTGTGTCAGTGCCCTTGTGTGAATGTCGCTGTCCTCAAGTCACTATCCCCGTGTCAGTGTTGGTGGCCCTGTGTCAGTGCCCCGGTGTCTGTGCCTAGTGTCAGTGCCCTTGTATGAGTGTCGCTGCCCTAAAGTCACTATCCCTGTGTCAGTGTTGGTGCTCCTATGTCAGTGCCCTTGTGTGAATGTCGCTGTCCTCAAGTCACTATCCCCGTGTCAATGTTGGTGCCCCTGTGTCAGTGCCCTTGTGTGAATGTCGCTGTCCTCAAGTCACTATCTACGTGTCAGTGTGGGTGCCCCTGTGTCAGTGCCCTTGTGTGAATGTCGCTGTCCTCAAGTCACTATCCCCGTGTCAGTGTTGGTGCCCCAGTGTCAGTGCCCTTGTGTGAATGTCGCTGTCCTCAAGTCACTATCCCCGTGTCAGTGTTGGTGCCCCAGTGTCAGTGCCCTTGTGTGAATGTCGCTGTCCTCAAGTCACTATCCCCGTGTCCGTGTTGGTGCCCCTGTGTCAGTGCTTTGTGTGAATGTCGGTGTCCTCAAGTCACTATCCACGTGTCAGTGTGGGTGTCCCAGTGTCAGTGCCCTTGTGTGAATGTCGCTGTTCTCAAGTCACTATCCATGTGTCAGTGTTGGTGCCCCTGTGTCCGTGTCCCAGTGTCTGTGCCCAGCGTCAGTGCCCCTGTGTGAGTGTCACTGTCCTCAAGTCACTATCCCCATGTGAGTGTTGGTGCCCCTGTGTCAGTGCCCCGGTGTCTGTGCCCAGCGTCAGTGCCCTTGTGTGAGTGTCACTGTCCTCAAGTCACTATCCCTGTTTCAGTGTTGGTGGCCCTGTGTCAGTGCCCCGGTGTCTGTGCCCAGTGTCAGTGCCCTTGTGTGAGTGTAGCTGTCCTAAAGTCACTATCCCCATGTCAGTGTTGGTGCCCCAGTGTCTGTGCCCAGCGTCAGTGCCCTTGTGTGAGTGTCACTGTCCTCAAGCCACTATCCCCGTGTCAGTGTTGGTGGCCCTGTGTCAGTGCCCCGGTGTCTGTGCCCAGTGTCAGTGCCCTTGTGTGAGTGTCGCTGTCCTAAAGTCACTATCCCCGTGTCAGTGTTGGTGCCCCTGTGTCAGTGCCCTTGTGTGAATGTCGCTGTCCTCAAGTCACTATCCCCGTGTCAGTGTTGGTGGCCCTGTGTCAGTGCCCCGGTGTCTGTGCCCAGTGTCAGTGCCCTTGTATGAGTGTCGCTGCCCTAAAGTCACTATCCCTGTGTCAGTGTTGGTGCCCCTATGTCAGTGCCCTTGTGTGAATGTCGCTGTCCTCAAGTCACTATCCCCGTGTCAATGTTGGTGCCCCTGTGTCAGTGCCCTTGTGTGAATGTCGCTGTCCTCAAGTCACTATCTACGTGTCAGTGTGGGTGCCCCTGTGTCAGTGCCCTTGTGTGAACGTCGCTGTCCTCAAGTCACTATCCCCGTGTCAGTGTTGGTGCCCCAGTGTCAGTGCCCTTGTGTGAATGTCGCTGTCCTCAAGTCACTATCCCCGTGTCAATGTTGGTGCCCCAGTGTCAGTGCCCTTGTGTGAATGTCGCTGTCCTCAAGTCACTATCCCCGTGTCCGTGTTGGTGCCCCTGTGTCAGTGCCTTGTGTGAATGTCGCTGTCCTCAAGTCACTATCCACGTGTCAGTGTGGGTGTCCCAGTGTCAGTGCCCTTGTGTGAATGTTGCTGTTCTCAAGTCACTATCCATGTGTCAGTGTTGGTGCCCCTCTGTCCGTGTCCCAGTGTCTGTGCCCAGCGTCAGTGCCCCTGTGTGAGTGTCACTGTCCTCAAGTCACTATCCCCATGTGAGTGTTGGTGCCCCTGTGTCAGTGCCCCGGTATCTGTGCCCAGCGTCAGTGCCCTTGTGTGAGTGTCACTGTCCTCAAGTCACTATCCCCGTTTCAGTGTTGGTGGCCCTGTGTCAGTGCCCCGGTGTCTGTGCCCAGTGTCAGTGCCCTTGTGTGAGTGTTGCTGTCCTAAAGTCACTATCCCCGTGTCAGTGCCCCAGTGTCAGTGCCCTTGTGTGAATGTCGCTGTCCTCAAGTCACAATCCACGTGTCAGTGTTGGTGCCCCTGTGTCAGTGTCCCAGTGTCTGTGCCCAGCGTCAGTGCCCTTGTGTGAATGTCGCTGTCCTAAAGTCTCTATCCACGTGTCAGTGTTGGTGCCCCAGTGTCAGTGCCCTTGTGTGAATATCGCTGTCCTCAAGTCACTATCCACGTGTCAGTGTTGGTGCCCCAGTGTCAGTGCCCTTGTGTGAATGTCGCTGTCCTCAAGTCACTATCCACGTGTCAGTGTTGGTGCCCCTGTGTCAGTGCCCCAGTGTCTGTGCCCAGCGTCAGTGCCCTTGTGTGAATGTCGCTGTCCTCAAGTCACTATCCCCGTGTCAGTGTTGGTGCCCCAGTGTCTGTGCCCAGAGTCAGTGCCCTTGTGTGAGTGTCACTGTCCTCAAGTCACTATCCATGTGTCAGTGTGGGTGCCCCTGTGTCAGTGCCCCGATGTCTGTGCCCAGTGTCAGTGCCATTGTGTGAATGTCGCTGTCCTAAAGTCACTGTCCCCATGTCAGTGTTGGTGCCCCTGTGTCAGTGCCCTTGTGTGAATGTCGCTGTGCTGGTTTGGTAGCTCTCTTGAGCCAGTGTCCCGATGTCAGTTTTAGTGCCCCTGTATCAGTGTCCTAGTGTCCCTCGGTCAGTCTCCTGTGTCACTACATTGTCGTAGAGTCAATGTTTGTGCCACTGTCTCCTTGCATTATGCCCATTTCAGTGTTGGCGCCCCTGTGTCAGTTTGCAGGTGTGACAGCACCTTGTGTCAGTGTCCCTCTAAAACTGTCCTGCGGCAGTGACCCAGCATTAGTGTTTGTGCCTCATGTCAGCTTTAAAGTGTTACTGTGCCTGTGCCAGTGCTGGTGTTCCTCTTCCAGTGACCCCTGTGCCAGTGTACTACTGTCGGTGGTGATCTGCCTGTGTCGATGTCCTAGTGACACATCTACATCTGTCTGTATATTACCATGGTCCATCCTATGTGAAACTGTATTATCACATTCTTTATGTTATGCTAAACTTGCATATTATCACATGCTTTATCTTATGCTAAACTTGCACTATAATCACATGCTTTATCTTATGCTAAACTTACACTGTAATCACATGCTTTATCTTATGCTAAACTTGCACTGTAATCACATGCTTTATCTTATGCTAAACTTACACTGTAATCACACGCTTTATCTTATGCTAAACTTGCAGTATTATAACATGCTTTATCTTATGCTAAACATGCACTGTAATCACATGCTTTATCTGACGCTCAACTTGCTCTAATGCTAAACTTGCACTATTATCACATGCTTTATCTTACGCTTAACTTGCACTATTATCACATGCTTTATCTTATGCTAAACATGTACTGTAATCACATGCTTTATCTGACGCTAAACTTGCTCTAATGCTAAACTTGCAATATTATCACATGCTTTACCTAATGCTAAACTTGCCCTATATTAACATGCTTTATCAAATGCTAAACTTGCACTTTTATCACATGCTTTATCCTATGCTAAACTTGCACTGTAATCACATGCTTTATCTTATGCTAAACTTGCCCTATTATAACATGCTTTATCTTATGCTAAACATGTACTGTAATCACATGCTTTATCTGACGCTAAACTTGCCCTATTATAACATGCTTTATCTAATGCTAAACTTGCACTTTTATCACATGCTTTATCCTATGCTAAACTTGCACTGTAATCACATGCTTTATCTTATGCTAAACTTGCCCTAGTATCACATGCTTTATCTTATGCTAAACTTACACTATTATCACATGATTTATCTTACGCTAAACTTGCAATATTATCACATGCTTTACCTAATGCTAAACTTGCCCTATTATAACATGCTTTATCTAATGCTAAACTTGCACTTTTATCACATGCTTTATCCTATGCTAAACTTGCACTGTAATCACATGCTTTATCTTATGCTAAACTTGCCCTAGTATCACATGCTTTATCTTATGCTAAACTTACACTATTATCACATGATTTATCTTACGCTAAACTTGCACTATTATCACATGATTTATCTTATGCTAAACTTGCAGTATTATAACATGCTTTATCTTACGCTAAACTTGCAATATTATCACATGCTTTACCTAATGCTAAACTTGCCCTATTATAACATGCTTTATCTAATGCTAAACTTGCACTTTTATCACATGCTTTATCCTATGCTAAACTTGCACTGTAATCACATGCTTTATCTTATGCTAAACTTGCCCTAGTATCACATGCTTTATCTTATGCTAAACTTACACTATTATCACATGATTTATCTTACGCTAAACTTGCAATATTATCACATGCTTTACCTAATGCTAAACTTGCCCTATTATAACATGCTTTATCTAATGCTAAACTTGCACTTTTATCACATGCTTTATCCTATGCTAAACTTGCACTGTAATCACATGCTTTATCTTATGCTAAACTTGCCCTAGTATCACATGCTTTATCTTATGCTAAACTTACACTATTATCACATGCTTTATCTTATGTTAAACTTGCACTATTGTCACATGCTTTATCTTACACTAAACTTGTAATATTATCACATGCTTTAGCTAATGCTAAACTTGTACTATTATCACATGCTTTATCTTACGCTAAAATTGCCCTATCACATGCTTTATCTAATGCTGAACTTGCACTATTATCACATGCTTTATCTTACTCTAAACTTGCACTATTATCACATGCTTTATCTAATACTAAACTTCCTCTATGCTAAACTTGCTCTATTATCACATGCTTTATCTTACTCTAAACTTGCACTATTATCATATGCTTTATCTTACACTAAACTTGCACTATTATCACATGCTTTATCTAATACTAAACTTGCTCTAATGCTAAACTTGCACTATTATCACATGCTTTATCTAATACTAAACTTCCTCTAATGCTAAACTTGCACTTTTATCATATGCTTTATCTTATGCTAAACTTACACTATTATCACATGTTTTATTTTATGCTAAACTTGCACTATTATCACATGCTTTATCTTATGCTAAACTTGCACTATTATCACATGCTTTATCTTATGCTAAACTTGCACTAGTATCACATGCTTTATCTTATGCTAAACATGCACTGTAATCACATGCTTTATCTTACGCTAAACTTGCACTATCACATGCTTTATCTTATGTTAAACTTGCACTATTGTCACATGCTTTATCTTACACTAAACTTGTAATATTATCACATGCTTTAGCTAATGCTAAACTTGTACTATTATCACATGCTTTATCTTACGCTAAAATTGCCCTATCACATGCTTTATCTAATGCTGAACTTGCACTATTATCACATGCTTTATCTTACTCTAAACTTGCACTATTATCACATGCTTTATCTAATACTAAACTTCCTCTATGCTAAACTTGCTCTATTATCACATGCTTTATCTTACTCTAAACTTGCACTATTATCATATGCTTTATCTTACACTAAACTTGCACTATTATCACATGCTTTATCTAATACTAAACTTCCTCTATGCTAAACTTGCTCTATTATCACATGCTTTATCTTACTCTAAACTTGCACTATTATCATATGCTTTATCTTACACTAAACTTGCACTATTATCACATGCTTTATCTAATACTAAACTTCCTCTATGCTAAACTTGCACTTTTATCATATGCTTTATCTTACGCTAAACTTGTACTTTAAGAAAGGCAGCATGGCGTTTGTTGATAATAAATACATGTTTAATGGGGTTGAAGGCTCACTATTGCATACATTTATAATCTATTGAGATTCGATCAAACAAGTTCTTGTGACTCAGATGTAGTTTGCATCCGTCACTAGAAGCCTAAACAGAGTGTCAAAAGATTGTAGTTCAGAAGCATGAATAAATGATGTATTTTTCTACTTATAGTATGGTACTGAAATATTTGTTTACATTTGGTGCTGTAACTTGGGTAGCCTTTCAGTATAGGTTTTTTCCAACCCCTTTGGTGATTCAAGTGAAATGCTCTGACCTTATGAAGATGTCATTGTGTTGTTCTGTGTCACTGCATGCGTCAGTTGGTGACATGAGTAACAGTGCTGCCTCCACAGCCAGGGGCGTAGCTAACAATTGTGCAGCAGGTGCAGTGGCACCGAGCTAAGGGCTGTGTGGGATCTCAGCACCTCCATTGTGATTGTTTTTCAGTTCCCAACAGGGAGCTTGTGGGCTCCTTTTCCATGCTTGCTTTAGGTACCCTGGCTCCCTTGCTGCACCACTGCCCCTGGCTACTGACTAACTACTCTGCCCACCAAAGGCACCTGGCATACTCTTATACCCTTGCAGCAACCTTACCTAGGAAGCTTCCATCAATCAGTGGACAGGCAGGAGTGATCCTAAGTGTATCTACGAGATCATAAGTACATTTTGGTCCGAACGAAAGTGTAGAGGATATTGATGCTGGCATGTTGTACTCTCATTGGACATCAAGCCTATATAAACACAAAGTGTGTCATCAAACTGCATTAGCAAGTGGCAGGAAGAAGGCAACTGAACCACAAAGAGCAGGTGACAACCCAACTTTCAACCCAATGATATCAACTGCGCAAACATGAACAGCAGACCTAAGCACCTGCATTTCTTATAAAAGCAGGCCAAAAACATGGTCTAAACCTAAATAAATGTCACTGCACCCTGCAACAAACATACCACTGTAGTTGTGAGCTCTGCCACACGCCAGTGTCCAAATGCTGTAGATTCTTTGAGAATGCATAGGCAGGACGAACTAAGTATAATCAAAAGAAGAAATGATCACCAACTAATGTGGCAGCAGCAAAAATGACTTTGCAATTATCCGCACGTGAAACAAAGGATGCCCAAACTGTGGCATTATTGCAAGATGCACAATTTCATAACCCGTCAATATACAGGGCATAGAAGAAATGACCATGTGACATGCACATTTACTGGACCACTGACATTACCCAGATCATGCTCCTCTCTGTTGAGTTGGATTAGATGAAGTGAGACATACAAGCAGCAGAAGCAGGTACACACATGTGCACACTGAGCTAATACACAGACACCAGTCATTGAGACTGCTGTAAGTCCCCGGCAGATGAGGGAAGTTTCCTGTTACTCGTGTTTGCCGCTATTCCTCACCATATTTTCCATTAATATGTTAGAATGCAGGGAGCTATGGGTGTCCAGAAAGCACTCAGCGTCAAAGGAGGATGCGGAGGAAGAGATCACCGGACCATCTGTTGCCGGGTCACTGGTCGGAGTATCCACAAGTCCACATACTCAGGTATGGAGATGTTATGGGTAAGTGTGAGAGAGATGTTAAGGGAACCCCTAGGAGGTACAAGGAGGCACCTCAAACACTGGTTCTACTAAAGCAGGGTCACTGCCATGTTCTGTAATGGGTGCTACTTGTGGTCAATGAAAATCATAGCAAGCTCCTGGTATTATTTGTGTGGTGACAGTGACCACGTCAGACAAGATTACATTAGTGGCCACCATATGGAACATTACCAGCAGCCTGAGCACCTCATTGCAGGGTTGCCATCAGTAATGTGAAAAAGGCTCTATCAATGTGGAACACCTCTACATGGTTAATACATGACAGCCACTGCTGCAATGCCTTGGGCACCAAAGTAATAATATTAGTAATAAGTCTCCCCAGTGCTGCATGATTTATCACTCAAATATCACCTTTAAATATTTTTGGGAAACCCAACCATTTATTTTCAAACATCAGCTTGTGAGTTCTGAAAATACACACATTTTCATCTCAAATACAAACTTTTCAATTCTGGGATGCGTGTATTAATTCAACCAAACCAAAGCTTCTAATTTAGTATCCTGGGCTGCACACAGGAGAGTTATTCGCGGGTAGCTCATGAGCTACTGTTGGAGAAGCCTGCTCTAGGGAGACAGGCCACCAGGAAAAGGAGCAGATGGACGAGTGAGCTAAGTTTGAAGCAGGGAAGGGGCAATGCACTAGTCACACAGCCGTGCTCTGCCTTGCCTCATCCTGTCGCTTTCATTGGATACTACATGTATACGGAATTCACCTTTAAAGTTATCTCTGGCCCCGCCTCCTCCACTGCCAACCTACCCTTCCACCCCAAGATACTAGCTTCTCGTTTCAGTCAGCTGATGACTGGAGCAATGCACCCCGGTGGTTGCCCTCAAGCAGCAAGGAATACGCCTTGGGCGAGGTGAGTACCAGGACAGTTCATTCTCAATCAGGGCTTGATGGTTTCAGGGGTGGAAGTACCAGTCCTACAGCGGCCCTGGGGCATTTGGAGGGTGAGGAGGCTGTTACAAAGGCTATTTGAGATAGATGACCATTCTGTCCCTCACGGGAGAAGTAGCCTGGTTTCCAGAGTACCTGAACAGTACAGAGGAAAGGATTCCTTCCAAGGGCCTAAGAAGCTGCTCCTCTGCTTCTGCATGGAAAAGAGAGTACACCGGGGAGAGGGGCTGGAATGGACGAGCCCCTAGCGCAGTCGTAATCTACTGTTGAGAGTGCACTAACCCTTTGAGAGCCTTACTATACCCAGTCCCAGTAACACTAACTGTCAGAGTAAGAAAAGGGTGCCCCAATGTTTCTTAGTGGCCAGTTTCAGAGGCGCAACTAGAGCCAAATTTCGGGGGGGGGGGGAGGAGGCTAATTCTGCCAGCAATAGGCTTAGTGGAGATGCAGGGGCTCTAAGAAGAGGTGAAAACACAACAAAGCCTTGTTAACAAGTAAATGGTCTTTTAAAGACCTGTGAAGTACTTGGGTGCAGCTGCAATAAGACGGTCGCCAGCCCGGGAAGCTGTCTCAGCCCTGGCTGACACACACTACGGGGTGGCTGAAGCCCTTTGAGCCCAATGGGCGTTGTGCGCCTGGCCAGTTTATTGTTGTCTGAATGTGGTCAAAAACACCCATTGGCATAAGCAAGCACGTGATTAATAGCCTAATCTTTGCAAGAAAGGGGCAAAATATACCTCGTTACAGTGTTTTAAAGTATTTTTGCAGTGTAAGTCTATTCTATCCTTGAAGTGGAACCCTATGGTTAAACCTATAACTACCTGAGGTGGGTATCATAAGGGAGGAACAAGGATCATCAGGTGATAACTGATGTCATTTCTTCCCAGGGTTCATCAGCTCATTTGCATATGAGAGCTTGCATTTCTGATGGGGACTCATGTAGTGTTCTCAAGGAGGGAACTTAAACTCTGGAAGTCTATTCCTTCTGCTACAGGGACGAATCTGTGGGAGAGGGGTCAGCAAGAGGGATCAGAGAGTGACAGGGATGGAAGTACATAAGAGGGATCAGAGAGTGATGTGGATAGCGGTACATAAGCGGGATCAGAGAGTGATGTGGATAGGGATCAATAATAGGGATCAGAGAGTGACGTGGATAGGGGTCAATAAAAGGAATTAGAGAATGACGTGGATAGAAGGTCAATAAGAGGGATCAGGGAGTGACCAGGATGGAGTTCAATAAAAGCGATCAGGGAGTGAGATGCATGGGGGACAGGGTGATCAGAGAGTGGCGTGAATGCGGGTCTGTAAGGCAGATCAGAGAGTGATGTGGATAGGGGTCAATGAAAGGGATTAGAGAATGACGTGGTTAGAAGGTCAATAAGAGGGAAACAGGGAGTGACGTGGATGAGGAACAATGGGCCCGGTTCACAAAAGTAATCTGAGACAAAATCCTAACTTTACGACTTTTGGTATTCATAAAAGGCATTTAGGAGTAGTAAAGTTAAGATTTTGTCTTAAGTTTGTCTTAAGTTTTGGTCTTAAGACAAAATCCTAACTTAAGTTTAACTTAAGACCAAAACTTAAGACAAACTTAAGACAAAATCCTAAGTTAAACTTAAGTTAAACTTAAGTTAAATTTAAGTTAGGATTTTGTCTAAAGACCAAAACTTAAGACAAACTTAAGACAAAATCCTAACTTTACTACTCCTAAAAGCCTTTTGTGAATACCGAAAGTCGTAAAGTTAGGATTTTGTCTCAGATTACTTTTGTGAATCGGGCCCAATAAGAGGGATCAGAGAGTGACTACGATGGAGTTCAATAAAAGCGATCAGGGAGTGATGTGCATGGGGGTTAGGGTGATCAGAGAGTGGCGTGAATGGGGGTCGATAAGGGAGATCAGAGAGTGACGGGGATGAGGATCACAGCTCATACAGAGAACATGCCTTAAAGTCAATGTATTGGTCAGAAGGAGAGGACGCCTCTGTAGAAAGGTGCCCCTTTTTGCATGTTTACCCCCCCACTTTTTGCCCAATATCTGATGCACTTTGACTGAGTGTGCCCTGGGTCCCTGCCAATCAGGTTCCCAGGGCCTGTGTTCTTCCCCAAAACTGTACCTTTGTTTTCACAAATTGGCACAACTCTGGCCCACATATGAGTCCCTTGTAGAAGGTACCAGTGGCACCAAGGGCCTTGTGACCAGAGAGGGTCTTTAAGGGCTGCAGCATGTATTATGCCACCCTAAGAGACCCCTCACCAAACACATACACACTGCCATTGCAGGCTGTGTGTTTTGGTGCAGACAAAACTTCAGAGTCGACATAGCACATACCCCTGTGTGCCATGCCCACCAACCACTGCCAGTGGCATAAATAAGTCACCCCTCTAGCAGGCCTCACAGCCCACAACCAACAGGGTGCGCAATCCCACAGGTGAGGGCACAGCTGCATGAGCAATGTGCACCTACAGTGTCTGTGCCATTCACAGACGTAAGTGCAGTGGAACCATATTGAGTACATGGGCTGGGAGTTTGTCATTACGAACGTCACAGCTACATGATGGCTTTACTGAATGCTAAGGAGATTGGTATCAGACTCCTCAGCATAATAAATCCACACTGATGCCAGTGTTGGATTTATTTCAAAATGCACTCAGAGAGCATCTTAGAGATGCCCCCTGAAAAACGACCAACTCACCTGAGTCCAGCTGACTGGTCTGCACCAGCCTGCCACACACAGACGTGTTTCGGACCCCCTGAGGTGGGAGCCCTTGTGCTCTCGTGGGTCAGAGGCTAAGTCTGCTTGGGGTGGAGGTGCTTCACACCTACACCCTAGCAGGAACAGCATTCAGGGCGGTGAGCCTCAAAGACTTCCTGCCCTTTCATATGCCAGCCAGGCCTCTCCAGCTAGTGGAGATGCCCGCCCCCTTGTCAAAGCCCCACTTCTGGTGGCAAGGTCGGCAGGAAAATTAGTAGTCAGGAGAGATGTGTTGCCTCTCTGCCAGGACCACCCCTAAGGTGTCTTGGACCGAGGTGACCCCCTCCTTAGGAAACTCTCCATCTTGAATGGAAGGATTTGACCCAATCAGGTTAGGGGAATGCCCTCTCCCCAAAGAGAGGGGACATTCTAAGGGTGTAGTCACCCTAAAGGCAAGTAGCCCATTGGCTACCATCTGCCAATCCCTCCAATGTCCCTAAATTCAGTATTTAGGTGCACCCATGAACCTTGTTCCTCAGATTCCTGTGACCCAAGAAGAAAAGGACGAAAAAGATGCTGTTAAGCCGACCCTGGAAGACGACTACTGATTTGGCCCCAGCCCTATTGGCCTGTCCCCTGCTCAAAGACCCTGCGAAGAAGACAACGCCTGTCCCGTGGCCAACAACTTCCAAGAACCCCATTCTTTAGCCAAGACCAAATCTCCTGAGGACAACGGCCATGTCCAGAGAGAAACTCCATCTTCAAGGATTCTGAATCCAGGCGGATCCACGGGCCCTGCCCACTCTGCACGCGATGCCCATGGCCTGAGTTCGAGTAGCTTACCTGTCCTGTGAAGTCTCCCCAGAGATCATGACCTCATCTTCCTCGGTGGCTGACCTCTTCTGGACCCCACGAAGTCGCCTGCAGCCTCAACCTGAAGGGTCTCCCTGACCGCGACTGGCTCCGGTAATGTAAATCCGACACCAAAAGGCACCCCTGCATCCTCCGCCCTTCCGACTTTGGAGTGCCCAGCCGATGGTGCCCAGGCGTTCCTCAGCTCTCCAACTTACCTGCCCAGCTGGTGTTCACCTTCATCCAGGCTCCTGGCCCGAGCCTTCAGCCTCTTTGTGCGACCGAGATTCCCCTTTGAAACGCATTGGGAGTCCGATGCTGATTTTTCACCCTGCACCTGGCTGCCCCTGTGCCGCTGGTGGTGTAGCTTTGGTGCTGCCTTGTGGCACCCATGCTGATCTTAACCCCCGGGGCCTGTGCCCTGAAACCGGGGTACTACTTACCTGCAAACAGTGTCTCTTCGAGGCACCCCCAGTCTCCATTGACTAACACCTGGCCGCCCCAGTGCCTCTGGTGGTGCAGTACCTACCTTGAACTGACGTTGCCCAGTACTTACCTGCTAATGCTTGACACTGTTATCCTCCCATAGGATTGCATTGCATGTACAAACCTACTGTATACAAAAGTCTATCTGTTTCAATTGCAAAGTTCTACTATGCTAAACTGATTTTCCAAAAGTATTTCAATTACTGTAAAGCATTTTCTACTACCTTGCAAAACAGTTCCAAACTGCATTTTAAAAGTATTGCTACTTTTAAACTGTTTCTTACCTGCAAGTGAGTTCCTCTTGGTTCTAGAAATAAAATAACAAAGTAATAACTTTTTATACAAAACAATTGGTCTTGGATTCAGTCTTTGAGCGTGTGCAATCATTTCTTGCCTGCGTGGGTACAACACATGCTTAACACTACCCTCTGATAAAGCCTTTCTGCTCGCCCACACTACCGCAAACAGAGAGTGAGGTATTATCTACTTTTACCTCTGTACGCCTCTGGGGATCCACTGGACTCTGTGCACACTATACCTTGCTTTGGTATATTCAGAGCCAGCTCCTACAGCCTCTGGGCATCCATTGGTAGGGAGGCTTGAAGAAAGAGAACTGGTTTCTTAACCAAGTGATGTCCATGAGGTGGTTAGTAGCAGGTGGTGTCTTCAGACCTTTTATAATTTTGGTACGGCGTTTCAATAGCTTTCCCGTAATAAGGGATCCACGACGATGCACATTTTTTATGTAGGGACTCAGTCTGAATTTATTGATGCTCACAACTGTTTTACAAATGGTGTAAGGATGTAGTGATGAACACTGAATGAAGAAATGCCAGGTGGGCAAGGGCAGGGGGTGTAAGACCCAAGTAGGGTGGGTTAGTTTGCAGTGGTGGCTCGCAGAGGGAGTGCTGCAGGGCAGTGGGGCGGGGTGGGGGATAGTGGACTCCGACATACGGCGGAACGGAGTAAGGTAAGTAAATAAATAAAACAATTTACCTTGCGCGCGCTGCATCGCTAACTTGGCGATGCAGCGCGCGCAAGGTAAATTGTTTTATTTCTTTATTTACTTACTTTACTCCGTTCCACCGTATGTCGGAGGTCGGAGTCCACTACCCCCCCCCCCCAACCCACCGCTCTGCAGCACTCTCTCTGCAAGCCGCCACTGTTGGTTTGTTTAGATGGTCCAGGGAGGTATGAGGCTTAATGTATGTTGGTTTGTGTAAGGACTTATATGAGTGTGGAAGGCAGTGTGGATGAGGAAGCTATATCAGGAGTTCTGTGTTGGTTAAACAATATAGCAACCTTTTGTAAAAATGCATCTGAGGCATTTAGACGCTTGACCCACAGCATCTACGTCATGATCAGTGCAATCTTTGGCTTCATTGGTCCAAGTGTGAGTAAGGTGCTTCAGACTTTCATCCTATCGAGTTCCACAAAATGAGAGAGAATTTTCCTGGGACCTCAATGACTATAAAACATTTCACACAACCCTTTTTCAACGCTGATACAATGCCAGATACCACTATGCAAGTGTTAATATTATGCACACATTTATTTGTGCTCGCTGGTCAAATATTGACAAGCGTACGAGTCTCTAAATTCAGAAACGGGAATTAGGCTTTTTAGGTGGACTGACTCCCAGGAAGCTTGGCTGTAAATTTAATATGAATATCAGTTTTAGAAAGCGGTATTCATTCTCAGGATGACTGCAGCTGAAAAGGGGACAACGCGCTGTGCGTATTCCATTGCGCACTCTGTGATCTCACATCTGCGCAGTTGTGAATTAAAATGTGCCTCAAAATGGCGAAAACCCCGAGGCCCGAACCAGTCCAATCTTAAGGGTTTTGGGGGTCCCGGGAAAGACATAATTAGGTGGCCCCTTATGAAACAAATTTGAATGTTATTAACCTTTTCTGCTAATTCAAGCCCGCGTGATGCTGATCAGTACTAAATTATAGCTTAAACTTTAGGAAGTACACACAAAAACAGCTGAAATATGGCTTGCCCGGGACCCAAAAATCCTTAAGATGACACTTGGTAGAGAGACGAAGTCAGCAGCAGAGATAGGCAGAGAGGGAGAGAGGTCTTGAAAAAGACTAGAATAGATAGAGGTCGAATAGAGGGAACATTCGCCTTCGTGGGGGCAATGGGGTTCATTGGAAGATGGGGGGCCCCCCTGGTCATTGCCTTAAAACGTCTTTGGACCTAACATTCCTTGTGCCCCCAAACCACACTACATGTGGTAATGTAACAAGACAAACTTACACAGTCAGGCTTTTTAACCCACCCACAGTGACGTTTCACCCACTTTCTTTTTCAATGTAGCCCGATGCGGAACAGCCACTCACACATTCATTAGATGGTAAAGTTCAGAATCATGCGGTGAACATGGCAAGAGCGTTAACAGCAGGGAAAGGCTGGGCCTGGACGAGAGTCAGGGGCGTTGTGAAAATAAAAGAAATTGGTAACACCACCAACATCAAAAGTGAAGTCGGACAAGGGGTGGTTTGGAACACAGGAGGCCGAAAGGTCCGCCTTTATGGGGCCACAGACGAGTGCTGACTGGGGGCGTATCTGGGAAGCTGAGGGGTCGCAGACACGAGAGCAGATTGCCAGGGCGGAGATAAGAGCTGTGCTGACGGGTTAATGGAACAAATGAGAGCGCGGATGGGGCACAGAGGACGGATAGCGCCTGGAGAAGGGCTGGTTCAAAAGGCACGCGGATTAGTGAGTTTTCTGCAGCAGTGACAGCGGGATGGACTGTGTGAACTTTAGGAAAGTGACAGTCACTCCAGATGAGGGAAGAGGGGCCTGACACCAGTCTATTTAAGGAAGAGGGAATGCGTCTGACATGAAAACCCCACAGTGCAGGAGTCGATCGGTGGCGCCTGTGATGGATTCAATCATGAGGCCAGACAGGAAAAGAGAGAGCAGCATCGGTGACGAGGCCTTTCATTGGCTGCCGAGACCAGGACTGGCCCCTGTGTTAAGGGATGCGCCTGTACATAGTTTAACCAGAGGCCAGCCAAGCCTACCTCGGTGATGGAGCAGCGAAGGCCTTTCATTGGCTGCCTCGCCAGGACTAGCCCCTGTGTTAAGAAGGGATGCGCCTGTACATAGTTTAACCAGAGGCCAGCCAAGCCTACCTCGGTGATGGAGCAGCGAAGGCCTTTCATTGGCTGCCTCGCCAGGACTGGCCCCTGTGTTAAGGGATGCGCCTGTACATGGTTTAACGAGAGGCCAGCCAAGCCTACCACAGTGATGGAGCAGCAAAGGCCTTTCATTGGCTGCCTCGCCAGGACTGGCCCCTGTGTTAAGAAGGGATGCGTCTGTAAATGGTTTAACCAGAGGCCAGCCAAGCCTACCTCGGTGATGGAGCAGCGAAGGCCTTTCATTGGCTGCCTCGCCAGGACTGGCCCCTGTGTTAAGGGATGCGCCTGTACATGGTTTAACCAGAGGCCAGCCAAGCCTACCACAGTGATGGAGCAGCAAAGGCCTTTCATTGGCTGCCTCGCCAGGACTGGCCCCTGTGTTAAGAAGGGATGCGTCTGTACATGGTTTAACCAGAGGCCAGCCAAGCCTACCTCGGTGATGGAGCAGCGAAGGCCTTTCATTGGCTGCCTCGCCAGGACTGACCCCTGTGTTAAGGGATGCGTCTGTACATGGTTTAACCAGAGGCCAGCCAAGCCTACCGCAGTGATGGAGCAGCGAAGGCCTTTCATTGGCTGCCTCGCCAGGACTGGCCCCTGTGTTAAGAAGGGATGCGTATGTAAATGGTTTAACCAGAGGCTAGCTAAGCCTACCGCAGTGATGGAACAGCGAAGGCCTTTCATTGGCTGCCTCACCAGGACTGGCCCGTGTTAAGGGATGCGCCTGTACATGGTTTAACCAGAGGCCAGCCAAGCCTACCGCAGTGATGGAGCAGCGAAGGCCTTTCATTGGCTGCCTCGCCAGGACTGGCCCCTGTGTTAAGGGATGCGCCTGTACATGGTTTAACGAGAGGCCAGCCAAGCCTACCACAGTGATGGAGCAGCAAAGGCCTTTCATTGGCTGCCTCGCCAGGACTGGCCCCTGTGTTAAGAAGGGATGCGTCTGTACATGGTTTAACCAGAGGCCAGCCAAGCCTACCTCGGTGATGGAGCAGCGAAGGCCTTTCATTGGCTGCCTCGCCAGGACTGACCCCTGTGTTAAGGGATGCGTCTGTACATGGTTTAACCAGAGGCCAGCCAAGCCTACCGCAGTGATGGAGCAGCGAAGGCCTTTCATTGGCTGCCTCGCCAGGACTGGCCCCTGTGTTAAGAAGGGATGCGTCTGTAAATGGTTTAACCAGAGGCTAGCTAAGCCTACCTCGGTGATGGAGCAGCGAAGGCCTTTCATTGGCTGCCTCGCCAGGACTGGCCCCTGTGTTAAGAAGGGATGCGCCTGTACATGGTTTATCCAGAGGCTAGCTAAGCCTACCTCAGTGATGGAGCAGCGAAGGCCTTTCATTGGCTGCCTCGCCAGGACTGGCCCCTGTGTTAAGAAGGGATGCGCCTGTACATGGTTTATCCAGAGGCCAGCCAAGCCTACCGGAGTGATGGAGCAGCGAATGGAGCCAGGCGTAAAGACAGGGGACACGGAATTACTGATTATCAACAATGTCTACAAAAAAATCATTCTCTGTATCTGTTAAACCAGTGCTTCCCAAACATTTTAGAACCACCGCCCACGTTTAACTATGACAAATGTTCGCGACCCCACTAGCTTTCAGGGACATAAGGCGGGCGATTTTTTAATGTAATAAAGCATGGTGTGGTAGCGCATTGTTATTTGCAGACAGCACATTTTGCATTGACATGGTCACTAAGATGCTTATTTACAAGCCTCTTGCGCCGCCGGTGCGTCACTTTTTCTGACGTACCGGTAGGGCATTTTGCTTCCCCATATTTACAAGGACAGGAAAAGCCACCCTGCGTAGCTTTTCCTGTCCTTGTAAATACGGCCCTTTTACACACAGAACTTTGTGTGAAAGGGGCGTTCCATGGGTGTTGCTGTGGGTGTTCCCATGCAACACCCATGGAACCTGACACATTTCCAGATTTACAAGAAATCGTAAACCTGGAAATGCGTCTGAATGCTACACCTCCCCAGGGGAGGCGTAGGGAGGCGCAATGAGGTGAAATGTAGTCATTTCTCCTCATTTTTTTCCTCTTTCTATGCGTGCTGCATTCTGCAGCACACAGGGAACGTCGAAATCACCTCTGGTGATTGTTTATGTGCAGAAAGGAATCCCTTCCAGTACATAAACAATCATTAAAAAATGACGTTTTGCAAGTTCTATGTGTGTTAATGCAGCACACATAGAAGTAACAAATTGCCATTTCAGATTGTTTTTGTGCAGGAAGGGACACATTCCCGCACATAAACAATCATCCCCGTGATGGAGGCATCCTTGCACCATGGTGCAAGGGTGCCTGCATCGGCGCATGGTAGCAAATTGTGCGCCAGCACAGGGGAGAGCAAAGGGATCCGTCATATCGTTGTAGATATGATGCATCCCTGTGCTTTGAAAGTGCTGCAGCGTAGCACAGCCATAGGGCTTGCGGTGCCGCTCTGTGGCACTTTCTTGTAAATGAGGCCCAAAATTTGCACAGACATAGAGTTTTATAGATAAAGCTATATTGCACACACATTATAGTGTGTGGAGTAAGTGTCTTCATTTGTTCTGATCGTACTAAAATCTTTGTTTCCATCACACTTCAGAATTACAAAACAATTTGCTTCATTTTGCTTTCCTAACTGCTGAATGTGTACAGTTCACTTGCAGGAATTTACATTTTGTTGTGTGTTAGGGAAAAATAACATCCTCCAGCTTTCCTTTCACTCCAGCAGGACTGTGACATAATTCACTTTTTCTTTCTCTGACTGCAAAGTGAGAGGAGTTCATTAACACCAGTCTCTTGTTAATTAATAGGCAGCTGAAGACATAGCCGGACAATTGACCTCTGTCTTTGAAGTGCAGCAAATGTGACACAATAAATATAGAATTTAAAGTGATCTTTATATATTGCCCGGACTCTGGTGACTCACCAAAAATCAGCTTCGTGACCCACAGTTTGGGAAACACTGTTTTAAACACATATGCGGTGGTGGATAACTGAGTACTTTACACAGCACTATGAATGAAGGTGTCTCTAGGCCACTGTAACAGATCTCATGAAATTTATCTCAATGGTACTCAGTTTTTAGGTCTCGCCCTGAAAGCCAGCGCTTCAGCGCTGGCTCTGGGCGAGACATTTAGTCAGTGGACTTTCGGAAATGCGACCACAGCTTTTTGTGTGGCATTCTGCGTGCGGTTACGTGCACATGCACGCGCGCAGCTGCCATCTGGGTTTCCTATCTCTTCCTCATCATGGCTCATTAACTCTCTGGACTCTGATGTTTCAATCGCAGCAGCAGCTCACATTACCAACTGACGGCCCTGGACTACAGTCACATGAAAAACAACAGCGATTAGCATTGAAATGCAAGCTTTTTTTGTCTAGTTAGAAATATTGCTTCGGTGGGTTGATTTCACCTTATATCGCTATTTGTTTTATATTGGGAGTCACAGCCTAATTACCAGTATTTTTGTCTCACTCTGTTTTTTTATTTTTATATTTATTTGCGCAAAGCACAAAGCTATATTTAAGGGTACTTTTTCTGCGTCACTTCTTCACTCTATTTAAACTCCACACCCCCCACTCTTATTGTCTCTCTCCTTCTCTCTCTCTCTCCCCTCTCTAAGTCTCTCTACTTAATTAACTCTCCCCTCTCTATCTTTTTTAGCCTTTCATTCTCTCTCACCCCTTTATCTGTTTCTCTTTCAAACTCCTTCATTCACTCTCTCTCCCCTTCTTTCTCTCTCTCTATCCAGCTCCACTCTTTATTCTATGTACACCCTTTCTCTCTCTTTCTCTCTCACCACCCTCTCTAATTGGGCATTATATCTTCACTCTATCTCTCACTCAGCATCACCACAGCATCACTCAGCGCAACCACAGCATCAATCAGAGCCAGCACAGCATCACTCAGCACCAACACAACATCTCTCAACGCCATCACAGCATCACTCAGTGCAACCACAGCATCACTCAGTGCAACCACAGCATTACTCAGCATAACCACAGCATCACTTAGCGCCACAACAGCATCACTCAGCGCCACCACAGCAGTACTCAGCAGCACCACAACATCACTCCGCGCCACCACAGCATCACTCAGCACCACCATAGCTTCACTCAGCGACACCACATCATCACTCAGGGCCAACACTGCATCACTCAGCACCACCACAGGATGACTCGGCACCACCACAGGATGACTCGGCACCACCACAGGATGACTCGGCACTACCACAGCATCGCTCGGCACCACCACAGCATCGCTCGGCACAACCACAGCATCGCTCGGCACCACCACAGCATCGCTCAGCACCACCACAGCATCGCTCAGCGCCACCACAGCATCACTCAGCGCCACCACAGCATCACTCAGTGCCACCACAGCATCACTCAGCGCCACCACAGCATCACTCAGCACCACTACAGCATCACTCAGCGCCACCACAGCAGCACGCAGTGCCACCACAGCATCACTCAGTGCCACCACAGCGTCACTCAGCGTCACCACAGCGTCACTCAGGGCCACCACAGCGTCACTCAGGGCCACCACAGCATCACTCAGCGCCACCACAGCATCGCTCAGCAGCACCACAGCATCGCTCAGCATCACCACAGCATCGCTCAGCACCACCACAGCATCGCTCAGCACCACCACAGCATCGCTCAGCACCACCACAGCATCGCTCAGGGCCACCACAGCATCACTCAGCGCCAAGACAATATCACTCAGCACCACCACAGCATCACTCAGCACCACAGCAGTATCACTAAGCAAGACCTGAGTATAATTCAGCATCACCTCAGCATCGTCTCCGCAACAGTCACCACCACTACCACCTCAGCATCACTCAGCACCACCTCAGCCTCCTCTCGGAATCTGGCATCTGTTGATTCCCCCCTAGCGTCTGGCCGCTGCTAGTGTTATAATACAGGTACTAGTTCCCAACCTTCACCCTCCGATTGTTTATGCCCCCTCAAAAAAAAAAGCTTTAACAAACAACCATTGCAATAGGCAGAAACAAGTTGCCAGCATTGCAAGAACAAAAGAAAAATGATGAAATTTTTTATTGTAAATACTTTTTTAAATATGGTCGTTCAGTTTTACATAATGCCTTCTTGGTCCTATATAAAGTAACAAAAATGCTTCTGACACTTTTTTATTATAACTTTTCAGCATGCTGCACAGCAGCCACACTTCTCTACAGCACAGCTTGAAGACATTGGCAAAGTCAATAGCTCTGGCTAAACACTTATAAGGCCCCAAAGGCGAGACCTATTGGCTATGCCAATGCTTGTTCAATCTTGCAAGGATGAGAGATTGAGTCGCCCTGCTGGGAGTTAAACTTGCCGCTTCATGGTCTCTCAGCGACTACTTGCTTCACTGAGCTATTCTGCCAGTTTGAGCAAGCATGTGTGTGTTTGTCTGTGTGAATCCATGTATGTATCATGGTCATTACATGAGATGTACGGGCAATTCCTTTCCAAGCCCTACAGCAGCTTGGAAGTGTCGGAAGAGGAGATAGGACACATGTCCTGAGGATGCAATGGAAGCCATCGATTGCCTCATCCTCTTGTTGCCATGCCTGGTGCAGTTTGAAACTTTCAAAGTCGGGGTTCAGTTGCGCATCAAAATACGCATGTAGGGCTGTTTCCACGACCTCGTATTCTGCTTCTGTACCTTTTGCCGGGAGCTTTTCGAACAGCTGATATATCTCTTCACCCCCATAGTGTAGTAGGAGTGAGCGCTTCACTGTGCCATTCGTTTTGCATGCCACACATGCAAGGGGTACCCAAAGGGCACAAGCTCAAAATGAATCAGGTGTAACATGCCCATGACAATTAACAACCACACATAGCATAAGGTTGCAAAGAAACGTAGCAATTTGGTCCAATAATGAAGAACCCACAGGCAAACTCAGTGCAATGATGAGTTTGATTTACTAAAGGTTGCGCTCGCACAAAGTAACACACTTTAGCGCTGCACCCACAGATCTTTACAATGGTTATTACATTGATGCTGCATTTTACTTTGCATTGTGTAACGATGTTGCATTGTGTAACAATGTTAATAAACAAGAGCTGAAGGAAAAAGGGAACATGCAAGCAAGAAGCAGATGAAAAACCAAACCTGGTCGCCAAGGGCATAGACCATAGAGCAAGCCTGACAAGGTAACCCGCTGCAGCCATCATGTCACCCTTGGACCTTTCTCAATTATTGCTTACATTATGAAGGGGAGACTTTTTCCATAAAATCCGCAAGAAATATGTTTTTAGGCAGAAGGACAACATATGGACGGCGACTTTGCAAACAAAACAATTTTGAATCTTCAGTGGGTGAATGCGCATCGGTATTAATGCAAAAGTTGGCCATATGTATTTGTTGGTCGTGATGAAAAACTGTGGAGCTATTCCAAGGCAGTATCAGTCAGGAGAGTGGTCGCGCGTGTAGGGTCCTCAATAGTAGAGATCGAGACCTTATACTACAGGCGGCACGTGAGAAAGCCCCTTTCCAAAAGGACAATGCACGCATCTCGATATTTCCGGATTACACTCTCCAGGTTCAAAAGCAGAGAGCTGCATACCAGGGAGTCAAGAAACACATGCAGAGTATAAATCTGAAATACGCACTCCTCTACCCTGCCCGGATCAAAATCCTGCACAACCAAAAAAGTCATTTTCTCCACACTCCAAGCGAGGCATTGGAGTGGTTGGAGCATACGATCCCGGATTTCCATATCGACTCGGCCCAGCGTAGTGGTGAGGACCCGCACCCCAGAGGGCGGTCGCAGCAGCAAAGGCGCAGGAGGACCAAGACACAGGAGGGCGACCCCACACCACCGTCGGCACAAGTATTAGAGGGCCAGCGACGGGCCATAATATCTGCAGCCACTTTTCATGAATACAGAACAATCACAGATGAGGAACTCTCTGCAGCGGATACAGTACACTCAGAGCCGGACGCCAGCCGGTTGCTTTTCTTCTCCATATCTTCACAAACAATTACTGATCTGCTTAATTGATTACTATGCTCTGTCCGCTATGGTGCCCTCTGCAGAGTGAATGGGTGATTTCTGGCAAGCTATGCAGGATTTACTGGTGTCTGGGTTGGTGGTGCTTCTGTGGACCTCCGGATGGCCTCTAATGTTTTTTTCTGAGGAGGGGGCGGGGGCGGCTGTCCGGGTTGGGCAGAGGACTGTGCTGGAAGACCCTGAGGTCCGGCGAGTGCCGGCTGGTTACCATTTTGGCCGACTGGACATAGACAATGATGAGGTACTTTATATGGGCCTTTGGTAAACTGATTTGTACTGTGGTCTGTGTCATAGATCTTTGTTAACGGGCGGGATTCGGACGGGTACCCGGGTCGGGGGCTGATGCTTTTTCACTGAATTGCCTATGGGGCTTGTTCAGCTCTCACATTACTGTGTTACCACCATGACCCCCATTGCAATAGCACAATGTTTGCTTGTAGAATTGCTAGTGTTTATGTTTGGTTTTGTTTATGTTAATTGGTCGAACACAGTTTTGAAGTTGGACCGTGTGTTGGGTAGTTTAAGTGGGCAGCTGACGTGTACTGGTGGGTTATCTAGTGGGCGGGATATCTCATTAATGCAATGTTACGGCAATGCTAATGCATAATGTACAGCAATATACTTGTCTTACCTTGAATGTACGGGGCATGGGCTCTCCACATAAACGTCATAGAATACATGCTCAATTAGTTAGACGTAAAACACAGATAGCCTTCCAACAGGAAACGCATATGACTGCTTTAGAAATGTCCAGGTTACAGAAATAGTGGAGGGAACAAATATACAGCACGGTTTATTCTGCTTTTGCCCGAGGGGTGACAGTCTGGATACGCTCAGGAGTACCATTCGTAGTGCAGGAACAGCGCATTGACAAAGAAGGTAGATTTGTGCTATTGCGAGGTGAGTTGGACGGCAGTCCCGTGGTGCTGGGTGGTCTATACACCCCAAATACAGATCAGGAGCCATTCTACAGTCGGGTGAATACAGTGCTAGCGAACTGGACCGATCACCCATGGATACTAGGGAGAGACTATAATGCGGTACTAGATGTAGTACTGGACCGTTCACATCCCCCCCTAGATGGGGCTCATACCAAACGACTGGCAGCTTCACTGAATAATTGGTCACAGGGCTGGTCTCTTATGAAGGTGTGGCAAAATCACAATAAGGGGATGCGGGAGTACTCTTATTACTCGTCAGTACACAACTTACACACCAGAACTGATCATGTATTTTGCAGTGCATCACTTATAACGCAAACTATACGCTCCACCTATGTGGGTAAAACAATCTCTGATCATAGTGCGATGGAAATGACATTCGAATGGGGTCGTGTCCTTCCTCCAGTGCCTACATGGAGGCTGAATCCATTGCATTTGGAGGACGGATTATTCAGGGACACACTAGCCACTACCATCACACACTACTTTATAGAAAATACGGGCACAGCAGCGAGCACCGCGACAGAATGGGAAGCATTTAAGGTGGTGATCCGGGGTGCAGCTATCAATGCTGTCACTGGATCTCGTCATCAGACTAACAGAGAACTATGCCAAGTAGAGGACCAGTTACGTGCCCTAGAGGCACGAGCGGCTCTGGATCTGGCGGAGATGCCGGCACTGCAAGATGCTCGTATTAAATATGCAGAGTTATTGGAACAGTTGCGGATTATTGACTACCGCTCATATACACAGAGAATACATGTAGAAGCGGCCTGTCCTGGTACGCTCTTGGCACGTATTATTAGGGATGCTCCTCCACCTACACCAATTGTAGAAATAATCACTCCATTCAATATGCGTGTTAACTCTCAGGCGGAAATAAACAATACTTTCTATCACCACTACCAGGTCCTGTATAGGGCCCCGCACCGGGCAGACCCCCTCAAATTGCACTCCTTCTTAAGCAAAGTACACCTACCCGGAATCACTGATGAAGTCAGGGAAACGCTTGCTAGTCCCATATCGATTCATGAAATACACGCAGCAATAAAGAGTCTTCCCAAAAACAAAACTCCTGGGTTAGACGGACTCCCTGTGGAGTTCTATGCTACCTACGCACAGCAGCTGGCCCCACACCTTAAAAAACTATACAAGGTGATTTACGATACAGGTACCCTGCCACCTTCATCAGCACAGGCGCTGATCACTTCCCTTCCTAAACCAGGTTGCGATCCCTCAACACTAAATGCATACCGACCGCTATCACTATTGAACACTGAATATAAGATCCTTAGCAAAATTCTGGCAACTAGGCTGACGCCACTCTTGACGGGCTTAATACATATTGACCAATGCGGATTTATACCTGCACGCAACACTTCTCTCAATATACGCAGGCTTTGCTCTATACTATTCTACTGTTCTGGCAACCTATCAAATGCTGGGTGCCTGTCATTGGATGTCACTCAAGCATTCGATAGACTAAGCTGGGAATATATGTTAGCCACACTGCAGAAATTCGGTATCCCCTCGGATTACATTCAGTGGGTGCAGGCGCTATATCATCTTCCCACCGCTAGAGTGCGTACGGGGCTGCATATCTCCAAACCTCTAGACATACAGAGAGGCACAAGGCAGGGTTGTCCCCTTTCGCCCCTGTTGTTTGCGTTAGCAATGGAGCCACTAGCTTGTAGGATCCGATCAGAGGCAATTGACTGGGGCGTCTCCATATCTAATACACTTCATGCTATCTCTTTATATGCCGATGACATTATACTCTACGTCCGCAATTTGCAGGAAAATGTCCGGACTGCGGCGCTGGCTTTTCGACAGTTTGAAGCCGTTGCGGGTCTGGCTATTAATTATGATAAATCCTGTGCGTTCTTTTTTAATGACACGACAGATGCTTTAGAGATCCTTTTCGGCACTCATCACATTGCATTAGCCCATTCCACTTTCATACTTGGGAATACAAGTGTACCGGACCACACAAGATATTATTGACGGGAACCTCCAGAGGGCGATTACATCTTTGAGGTTGCAAGTAGCATTCTGGACGTCCCTGCCCATATCGGTTGCAGGCAGGCTCGCGATCTCCAAGATGGGGGTCCTGCCGCGGCTGCTATATCTCTTTACTAATTTACCAGTGAGGTTCCCAGCCACTATTTTTCAAACTCTGAATACACTATTGACTAGTTTAATTTGGGGTGTAGGCCGACTTCGGCTGAGCTTGAAAAAATTGCAACTCCCGTCGAACGCGGGTGGATTAGGAGCGCCTGACTTCTATGCTTACTGTTTGGCTGCACAGATTCAATGGCTGTCTTACTGGCCAAAATGTAGGTGAAATTGTATACACACCACAAATGCTGGCACAGGGCAGACTGCACCGCTGGCTATGCCCGAATGCCGAGCCCCCCCCCCCTACATCTAACATGTTGCTTAGGACAGCACTGGATTACTGGAAAAGAGCGCTCCGATATACGGCAGGTGTTCCTGCATATGCACCCAATATCCCATTATTGGGTATCCCCACGAACACTGGGACGTTAACAACACGACAATTGGATCCTTGGGCACAAGTCGGGGTGGACACAGTGGGCGATTTGTTTGGGGGTGGAACGTTACTCTCACATACTGATTTTGTTAATGAACGGGGAGTACCAGATATACTGTTTTTGACACATGCTAGCCTAACAGCCTACGTAAAGAAAAAATTGACCCCCCCGGGAACAGAACCCCCTAAAAATGAACTACTTCACCTGATGTATCTTATGGGAACAGGTAGCCACCTTACACGCTGGTTGTATCGCGGAACACGTACGCACCAACCGTCCCCTCTGGCTGCTGTGCGTGGTAAATGGGAACAAGACTTTGCTCGACTTTGTCGGATAGGGAATGGACCACTATATTGGAATACCCGAAATGTGTGTCCCGTAATACTCGTTTTAAATTAATTCAATATATGGTTACCCAGCGCGCTTACCTAACGCCACACAGCATTAACACCATATATCCTGGCGCTAATGCCCTATGTCTTAGATGTTCCGACCAAGATGCCGACTTGCTACACATGTTATGGACCTGCAGCAAATTACGGGGGTACTGGGAGGAGATAGCACAAATACTGACAGAGACACTGGGCGACATGGGGCTCCAAATGATAGAAGTTTATATTCTAGCATTGTATAAAAGACGGAAGGGTGGCAAAGTTCAAGCTAAATTTATGGACCTGGCCTTATTGTTGGCCAAACGGGGCATAACTTTAGGTGCAAATCCCCAATAGCCCCCACATTTCTGACCTGGAGGGACGAGATTGTTAAATGGGGACTGGCGGAAAGTGTGGCCATTCGTGCTGAGGAAAAAAGGGGTCTACGGAAAAATCCCATAGCCATGAACTGGGACACTATTTTGGAATCTTTTAAGGCGGCTGATGTCATAACTCCTGGAAATGCATAAGCCGGATCACATAAACTATTGACCACATATGGAAAGTGCGCATAGCGGAGCTTCCTGTATTTCTCTGTCTGGTGGGTTCCTCTTAAAATAAGTCGTACAGCAGCAATGCTGTCCATAGAACATGTTCTACTGTATTGTTAGGATGTCTTGCTGTTTATTCCTTATTTTTGTTTTTCACTTTGTTTACTTCAGGTACCGTCAGCAGGGGGGGTGAGGGGGTTGTTTCAAAGTTTATTAGTTACAAGAAAAACGCTTTTCCCACAAGGTAATCTTGCTGCTATCCAAGCGGGGATGACAATAAAGGTTTCAGCAAGAGGGCAAGAACAATTGTTCACCGGATTTCAAGAACTATAGAGTTACTTGAGCTACTATTCTGATGAGCATTGCCATATTGTTTAGATTTTATGATTACTTATCTGAATCTGTTGTATAACTGTATTCTTTGTCACTATGTGGAAAAAGAATAACATTTGTTTAAAAAAAGAGTGGTCGTGCGTGTGCCTCCGTGAGATCACGTGATCTACTGGGTCATACGCTGCTGGGACTAGGTTTAAGAAGATCAAGATGTGCCAGGGAGGCATCACCACTGTTCTTTTAATTTGCCTTTTAATTTGTTATCCATGATGCAATAATAATAGACACGCCACGTTTGTGCAGAGAATGAATGGAATCGCAAAAGATCACTCAGCGTGTCAGTTGGCAAGGCTTAGGTAAGTGAGTGATACTGTGGTTGTGTAACTACTACAGCAGCAGGAGGTTCCTCACTCCACGTTTCACTTGTGAGAATGCCCCATTGTCAAAAGGGCCCTTCTGGTTCTGCACCTTGGTTTTGCTACTTATTGTGTTGACATTTTTTCTTGAAAATAAAAAAAAGGGAAAAGCTAGAACACTTATTTAATGCAGGGAATCTTGGTCATCTTGGTGATTTGCATTTGTTGAACAACTTTGGGAAAAACATGTCCTCATGGTTTTGCTTGGCATAAGCATGGGTGCACGCCAACATTTGTGCAGGGGCCACAAAGTAAGGTCTGCGGTGTGTCCGAGGGCCGCACTGATGCCAGCAGGGTGGGGGTAGGGAGTCTGGGTGGGTCAGGTATTGTGTAAGGAGGGCTAAAAATAAATAAATAAACAGGCAAGCATTTATTTGCATGTTAATAAATGCTTGCCTGTTTATTTAACATGTGTTTTCTGAATATTAGTGTTCAACAACTAAACAGTAGCCTGTGCTGCTGTTCACCAGGGGGGCTGCATGTGAAGGTCAAGAGGGCCTCAAGTGGCCCCTGGGCCATACTTTGAGTATCACTGGCATAAGGTATGCCAACAGTGCAAAACCCCTCAGAGAAAGCATGGCAACTCAAATGACAACCCTGATTGATTTTGGAAGTGGTTCTGTGGTCCAGCACTAGAAGGCTGCAGATTCTCTGCTGAGGGCTACATAGGTGAGGAGGTTTTAGTCCTGTGTCTGGTGATTGCTGTGTGCTTTGGAACAGTCTTATGTGTGGTTTTGTGTGCTCTGTGGTCTCTCACTGCAGGTGGATGGCCTTGGCAAGGACATGGTTGACAATGGATCCAATGTTGTCTCACTCAACAGCTGGGCATGGATGGGAAGTGAAAGGATGGTGGAGAAAGGCGTCCCTTCGAAGTGCAAAGACACATCCCTTGTGCCAGCTGGATGCTGTGCTTGGACAGGGTCGTGCATTGTTGCACTGTGGAATCATGACAGTGCTATTGTGTTTAGTCTCATATAAACCTGCTGTTTCTGATCTTACTGTGCAACGGTGTGTGGCAGCAGTGGCCGAACACAGCTGCTTTTAACAGCCCTCGTGCGAGGGAGTGAAATGCGTCAGGTAATCACAAAAGGTACAAGGTCCGATCAAACCAGGCGCTATTTTACAAGACAAAGAAGCAGTCGTATCTAGTGCCGCGTGGCAGGCATTTTCTCCTGCAAGGCACCAGAAATGTGATCTGGCAAGCGCTAGCGAGATTTGGCGCCCCCTAGTGTGATTTCCTAACGCAGGCGGTTGTGAGCGGTCTCGGTCAGAGCGTTGCTTCTCGAGTAGATTTTCTACTCCAACAGCAACAAACTCAACTTGAATGGGCGCGCGCTCTTGCACACTGCATGGTGTTGTTCATTCGGATTTTTCATCGCTGTTCGTGGTATTGGTGCTAGATTGTAGCAAGACATACATAATTTCCGCCAGTTGGTGAAACTCTGCAGAATCTCGCTGAGTTTTTATGTAACTTCGCGGAATTATGCAGAGTAAAACTCTGCATGTTTCACCCACCCCTCCAAACCAACAACCCCACAACCACGCTACAGTGTCACCACAAAAAAAATGTCCAACTTATTCACCCACTTGCGTTGCGTAGTCAAACCCTTATTGTTAGATTATTGAATGTTGTTTTTGGTTTTACTGGTTTTCTTTGTTATTTCAAGCTGTTGTTGATCTCCACCTGTACTGATATACCTCATTATATTGCTTTTGTACCATCTGAGCGACAACAGTGTACTGATTACTGTCTGTACTCACTATTTAGTAAATTAACTTAACTGGCCCATTTTACTCTTAGGGCCTCATCTACAAGAAAATGATGCAGCGTGGCGCCGCAAGCCATTTAGCTGTGCCGTGCTGCGTCATTTTCAGAGCAAAGGGATGCGTCGTATTAACAACAAAACAACGCATTCCTGTGCTCTCCCCAGCGCTGGCGCACAAATGACTGCCATGCACCAGCGCAGGCACCCTTACTTCATTTTGCAAGGGTGCCTGTGCTGCGGGGATGATTGTTTTTGTGCAGGAAGGGACACCTTCCTGCACAAAAACAATAATTAATGGCATTTTCCCATTTCTATGCATGCTGCAGAATGTAGCGCACATAGAAAGAGGTAAAAACGAGGAGAAATACAAGTATTTCTCCTTGTTGCACCATTTCTATGCCATTTCCAGTTTTACAAAATGTTATAAATCTGGGAATGTATCAAGTTCCAAGGATGTTGCGTGGGAACACCCACTGCAACACCCATGGAACGCCCCTTTCACTCATAGTAATGCGTATAAAGGGGCCATATTTAGAAGGCCATGAAAAGTCAAGCAGGGTCACTTTACGTGGCCTTGTAAATATGGCCAAGCACATTGCGCCGCCCGTGCGTCAAAAAAAGTGATGTACCAGCAGTGTAATGGGCTTGCAAATGAGGCGCTTAGTTGTTAGTCAAGAACAATGGTCAGGGCCGGCTTTAGCGCTGGTGATGCCCGGTGTGACAATCTTGGTTGGCCCACCCTAATGACCTCCTTCTCCACGGATTCCCTCACAACCACCCTCCAACTGTGCACTTCATCTCTCCATAGCCCCTCTGTCACAGATATTTCATTTGTTTTATAGCACCACTCATACCAGGGTAGGGTGGTAGAGCATTTTACATCACACACACAGCTGCTGACATTTAGGAAGGAGCTGAAAACCTAGCTGTTTACCATATAGGCCAATACATACTCTGGAAGTCAGAGTGGTGGACAATAGCAACCTAGCGAGAGTACCCATCTCTGCACCTACCCATGACACTCACTCCGACCCCTCTCTAACCGGACTCCTAATTAACTGCCGCTCAGCAGTAAAGCATGCCTCTGATGTCGCCGAACTCATCCCGAGCCAAAAATCGGACTTAGCGATCCTGACTGAATCTTGGCTCAAGGAATCCTCATCGCCCTACCTAGACCTCTTAGTCCCGCCCAATTACAACATCGTAAGGCTGGACAGGCATTCAAAGAAAAAAGGGGGAGGCATCGCCTGCATCTACTTACCTCCTTGTTACTGAACTTTCGGCGGACCCTACAGACTCCTACGAATACCTCGCACTCTCCATTTGCAACAACACCTCCCACCTATGCAGACTACACATCTTTTACCACCCCCTAGGCAAGAATGACACCTTCACTGACCACCTCATGGAAATCATCACAGCCAAGGTTTCCCCTAACTCTAATGACATTTTCCTTGGCGACTTCAACTTGCATTGGAACGATCCCAAGGACCCTCAGGTCAACGCCATCAGAGACTTCTTGGCCGATCAAGCCCTTACCCAAGCCTACTCTCTCCCTACTCACGTGAAAGGCGCCACCCTAGACTGGATCATCGCTAAGGAATCAGCGGTCAAACTTATCTCTATTGACCCATGTGATTGGTCTGACCACCACGCTATCACCTTCCTCCTGCCTAGCACCCGCAAGACATGGACACCACAACCCGTGATTCCCAAACGATGGGTTAGAGACACCAAAAACCTTGATCACGGGAAACTGGCTGCGCGCTGTGAGTCCGACCTCCCCCCCCCCCCAGTGCACTTCGGTCAACAACCTCAGGGATCATTATTCCTCAACTATATCCGACATTCTTGATGACCTTGCTCCGCTAAAACTAAAAAGAACCCAGATGAAAGACAGGAATCCCTGGTTCAACGGATCCCTCAACAAGGAGAGGAGATCCCTTCGACAGACTGAACGAAACTGGAAACAGCTCCCGTCAGCAGCCCATCTAAAACTTCTCTGCCAGGCCAGAAATGCCTACAATAGGAAAATCCTCAACTCTAAAAAAGAATTCTTCAGAACAGAACTTGAGAACGCCAAGAATAGACCTCGCAAGCTATTTGATTTGGTCAAACACCAATCCAACAAACTAGCAAAAACCTCCAAAGAAACGCCTAAACCCCTAATATCATGCGAGGAATTTTCATCCTTCTTCTGCGACAAAATCTCTGCCCTAGGAAACGAACTTATGTCCGCAACTCACCAACAAAATCTGTCGGCTCTACCTCTTCTCTCCGCGCTGTCCTCCCAAACTTCACCCCAAAAACCAAGCGCACTGGTCCAACTTTAAAGTCAATGACGAACACTCTATCTCGAGAATTCTAGCCTCCTTAAACCCGAACAATCACTTCAATGATCCTCTCCCCTCTAACTGCCTAGCTGCCGCCTCTCAGGCTATCTTCCCTTCCTGGACTGCAATAATCAACGCTTCCCTCCTACAGGGTTCGATACCTGATTCTCTTAAAGCTGGCCAAGTTGTCCCCATCTTAAAAAAACCTACGCTGGATCCTGCTTCCGCCGACAACTATACACCCATATCAAACATCCCTCTCCTAGCCAAAGTTCTGGAGAAATGTGTGCAACAGCAGCTGAGCCTACACATCACCAACTTCCACCTTCTAGATGACTTCCAATCCGGGTTCAGACCTGGACACAGCACTGAAACCACCCTCCTCCACATCGTGGATGATGCCCTCCAAGCCCTCGACCAAGGCAAAACCTGTCTCCTAATCCTCCTAGACCTATCGTCGGCATTCGATATGGTTAACCACGAAATACTCCTTGAACGCCTCAAACTCAGGATGGGTTTGGATGGCACCGTCCTTGAATGGTTTAGATCCTTCCTCCAAGATCGCTCACAGAGAGTCCTCATCAACGGTAACCTATCCGCTCCCTCTCCGATCACGGTTGGAGTCCCCCAAGGATCAACCCTTTCCCCTACCCTCTTCAATCTTTACCTTGAACCGCTCACAGAGGTGCTACGCACCGCCAATATCTCCTACCTCATGTACGCCGACGACACACAGATCTACATTAAAATCTCTTCCCCTGAGGACATTCTCTCCTTGAATGAGGCCTTGAAGCTGACTGTCCACTGGCTCACTGCCAACCAGCTTAAACTTAACGCAAATAAAACTGAATTTCTTCTAATCTCCCCACCCAAAACCAATCCAGACATCCAGGAATGGATCAAGGCTATCACAGCGCTAAACTGCCCTCCTACCATTGTGGACTCTGCGAAATCCCTTGGAATAACCCTTGACGGCAGCTTGAACATGCGGGGCCATATCAACTCGATGGCCAAAACTGCCAGATTTCACCTGAGTTACCTAAGACACCTGAAACCCTTCCTCGACGCTTCCGACCTAAAAACGGCAATCCAGGCACTAGTAATTTCCAGACTAGAATATGGATGCTCTACTCTCGCAGGGCTACCCAAGAACTCTCTGGCCCCACTGAAAGCCTGCCTCTACGCCGCCGCCAGACTCCTAACTGGCTCAAAGAAATTCGACCACATCTCTCTCCACCTTAAAGCTCTGAACTGGCTTCCCCTTGAGGCCAGAATCCAACTTAAACTGGCCTGCATTACTCACAAAGCTCTTTACTCCAATTCCCCTGCATTTCTCGCCCAGAAACTCGTGATATCCGGAGGAGCCAGAAACTCCCGATCTGCTAGAGACCTTTTGCTCCAACCAGCACGCTTCTGGAAAAAAAAAACCCTACAATCGGGCCTTCTCGGGGGCCGCTCCAAGAATTTGGAACTCTCTCCCGCCCGCCATCAGAAGACTTCCGTCTTTGGCACGCTTTAAAAAGGAGACCAAAACTTTCCTTATGGGCAAATTCCTCGCATAACGATCACTTTACAATCACCTCAGCGACATGTTCCACCCACCTCTTCGGCATTATCCATGGCTTTTTACAGATGATACCTACCCTGCACTCCTGGGCATCCCACCCAAGAGTTGAGACTGCGTGCCTTCTTTTATAATGTATCTACCTGTTTTTTTATCCCAAATATATCCGGGACTTTAGACTGCTTGCTTTTCCTTGTATAATGTATCTACCTATTTTACCCAATTGGTACCCTCCCCTCCTAATTCTTTTGTATACCCCCCTTCAATCCTGTAAAGTGCTCTGATACCCTCACGGGTCTGATTCGCGCTCTATAAAACTTTAAAATAAATAAATAATAGATAGACAGTAGCCAGCGCCAGGACACCCTCGGGTAACCGTGCGCTCAAGAAATGCAATTAACATAACATAACATTATATAGAGACAATTAATCATACATGTGTAAATCAGTGCATAGGTAATGTGATGTAAGACTAAGAGGACTACAAGGTGTAGGAATCTCATGTCATCCATACTGATAGGGAGTATTTTTTAACAGTGTTTGGTCTGGAGAAGCACGAACTCAGGTTGTTAAACATAACACAGTGGTTGGGGTTGGTTTTACTCAGGGGTGTAGTGGAGGCCCCCGCAGTCCCTGCGTTGCGTGGGGGCCCCCAGGGTTTCTTGTTTTGGAGGGACCCCTTCACCCTCTAAGAAATAGTTAAACGCTTGGGAAAGCCACTCTGCTTTCCCGAGCAGGCCCCTGCAGCGTAGAGGGGTCCAACCCTTCAGGGACCCCATTGAGCCCAAGACCAATGAATGTCTGTGTGATCTCGGAGACGCTGGGGTCCCTCATCACATTCAGCAGCGGGGGGGCTTATTTTGGAGGGGCTTAGTTTGAATTACGCCAGTGGTTTTTACTAAGAATACATTCTACCCAAGCAAACCCTTTTTAGCAATCTTTGGATAACGAAAGGCTGGGGAAAAACATATGTTTCTAAACCTAAACTTTGCAGTTTGTATACAGCTATTTGATGATAGTTCTTAGCTCACTGTGCTATATTGAGATTGTAACTTATGAACTGCACAGTAACAAAATTATGTCTGTGACAAAAGCAGTAACCCACTGAGGGATCAACATACAATTCTGTGATTGACATGGTACACATGCTTTGCAGCAAGCATAATCACCCATTCACTACTTTATTATGAGTTAAAACTGCCACTAGACAAAACTCCATCTCTCTCCAGCAGGTACATTAATCAACAGAGTTATCTTGACATAAACGCCCTCGCTCCCCCCTCCCCCCGAGCTCAGCACTAGGTGCAGTTGCACCGGTCCCACCGCCCTAAAGCCAGCCCTCACAATGGTAGTTGATAGGTGCCAATCAAGATACCTGGACATTATCCAGGGGTAATATCCAGATGAACCCATCCTATAATCCAAATATCACACCAGGCTGCTGCCCTGTTATACATATAGGCATCAGTTTATTCAGTTTACTCAGGTCCTAGGAGTCCTCTAGGAAGCTGTTCCTTCATATGAAACCCCTTTTTCTAAAAGCCTGGATACCCTTTATTCCCTCGACCCCAACATTCTACCCCGTATCCCTTCCACCCACTTCCCACTAACTAGAGAGGAGCAATTTTGGGTTATCCCCCATTTATCATATCTTCTCTTACTTAAATTTAGAAAGGTTCTATTATATATCATATGTTAAATTCTCAATAATATTTTTTTCAATAAGAGCAGTATTGGAACCAGTGACACCCCGCAGTCACTAAAACCACAAACCCCTTAAGAGAACAGAACTGCCTCTTCTTTGCACCCAACACACATACTCAGCAGACCCCACACCTGAAAGCCACCCATGTCAACTCAGGCAGGACAGAGTGTGGTGGAAGGATCTTTGGAGACACCTGCAATATTGCATTTGGAGTTGTGTTGCTCCCACTCCTCTAGCGAGAAGCATTCACAAAGCCAGTAGGTGCGAATGCATGCAGTGTGGGCACATTATATCCGGACAAGAAATGAAAAGCAAACTTTACTGAGGTCTCCATAGTTGTAAAGTAGTTCCTCATGCAGGCACTGGAGAGGAGGTGGAAGCATACACTCAAACATTCATAACATTCAGCGAGAGATGAATACTCCACTGGGCTGAGCTGAGAAGTTTTTTTTACAAAGTCTCATGTCAGTCATTGAAAGAGACCTGTCAAAAAAGCCAGTGGTTGTTGGGTTGGACCTACAGGCCACTCTATGTATGCTGTAAACAGTAGGTCTGCTTGATATCTGGACTATCAAAACCCAAATCTAGGCCATCTCTTTCAAGTTAACACCATCTTGTTGCCTATTGTAGTGGAACTGTTTGAATGAGGTAGGCAGTAGGCATGTAGGAACAACATGCTTCTCATTTTACGTATCATCATCCAGTAAACAATAGTATATCACCAAGGCTGGACTTGCCATAGCGGGCTTTAGGTGTTTCCCCGGAAGGCTGGAAGGGTGGGGGCCAGTTTTACCACAATTGAGGCTGGTTTTGTTACTGGGGGCCGGTTTTGCAGCGGTGCTGCAATATCGGCCCCCAGTAACAAAAGCAGCAGTGCTTCACACTTGCACAGCCCCCTCGCCCCAGGGCTGGTCAGACAAAATTGCCAGGGCTGCTTTTGGTTCCCAGTTCAGCCCTGTATATTACACCAGGAGCTTGTGTCCTCCCTGCTCAGGTTCCTCTGAATTTTGCCTTATAAGATACTTCTATATTCCACATGACATCACTCAGTTGGAGGTGGTTTGTCTGCCGCGTGCCACATGAAGTAGTTTGCGTATATGGATTGGTGCCGTGTAGTTTCAGACATGCACCATCTGGAAGCTAGCAACGACTATTGCAGAAAAGTGGGTGGAAGTCTGTTTCTGGATAGCTGCTAGGGTCTTTAAGGTTGATTTGTGTGGCTGGACATAGTTTGGATACAGCTAATGTTCTGCCTTGATTGTAGGCATCTGTGGGGTTTGCCATGCTTCAGGGGGTGAGTGAGAGTTAAGGGTGCAAGGAGTTGTGGGATGTTGGGAAAAACTCATCACGCAATAATAACAACGGTGGAGGAAATACACATCACATTGGGGTGGGGGAAGTTCAAGGGATGAAATTAGGCTGAAATGAATGGGGTAGAGGGTGAATTACTTAATATGTGCAACTAGGAGGGTTGTTATTAGGATATTTATGAGGGATGGTCGGGTGCATGCCATGAGGAAGAATAAGATGGATGGAAGTGTTTGTGGATTGGGAGGGGTTGGTGTTTCATAAGTGGTTGGGTTGGGGTTATATTAGGGCTAGGCAGAATTTAATTTGCTCTTTGATACGGAATTACCGATAATAACGCAATTATTCCGCTTGCGTACTTAAGAGTTATTTGTTGGGAAAAAATCCTACTGCAAGACCACATTTAACGAGTGTGTTTTGGACGTGAGGGTGCATTTTGTTTTCTGAAGCTAGTACTAAATGCTGGGAGTAAGTTGGGGGAAAACACTACCCCAAGTGCACATTTAGCAAGCGTGAGTGCCTGCTTGCACTCGCTATTCATGTTCTGTGGCATTTAGCACCATTTCTTAACACAAAAGGCATCCCTGTGCCCACTGTGGACGCGAGGGGGCATTATGCGCTAAAAAAAGAGGGCTTAATGCAGATTTACTTTTCTCATGTAATTCCACATAATCTTGCAAAATGTATGGGTAATTCTGTCTGATTACGCTACACGGAATTACAAGAGCTACGCCCATCCCCAAGTTGTATGAGATTTGTCCCCTGTGGGACACCATGATGCAGCCATGACACAAAATGTTAAGAAATTTGGGCCTGTATGTATGTATGGTCCCCCACAGCAGACACCTGAAGAAGGCGAGATCACTGTTTACAGGCACTGTGCAGGCGCTGCGAGGCACAGCCAGCAGGCACACAAGCTGCATGAGCATGTCAACCCTTGGCTCCAGGTGGAAGTGTTCTTTTAGTGAAATATGTATCTGTAATATTTCTTTGGACACACTCTAGTAACATCCCAGAGATTGATTGTGTCTCTGTAACCTTACAAACCCCAATTCTTATCATTTAAGTTCCAGTGTAGGAACGCACATTTCACAAATAGCTGTAATTCCTGCAGGGCAACACGCCTCCTTAGTTTTATCTTTTTAACCCGAAGAACATGCCAAGCATGCAGATAACAAACTCAGAAGCCATATCTAATTATTCATATTTATAAGCAGTTTCATTTGGCGCCGACCAAATCCGACAGGTGGCAGACCTCTTAATATAGTAACAGTTTCGAGCAAAAGTATAAAACAGCATTTACATTAAATTGTATACACTAATGTAGAACATTTAAAAAAGAATTATATAATAAGATCAAAATGGCTGCATTGGGTGTATAGAAGTCGTAGAGTAGGTATAATACAATTGGATGAAAACATTGTCAAGTACAGTGTGCATCCCAATATATATTTCAAAAATAAAATGATTGTTACATATAGACGTGGTGCAGATGTAGCAGGTTTTCCAATCCCTTTAAAAGCATCACTGCAGAGTTGGACTATTGTTATTTCGTCTTTGATGAGTGGATGCTCTTACCTATGGAGGAGGAACCCTTCACATTGACTATTGTCTATGGATGGTTCTCCCAGTCCTTTGTTGGCCACTCTCGCATTCGAGTGCTTGTACTGTATGTTGTATTGCCTATCATCTTTGACTGCTTAGGTCTTATTGCCCTGTGCTGTTTTGCCCGCCTCAACAATAAATAAATCATATAAAAAAATAAAATTAAAAAAATGCATCATTGGACAGACTTTTTCTATTTGGTGGATGGAATTACACTCCCTGGGTACACATTCCAGGTACACATTGCGGTTACAGAATGTCATGTAATGTATAAGAATTAAAGTGTATATAATTTCTATTTATAAAGCACAGCGTTCACACTTGGACTTCTTGGCGCTGGAGGGCCTTTGAGGCTTACTAACCATAAGTTACCATCCAATAAACATGATATTTATCTGATTTAGAAATAAAGTCACTTTTTTACTAGTTTGCCTAAATTTTAATTGGGATTTTTCAGTTATAAGTTCTAAGGGAAAATTGTTCCATAGTGTTGCTGCTGAGACTAAGAAAACACATCCACCAATAGTCGTTCGACAGAAAGTGGGTACATTTACTAGGGTTGCCTTCTGTACGCACATATTTCAACATGGGATGTAGAAGGAAAAAATTTTGGTCAAGAGTAGGTCTGGGCGGTGAACTCCGCTCTGCTCGCGGAGTTTGCAGAGTTTTCCGCACTCCGCATTATGCGGAGCCCGCAGAGTTACAAAAAATTCTGCTCCTAGTTTTTTTCCTCGCTCGCGTTATCCAACGTCAAGTTGGCGAGTGCGAGCAAGGAAAATCCACTTCCGGTGAGATTTTCAACATCGTTGGCAATCGCGAGCGTGGAAAACCAACCTCACGGCGAGATTTCTCAACGCGGGCGATCAGATTTCTCATTGCGAGTGGTCGCGTATGCTCGCGACCGCTTGCGTTGAGAAACTGTCTGTTCGTGTTGAGAAAGCTGTCACTCGAGTAAAAATCTACTCGAGCGGCAGAAAGGAAGCAGCGCCCGCTTGCGCTGTGCATGGTGGCATTCGCGATGATTGCACAGTGCGGAGAAGCATCTGGCACTGAAAATCATCGCGAACAGCATTTATCTAACGCACTCCGCCGCTTGCGGAGCTCCGCATAGTGCGGTGGAGTTTTTTTTGCACTTCGCGGAGTTCCACGTAGCGGAACTCCGCGAACTCCGCCCAGGCTTAATCAAGAGGCTATGTCTGTCTTCATTAAGCACTGTATATACTAGGCAGAGTGCCTTGAACTTGTCTAGACCTGGAGAACAGATTCCTGTGTTCCAATGTTTTAAATCATTCTAGCAGATGAATTTTGTACTACTTGTAGGTCTAGGGGTGGTTGTTAGGTGTCTCCGGGTTGTGATATAGTGACCGCCTCACTCCTGGTGATTAAGGACTCTGTCTCAAGTCCTGACCTTTGCTTTGAAAAGTCACTGCTTTCAGGTGTGTTTGTCTAAGTACCTCAACAGAATGCAGTGTGAGAAATTGAGTTAATGAATGAGGGGGGTGAAGCCCTACTCAAGCAGCAACCAAAATTCTTGTCAGGGTGAAACACAAGCAAACCCCAAATTAAACTGTGCTTAACCCTCTGGTAGCTTGGCACAAAAGCAGTCAGGCTTAACTTAGAGGCAATGTGTAAAGTATTGATGCAGCACACAAACAGTAATTAAGTGAAAACACAGCACAAGAAAAATCCCACACCAATTTAGAATCACAGGGTAGAGTTTAATACATTAGTTGACACCAAAGCAGCAAAAATACAATTTGTAGAACCGGAGTTATGCAATTTTAAAAATTTACGCAAAAATAGTGCTTGAAAACACAAAGTGCCAACTGTGGTTATCTGGTCCCTCCGTACTGGGACAAAGTCACACGTTCAGGCCAACCGCAATTGAGCGTGAGCCGGATACATGGACCAAGTTAGTCCCATTGAGAGATGTACTTTAAATCCTGGTTGCGAAGCATTGCGCTGTGCAGCGGTGGTCCTGATAAGCGATGTGAGGTTCACGTCGAAGATGCGTCACGCAGCGGTGGTTCTGGTGAGCTGCGAGGGCTGCGATGTGGGCTTGCATCAGGCTGCATTGGTTCTGATGAAAAGCTGCAAGGTCTGCATCGAGGATGTGTCATTCAGCGGACGTTCCGATGAGTTGTCCAGGCTGCTATGCGCGCTTTCGTCAAGGATGCTTTGCACTGTGTTGGTTCCAATAAGGCCCTGTGAAGAGCTGCATTGGGTTTGCATCGCACTGTGTCGGTTCCAATAAGACCGCAGCTGGGCTGGCAGAGCACCTTTAGCCCAACTTCCAAAGGTCCAGGGCTGAAGTGTCATCATTTGTGGGGTTTGGACTCACAGCAGGCAGAATCCAGGTGCAGAGTTCAAGACGTTGGAGCCTTTTCTGTCTCTGAGGCTCTGATCAGGATGCCAGCAAACTAGCCCTTGGAGTCACTCTGGTGGTCCTGGGCTCAAGGTGCAAGTCCAATCCTGCCCACTGAGGCAACAGAGAGGCAGGGCAGCAGAGTAGCAGGCAAGCAGAGCAGTCCTTCTTCTGAGTCTTCCACAGGTCCAGAAATGTACTTAAGATTTGGGTCTGAGGTGCCCACTTTGAAGTGGGAGAAGCTTCTAGAGCTTACCCCTACAGAGGTGTCTCGGATTTCCTGCTTACCTGCATTGGCTCCAGCTTGTCTGGGGGCACAAAAGACCAGAGTGAAACTCTTTGGAATGTGTTGAGGCAGATCCTTTGTGATGTGTAAGTGTGGTAGGTGACAGCTCCTCCCCCTCATCCTGACAGAGATGGCTAATTCTGACAACACCGATTCCCCCTTTGTCTCAACGTCTGGGAGTAAAACACAAATACCACTTGCAGCTACACTCAGTCATGTGACCCAGAATGCAGGTTGCAGGCACCAAATGGTTAAGACAAGAAAATGCCAACTTTAAAAAAGTAGCTTTTTTAGAATTGTAACTTAAAATCCAACTTTACCATTAACAAGGGTTTTAAATTCCAATTCTTTAGAGCCCAAACTCAACTTTCCTACTTGCTCCCAATTGAAAGTTATCACTTATTAAATGTAATAATGTAACCCAATGTTATCCTATGGGAGAGGCAGGCCTTGCAGCAGTGAAAAACAAATGTAAGAGTTTTCACTACCAGGACATATTAAAGTTAAAGGTACATATCTAACTTTTTAAATACACTGCACCCTGCCCTATGGGCTGCTTAGAGCCTACTCTAGGGGTAACATATGTATTAAAAGGAAGGTTTGGATTTGGCAAAAGGTTTATTTGGCCAGGTCAAAATTGCAGTTTACAACGACACACGCAGGCTGCAATGGCAGGCCTGTAGTATGTTTACCGGGCTACTTAAGTCAGGCACGTAGCTTGGTCAGTAAGATTGGGGGGTGGGTGAGCTTTAAATTTCCCAAGAATCAGATATACATTATATGAGAAGGAGGGCAAGAGGTGGGCCTTAAGGAGCAGTAGGAAGGGAAAGGAGTGTGTATTGGGAGGGGTACTTATAACGCAATATTTCGTAAAATAACAATTTTTAATCACTTTGAAACAGAGAGGAGTGTGTGTGTGTGCTTTTGTCTGCATGTGTATGTAAAAGTCCCAAGTGAAATCCGACAAACACCTCACCATACCCGATTAAAGCACCTTTACCCAACAATTTACTACAGAATGCATTTATTTGGGGATGTAACACCCTAAACACCTCCCCCTGTTGCTGCGGCCCTGACTTTAGTGGCTGTCACAATGTGTGCTACAGGCCCTCTAGTAGCATTTACCGACCCTGGGTACATGTGTAGTACCACTTTACTAGGGACTTGTAAATAAATTAAAGGTGTAAGCCTATTTCACCATGTTTAAAGGAGAGAGCACAAGCAGTTTTACCCTGGTTAGCAGTGGGGAAGTGTGCAGAGTCCTAAGGCCAATAAACGCGACTTCAAAAAAATAGGAGTAAGGCAAAAAATGTGGGTGATGATCACCCTAAGGCTGACAGGTCTAACAGTATATTTCATGAAAGTCCAGGACTGGAATTAATGTCCATAATGACCTGGAGTGAGATGGTTATTCTAGGAGCTGTTTAACTATAATACATATTTGTGTTATAAGGTTGAGTGTTGTACTGACCAAACTTCGAAACACAGTTGTAAAGAATATCATTGTAACATCTAATAATGCAGGTGAGTAAACAATAACGAACAAAACTGGCGTGCATCACCAAGTTACCTATATTGCTTGTAATCTTCTTAGAGACAAATTCATGTGGGTACAGCAGACCCTTATCCCTCCTTACCCACAATTTTCCGTCTAACCCCACTTGAATTTTCCATTTAGAGGAAATGCCTACAGCTCACTGCTTCCCTTTCTGTAACTGGTTTACCATTCTGCCCACTGGCAGCCTCCCCTAACACCAGGACCACGTCTGGGCATACCCATCCCACTTAGGGTGAAAAATGCTGGATTAAACCCAAATCTGTGACTGGGGGTGAATGTTTGATTTGTTCAGCATTCCGTCCATCAATTTTTCTTTTTGCTTTTGTCGCCCCAAGTAGGAAGGGTATGCCCAGATGTGGGCCCCGTGCTCACTGTGCCACTGGATTCAAGCTAGCCTGACTGATGAGGGGTGATACCCTGAAACCGCTCCTAGGATGCTTGTTTCAAGTCCAGGGAGGACCTGGCCTGGCAGTCCGGACTGGACTGTTCCCATAGGGAGCAGGGTAAAGACTGATTTGCATGTGGCTAGGTCCAAACTGGGGTGGCATGGCGAGCAGAAAAACTATGGATTACACCTAGATATGGGACTAGGGTGAATGTTTGATTTGTTCCGCATTCGTAAATCATTTGTTCTTTTTGCTTTTGTCACCACAAGTGGGAAAGATATGCCCAGACGTGGGTCATGTGCTCACTGTGCCACTAGATTCAAGCTAGCCTGACTGATGAGGGGTTAAACCCCGAAACCGGTCCCAGGATGCTTGTTTCCGGTCTTGGGAGGTCCTGACCTGGCAGTTCGGGCTAGACTTATCCAATGGGGAGCAGGGTCAAGACTGATTTGCATGTGGCTGGGTTCAAACTGGGACGGCATGGTGCGCAAAAAAACAATGGATTAAACCTAGATCGGTGACTCAGGGTGAATGTTTGTTTGTTCAGCATTCCATCCATCATTTCTTTTTGCTTTTGTCTCCAAGAGAAGGGCAGAAGCCACGATCCCTCTACCCTACGAATAAGCCAGATCTAGTTGAGCTCTCTGGCACCGACGAACAGGATTGCGGTTGTTCGGTGTAGTTTCTCTGCATTGTTGCTGATGTACAGGTTCAGTTCTTCCAACATCTGTGCAGGAGACACTGAGTCACTATCCCAATGATGGGACTGTTCTAATGCATTCTCTCTTGTGGGTCTGGACCCTAAGGCTAGGTCTCAGCTGGAACCAGCTGGAGGTTTATGGTGGAACCATCTGGAGGTTTATGGTCCTATCCCCTTGGAGACAACTTTGCATTTCTGAATTGTTCTCGGGTGCTTGGTTGCTGAGTAAGAGTGCCTTCAAGGGTAACCTTCAACAATGACTGGTTGCGGGTCTATGTCCATCCGCCTGGGCCCCGGGTCAGCAAGACAGATCCGCAGACAGGCGCTAGATTCAGGGTCTCCTCAAGCAAGTAAATGTCCTGAATAATTAAGTCCTGTAGATTTCTAACTGCATAACTACTCTACATTTCACATAGTTTCAATTACATTTGCATATTTACATATTTTAGTTCAAGTTGCCTGTACCATATGTATAGAGACCGAAGATTTGTTATTCAGTTACATAAAGCCAGAATATAACTCATATTTGCCAGCTTAAGTCCCTAACTGGGTTGGAAGTATGTTAAAAAGTTGGCTAGTCTGCTAATTTATTTGGGGTCCTCCGTAGTTTTTGTTGCTCCTTTATCCAGTTAGTTCTGCTGTGTGAATGATATAAATGAAAAATAATTGAAATATTGTACTTACTATATGGTTGGTAGCTAAAATGGCCTATTTGGTGCTTTCATTTTTTTTTTTTTTTTTTTTATTAAACTTGCACTAAATGTAGATGTTTTTAATTTGTCAGTCTTATGACATCTCTTCGTAAAAGGAAATGTGAGGGACTTCCTGTTGGGTCAAACATGGCAAAGGTCATTTGATGACAATCACCTTTATTTCATTTCGGGTAAAAGTGAGCATCCATGGCATTTTGGTGAGTTGACAACTAGCTGGCTTCACGTCACCGGGAAACAATGGGCACCAGTCACAAAAAAGAGAACAATCAGAAATGTGCTCATGTCGGCTTTTTGTCTGTGCATGGTGTACATTTTAGACCTTTTTAGACTCCTGGAGCACTCTCGGGAACCTCTGAGAGTCCTGAGGAGAGGTTTCTAAAGAGTGGTCCAGGATTTATGTGGCATCTGGAGCTGCCCTTGCTGCAGTGCCATGGTAACCTGGGAATGTGTTCTCTGTGGTGGTAACCTAGTTACATGAAGGGTTGTGGAATGTTGTATTTCAAATGTGTTAGAGGTCTGTTGTACCTACTGGCTGAGTCCTGGATGGGATCTCCTTACTATGGAATAAACCTCAACTTACATCTTCAACCTGCCTTGCGTGATCCTTCCTGCTGTCTACATGGATCTTACACTGGCGTAGTCGGCAGTTTCAACTCATGAAGAATAGAAACTAGGCAAGAAGATCCCAACAAGCCTCAACAACAACAGGTCGTGTATCATCTTACTGGAATCCCTCGAGTTTCCACTCCATTGCAATCACCCTCATAAGGTACTGTGTTTTTATTTTTACTCTTAATGCGGTGCAAATATTTTAATATTGCCTTAACGCCCGCATGTACTCTTGAGAGAGAAGAGGGTTCCTTCTCTTCATCTGGAATTTTCGGACTTTCTGCGAACTGTCCGTGTTTTGCAGCACAACTGTTTATTATTGCCTTGGTGCCTGCATTGGACTCTCTGCGAACTGTCCGTGATTTGGAGAGACTTAATGTGGTGTATGGTTTCTACTTCACAAGCTGACCTTCAAGGTTGTGAAGCGCACACTTTCTGGAATTGTGGGGTACGTTGCACGGGAAGACTTTCTCGTTTGGAGGACTTTGTCGTTTGGCAAGGTTGTGGCCATACGCTGCCTTTCTACCTATGAGTCTGCATTTCCCCTAGGTTTTGCTTGCGCCAGTTTACGTAGGGAAGATTGGAGCTTACCGGCAACTGCTACATCTCGCGCTTTGTCTGTCGGCGCGTGTATTGGAATTTGTTGTTATTTGAAGCTCCGGCTGCACGCTCCTTCATCTCGTGCTCCCTTTCTTCATATCATGGAAACACTGGATTACGTCGTCTGGGAGTGACGCGGTTATGCTTTTCACCTTGCGTGACCCTACGTGGCGGCCGTCTTGGGTGTCCTTTCACCCTTTGGTATTAGCCTGGTTGCCTTGCACCGTGTACTTTGCACATCGGAACCCTGCGTGTCACAGCTGTGATACGCACACAACTTGTTACACAGCTCATTTATTTCAGAAATCCTTGCGTGTTACTTCTGTGATGCGCACACAACTTTATAGACATTAAATTTCAACTTTGTTTTTGCTGGGTATTTGAACTTGACAAATTCATCGTGTGCTTCATCTTTGATACACACACATATCCTCACTGTGATGAGCACAGCTTGTTCTATTGTATGCTCATTCTTCACGCTGATGAGCACAGCTTGTCAACGTTGTTTTGAAGCGTTATCCTTCACGCTGATGAGCACAGCTTGTTCTATTGTATGCTCATTCTTCACGCTGATGAGCACAGCTTGTCAACATTATTTTTTTTACTACAAGTGTTTAAATTCTCATTCACAACTACATCATCATTTGTTTTCTTTTGGGGTGCATTACATTAGCAAGAACTGCTTTTCAGGAAAGTCGTGTTTATATATATTTTTAACTCTTTTCCATTTCTTTAAATATGCAGAATGTAACTGCCTCTCCCTTTTTCTTGATGTCCCCTGGTGAACCTCCCATCAAATGGCAAAGATGGAAAAAGTTTTTGAACGATATGCTAAAGTATGTGGGGCAAGTTTAAGTGCTGAACATAGGTCTTCACTCTTATTACACTGTTTGGGGTCAGAGGGGCAGGAAGTTTTTGATCATCTTCCTGAACTGAGTGAAGCTGATACAGAAGACTTGAACGAATATGATGTTTGTATCAAAAAATTAGACAAACATTATCTCCCCAAGGTTAGTACAATTTTGGAGAGGTATCACTTTGCTAGAAGGTTACAAAGTGATGGAGAGTCAGTTGAAGGATATGTCACCCAACTAAGGAAACTTGCTTCATCCTGCAAATTCGCAAATTTATTGGATGAAAGAATTAGACACCAGTTCATGTTAGGATGTAACATTGAAAGAATCCGGGAAGAACTTTGGATGAGGGATGAACCTTCCTTAGATGAGGTAATACAAATTGCCAAAAGAGTTGAACATTCCTTGAAATGTGTGGACACCATTAAAAAAGACAAACAAGCAACTGTTCAAGTAGTGAAAGAGGATACAAAAAAACCTGTGACTAAGGTTGAAGGAAGTGGGGGTGGAATAAGAAGTAAGATCACTATACGCAAGTGCTATAGATGTGACAAACCTGGTCATTTGGCAAATGATAGAAAGTGCCCGGCTTTGAAAGTAGTGTGTCCTAAATGTAAAAAAAAAAGGTCACCTCGCTATCGTTTGTAAGACTAAGTTGACTTCCACTAATGTAAAGAGTGTTGAAGCTGAAGATGTTGAAGAAGATTTTGTGTGTGGGCAGATAGTGGTTCAAGTTGACACTGATGTTAAGAACAAATCATGTCCCGTGGATGCCATTTTAATAGATGGTGAATCCACCAAGGTTCTCTTTGACTCAGGTGCAAAGATTACCATAATTTCCAGGGTATTCTTCCAAAATAAATTGGCTCACACGACGTCTTTACTTAAGCCTGATATACACCCCTTAGCCTATGGTGGAGAACCAATACCTTTACAAGGTTATTTCATAGGTCTTATTGAATATGAACAACGTTACACCTCTGGGAAAATTTATGTGTCAGAAAAAGGTGACAGTATTATTAGTTGGTTCCACCAAGGTGATTTAGGGATTATGCTTGACCCGAGTAGCACTGTTGAAGCTCGAGTTAAACAGAGATTTCCCAATGTGTTCAGGGAAGAGCTGGGGTGCCTCAAAGGGGTTCAGCATGAGATACATTTGTGTGCTGGTTCTCAACCCTCAAGTTGCAAAGTAAGGAATGTACCTTTGGCTGTCAGGGAGGAAATGAAAAGAGAATTAGAAAAACTCAAACAAGGTGGCATAATAGTGGAAGGGACTAAGTGGTTGGCTCCGGTGGTCGCAGCTCATAAAGCCAATGGCAGTCTTCGTCTATGTGTAGACTTAAGACATTTGAATAAGTCTGTCATTGTAGATCGATATCCTCTTCCTAATATATCTGAATTATTGGTTTTGCTGGGGGGGGGGGGTGCCAAAGTTTTTAGCACCATTGACTTAGCCTCAGCTTACCAGCAGATAGAATTGGCAGAATCATCAAGAGATTACACAGCCTTTATCACTCTGTTTGGCACTTTCAGGTTTGTGAGGATGCCGTTTAGCTTAGTCTCTGCGGCGTCAGTTTTCCAACGTGCCATGGAAAAAACTCTCAGTGGTTGTAAAGGGGTCTGTGTTTACCAAGATGATATCCTTGTGTTCGGTAAGGACGTAGAGGAGCATGAGTATCGTCTTGGTATTGTTCTTGAAAAACTTGACAATGCCAATCTCACCATAAAATCTGAAAAATGTCATTTTGGAACCACCACCATTAACTACTTAGGTCACACTATCTCTTGTGAGGAAATCACACCTAAATCCAACTTAATAGATACCATCTCCCGCATGTGTGCCCCTACTTGTAGAGAAGAACTCATTACATTTTTCGGTATGATTGAATACTACAACAAATTTGTAGAGAACTTTGCAGAACTCAGCTCCAACATGAGAATGCTCTTGAGGAAAGGAGTTGAGTTCAACTGGAATGATGCCTGTGATAAAGAATTTGTTGTTCTCAAAGAAAAACTCAATTGCGCTCCAAAACTTAAAAGTTTTGACCCATCGAAAATATCCATCATCACAACTGATGCTAGTATTAAGGGTTTGGGCGCAGTCCTTGAAAAAGAGAGTGAAGGGGGCTTGAATACCATCATGTTCGTGTCTCGAGGGCTGAAGGATGCTGAGTCACGTTATTCTGTTATTGAGCGAGAGGCTTTGGCGGTGTTTTGGGCCATCAGGAAACTCAAGAAATTTCTCTGGGGTACCAAGTTTTTAGTTAAAACGGATCATAAGCCTCTCTGTGAGATATTCACAAAGAAGGGCATAGATCTTGTTTCGAGCTGAACAAAATGGGTTATTGCCTTGCAAGATTATGAGTTTGATATAAAGTACATTCCAGGCGTAGAAAATGGTATAGCGGACACATTGTCAAGATTAGTTGAGAAAGTTGATGAGAGTGTGACTGAAGAAGAATTTGAAGAAAGTGATGTTCATGTTTGTGTAATTGATGATGTGATTGTTTCTGAAGACCAGTGGCGAGAAGAATTCTCCTCTGATCCAGTGCTTTCGGAAGTCCAAATTCTTGTCAATAGAGGATGGCACTCGAGAAAACAGGCCTCTGATGAAGCTGCTAAGTTTTGGTGTGTGAAAGATGAATTGGGTGTTTCGAATGATCTTTTACTTCGTGGGACAAGATTAGTTCCTCCCCTTAAATTTCACAGCAAGTTGATCGATTTGGCACATAGTTCTCATTTGGGGATGTCCAAAACCAAAGAGAGACTTCGCTCCTCTTATTGGTGGCCGGGCATGGATTTGCATGTAGAAAGGATTGTTAGGGATTGCTTGGAATGTTCGTTGTGTGAAAAGTCTAAGGTTGTGGGAGTACAACCTATGGTAGTCAGGGATTTGCCACGTGGACCATGGAAAGAAATAGCCTTAGATATCCTTGGTCCTGTTCATTCTGAAGGGCAACAGTTGTTTATCTTGGTGGTCATTGACATGTTTTCAAGATGGCCTGAAATTTGTTTCCCAAGTGGAATTGAGACCAAAAATGTGATTGCATTTTTGGAAAATCTCATGGCCAGGGAGGGTTATCCTGACACCATTCTAACAGATAATGGCGTTCAACTTGTTTCACGTGAGATGGAAACCTTCTTAGAGAATCGGGGAATCAAACACAAGATATGTTCTCTCTATCATCCGGAAACCAACGGCATGGTAGAGAGATTTAACAGAGTTTTGAAAGAGGTTATTGCTTTAGCTAAAAGCAGTGGTCTCAATTGGAAGAAGGAGGTTTTGAGAAAAGTGGAGATGTATAGGTTGACTCCTCATAGTACAACTGGGAAGTCTCCCTTTGTTCTTTTTAGAGGAAGATCTCCATGCACTTCGGTGGAGCCATCTTGGGTAAGGAATTTGGAGGTGTCCATGACTGAGTTAACGAATGAGAATGTATGCTTTGAGTGGCGTAAAAGAGAAATTGAGAAAACTCTAGCTAGGAAATCCTACTTTGATTCTAGAAAAGCTACCAAGGACACTGTGATTGCTGTTGGTGACATGGTGGTCATTAAGCAACCTGGTTTTGGTGCAAAATTCTCAAAACCCATTCGAGTCATTAAAGTCTTTAAGAATGCTGTTAAGACTCAAGATCATCGCATTTGGAACTTGGATAGAGTTGCTCTTTACAAAGGGCCTGTTTGTTACTCTGATTCCTCTGTAAAGGATAATGTTAATGTTAGACTCCTGGAGCACTCTCGGGAACCTCTGAGAGTCCTGAGGAGAGGTTTCTAAAGAGTGGTCCAGGATTTATTTGTTCATTTTCAAGTTTCTCACATGTGAAAGCATTTTCCCGTGTGTAAATATTGCAGGGTCACGTTTACCTACAGGTGAATACTTTGCAAAAGTGCATTCACACTCACACACGCACACATGTGACATGTATATATGCCAACACGCACACATGTACACTTGCTCACTCTCTTTTAGAGCAGTTTCCTCCCAACCCCCATGAGCACTATTTTACTCCTGCCCTTATCGTCCAAGATTTGGAACGTGCCTTGCACAGATCTGTAAATACACATGAACTGACAGGTTTGTGGGTGTCCCCATACCTTTTAAGACATCCTAGCCAGGGAGTGCCCACTTCGGACCTAGTCAGCAGATCTGCTTACAGGTAAAACTATAATATCCAGATGTAATTTTGCTCGAGAGTAAAACACTAGGCAAGTGTAAATCCACATTTGGAATCTTATCTGCTAACCTTGTACACACGGCCAATTCAGTGATTGTATTAGTTTTTGGCTCATAGTTTGTGCCACCCTAGGTCTGATTAAAAGATTCCCCTATGCAAGTGTAATCCACACTTGGAATCTGCTACCCTTGAGCACATGGCCAATTCAATAGTAAAACGTGTATTTTGACCTAGTGATTTTATTAGTTTTCGGATCAGAGTTTGCACCATCCTAGGCCTAGTGAAAAGATTCCCCGAGCACAAGCGTCCTTTTTTGTGCTTGTTCTGCCAGTATGGTGCCCTCTACTGGTGGCACATCAATAGTTGCCTTAGAACCAGTGCTGTTAAGGTAAAATATTGTAACCCATTCAGGAAGATTTGTGACACATTCTACTCCCATTTCAAGTACGTTGCCGCTCAATATCAGAATTCTGGAGATTACTAAGAAATTGAGTAAACCCGTGGGTCTGAATCACAAAGGTAAGTGCATGTGTACGCGTCACTCTGACAGTTTCTGTCCTGGAAAAGTGCAAGAGTAAAATGGCAGGAGTAAATCCCTTTCCAGGGAAGGAAGTGGAAATACCCTAAAACCCGGTGATGCTGCTCAGTAAGAGGTTTCTTCACCGAGGAACACCATTGTGCTGTTGAACTAGTGCAGTGGCGTGTCTCCTTATGTAGTTCTGCACTACGTACCTTTGCCTGTGTGGAAATGTCTCTGCATTGTCACATTTCCAGGCGTAATCTGGGAACCCTTTCTGAATTCCAAAATAAGTAAATCTACACCCAAACAAAGTCTTAAACTGTAGAGTGTAGATTTAGGGCCATATTTATTAAGGGTTGTGTCTCTTTTGCACCAATCTGCATGGTGCACAAGCAACACAACCTTTGAAATGTGATTTAGCATGCCACGCAAGGCCACCTTGCATGGCCCTGAGTGGCTTAATAAATCCAGAGCAATGCAGCACAGCGTAAATCACTGCCTTGCATTACTCTGCCCCAGGGAGGTGTTTCGTGGAAGGTGCCCGTGGGTGTCCCCTTGCAAAACCCATGGATTTTGACACATTCTCAGTTTCGACAAAATAACAGGGGAGGCATAACGAGGAGAAATATATTCAATTCTCTGAGTTTTTCCCTCTTTGTATATGTGCTGTATTCTACAGCACACATAAAAAGAGGAAAATGCCTGAGGGATTGTTTTTGTGCAGGGTGGCGTCCCTTCCTGCACAAAAACAATCCTGCTTACAACGCAGGCACCCTTGCACCATGGTGCAAGGGTGCCTGCGTTGGCGCTAGGCAGCACATTGTAGACCAGTGTTGGGAAAAGGCGGGAATGTGCCGCATTGTGATAAATACGGCACAATCCTGCCCTTTCCCTGTAAGGCAGCGCAGCATGGTGACTTGCTGCGCTGCATTACATTTTGATAAACATGCCCCTTAGTTTTGGAATCGGAGCCCTGTAGTTATGAGAGGATTACGGTCTCTCTGCAACATTTGTTTTACCCTGGAGTTTTGGTCTGTTTTGATTCAGCACTGCTATGACAAGCCTTGAAACCCCCTAAGTGCGCATTGCAATCACTGCACAGATTTTAATAAAATACCATAAGGGTGAGGGAGTCCTTAAACATAAATCATGCACCATGCGCTGTTTTTGTTCACAGACTGGTGACCATAAAGCAAAAGCTGCGTTAAATTGAACTGAGCAATCCTGAAACAGACCATTCATTGATAACTAATGCTGACAGCCAATCACCGGGGAACACATCACACCTCAAACCAGACACACATCCTTTAAATACAACATCTACCTCTTTAAAGTGATTCATTTATGAGCCCGCAGGACATTTGTCAAATAACTGAATGAGAGGTTCACTCTATGTCCAGGATCGGAAATCAGACTCCTCATCCAGTGTGCTCCGACTCATGCCTGAAGGGTAAGGGATATGTATTTATGTGGAAGCAAAGTACTGTAGAACAATATTGATGTAGGTTAAAAAGTCAGGTGATAGTTGCACAGTCAAGCCAGACCGAAAAAGCCATGTGGTTTTTTGACTGCCCTCCTCCCATCTGTGCTGCTCCTAGAAAATAGCAACATAAATTATCTATTTACCTAAGACATTTTAATAGCATTGCAATGTCATATGTGTGCCCCTGAAAGATCAAGCTCAGGCAGCTGGATAAATAAACAAAATGATGACAGCTGTGTGGAGAGCAAGCACTTCTTTTGTGAAAGCACACAACTTCTACCAAACCACAGCATGTACTCCTGGCTCCAAGTATGTTGGCGGAGCCAAAGCTCCTCCCCTGAAGATTCTCACATATTTGTCTGGTGACAGCTGCGCTGTCAAGCCAGACCCTAAACACATGTTGCTATTGTGGCAAATGGACGCCAATTCATCAAAATGCTATAGGTTGTGGAAGTGACATCATGCACCCTTTGACTCCCAATGGTATCACAGCTTTGACTCCTGAGTCCCTGTTCCATCCTTAGCAACTCAAGAGCATCCTTTTGGCTGCTGAGATGTAGGAGGGCAAGGGCTAATAGTACCCCCTACAGGACTTAAAGTTAGTTCTTAGAGCCCTCTTAACAGCCTACTGCTGTCATAGCCTTCATGACACTAAGGCCAAGGGCAGCAAGAAAATGTCACTGTATTGTGCACCCTGCCTAGCTTTAGAATGCAGTATTTATTTCCAGCATATTTTGGAAAGTGTAGGGAATTGCCTCTTTTTGCATGATCAACCCCAGAAATTTTGACTGATGCTGCTTGTTTTTCAACTTTGAGAGTGCACTGAAGGCTGCTAACCAGGCCTCAGTGCCAGTGCTTTGACCACTAAAAGTGTAATGTTAGATGGGCTATACCGAATTGGCATAATATTACTTATTTATAAGTCTCTTGTATATGGTACCAGAGGTACTCAGGGCCTGTAAGTTAAAGGGCCCCCCACCCCCACCAGGGCTGCAGTATGACGTGCCACCCTGGCTGCAACAACATGAAAACATGTCTCCCATTGATTGCTTGTGAGGGGTTGATGTGGGGGATGTATGTGTATTCTTGCTTTGTGTATGTGTGCATGTATGTGCGAGACAGTGTGTGTTTGTGAGAAAGAGAGAGAGAGTGAGAGAGAGGAAAAGAGAGCGATTGAGAGCGAGAGAGACTAATTCTGTCAGCTGTGATGTCCCTCCAACCTGGTAGTGAGTCTCTTTGGTTGCAGCTTGAGCAGAGTCATGGCATCTGGTATTCATCCTTGGCATCTTCTGTCCCCCTGAAAACAATATTTCTGACATGATGATGCCCATATCTGGCACAATACTGGCTGTTTTTAAAGTTTCGTGAGCAACCGTGGCATTATGGACCCCTTTCCTGTCTTAATGTTGACCTTGCCATAATTTTGCCCATTCTATGCCTTCGGAGCAAGCCATGGCTTGTCGCGGGTTCGCAGTTTTCCCATCGGTATAGGCATGACTCACTGCTTTTGAAAAGTAGTGCTGAGTCATTGGGAAAGTTCATTGGTTTCACTTCAGAACTGCAAGTAACACCTTGAGTTTTTTAATAAATGTATTTTTGAATAAAATTGTGCTTTAAAATGCAAGGTTTGGCCTCGGTTTTTCCGATATTCTCTTGGAAGTTGGAAATCCTTCCAAAACCTTGGAGTGTTTGAGGCTCACTAGCTATGCTTATATATATGGAAAGCGCCCAATTCACTTGCAATGATTGTGTACATGGAGAGCGTCAGGCTGGCCTGCTATGATTTGATATGAAGAGTGTAAGGCTCGCTTGCTATGCTCTTGTATATGAAGAGCATTAGGTGTGCTTGCTATACTCATGTATGTGGAACGTGGGAGGCTTGCTTGCTCTGTTTATATATATATATATATATGGAGACTGTCACACTCGCTTGCTATGCTCGTGTGCATGGAGTATGGAGAGCATCAGGCTCGCTTGCTATGCTCATGAATGTGGACATTATTACGGTCGCTTGTTCTGTTCATGTATATAGAAACCATCATGCTCGCTTGCTATGCTAGTGTACATGGTGTATGGAGAGGGTCAGACTTGTTTGCTATGCTCATGTTTATGAAGTGCATTAGGGCCGCTTGCTATTCTCATGTATGTGGAATGTGTTAGGCTTGCTTGCTCTGTTCATATATATGGAGACTGTCACACTCGCTTGCTATGCTCATGTACATGGAGTATGGAGAGCGTCAAACTCGCTTGCTATGTTCATGTATATGGAGAGTGTCAGTCTCGCTTGCTGTGCTCATGTATGTGGACAGTATTACACTTGCTTGTTCTGTTCATGTATATAGAAACCATCAGGCTCGCTTGCTATGCTCGTGTACATGGTGTATGGAGAGGGTCAGACTTGCTTGCTATGCTCATGTATATGAAGAGCATCAGGCACCCTTGCTATGCTCATGTATGTGGGCAGTATTACACTTGCTTGTTCTGTTCATGTTTATGGAAACCATCAGGCTCGCTTGCTTTGCTCGTGTACATGGCGTATGGAGAGGGTCAGACTTGCTTGCTATGTTCATGTATATGGAGAGCGTCAGGCTCGCTTGTTATGCTCATGTTTATGGATTAGAAATCCTGCAGCCTGTCAGGCTGGCTTGCTATGTTCATGTATATGGAGAGCGTCAGGCTCGCTTGCTATGCTCATGTATGTGGACAGTATTACACTTGTTTGTTCTGTTCATGTATATAGAAACCATCAGGCTCGCTTGCTTTGCTCGTGTACATGGCGTATAGGGAGGGTCAGACCCGCTTGCAATGCTCATGTATATGAAGAGCATCAGGCTGACTTGTTATGCTCATGTATGTGGACAGTATTACACTTGTTTGTTCTGTTCATGTATATAGAAACTATCAGGCTCGCTTGCTTTGCTCATGTACATGGCGTATGGGGAGGGTCAGACTGGCTTGCTATGTTCATGTATATGGAGAGCGTCAGGCTCGCATGCTATGCTCATGTATGTGGATAGTATTACACTTGTTTGTTCTGTTCATGTATATAGAAACCATCAGGCTCGCTTGCTTTGCTCGTGTACATGGCGTATGGAGAGGGTCAGACTTGTTTGCTATGCTCATGTTTATGAAGTGCATTAGGGCCGCTTGCTATTCTCATGTATGTGGAATGTGTTAGGCTTGCTTGCTCTGTTCATATATATGAAGACTGTCACACTCGCTTGCTATGCTCATGTACATGGAGTATGGAGAGCGTCAAACTCGCTTGCTATGTTCATGTATATGGAGAGTGTCAGTCTTGCTTGCTATGCTCATGTATGTGGACAGTATTACACTTGCTTGTTCTGTTCATGTATATGGAAACCATCAGGCTCGCTTGATTTGCTCGTGTACATGGCGTATGGAGAGGGTCAGACTCGCTTGCTATGTTCATGTATATGGAGAGCATCAGGCTCACTTGCTATGCTCATGTATGTGGACAGTATTACACTTGTTTGTTCTGTTCATGTATATAGAAACCATCAGGCTCGCTTGCTTTGCTCGTGTACATGGCGTATGGAGAGGGTCAGACTCGCTTGCTATACTCATGTGTATGGAGAGCGTCAGGCTCGGTTGCTATGCTCATTTATGTGGACAGTATTACACTTGTTTGTTCTGTTCATGTATATAGAAACCATCAGGCTTGCTTGCTATGCTTGTGTACATGGTGTATGGGAAGGGTCATACCCGCTTGCTATGCTCATGTATATGGAGAGCATCAGGCTGACTTGTTATGCTCATGTATGTGGACAGTATTACACTTGTTTGTTCTGTTCATGTATATAGAAACCATCAGCATTGCTTGCTTTGCTCATGTACATGGCGTATGGAGAGGGTCAGACTCGCTTGTTATGCTCATGTTTATGGATTAGAAATCCTGCAGCCTGTCAGGCTGGCTTGCTATGTTCATGTATATGGAGAGCGTCAGGCTCGCTTGCTATGCTCATGTATGTGGACAGTATTACACTTGTTTGTTCTGTTCATGTATATAGAAACCATCAGGCTCGCTTGCTTTGCTCGTGTACATGGCGTATGGAGAGGGTCAGACTCGCTTGCTATACTCATGTATATGGAGAGCGTCAGGCTCGGTTGCTATGCTCATGTATGTGGACAGTATTACACTTGTTTGTTCTGTTCATGTATATAGAAACCATCAGGCTTGCTTGCTTTGCTCGTGTACATGGCGTATGGGGAGGGTCAGACTCGCTTGCTATGTTCATGTATATGGAGAGCGTCAGGCTCGCTTGCTATGCTCATGTATGTGGACAGTATTACACTTGTTTGTTCTGTTCATGTATATAGAAACCACCAGGCTTGCTTGCTTTGCTCGTGTACATGGCGTATGGAGAGGGTCAGACTCGCTTGCTATGCTCATGTATATGGAGAGCGTCAGGCTCGCTTGCTATGCACATGTATGTGGACAGTATTACACTTGCTTGTTCTGTTCATGTATATGGAAACTATCAGGCTCGCTTGCTTTGCTCGTGTACATGGTGTATGGAGAGGGTCAGGCTTGCTTGCTATGTTCATGTTTATGGAGAGCGTCAGGCTGGCTTGTTATGCTCATGTTTATGGATTAGAAATCCTGCAGCCTGTCAGGCTGGCTTGCTATGTTCAAGTATACGGAGAGCGTCAGGATCGCTTGATATACTCATGTATGTGGACAGTATTACACTTGTTTGTTCTGTTCATGCATATAGAAACCATCAGGCTCGCTTGCTTTGCTCGTGTACATGGTGTATGGGGATGGTCAGACCCGCTTGCTATATTCATGTATATGAAGAGCGTCAGGCTAGCTTGTTATGCTCATGTATATGGTTTAGAAATCCTGCAGCCTGTCAGGCTGGCTTGCTATGTTCATGTATACGGAGAGCGTCTGGCTCGCTTGCTATGCTCATGTATGTGGACAGTATTACACTTGTTTGTTCTGTTCATGAATATAGAAACCATCAGGCTCGCTTGCTTTGCTCGTGTACATGGCGTATGGGGAGGGTCAGACCCGCTTGCTATGTTCATGTATATGGAGAGCGTCAGGCTGGCTTGTTATGCTCATGTTTATGGATTAGAAATCCTGCAGCCTGTCAGGCTGGCTTGCTATGTTCATGTATACGGAGAGCGTCAGGCTCACTTGCTGTGCTCATGTATGCGGACAGTATTACACTTGTTTGTTCTGTTCATGTATATAGAAACCATCATGCTCGCTTGCTTTGATCGTGTACATGGTGTATGGGGAGGGTCAGACCCGCTTGCTATGTTCATGTTTATGGAGAGCGTCAGGCTCGCTTGCTATGCTCATGTATGTGGACAGTATTACATTTGTTTGTTCTGTTCATATATATAGAAACCATCAGGCTCGCTTGCTTTGCTCGTGTACATGGCATATGGGGAGGGTCAGACTCGCTTGCTATGTTCATGTATATGGAGAGCGTCAGGCTCGCTTGCTGTGCTCATGTATGTGGACAGTATTACACTTGTTTGTTCTGTTCATGTATATGGAAACCATCAGGCTCGCTTGCTTTGCTCGTGTACATGGTGTATGGAGAGGGTCAGGCTTGCTTGCTATGTTCATGTATATGGAGAGCGTCAGGCTGGCTTGTTATGCTCATGTTTATGGATTAGAAATCCTGCAGCCTGTCAGGCTGGCTTGCTGTGTTCAAGTATACGGAGAGCGTCAGGATCGCTTGCTATACTCATGTATGTGGACAGTATTACACTTGTTTGATCTGTTCATGCATATAGAAACCATCAGGCTCGCTTGCTTTGCTCGTGTACATGGTGTATGGGGAGGGTCAGACCCGCTTGCTATGTTCATGTATATGAAGAGCGTCAGGCTAGCTTGTTATGCTCATGTTTATGGATTAGAAATCCTGCAGCCTGTCAGGCTGGCTTGCTATGTTCATGTATACGGAGAGCGTCAGGCTCGCTTGCTATGCTCATGTATGCGGACAGTATTACACTTGTTTGTTCTGTTCATGTATATAGAAACCATCAGGCTCGCTTGCTTTGCTCGTGTACATGGCGTGTGGGGAGGGTCAGACTCCCTTGCTATGTTCATGTATATGGAGAGCGTCAGGCTCGCTTGCTATGCTCATATATGTGGACAGTATTACACTTGTTTGTTCTGTTTATGTATATAGAATCCATCAGGCTCGCTTGCTTTGCTCGTGTACATGGCGTATGGGGAGGGTCAGACCCGCTTGCTATGTTCATGTATATGGAGAGCGTCAGGCTCGCTTGTTATGCTCATGTATATGGTTTAGAAATCCTGCAGCCTGTCAGGCTGGCTTGCTATGTTCATGTATACGGAGAGCGTCAGGCTCGCTTGCTATGCTCATGTATGCGGACAGTATTACACTTGTTTGTTCTGTTCATGTATATAGAAATCATCAGGCTCGCTTGCTTTGCTCGTGTACATAGCGTATGGGGAGGGTCAGACCTGCTTGGTATGTTCATGTATATGGAGAGCGTCAGGCAAGCTTGCTAAGCTCATGTATGCGGACAGTATTACACTTGTTTGTTCTGTTCATGTATATAGAAATCATCAGGCTCGCTTGCTTTGCTCGTGTACATAGCGTATGGGGAGGGTCAGACCTGCTTGGTATGTTCATGTATATGGAGAGCGTCAGGCAAGCTTGTTATGCTCATGTATATGGTTTAGAAATCTTGCAGCCTGTCAGGCTGGCTTGATATGTTCATGTATATGGAGATCTTCAGGCTCGCTGGCTATGCTCACATATCTGGAGAGCATTAGGCTCGCTAGCTATGCTCATGTATATCGAGAGCTTTAGGCACACTTGCCTTTCCTAGGTATAAAGCACCTCTGAGGCCCATGTAGATCTTACAAACTCTAAAAAATAAAGAAACACTTATGGCAAATGGAAATGAACTTCTTTGGTGCTCAAAATGTTTCCACTGTGGCATACAACTTTTGACTGTGAGTAATATTCTCCAGATGGCAGAGAAGGTAGGCATTCCAGGCATGTTTAATTAAAAAAATCACTGATTTATTATTCGAACTCGTAAGAAAAAAATCTAAAATTGTTGGCTGGATTAAGGGTAAGAAGAACCTGCTTCTTATCTTACGGCATTCCAACTATTTTCAACATCAGAACTGGAGACATGTAAGAATGGGTTTATTTTCTAACTCCTCCATGCCTATGAGTGGCTGCGTTTTAAAGTATATTAAAGAGGAGAAACGGCTAAAATTAACAATCATTTCCTTCACAGATGGTGGTTCCAAGGTGGAGCTCAGCAAACGTCAGGAGAATGATGGTCACAAGGAGAGAAATGCATTTGTTGTTCCTTTATGATATTATAATTACTTTAATGTGAGAGATGACAAACTCTCATTTTACATTCCCGTGCCATTGAAGGGAATATGCAGACGCGCTCCATTTTATTCTGAAAGTTTAGTAGGTAACTGGCTTGAGATCTCAATGCAAAGGGTCTCGCCACCCGAGGCCAGTGCTTTTAGAACAAGAGGCCACGTCACTGGCCCTCCAGAAATGTGGGAAACCCTTCTGCTGCACGTGAGGGGCTGTGAATAAATGGTGCTGTTTGGCAAGTTGTCCCCTGTAAGGTTCCACACCCTATAGCTGTGTGCCCTGTGATCTTTGCCCTAAAACTGTGACTAGCAAGGTCTCCTTTCTCCTACCCCAATCACCAGCTCACTGGCTCCAAACTTGCCCTATATCCCCGACCCCACCCCTGCTGTCTGCCCTGGAGCCATTTCCCTGCCGCACCATTTTCCACCATTTATTGGTGGAACATCCTGTGGCTGAAGAACAACCCAGCTGTGCAGTCCACATGTGGAGATCTTTTGCACCAGGGAACTCTGGTGGACATTTGCAACTCTTTAGGGGGCATATCATCAAGGACTGGCGATAATTATCGCTAAGCGCACTTAGCGCTAGGATAATTATCGCCGGGTAACGTGTAATTTTATCGCTGAGATAGCGTGCTATTAGCAACGCTTATCTCAAAAGCGATAAAATTCCAAGTGCTAACTGCCAAATGTGAGATTATCGCTGGAAATCCAGCGATAATCTCACAAAGTTTGGCGATAGCTTGATGATAGTGCAAGGCATACTTAGCCATGATATCCACCTTACATAGGATATCATGGCTAAGTCAGTCTTGAAGCAGGCGTAAGGAAAGTAGCGATAACAGAGGTTATCGCTACTTTGCTTGTCGCTCTGCAGGTTAGCGTGCCCATTGATAATTGGAGAAATGTCGCTTAGCGACATTTCTCCAGTTATGTCAGGGCAGGAACGCCCACTTTGCATCTCATTAGAGATGCAAAGCTGGGCGTTCAGAGAACAGGCGCTAATGCAAGGTTTCACGCGATAGCGTGACCTTGCTGATTAGGCGATAAAATTATCGCCGCTTTTCGTCTGAAAACGGACGCAAAAGCGGCGATAATTTTTTATCGCTTCGTTGATGATATGCCCCTAAATCCCTTCTCTGGTGTGAAGTTTCCAAATTTACTTTGCAAGGTTTATCCGTCCCACCCTTAATGGTGGCTCGTGCCCCATTCCCCAAGATATTTGTAACTTTGAGTTATTTTCTTATGCCAGTGCTTTTCAATAGGTTGCTTATCTATTGCAATTTAAAAAAAACTTACAGCCTACACACAGAACTCTGCAGATGCCTTAACCTAAATCTGCAGATGGACAGCCAGCATGATGACGATTAGGTTAGGGCGCAAAGGTGCCTTAATTTTTTATTCTTTTCTCCACTTGGGAAATATGTTTACATGTGGGGAAAACATATGCTCTACAATCTCAGAAAATATGGTAGTGTTTAGAAAATGTTCGTGCTTACTTCAGCTCTTTTGACAATAAAAAGATCTGAAAATCCACCAGGAAGGTTTGTATACCACCTGCCTAATGGCAATCTCTTCCCCTCCCCTGGTAATACCCATGTTCTCGCCCTGAACAGTAACTTGAGGACCATGAAAAGCACCACACGTGCACATTTTCCGAGGTTACAGTTTTCAACACTAGGTGCAAGTGCCTACAAAGCCTATCAATTAGGATTTCCTGTTTGACTTTGCAGATACCTTCTTTGTTTGATTCAATAAAATCTGGTGTGAAAACGTGTTGGCATTTGTCCCTTTGTTCGCCTGAAGTTGTTGTATGGTCTCTCATAAGTTCCTTTCCATTTCTTCCTTTTTGTGTTGCTAATTGAATGGGCCTCGGCCATTCAAAGGGTCTCATGTTGCTCAACAAAGACCCCAGTTCCTTTGCCTCTACACTGTCCTTAAATAACCAGAGTAGTCTCAGGCCTGTCGTTCTACCGTGGTGGAGGCAGAGGAGGGCGAGAGAGGGATGGTAAAGTAGAAGATAGCGCACAAGCTGGCCCAATACGAACAACTACACCAGTTGAACAAAAAGGCGTCACTTATCTACTGTGCTTCAGAAGCTTAGGTCCTTCACAGGAGACACCAACACTAACAATGAGAACTTGCGCCCGAGCCACCTATCCATTTTGTGATACCTTACCTCAGGAGCCTCCCTTCTGTACTCAAGGACTGGGTTGCGGATACAGCGGTGACACTTTTAGCATATATACTTATGTGAATTTTTTTAAAGTGTCTCACTGTCAACTTATAGTGACTTCTTAGCTTGTTGACATTGTCCTCTGCTCACTCAAGTGAAGAAAGCTTGGTCAGTTTTCAATGTTCCTACTTAGTAAGCTTGACATATGACTCTTTCTTTACAGAGCGGTATGATACTGTACAAGGAACATCATTGAAGAAGACACACAGCAAGACTTGGACAGGAGGACAAAATCAGGCATGCAGTTGATTTGAAGAAGCCAGTGCCTGGAATCACAGTGTGGGAGCTGATCTCTTTTCACTCCAAATGCACTGAAATCTGGGCTTATGCTAACTCGAGTTGTGCTTACAATGTCCTCCATCTTGTGCGAACGCCACCGAAATCACATGTTCTTGTTGTCGCTTCTTACGTTACCAATCAAGGATTGGACTAATAAACAGTAAACTGTTCCCAGAGAACCTTTTTGCTATGTTCCAAGGACGTTTTAACTGTCCCCGGCCATGGGCATGCAAAGTATCCAATGAATTGCTGAACTAACCATGAAAATGGCTGCACATTCAATGTAATGCTATCATGAGAGAATTCTCAAATGTATTCTGTGGTAAATTGTTTCCTGTTGCTAATTCGCTATTGGTGCATATCCTGGGAAATGTGTACCCATGTACAATGTATGACCGTCTGTGTCGATAGCACTATAAAAGGATGCAGATTTCTATGGGATTCAGTCTACCCCTTTCCTACCCTTAAAAAGCGAATCTATGCCGAATTTCACAGAGAACTGTACTGAGGGGCATATTTATGGAAATAGTGGCGCAGAGCAGCACAGCAAGTCACCTTGCTGCGCTGTCCTGCATCACTGGGAAAGGGCAGGAATGCGCCATATTTAAGCAATACGGCGCATTCCTGTCCTTTCCCCCTGCGCTGGTGCCGTTTCGACAGCCTAGCCCCAATGAAGGCACCCTTGCACCATGGTGCAAGGGGGCCTGTGTTGCAGGCAGGGTTGTTTTTTGTGCAGGAAGGGGCACCTTCCTGCACAAAAACAATCCATAGAGGCATTTTCCTCTTTGTATGTGTACAGCATACATAGAAAGAGGAAAAGGTGAGGAAAAATAAACATGTTTCTCCTCGTTCTGCCTCACCTGTGTCCATCATCTGTTCTTTTTGCCTTTGTCGCCCTAATTGGGAAGGGTATGCCTAAACGTGGGTTCCCTGCTCGCTACGCCACCAGATTCAAGCTAGACTGGCTGATGAGGGATAATACCCTGACCCAGATCCTAGGATGCTTGTTTCTGGTCCAGGGAAGACCAGGGCTGACTGTTTAGGCTGGATTGTTCCCATGGGGAGCAGGGTCAAGATTGATTTGCACGTGGCTGATATAAACTGGAATGGCATGGTGTGCAAAAAATGGATTTAACCCAGATCTGTGACTGGGGGTGAATGTTTGATTTGTTCAGCATTCCGTCCATCATCTGTTTTTTTTTGCATTTGTCGCCCTAAGTGGGAAGGGTATGCCCAGACGTGGGTCCTGTGCTCGCTACGCCACCAGATTCAAGCTAACCTGGCTGTTGAGGGATGATACCTCGAAACCGGTCCTAGGATGCTTGTTTCTGGTCCAGGGAGGGAATGTATGACAGTATTCTGCATGCGTTTAGCATGCATGCCTTCGGAACGCCGTCATTAAAACGAACGCATCTTTAGCACAAATTTGTTTAGCACACAAGTCGTTTTAATGACTTGCCTTGTGGGGCGCTGGATTTTGGAATAGTTTAATTTACTATTCCAACTCCAGTCTGAGCAACAGTAGGGAAGGTGTTGGACTTTAAATCCAACACCATTCCACCAATATGCCGCTCACAGTCCTAGTTGTTGGTGCACTCATGAGTGGTGTTTAAGGAAGAAAAAGCACCCACAACAGCATTAAAAGACTGGTGCTGGTGCCGAAGAGCCGCCCCAAATGTAACATTAACTACTTTTCTAACCCCGAGTAAGTAAACACTGAGAAAATCTGATCAATGGTTGCCAAAAAAGGAGACTCCGTAATGTGCTTAGGCCAGCAAGTGGGGAGATTGACAGAACTACACAGAAGAAGGCAGGATAAGAAGTAACTCAACTTGGCTGTTGGAACAGGAAGCACTGAGAAGCAAGCTGGGTAGGTGAAAGGTTAAGAGGGAACTCTCATCGGCTGTTGAATCAGGAACCATTGAAACGCAAGGTGGGTATTTGATTTGTGAAGGGAAGGGGGTGTGTTGGATATAGTGGAATGTTGAGGTTGCCTAGTAACTGGTAGATGACGGGTTAAGAGGGAAATCTCATTGGCTGTTGAATCATGAAGCACCGACAAGCGGGCTGTGTAAGCGGCAGGTTAAGAGGTAACTCTCATTGGCTTTTGAATCATAAAGCTCAGACAAGCAAGCTGGGTAGATGACAGGCTAACAAGGCACTTATTATTGGCTGCTGAATTAGGAAGCACCGAGGAACAAGCAGGTAGGGGACAGATGAGCTCTTTGGTCTCACTAGTGGCCAAGAGTGAGCTCATCCTGACTGGCTTAATGAAGAGCAGTAACTTGGGGAGCCAGTGAGCGCCTGTAAGCTGTAAGCTGTAAACTGTAGCCTTACTCACTCAGAGACATGTATATCTGGCCTTTCTGTGGGATTAAGGTTGATCCTGTTGACGTAAGTTGAGGGAACAGCCATCCTGTACCAATGTTCCTCATATAAATTATCATAAAGGAAACTATGACACGTCACAAAAAGGGCTACATGTGAGAGTAATGGATCAGACGCAGCCATCCTAAGGTGGGCAGCCTGTTGGCAGGCTTGGATGGTCCATAGGTGCGCAGTTGTGGAATCATTCAGGTGTGAAAAGAAGCCAACAATCAAAACCATTGCTTTCAAGAATGGAGCAGGTACAGCAGATCTGGTGGGACAGTCGTAATTCCAAACATAGATTGCATGCATCTTCTCCAGTAGGAATAAGAATTGTATGATGTCTCCCTCTGAAAAAGAATACACCTATCTGCATACCCTGAACTCCACGTATCCTCTGACACAGGCGCTTGGTGTTGGCCCTAAATGGAAAGTTGAGATCGGGTGTTGCAGGGTAAATATGAGGTGGGTCTGTGGAGTGACATCTTAATGAAACTCCAATATAAACATGAGCAAAACCATAGCTGTGAATGAGAAACTCACATGTTTAAGTGCTTTCTTTGCAGGGACACATGACGATAACAAGGAACATAAAATCCAAGACTAGAATTGCTGAGGGAATTAGTGGCAGAACTCTCTGTACCAGACTTACAATGACTTTGCACCAGGTTAAAGTCACGCTAACCAAGGCAAAGTCTTGCAAGGATATTTACTTCCCATTGCTAAAGGTATTTTGCACTGGAAAGGTGCACTTTTCTCAGTTCAAGTAGGGTTTGAGCTGCTTTGCAACAATGTGCATCTAGGGAGCATTACCTGGGTATAGATTGGACATATCTACGCAAGTACCCTGATCTACAAAGATAGCCAGACCAGGCTTTGCACCAAAAAAGAATGCCTTCTTAAAGCAGGTTCTAACAAGGAGAAATGTTTTTCAGTTCTGCAGATCTTCAACACGTTGCATGAGTGCTGCACTGAACTGCACACACCACGTGGGGAATGTTGCAGAATTTGTCAAGGCATTGGAGTTTGCACTAGAAGAGTATACTTGAAGTACAAACCCTATGCTAGACAGTAGACACAAAACTCTACACCATGGTGAAAAGGTTGTGCATGGTGCTAGGCAGGCTTTATATTGTGGCGGCACAGGGGATGACAGCAGCAAGCCATTTTTAATAAATATCTCTCAGTTCTGCGTTTTACCCCTTGTGCAATGCAGAGCAACAACATTGATAGCTGTGCTGCATTGCAGTAACATGCACTAAAAAATAATACAACTGCCCCAAAAAGTCCTCTTCCAGAGTTGGACTTCGGCAGCCACTTTGTGGAAGGTCTACCTGGGGCAGGGTGTTGCTGATGACCTTGAGTCGACCCTCATTTCTGACACATGTTCATATTTTAGAAGATCCCCAGCTGGCCCATGAATCAATTTACCAAGGATCATGGATGCCGGGACAGTCATCCTCCAGGGCGGAGGTCATTCTGAGCAGAGAACTCCACTCTGACAGAAGAAGGATGTAAGTTTCATTTGTGGAGGCATCACCTCCGATGCTTCAAAAGGGTTTATATCGAAGGGTACCCCTGGGACTAAAATGTGGTGTGCAGATTTACCACTGTGGGGGAACAAGGGACTGAAGATCAATTTAATATTAGTTGGAAAAACCTTCAATGAGTGATCAGGTAAGCAGAAGAGGAGACATGATCTTGGAACTGAAACTGCTGAACAAATCTCCAAACCTTTAGTATCCTGGAGCAGGAGGAGTTCACCAGGAGGACATCTCTTTGGAGGGTTATAGTCAATAACTGATATGCTGAGACGCCAGAACTTCTTTAATGTTCTTCTTGCATTCTCTAAGCCTAAGGTCACACAATCGTAGTGCTTAAATAGGCACAGAACGCAGCACTGACTCTTATGAGGATTGCAGAGGACTCGGTTGCTTCAATCACACACAGTCTCTTAATGAGGGTCAAATGCTATTATGCTGTTTGTTATAGAGACACTGACATGTCTAAATTTGTATCAGAGACTTTATTACAGGTGGGCATGTTGTATGTATGTATGTCTGTATGTATATCAGAGACTTTATTACAGGTGGCAATATTGAATGTATGTGTGTATGCACATATGTACGCATGTAAGCAGTATTTATAAATCTCAAACTTAGGCAAAATACTGCAGGTTGCTGCACAGGATCAACAGAAATTATACAGTGGATGCGTGATTGGAGGGGCAGCTGTATTCTGAAAGTAGATGTATTCTGATACTGAGTCATGATATATTGATCTTTAAGGGAATATATCTTTGTTTTTTTCTAAATTGGACAGGTTTGTGGCGGTGCTGATTGGATACCGGAATGCCGTTCCAGCTGGTGGGTTCATAGATAGATCATGGCTATTGTTTTGTTTCTTTCTGTTTTTCAATTCCTAGTCTGCAGTCAGATGGTGTCCTGGCTGTGGTTGTTCTAAGAGCCACCAGAGGTGGTGAGCTTGTCAGCCAGATAGGGGGTAGAGCGGTCCATGATGGCTTTGTAGATGAAGCTGCAGGTTTACAAGATGGTGCTGGCTGGCACGGGGTGCAAGTAGAGTTCCATCAGGGTGATGATCTTGTGACCATACTTTTTCAGGCCCATGATGAGACATGGTGCAGCATGTAGGATGCCATTAAGTCAGGGGAGGGGGTACGTCAGTCTGGAGCAGGACACTGCTGCTATTCGGATGCAAGAGTACAAGGGCCTGAATGCAAGTTTTGAAGTTGCTTTTGAAGGAAGTGACCCGATTTGGGTCACCCGGGTCACACAAGATCACCTCTCAGCCTTCCATACCAAATGAAGAGTCGGTCAGACAGTAGAGAATACAAACCAATATCTATTTATTTCAGGTACACTCAGAGTGGAGCCTAGTCTGCCCAGTCGCTAGGAGTACTACAGAGAGACTGACATTGGCAAGCATAAAGACACATTATGTACATTTCAGAACCAATAAAGACACGCCCACAATGGAATTTTCCAAACAGATGTAGCTGAACAAAGGAGTACAGAGGATAAGTTTCGATTCTAAGGCCGGGCACACACTATCTACTACTCAAGGTCGTTCTGCCCGTGCCCGCCATTAGACAAGTGGGAGAAGGCCTCTATCTAGTGGAAAGGTATGCACTAATAAGAACAGTCTATTTATTAGCAAAGCAAAACCCAACCTTGGGGAAGAGAAACTTAACAGAGGCCTTTTCTCGGAATCCACAAAGAGTTAGTTTGGATTATGACTCAAAATGGCGCCCAAATAGAAAACGGTGCCGCGAATGCTAACTTGCATAAACAAAATCATTTCTATTCTAACAGACCCTCCTTTTAGCATGAGCTAAACATTTTCTAATAATAGCAAAGAACAAGCATTGCAAGAAAATAGTAAAGCATGAGTACAATCTTATGAACACTCCATATTGTCAACATCAGGAAGGGAGACGGTAAGGAGGGAAGAAGTCTCGAAAATGCCTTCATCTATCTGCATGAGGTCATCAATTTCTTTTTGGATCATAATTGTAGCATTGGTATCATGAATCAATATTTTTCTCTTAGGAGTGAGAAGGGTGGTGCAATAGGAACAACAGAAGGGAAGGCATTGAACAAGAACACAACAAGAGACCAAAATCACAATAAAATAAATCACCTTTTCAAGGATCCAACCCCAGCTGCCAAAAAGAGACCAACTCCAGTTCCCACTTTCCATACCTTTAACATTTTCTAGGATGTCTAAAAGGTATTGGGTAATATTCTTTTCCATATTTGTGATCCCGACTACACACTGGTCTCCTACTACCGCGCACACACCACAACTCTTAGCTAGGATGAAATCGACTGCTCGGAATATATTCGCATACTTTCCAATTGGGTGGTGATGTCACGCAAAGCTGCTACTGTGGAGTTAGACAATATTTGCAGCTTACATCCCAAATATTCTCTAGCTTTCTCCCCTCGAGCCATAGAAGTACCACCCAAAGTGAAAATAGAGGTAAGGATGTATCCAAAAGTGATGCCATTACTATAATTATTGACCTCTATGTCTGTCAACCCTTCGCAGAATTCTTTGGTCAACGTTCTTTTTACCCATTTTAATTTAGGCTTTGCATGTCTGCAAGGTACACCCAAAGGCAGTACCATCCCAAGTGCCACATAATTTGTCCCGTTATGAATGTTAGAATACGTTCCATTAGATAGAAAGAAAAAACCTGGGTGTGCATAAATCGGTCTATAATAATCCACAGCAGAATATCAGGAATTCCACCCAAAGGTACTGGGGTCTTCTGGCTTCACCAAAGGGAATGTCTCCTTATACAATACTATCCCTGAGCAATTTATATATAACGAAGTATCAGTACTGTTGATAATCGGACAACAAACACTATAATAACCAGCTTCTCGGGAACTGTCAATTCCCTGTAATGCCAACCCACCAAAGTTATATTCTGGTTTCATATAAAAATTATCACAGTACGTATTATCAACACAACCAGGGTAAAACTCCCCCGATGGTTTTCGATATTAGAGATATGGCCCTGAATAACCAAACCCAAACACTCCTTTCACTTCTACAAAGTCAGGTGGCCGAGAATACATGTAATTTACAAGTGATAGAGGGTATGCAGTCCATAGGCTGGTGACAGATTGAGTGGGATAGCAAGCCGTCCCTTCTCCAAAGAACCTCTTATGTGTCTCTAAAATACATTGCTTGGGGTTGCTCTTCTGCTTCTTGTTGGGGAGGTAACCTTACCCTTACTACACAAAGGTACACTTTGATCATTTTCCAAAACCCATGATACACCGCATAATATGATCAACAGCAAAATCACAAGAGTAACACATGTTAACTTTTGTTTAAGAGTCCACACCATATTGTGCTGGGCAATAAGAAGCACTGGCTGCTCTTCCTCAGCAACCATTCCACCAAAGGGATGCATAACGGAGAATGAAATAGGGCAATATTCAAGAAAAATATGCAAGTTCAAAGCCTCACTGGTACAGGCTCCTATCGTCCATCAATACGTTTGTGCTCTTGAGCACCGGCGGTCGAGCTTGGTCTGTCCTAAGCTCGCATCCCACGTCGACCACAGTGGTATAACTACATGGTATACTTCTATTTGTCCTGTCCGATGTTCAAACAATGCACAATACTCTCATCAACCTGAACTAACTCCGTTGGTACTATAGCAAAGTACACCCTAGCTTACACAGTCCATCCCTGACTAATCTTTCTTTTCCTTGGGTGCACCGTCCCCCAGCCGAGGGTCCAAATTGTACCTAGTGACTCCAGGCACAGAAGGATCAACAAAAAGAGGCTCCTGGATAGCTCATATTTCCAGAGGAACAGCTGCATTCAGCACATTATCATTTTCCTTGTCTGTTTGCGTCCAGGCCAACCTTGCATCGCTGAAAGGGACAAACCGAGGCACTGTCTTGCACTCAGAGTCCTCTACTCCATCCTTCACCCACTGGTCGTAGGGCAAAGGCAAAGGGATCCTGCGACAATGGGTCGCATGAATCCAGTTCTTACGGCCAGCGACCTTGACTGCAGTGCATGTGGCCAAAAGGACTTGGACGGGCCCCTTCCAACGCGGCTCCAAACTTTACTTCCGCTGAAAAAGTTTAATCAGGATGAAGTCACCAGGCTGAATGTGGTGCCCGGGCCCCTCCGGTGTAGCTGGCAGGGTGTCCCGGACGTGTTGGTGAATAGAACACAAACCTTCAGGTAACTGGCCAAGATAATCAATTAACAATGGGTACTTAATATCAGAAAACCGCCGAGGGCGCGGGACGCCCCAGACATTTGCCGGGCGTCCAAACACAACCTCATATGGTGACAATCCTGTCCTGGAATGAGCTGTCGTTCTTGTTGACAAAAGAGCTAATGGTAAAGCATCTGGCCATTTTAACCTTGTTGTCTCCTGAATTTTTGCCAGTTTGAGAGATCCATTGTACTTCCCAACCAAACCTGCTGACTGTGGATGGTTGGCAGCATGAAACTTCTGCTTTATGTGCAAACCATTACAAATTAATTGAATCACTTTTGCATTAAAATGGCTTCCGTTATCACTCCAATGACTAATCTGGGCAAGCCGAAATGAGGAAAGAACTCCTTCAGGAGTACCTTTGCAGTTGTAATGGCAGTATTATCTTTGGTGGGGTAAGCCTCAACCCATTTGCTGAATGCACATACAACCACCAGAACATATTTTAAATTATTGCATCTTTCCAGTTCGATACAATCCATCTGGAGAACTTCAAAAGGAAAAGTGTGTGGCGCAAAGTTACCAGACGGCGTAGGGGTACCCTTTCCAGGATTGTGTATCTTGCACACCATACAGTACTTCACTAAATGTGCAGCTGTTTTAGGAATATTAACATTTTGCCATACAGGACCTAACAACATGTAAATACCCTTAGCACTGATATGAGCTAGGCCATGGGCCATCGTAACCACAGGGAGAACATATGCATCTGGCAACATCCATCTCTGCTTCCCTGACTTATCGATCCAACTTCCCTTATCATTCAATTGTAAAGTACTTTCCTGACATACCGCTAATTCTTCTACTGCGGCCTCGCTTTGTATCTCCTTTACATTCTCAAGAGTGTCCTCAAACATGACAACCTCAGGCACCCACCTAGCCGGACCTGCCACAAACATTCTTTTCATCTTTGTCCGGGCTGTCTCCTTAGCTATCTGATCTGCAAAGGCATTTCCCCTACCTACATCATCGGTGACCTTCCGGTGGGCGCTACACTTTACTATGGCCAACTTCTTAGGGAGTGTCAAAGCAGACAAAAGTCTCAATATAAGGTGCCCATGCTGGATTTTGGTGCCATGGGAAGTGAGAAACCCTCTCTCAGCCCAGAGTTGCCCAAAATTATGTGCGACCCCGAAAGCGTACTGGCTGTCAGTATAAATATTGACAACCAATCCCTCACTCAGCTCACAAGCTCGACTTAAAGCAGCTAGCTCGGCAGCTTGCGCTGACTGATAAGGAACACGGGATGTCTCTACTACTGTACGCAGTGTGGTGATGGCATAAGCTCCAGTTGTAGTGCCATCTGGTAATTTGAAACAAGAACCATTGACATATAGTTCCTCTTGTGGGTCAGATAAGGGAACATCAGTCAAGTCTACCCGTCCTTTCGTGTCTTCTTCCGTCCGGAAGACACAATCATGTTTATCGACTTCATCACTCTCGGAAGAGAAGGGTAGTAACGTGGCTGGATTCAGAGTGGCACATCTTTTAATCGTAATATGCTTAGCAAACAATGTCAATTCATAACCAGTAAGACTTGCACTGGTGAGGTGCTGTGTCATTGTCTTATTCAGAGGTGTGTCCACAGCATGGGGTACCATAACTGTGAGGTCAGTATCAAGCACGAGTCCAGCCAATTGTCTGATTGAAGTGGCCACAGCCGCGATCGCTCTTAGACAAATCGGGAGGGCTCTCGCGACTGGATCAAGGACAGCAGAGAAATAAGCACATAGCCGTTGCTTATCTCTAAATTTTTGTGTTAAAACAGAACGCGCACAACCAGCCATCTCATGGACGTACAACACAAACGGTTTGCCGTAGTTAGGGGTGCCAAGTACTGGAGCCGAGCAAAGCGCAGTTTTCAATTGCTCAAAAGACTGCTGACATTCGAGCTTCCAAGGCAGAGGTTCATGCACTTCTTTCGTTGTTAGTGCAAGCAGGGGTTTGATTAGCAAAGAATAGTTAGGTATCCACTGCCTGCAATAGGAAGTGATACCTATAAAAGCGCGCACATCTTTTTGAGTTCATGGAATAGGCATTTTAACATTGGTGCTAATGCGCTCAACCTCCTACCCTCCTTCGACAGTAGGTGACCTAAATAGGTAAACTCCTGTCGACAATACTGAAATTTAGAAAGTGAAACTTTATGCCCATGATGAGCCAAATGCAACAATAATTTAACAGTACTATCTTTACAACCCTGCTCAGTATCAGAAGCAATAAGGAGGTCATCATCATACTGCACCAATACATTACCTGCAGGATGAAAAAAGGGAATCCAACTGACTCTTTAGAGCCTGACTATAAATACTGGGACTCTCGGTATAGCCCTGAGGAGCTCGACAAAATCTAAAGCTCCTTCCAGCTAGGGTGAACCCAAACAGATATCTGCTATCTAGATGAATAGGAATACTAAAGAATGCGGGGCCGATTCACAGAACTAATCTGAGACAAAATCCTAAACGTACTACTTTTGGTATTCACAGAAGGCACTTACGATTTATGGTATTCACAGAAATCACTTACCACTCCTACCTTTACGTCCGCACTTGGGCTGAAATTTCCGCACTCGGGCTGGAATTTCCGCACCCGCAGCAGAAATCCCACACTTGTGCCGGAATTTCCGCACTCGTGCCAGAATCTCCGTATCCGGGCCGGAATACCCGCATTTAGGTCTGATGATGATTTCAAGTGTCTACCATCCCCCACCATGCTCCAGCTGAAGTCAATTAACACTAACTGCAAGACCAGCACCACAAACCACATTAAAGCGGCACACATTGAAGGAACAGGATTGGCCACAGAGAGTTCCTGTTTTCATTTGCTGTTCATCGCTACTGTGAAATTTACAAAATGAGGAGGAAGAAGAACTTCACAACTGAGGAGACCACCATGATTGTGGAGTTCATTGTGATGCACCACAAACACCTACATGGTCTCCCACCTTACTGCACCAGTGGCACACAGAAGGCAGCTCTATGGCAGCATTTAGCCACTGCTGTCACAGCATTGGGGGAGGATGTGCGCACAGTCCAGGACATCAAGAAGAAGTGGCAGGATGAAAAGACGAGGATGAAGGAGAAGTACTCCAGGATCGAGTTGGACAGGATTCTCCCTGCCCCACAATCTGGAACCCACCTACGTCTCACCCAACTTGAGGAGGATGTCCTCACTACAATCCACCCCCACATGCTCCATGGGCTGCCTGTGAGTGATGTCCGCAACGTGGTACCAGGTAAATGGGATGACAAGAACAAGTGTACAAAAAGAATGTCTGTGTTGCACTGCCATTGTGAGTAAAGAAGTTGTCCAAAGCTCATATAGTAATATAGTCAGTCAGAGGCTCGTGTGGTTCCCTCTGAATGTTGCACCACAAGTCCCAGAATCCTTTGTATTAGAAATGGCAAATCCCTTTCCCACTATTTAAAACATGGGCCCAGTACTGCTGCCGTATATACCTAACACTGTTAAGTAGCAATTGTCAAAGTGCCCCTTTCACTCATCCAGGTGCGGCTGGGTCAGTCAAGAACGTAAGGGGGTGGGGGTTGCGGTGCAGAGGAAAATCAACAGACAACGGAACAGGTAAAATAAATACAAATAATCCTACAAGTAACTCACCTTGTGCCTGCCAAAATCACAAAGCAGAAGGTGAGAGAATCCTTATTTTAAAACATTTCATTCCCATATTCCGTTGTCTATTTCCCGCCCTGCCATGCCATTACATCCCCAACGCCCCACTGCTCCTACCTGCACCGGCAGTGGCAGTACTTCACAATACTGTTAGCATGCAGAAGATATGAGGAAATGTCTGACAAGTTCCACGTGTACATTTTCCATTTGGTGACTTTTCTCTCTTCTCACCTATTGACACATTCAGCCAGAGTACAGACAACCACAGTAGCAGAGGTCCCTGCATCTTCTGGGAGGGAACAACATCATCCAGAGCAACGCATACCGCCCGCACTAACTGGTAAGTCAAACTGGTCAGGAGATGGTCAAAATGCATATATTGTCAGCAGACAACAGAGGGACATATAGGGGGATATGTACAAGAACCGGCGAAAAATATCGCTAACGTTAGTTAGCGGCAACATTTTTATCGCCGCGCACGACCGCAAACAATCGCCACGGTAGCGACGTATGTACAAGCCGACGCTGCGTGGCGATAGTTTCTCATCTCAGCGGAAAATGTCAACATTAACAACAGCGTCACGACAATAAAAATCTTGCCGTTAATGTGAAAAAAGTGGCGACAGGCCAGTCAGCGGCCAGAAACTGCACGCAAATTAGAGTGACGCCACTTTTTTTCACGTTAGGCCTGAAAACCGACTAAAAAACGCCCGCAAAGTATAACAAACTGAGGGGAAAAAAAGTGAAGAACCATGGATGAAGCTGGACCCAGTACTGCAGGAGAAAACAACCCCCCAAACCGCCAGGAGGACCAGCCAGAGAGCCAGGAGAAGGGCAAGGGGAAGAGGAAGAGGAAAACCAGGTTCAGCCAGCAGGAAAACCAGGTCCTGATTGTGGAGGTGACAGAAAAACAACAGCAGCTGTTTGTCAGCTCAACTGCGTCATTGGGGACCAAGAATGCAATATGGCAGTCCATCGCAGCCAAGGTGAATGCTGTTGGAGAGGTGAGGAGAACAGTGAACGACTGCAAGAAGCACTGGCATGATGCTAAGCGCAATACCAAGGAGAAACTGGCGGCCAATCGCAATGCAGCACTGCCGACCGGAGGTGGGAGTCCAGCGCCACAGGAGGAGCTGGATGTGTTGGAAGAACAGGTGTCTGCAGTCATCTGCGAGGAGTCGGTGGTTGGAGTCCAGGGACAGGATACTGCTGAACATGACCAGCAACATCAGCAACACGGTGAGTAACAACCAGGGACTGTGGGGACGGGGGTGGATGGGCCCAATGTCACTCATGCACAATTAAATATCTACCAGGGCTCATCCACAATGACTGCAGATCTTGTCACAGATACTCTTGTCCCTGGGGTAGAGACACATATCACCCTAGTCAACAAATATATTGCAAGACACATATTGGTGGGGTCATACACTTGGAAATATGCACAGAATTGTAATTCTAAACATAGCCAAAGACTCATATCAGACCACAATATAAGGGCAACATGAAAGAGCTAAGTGGTACATTGCCTGGAGATGCGGCAGGCTGGCAAATTGTCCCCCTTGCCTCAACACCATGCACATACAATTGTCTACACAGGGCTGCATCTCTTTGATGACAAAATGAGGATGCACTGTGAATACGACAGATGATGTGCACAAGTGAGCATGCCCCCACCGATGTCAGCACACATGCACCATTGTGCACGTCTGTCTGAGTTGTGTGCAAAAATGTGTATGTGCAGTAAGGTCCCCCTTCATGCACATAGACAATCTGAAAATCAAGTCAGACACCCTTGCACAATGGTGCATGTTTGCTGACATCGGTGGGGGCATGCTCACTTGTGCACATCATCTGTTGCATTCACAGTGCATCCTCATTTTGTCGTCAAAGAGATGCAGCCCTGTGCAGACAATTGTATGTGCGTGGTGTTGAGGCAAGGGGGACATTTTGCCAGCCTGCCACATCTCCAGGCAATGTGCCCCTTTCCTTGTTCATTAGATGCAGCCCTGTGTACACCAAGTGAGAAAGCATGGAGTGAGTCTGCATACCATGAACACATGCATTGTCACAACATAGTGATCATGCAGCCTACTGTCTAAAAGGTGCATATCCCACAATGCACACATTCAGCACAGTTGAGTCAAAATGTTATGTCATACCATAAGCAGGAGGGACATGACTTCAGCAGTACAGTGCATGGACTACGCATATCAGGAATGTTTCACCATAATGTTTTACTACGTGACTTGTCTGTGTACCATACTCACAGAAGTAAAAGAGTCCCTGTAAAGAGGTATGATAGGTCAAGTATGACACCAAGCAAGAATAGCAATTTAGCAACCAAAAATCTCTAATAGATAAATGGCACCATCACCCCTTAGCTCAAATAGCACTCCTATACTCTCAAGTGCACACATGTGCCATACTTAAAATGGTACCATACATTAGTCCTGGTGTGACTTGCCCATCACACATTGATGTGCATGTAAACAAGTATTTTGGGAAATTCAATAGTGTCAGTGAACAAATATACAGTCAGGACTGTTATCATCTGCACACAAACACTGGCAGCAAAAATTCTGAAATAGTACAGCATGTATCATCCCTGTCAGCATCTGCGTGCAATATTCACAAACACACATCACCCTGCCAATCGCACATGATGTGATGTGGGTGCGGGGTGATAGGGCCTGAGCAGCACAAATGAATATTTTTGAATACACAGCCCTGAAATCCAGGCCCACTTACACACTACACGTGGTGTCAACGTTGAGGGTAATGGGTGTTGTAACTGTCTGTTCAGCTGGCAACAACAATAGAAAGTCACGCTGCACCAGTCTCACAACGGTTAAGCCAACAGGAGGGCAGCAAGCAATGGAAAAACATGCATGACGCCATGCACACAAGAGAAATCACAAGATCCAAAGCTATTTGTATGTACATGTGCACTGCATTGAGCAGCACACATGGAAAAAGCAAAATTGAGGCAAAATAATGCATTTCTCCTTGGTTTGCCATCCTAAGAACAGTTTATCCCTGGTCTTAATTTTTGCACGGCCTCCTATATACGCCATCCTTGTACATGGGGGCAGCGTCAAAAAGAATTGGTGTTGCGGTGGAACGGCCACCGCAACACCCACTGCACACCCCTTTCACGCTAAGCATAACGTGAAAGGGGGCCTTATGTACAAGGCAAAGTTAAGACACGTTAAGTGGCTTAACGCTGCCTTGTACATAAGGCGCAGCCCCAATTGCCACCACAACGTCAATATAGGTGACGTTGTTGTGGCAATAGGGGCTTCTACATATGCACCTATGAATGTTCATTGTCATGCTATCTGCTTGTACACTAATCCAACGCATGATCATACTATAAACACACATACAAATGCATCTCCCCTTTACGTTGCAGAGGGAGAAACATCACCTCCTGTACAGCAGCCTGTCCCACTCTTCAATGATGAAGAGGAAGTCCTGGCAACCATCGACCAGGACACACTCCAACATCTGCTCGACTCAATTAGCACCCCATCTCCGGAAGCAGGGCCATCCAGCAGTGTTGTGGAAACTACAGCCCCTGCACAAACAACCCAGCAGCAAGCACTGACCACCACAGTTGTTTCCCAGGACCTTGAGGACCCACTTCTGGCATTTCAACGTCGTGCAGTAGAGGTCCAGCAGGAGATGGCTGGTCAGGTGCGTGTGGGGTTTGACAGCCTGGCTGCCAAATTAGATGGGTTACGTGGGTGTCTCAGTCCCATTCGGGACCACCTACAGACCACCACAGACACCCACGGTCCGTTCCATGCTCTCCAGCATTCCATGGCTGACATTGCTGGAGTACTGACTCAGAGACAAGAACAACTGTCTAGTCTGAGTGGCTCCAGCGATGTCAGCAAGGAGTTGCGTCACATGCGAATGAGCATGGAGAACATGGAGCAGATCCAAGCCTCGCTAATGGCAGCCTCAGTTGAACACCACAGACAAATTGCTGGAATCTTTCATGCCCTGCAGCTGCTCGTCACAGCAGTGCTGCATCAAGGTTTGGCACAGATGAATGCTGCTGCTGCTTCAACTTCCACATCTCTGCCCCCTGTTGTGTCAGTGCTTCACAGTGCTGCTGACAATCTACCACCACGCACACCGGAGGCACATGACACATCAGAGGACGAAGATGTTGATGATTCTGCAATATTGCTAAGAAGAAAGCGGTAGAATTCATCAATGCCAAATGGTCAGTTTTGCCTTGGATCTGGGCTTAGCATCATGCCCCGGAACATCATCTTCCAATGTCCTCTGCTACACACTGTGACACTCACCTTGGACCTCAATATAGACTGCCATAATTTGTGTTGTACCCAAAGACACTGCAATCAGCCTGCTGACTGAACTCTGCCTCTTCCTCTGGACATGTTCCACACAAAGGACTCTGTCAGGCCCTTCACTGGGCATCTATGAAATGTGGGGGTTGTTTGACCAAGTACTGTGGCAGTGTTCACCAAAGCCAATGCACATGCTAATTAAAACCTAAAATTTACACAGATGTGTTTTTATCATGACCATTCAGGTATATAAGTCTCCAATAATGTTTGAGCAGTGAATCCATCCAAATGTACACCGAGTGACATATGATAAATGTTCATGTTCAACTGTGTCACAGATAGGTAGTGAGATGACTGGGCATGTGAGATCTAGCCGTGCCCTCATTGATCAAATATGACCTACTAGCAATATCCCAACATTGCCCTCTGTACATGATGGCAATAGGCATGTGTGGAAACAAGTCCAAGTCTGTTGCATGCCACAAGTAGTGTCTCCATTTAGCATTGAAAACAAGTCTCACTTCGCAGATCTACTCACACTCTACGGGGTGGACAAAGATTGTTGTGATGGTGGTCATTGCATGTCACATTCCAAGATAGAGCACACCATATGCACATAGATGACGATTCGTTATGGCACATATCGCCCACCTGCTATTGGTATCACAATGTCTGTTTCAGTGAAGCTGTGTTGGCAATAGGGACTTAGCCTTAAGTGCAAGTCCACAGTCAGACACTTACCGTGGCTTAACAATGCCTTGGAAACAAGGAACCCTCTCATGCTGTGCTCACTGTGAAAGGAGAGAGCAATGTGTCCATGGTTTTTGTGTAGTGCACTGCACTTAGCACATAGTCAGATGCTGTATCACCATTTCAAGTGTGGCATCACTATGAGGCAATGACAAAAGTAACAGCGTGGAAAAGTGGGTATGACACTGGCACTACAGGGAGCAATGCTACATTTCCCCTCCTGTTTGCTGCAGAACTGTGTTCTGCCTTGTGCCATGCACATTTGATCAGCAAATTTACAACATTGTGCATGGGCAGGAGGGTGAGCCACCAGCCACAGGAACAACCAATTTCCATAATGATGACACACTTGCACTATGCAGCAAGTGTGCCTATGTCTGTGCATGTTAGATGGACTCAGCGCCAGGCTCTTGTGATATGAAGGGTGTGGACATAATCTGTGTAACACAGTGCAGACATCCTTCATCATGATGGCAAGAGTTGCAATGTCAATGTCTGTTCAAGGCCATGTTCCAACATTGTGTTGCAAATGTGCATCAATGTGCATTCCAACTCTGTGAGTCACACATAAGATGTTCAACTTTACAAAAGAGTGTCCCTAGCCTAGGCCATAACTCCAACTTGCCTCACTGTAATGCATGCAAGTTCACTGTGCTCAAATCAAAAGGATCCTGACACTATCCGTCCAGCTAAGTAACATGTCATGACCACACATACACCTTCAAATGATTGCCCTGAGATTGAAGAAGTTGGAAACAAGGTAAAAAGCAACACTCCACCAAACCACTTCAGACATAAGTACTAACTGAATTCCAAAACAGTATACATTTATTAACATTTAACCAAATAAACTACCCTAAACTGACACTAAGCACTACTACAACTAACCTAATCTTAACTATGACAAAGTGAATAATAACCTTAACTATCTAACGTAACCAATACTAAACATGCAACAACATATCTGAGACATCAACCCCCCTCCCGCCCTTAAAGCACATCAGAAGACAGGACAAATACATCTTATCTAAACATAAACTAACTACACAGATATCATAGACAAATATATATTTTTGGGGATTTTTTATAATTTTTTAGAAGAACAAAGACATCAACCCCCCACCCAAAGGAAAAGGAAACTTATCCACAAATACTACAAGATAATAAATATAAAACTATGCTAAAATCTAACACTACCTATTACTACACTACAACTACACTACCTAACAATTAAGAAACTAACCTATCACTAACTACTAAGTATAAATTACATTGGGGGAACGTAGAAAAGGGGGATGGGTCTCCATTGGCCAGTTCAAAATGGGAGATCCATGGCAGCCTATATGTCCTGCATGTGGGTGGTCTGCTCAGACATCTCACGTTCTAAACGTGCCAACCTGACATTCATGTCCATTATAGCACGGCGGTCCCGCATGGTAAACGGGACCACCTGATCAGATCCTGCTGCTGCCATTGTAGCTTTTCCTTGGGTCTGTGAGGGGGCACCAGAATGTGTTACGGATACTGAGGTTGCAGCTTGTCTCTGTGTTCTTCCAGGGGGATGTGCAGATCCCTGCCCATGTTGGGACCCATGCCTGTCGCCAGAAGTGCCCGGTCTGGCCTGTGTCACACTCTGGCTGTGTCCTTGGCCTACATTGGGCACCGATTTCCACCTTCCAGCTGCTCGGTCAGCTTGATACCTCCTTGACATGTTGCGGTATCCCTTCGCCACCTTGCGGATGTGGAGATACCGGTCCTTCCTGACCTTGAATGCATGGGCCTCCTCTGGCGACATGTTGTCTGTCAGAGAAGAGCAATGACTGAATGTGAGTCATGAAGACTATGTCAATTCTCTCCATTTAACACAGAAACACTAGGTCAGTGGAACATGGGAGCCTACACTCTAACAAAAGATTGTGAAGTTTGAAAATAACATGTACAATGCAATGTAGAATCAATGATCAGTTACAACATGCTGGCAACACTGACATGACAGTGCACGGCCTGTGACTGGTTGTGTCACAACCCCATGAGACTGTCAGGGGCATATGTACAAGCCCCTACCGCCACCATAACGTCACTTTCAGTGACATTATTGTGGAGAAAGGGGCTGCACCTTATGTACAAGGCAGCATTAAGACACGTAACGTGGCTTAACGGTGCCTTGCACATCAGGCACCCTTTCACACTATGGTTAGTGTGAAAGGTGTATCCAGTGGGTCGTTCCAGCGCAACATCCATTTTATTTGACGCTGCCCCCTATGTACAAGGGTGGCCTACATATGAGGCAGCACCAGAAATAAAACCTTGATAATCCTGGTCCAAAATAGTCAAAAGGAGGAGAACCAATGAATTTCTCATCATAGTTGATTCTTCAATGTGTGCTGCCTTGTGCAGCACACATGCGATAATCAAAATGCCATGTTTTGTATATGTACATGAAGGTGTGCCTTCCTGTACATGAGCAAAGGGGGATATGTACTAGGAAGTGGCGGAGCGTGTCGTTCGCCTCCTTGGCTTAACGACACTCTCCCCAATTCACAAGAATATGGTGCAGCTTTGCGTTTCATCCTGCGATGATGCTAGGTTTAACTACTTTGCGCCAACGCAGGCACCCTTGCACCAGAGTGCAAGGGTGTCTGTGTGCATGTGACGATTGTTCATGGGTAGGAAGGTGTCCCTTCATGCACATGAACAATCCTGGAGAAGCCCTACTGTCACTTTCACTGGTGCTGCATCACACATGGCAAAACAACATTCGGTGTATGAACACTGACTTGTATATGAGGCGCAGCCCCTATTGCCACCACTACCTCACAATAGGTGACGTAGTGGTGGTGATCGGAACCAACGTGGTTTAATCCACATCTTTGACTCTGCTGAAAATTTCAAAACACAGGACTGTGCACCGCTAAATGTTACAAGACATTCCCAAAAGTAATGCCCCCTTGTCGTCAGAATAGTAATTGAGATTTAATGGGGAGTGTGTCGTAATGAATTGCGTTGTAAAGCCCAGCGTTGTAAAAGGTATTGTGTGTTAAAACATGTGGATTAAAAGCATGCCTGGAAAATGCAGGTAACGTCACATATTCTGCAAGAGTGACTTGTACATTTGACCTTGAGTCAAATGAGGGGAATGAGTCCAAGGAGACAGCTTTACAACACCATTGCAGTGACAAAACATGCCAATTACATACATAGGTCCATCTTTGCTAGTTAGTGGGTGAACGCGCCATTGGAAGCCTTGGCTTTAAGCTACGCCAGGGAAAACTTTTAAAGCTGTTATGCAGCATACATACGATAGTACTGTGCAGACCTGTATCTGACACCGCACAGCCAGGAAAACACTACCTACTTGTCCATAATCTGGCACACTTATACAGTCATCTCAGCCAAGGATGTACACGCATTCCATGTCTGGTCATACTCATCACCAACACCACTCACATGTCTACTCTCCTGTCTTTACGCGCTGGAATCAGCATGCATGTGCTGTATAGACAGAACACATTGATATTTCTTGCATGGGTATCACTGACTGGGGATGTACAAACATACATCAGGAAGACATATGCATTCCTCCATCTTCACTTACTAATTTGTACACACTTCCACCAAACCCCATCACACTGGAGTCAAGGTACATGTGATACACACACATACTGCCTGGTACTAAGGACATGATTTGACCATGACATTCATCACATCTCACATTGACAACATTTAATGGGTGTACTCACCAGTGGCGTGTGGGTCCCTGAATGCGTCGATGTCCCCCTGTGTGATGAGTGGTCTTCCAGCTGTGAGACATAAAACAAAAGGTGTGTTGATAACCAAAAAAATAATTCACACGTGTCCTAGTCATCATCCAATTGATCACCTTCAATGTAAATGCTCTGTAACTGTACTTTTGCATCTCATGTGGCATACATGATTGTGTTGAGTTTGCCTGTCATTCCAACAAGACATGATAATGCAGTGTGAGGGCAAACAAGACAATCATGCTTGCACATTCACACATTTTCCACAGACGACTTGTGTGACACATTCCCAAGGCCCTGTTTGCGAAAACATAATCATGTCCTCCATGCTCTTTTGACAATAGCATCGATGGAGATTGCACAAGGGTGTGTCAAAACTATTGATGGTGTATGTCACTCTTGAGAAGTCATATGCTAAATATTTTAAGTTTCATATCTCATACAATGTTACTCTAGACAGAGGTACAAGAGCAGCGTACATAGTAGTCTGCGCCAACATGGAATGTTAGTGAATAGCTGATCCTATCTCAGCAAAACTCTGAGAAAAGCATTATTCCTCATTTTTATGATCTTTACATGTGTGCTGCCTTGTGCAGCACACATGGAATGATCAAAATGCATTGGATTGTTTATGTCATGTAAGGTCACACTTCATGTACATGAAAAATCTTTTCCCGGCACGCAGACACACTTGTACTATGGTGCAAGGGTGCCTGGGTTGGCACTACACTGCAACTTTTTTGCACCAGCGCTTGTGGAAACGCATGCCTGCACCATATGCTTGTAAACATGGTGCAGCGTTGCGTTTCTGCAGTGGGAAAGTTAGGCCTGAAGGCATGATGTAGAACGCCTCACTCCGCAAAGTACTTGTACATATACCCCATTGTGTTACAGACAGCATTTTTTATTAGTAACAAAAGTGTTCATTCAACAATTTTTAAGTTGTACTTACCACCTTGTTGGCCAATGAGGACTCCAAGGTGGTCCAACATGTCACCCTCACGGCCAACGCAATCCTGCCATCGATGTTTCCATTGTCGGACAGTCCTGTCCACACCGAAGACCCGCAGCATCTGGCTCCTCATATTCTCCCACCTCACCTTCCTCACACGTACCGCATAGCCCTGCAGGATTCGACCCCCACTTTCGATCAATGGCAAGTAGTGCTTCACCAGCCAGAGGAATCCCCCCAATGCCCCTTCCGACATCCTGCCCTCCCTACCCACACCCACCATCTCCCAGCACACACCTAAACCCACACCTAAAAAATAAAAACCCCAATATATACCCCAACAACGATTAATAATTTAAAAAACCCCTTGGACAAACACCCGACAAAATATAGTACTAGACACAAAAAACAAGTAAGGACAACTAATCAAGACTTCACAGGGACACTAGGGACAGTTCACAGGACACAACCACACTCTCAAAACCAAGTTCAGCAGCACACAACACCAAAAACCTCCAAAACTCTCCACAATCACAAGAAGTGTGCTCGAAAGTGAAAGTGCACAATACTCCTCCAGACAATAGGATGCATGCTGAAATCACTTCCTGTGTGTTTGCGGCCTGTTTTTTGACTTTGCGTCATTTTCTGCATGCAAATTGGCTTTTGTGGTAATATTTTGTGTTTTCACATGTATTTAGCTATATTTTCCTATCGCGGTTATGAAAAAATTATCGCGTTAGCGTTAAAGCGGCAAAAATCTGGACGCTAACTGCAAGTTTTACCTCAGATGAACTGTACTTGCTGTAATTTCATCTCTGAGACCGAAACACACCCTAAATTTAATCTCTGACCCCAAAACGCACCCTAAATTTCATCTCTGACCCCAAAACACACCCTAAATTTCATCTCTGACCCTAAAACACATACCCACCCACAAACATACAATTCAACAATAATAATCGCACATTGTTAAACTTTCACTTGTCAGATGTATGTACTCATGCTGAGTATGAGCATGCACACAAGGTTTTTGTGTTGTGATGTTTTATTGGCAGAACTATGCTTATGTGTTTTTGCACAGTCTAAACAAAGAAAAGGTTGTCATATTTTTACGTGGTCATGTGAAAAATTGTGGATGATTCTGTCCCATCGTGCTGTTCCTGCAGCCATGGCTGGGGGGTGTGCAGCATCAGCCTCTTCTTCTTCGTCATCCTCAGGATTGTCCGGTTGATCCGGAACTTCAATCCATGGTGCATTGGTGTGGACACATATGTTGTGCAGCACACAACATGCCACGATGATCTTGCAGACTATTTCAGAGCTGTACAGCAGTCTGCCGCCTGAGATGTCGAGGCACCTGAACCGTGACTTGAGTACACCAAATGTTCTCTCCACAATGGACCTGGTGCGTCCAAGTGCAACATTGTAATGTCTCTGTGCCTGGTTGTTTGTGGCTCTGAGGGGTGTCATCAGCCATGGAGATAGTGCATATCCTTGATCACCTGTAACATGAAATGGAGAGATGTGTCCATTAGTATATGTGCATGCTGTGTTTGCAGAGTTTCTATTTTTGTGTGTGTGATTTGTGCTACTTAGGTAATTTCGCTTTACCATGTGTAGCTTCAGACAATTGTCCAGCATCAATGCAAATTACATTGCCTCCCAGCTGCTCGTCCATCCCCCCTACCCTATGTAATGGCGGCGGCTGCACATTAGCACCGCTGGTGCAACGAAGGCACACAAAAAGCAAACACGTCTGCGTCCATCCGTTACCCAAACACAACCGGCGCCAGGGACCCTGGATCTCATTACGCCTACCTCTACGACTCATCCGCGATCGTCGCACTCAACCCCAGAAGGAAGTACAACTGACAACAATTAACAATTAACACCACCCATGGCCAGTTATCCTGCCTCCACTGCAGCATGACCTTCACCACCGCCACGGCCGCCAACACCGCCAACGCACTAAGATGCATCCTCATCACCATGCACTCCCTGCACAGACACACTGTGGACATCTGGTACCTCTGGGACACACTATCACCCAACATCACCTTCTTTATGGACAGCTGGACCACCAACTTCTCTGCCCCTGACATCCCCCTCACAATCCCGGATGGAGACAAGATCCGGAGGGAGGACTGCCCCCAACACCCGGCAGGAGTCCTCACCATCGTGCATGAAAAAGTCCCTCTGCCTCTCCACCTACAGCAACACATTTGCCGCCACGGAAGACATGCACTTCCGGGCCCAGTCCAGCCCCAACTCCATACTCTGCAGCACACTTGCCTACAGACCCCCCGGACACATGGACTGCTTTGCCAACACCATCAGCGACCTCTTCACACCCTACGCCGTCACCTCCATGGACTACATACTCATCGGAGACCTGGACTTCCACCTCAACAACACCAATGACACCAACTCCACTATCCTCCGGATGAAGAGCTCACCAACATGTGACTGACACAACTCTTACCCACACCGACCCACAAGGCCCTTCTTTGCAGGAGGAAACAGCGTACACTTCAGCCACACCACACAGCACCCATGGACCGACCATCACTGCATACACTTCCTTGGAAACAAAACCAAGCCGGCCACACCCGCACCTCGCGCCACGCAAAGGAACTGGAGCTGAGTCACCGATGAGCAGATGTAATCAACCCTCAACTGCAACTCCACCAACACTGCAGCAGACGCCAAACGCGCTGCCAGGGAATCCCACACATGGATCTCCAAATGCGCAGACAAACTCACCCCGCCACACAACTCCGACAGACAGCGCAACAGCAAATCCGCATCGTTCACCACCAAACTCAAATATTCCAGACACACCTGCAGACCCCGGGAGAAAAACAGGAGAAACTGCAAAACATATGTTAACTTCTAGACATACAAGAACACCATGTCCAAATACCACCAACGCATCGGTAGCACTGAAAGGAGCTTCATCCACGACATAATAGTTGCATACTCCACCAACTCCAAAGACCTCTTCAACATCATCCATGAATTCACCAAGACCACCAGATAAGCCACGGACAACGCCATCCTGTACACGTCTCTATCTGGATTTCCAAGCAACCACAGCACCGAGACCGCCCTACTCGCTGCCACAGACAACATCCACACCCTCCACGACCAAGGCCACAACACAGCCCTGATTCTACTTGACCTGTCAGCAGCATTCCACACCGTCTCCCACCGCACACTAGCGGGCAGACTACATGACGCAGGCATACAAGGAACCACCCTTGACTGTATCCGATCATTCATCACCGGCAGAGGCCAAGGGACCAGACTGCCACCCTTCCTCTCTGAACCCACAAATATTCACATGCGGAGTGCCCCAGGGATCATTGTTCAGCCCAACACTCTTCAACATCCACATATCCCCTCTTGCCACCATCGTCCAACAGCACAGCCTCAGCATAGTATACTACGCCAAGGGCACCCAGCTCATCCTCTCCCTCACCAAGGAGCCCACCACCACCAGACTCAACTTCCAGGAAGAAATGCAGGTAGTTGCAAACTGGATGAGCAACATCTGCATGAGACTCAACGAAGAGAGGACATGAGTTGTCATCCTTGGAAACACCCCAGCGGCATGTGACAGCACCTCGTGGCACACCAACCTCGGCAGTCCCACAACCCACACGGACCACGCCAGAGACCTGGGCATCGTACTCAAATCCTCCCTCTCCATGTACCAACAGGTCACCGCCGTCACATCCAGCTACTTCAACACCCTCCGCATCCTCTGTAAGAGCTTCTAATAGATCCCCCCAAATCCAAGAATACAGTCACCAATGCACTAATTTACATCAGACTGGGATACAGACGCGCCCTCTGCGCCAGCATGGGACAGTCTCTGCTCCGTAAGCTCTTGACTATGCAGGACACCTCCACCATACTTGGGTTTGTGTTCACACTTTCTTCATAGGTCCTGACCCGCCATCACACCTACTTGGTTCCAACGTCTCCCAGCATTTCCAGCTGTGTGATGAGGGGCAGGACTTTGGATGGAAGTTTGTCTACAAGGCTACCCCCAGTGACCGCAGTCCCTTGGGTTCTTGTGTATGGTGGATGGACATATTTCAAGGCATGTTGTTTGACATTTGCTCCATGTGCATTCTCACATTTGTGTGCTACATGATTGTGGACTTGATGTGTGTGGTGTGTTCAGTTTGTACTTTCCAACAAGCAGTCCATTTCCATATGTGCCATTCTCAAACTGCTGGTTGATGATGGACTGCCGGAAGATGTAGGAATCATGCACACTCCCTGGAAATTTGGCTACGACATAGGTGAACAAGTCACGGTGGTCCACAATTGCCTGCACGTTAATGGAGTGTGTGTGCTTCCTGTTCCGGTAAATGTGTACAATGTCCACAAAGAGGCACAAGTAGGACATGGGTGCAGTCAATTGCCCCCAACACATGGGGAAAGCCAGCAATGGCATAGAAGCCTCGTTTGGTGTCAAGCTGTTCTTGAGCAGTGTTGGGGAAGCTTAGGTGCTGTGGCGTCAGGCTGATGATGGCATCCAAGACATTTGGTAGGAACCTTGAAAAGGATGACTGGGAGACTCCCCCAACTCTGGCAGTAGTTGGTTGGAAGGTACCTGAGGCCAACATGCGCAGCACTGCTAGAAGCTTCGTCTGCCGAGGGATGTTGTTGCAATGCTGTGTTGGTGCCTGCAGCCTGGGGGCTATCTGGGTCAATATGCGGAGGATGGAGGACCTTTTCAGCCTGTAGTGGGCTATCACATCCTCTGGTGTTAGGTCTATCAGGGTGATGCGTTGACGATAGACCCGCTGTCTTCTTTGGCGCTGCCTCCGTGGTGGTCCTGGGGGCGGTGGCAGTGGTTGTTGTGGTATTTTTGGTGCTCCAAGCTGCATGAGCAGTACCTCCATTGCATCAGTGGGTGGGTTGTCAAATGTGGTTCTGGGCTACTCCCCCTTATATCCTGTTTTATTATCTCCATTTTTAAGACAACCTTTTTTCTGGTCTTAGAAACCAGCCGCTAACGGACCTTAGCGGCTGATTTTTTAATGTTTCGCCGGCCCCGGCGATCATTGTACATATCTCGAAGTGGGGTTAGCGGTGGTTTTTACACGGGAACGCCTATCTCATTTTCGTTAGCTATCGCCAACAGAAGTGGCGAACGGAAAAACGGACGATATCGCCAGAATGCTGTCTCTAACCGACTTGTACATACGGCGATAAAAAAAAGCCGCTGTAGCGTCAGAAAACTGACGCTACGGCGGCGTTAACTCCTTGTACATATGCTCCATAGTGTCCAAATCTCAAAGGTAACCGGAGAGGAAAAACTAGCTTTACAACTATTGGAATTCTTAAAGGACATTTACCTTTAGCAAATGACATTTGTGAATAGCGAAAGACAAACTATAATATATCTAGGCTCATCATACCTTTGTGATTTCTGAACATTACATGTATTCCACCAACAGTTCCAGAACTGTGAACTCAATCCTGGATTCGAGTGCCACAACAAGTCAAAAAGGGGCCTCCACTAGATTGTAATTGTTTTTGTAGACAAAATCAAGAAATCCAATGTTAACAAATATAACAATGATGATCAAGAAGTGAGATACTATTGTCAGGAGCATTGAGAATGCGTCCACTGTCCAACTTAGAATGCTTTTTCCATACATGAAATTGTCCAGTCCACCCAGCTGGTTGTAGATGTTATCATCGGATGGCATGCTTTTTGGCCATTAACAAAACACGATAGTGGACCTTACTTCAGGAATTGTTGTTATGTCAATTTGATAGACGTTGCTTCTAGGCAGTGGGGCCATTATAAGTTGAATATGTGATCACTCATGATAATTAGTGCTACACACTTCTGCAATGGTAGGGCCCACACTGCTTGTGCTCATCCTTTGTGCCTGAAGTTGAGTGCATCACATGTGGCAGCAGAAATGTAAAGTTGCAAACACACTTATCATTGTAGGTCCAATGATGTCCTCCCCGATTCCAAGACCCACATTGACTTTTGATACAAGGTTGGCTGTGACATCTGGTCAGGGACCACACACTGGGCAGGTGCGGGGCCATGGTAAGTAAACCCAAGAATAATGTACCTGAATGCTCATGCCCATGAAATGTGCCTTTAATCTCCGCTGTATGTTGTATGTGTTTTACATCACTGTTGTCCTGCATCACAATATGCCTATATATGGCATTTAACCACATACCAGATCACACCATGGTGGCTAGTGAAAGAATGACACAAAATGTATGACAAGTGAGTGCAGAATGGACATAAAAATAGTATATAGTGTCATATGAAGTGTACTAGACACAACTGGATTGTAATTCAATGATATGAAAACTCCCTAGCAAAATTCCAATGGACAAATCATATTGAAATTGGTGTGGATGAGGCTCGCACTGATGCCAGTTGTGTACTTTTGTGATGGATGTATGGGCTGCTAAGGTGAATCGTCAGGAAGTTACATTTTAAAATCTCTTGGCTGAAAAGCACAACGCGAATCCAGTGTAGGCGGCAACCATCGCAGCTTCGCAACTTACCCACAATGTGGGATCCGAGTCAAATGTTGCATTCTGGTTGCCTCCTCTTCTACTGTATCCACCTATATAAGTGAGTGTATAATATATGAGGTTAGGATGTCTGCTGTACAAGACATCATCCGTTGTCAGCTTAGTTCTACCATGATGTAGGAAATGGATTATGGGAACAGAGGACACTCAAAGGATGGACATAACAAATGTGTGATCTCTCATTCCAAAATAAGCTTTGTGACTTCGTGGCTAGGGAAGCACAAATGACACACAAATGTACCTGAGTATTGCACATCTCACATATGAACTCTGCAATGCAATGTTTGAACTGATGTGCAAATGTGAAACTGGTCAGCCTGTGGATGTACACTCTTTTCAACTTGTCAACAGACAACATACTCATGAGACATGTTAGTCTTAACGGTGAAGGTGTAATCAATGTAATGCGGTGGTGTCCTGATTATTTCTTCCCTTCCTTCAAATATCAGTAACCTTCTCATACACGTTTGTCTGTTGATGTGTCATCTCATTCATGTCAGTGCTGAGTGGAGGTAACAGCTGGCAATTGCTGCATGTGAGCAAGAGCCCACATGTAAAGTCCATGAGGTAAACATGCTGCACATTGTCCAGGAATATACTATCAATGGTCATTGAGAATGACATATACATGTTAGCTCATAGATACCATCTGGTGAACTAAAATATTGACATGTATGTCAAATCACAGCTACTGACAGGAGGACACCAGTGCAGCGTACAACACCACCCCGGGGAATGCAAGACATCCTGGCTGCAGCAGTGAAACCCTCTCGCACCTGTCCATCAGGTAAATGTGGCATGAAGTGTTTCCCTATCAAAACCATGACAAAGATCAAAATCCCCTTCTGCCTAGAACCTGCAGTTGGTGTTTACAAAGTTACATACATATCATAAGTGTCACATGTGCCTGTTTGTAAATTAGTAATGCAGATGATTGAGAATGGTGTCACTTCCCTCTACAGCTGCTGGATCGGGGACTGCTTCGTCAACAAAACCTATGAGGAGCATGGTTCAGCAGTTGACATCAGGGGGGATCGCAAAGGGACACAAAGCTGTGGCTGGAGCTAGTGAGTTTGCTTGTGCAATGTACATCTCCATTTCACCCCTCAGTGCTATGGTGTGCGCTGTCACTTGTAGGGGTACCCAAACCAGGTCACATGTGCGTCATCTGTTGATGCAAAGTACAGTAGAACCAACCCTTGTGTTGCACCACATCTTATACTAGGTCAATTACTTATCCTGTTGCAACCTCTGTGTTCCAGGTGATGATGACGATGAGGAGGATGGACCTTCCACCAGTGTTGGGCGACGGGCAATCAAAGGGGAAAATCCACTGCTCCTCCAAGCAGTAATGTCGGCTGCAAGTACTGCGCAAGAGGAGGGGGAGGAAGTACCTGAGGAGGATGAAGGATTGGATGATGATGGTGACTATCTGTTCATCCTCTCAGAGGATGAAGATTCTGATGCCATGTACAGAAATTTTCCCACAACGCCCACATTTTGCAAGGCCTCACACCCTCCGCCCAGCAAAGTGCCTCAGCCTCCTCCAAAACAAAAGATTGCCTGTCCCCAGCATAGAGCTAACCAGCCACAGCTCACACACACCTCAACACAGACATCACTCCCTCACAGCCCTCACATCCGGGACAGACATGGTAGTTCCCCTACGCACTCCTCCCTATACAGTGTATCCTAGGCATTCTCGCCACCATCTGAAGGAAGTACCAACCCTGTAGTGGTGCAGGTATCCCCTGGGCACCATTCTCCTGTCCACACGCTTCCACATGCCACCCTCCCTCCTGCTGTTGGACCTTGCGGTCTCATCCATAGCCGACCCCTGCAGAGAGGGCCTGCACATGGCCATGGTGGCCAGTGGGAGCAGGACTTCTTCAAACAGCAGGCAAATGTGAGGCAGGACATTCGTGCCATAGGGGCTACCCTGTCAGACATGTCTGAGGCCCTGCAGGACATGTGCCAAATCCCTCTGGTGGTGGACAGTCTGACCCATGTTTTGGATAGGATGGATAGATCTTGGCAAGACATGTCCAAGAATATCAGAGACATGATATCTATCCAAAGGGAAGAGAGTTTAAGACACCATGCCTTGGCCATGAAGATGATGGAGGGCATGATGAAAGTGATCCAAAGTCAATGCTGGGAGGGTAGCCATCATATCTGCCTGCAGCACATCACACTCACACACCTGTACCACAAACTGCACAGGACCACAGCAAGGGTACACACCCACCACCGTGCCCTGAACAGGCACTCACACCACCTGTACATCCCCCACTCCCCCTGAACAGGCACTACCAACACTTGCACAAACAGCCCCTGTCCACGCACAAATACCAACTGTACATACACCATCCGCTCCTGCACATGAACTTCACCCTGTACAGGCACATGCACAACACCCACCTGCACCTCGACGACAACCCAGACATGATCCCTCACAGCAATCCTCATCTCCAAAATTGCGAAGTCGCAAGCACGATCCCCATTGATCACATCCCAAAAACTTTTGACCAGTGTGAATATGTGTAAATAAAAAGTAATTCTCTTCACAAGTCAAGACTCTGTTGCGTATCATGTCCTGATGTATACCAATTTAGGTGGCCTACAGATGTGAGGATGTATGTGTGTGTGTGACCCCCTCATTGCAACAAGCCATAATGTGCAGAGCAGATGACTCCCAAAATACATGTCCATATTTTGTACAAGACATTCACAATGAAGTTAAACAAGATAGAGAAAGTATGATTCAAAATAAGATTTTATGTAAAAAAAAAGTATGGGATTTGAAAAACAACAACAGTCCGTTGGAAGGGAGAAAGGAAAACAAATGATGTTCTTACTACAGAAGGAGAAGGGAACTTGGATTGGGGTGGGGCAGCATAAATATAACATGTCAGGGAGTGTCAGGGGAACCAGTCTATTTATAAGGGGAAAAGTAAATAATTGTCCACAAAGAGAATTCTGTCCACCAGGTCAAGTGTCCTTCTGGTCATCCTCTAGTACCACAATGTCCAGATCCTCTGAGTCCGATGCGGGCTCCTGGCTGGCCGGTGCAGCAACAGGCACCACACGGGGTCGGGACACACGAGGAGTACAGCGGGAAACAGTGTGGCACAACAGACAGGGGAGACATTGACGGTGGAGAGTACGGCCAGAAAATGTAATTTCCGGTTCCGGAGCGTCGGGTCCGCATGTGAGGCGCACGCTCCGGAACCGGAAATTACGTTTTCGGGCCGTAATCTCCGAAATTGAACCGGAACCCTTTATTTCATACAGGAAATGATATACAGGAAGTGGGAGACAGGAAATACATCACAGGAAGTAGTTGACAGCCATTTTGTATTCATTCTGATTTATCCACAATCACTGATCAAATTCACTGCCATCCTGTTGTTCTGTAGCGGAGAAACCTGAAATGACAGTGCAAGAGAAAATCATAGACATGTAACAAAAGGGGGAACAGACCATTTAATGACATTTGGGCTAGGACAAGGGGGGGGCTGACACAACATCAAACCCCAGTTAGGTTTGTCCTCCTTTGCATTAAGGTACATGTAGTCCATATTTAGTGCTCAGCACAAGAGTTGTCTGTTGTGTTACGGAAAATTGGGGGGAAGCAATGCTGTGTATCCCAGACACATAGTGCCAGATTCACCCATAACATCGTCACTCACTTTGTGGGCCCATCATTTGTGGGGGAGTAAAATCTGTTGGGGGCAAAAACTCTGAGCGTGCAATAGTTAGGCCCTTTTGTGATTCAGAAACCCATCCTCATAAGGTCCGGGAAGGTCTCTCAGAACATGTACATCTTTTCCTCTGAGTCAATAGATTCCTTAGGGACATCCACTACACTGACGCTGACGTGGGCACATGACCTGAAGCATGGTCAATCTTTTGAATCATGTCAACAGCTGTGGTTTACATGCAGTTAGTGTGGCTTGCAAAGTAGTCTCAGGATGGAATTTGTGGACAGAGTCGTAATTATCCAACTTTCATCATTGACAACAGACTGCGAACCACATTTTGTCCATGACACTACAGGTTGCTCATGTGAAAAAAGTGGCAACCAGCTGATCATGGACTTGCATACCCTGACCTCTGTTATGTGCAATGGCCCGGTTTCCCAGATTCAGAGCTATCCGAGGTACAAGAGGTATGTGTAAGTCATGCGGTAAAGCTATATTGTGCAAAACACAACAGGCTAATATGATCTTGCACACAACCTCAGGGGAGTACATCAGCACACCCCCTGTACGGTTAAGACATCTGAATCGCGACTTCAACAGACCAAAAGTGCACTCTATGATGGCTCGAGTTTGTATGTGTGCCCTATTGTACTTACGCTGTGGTACAGTGGTTGGATGTCTGTAAGGTGTGAGGAGTTGTGGGGAGAGTGCATACCCAGCATCGCCTGTAGAGGGAAGAAACGGCAATTATTTACAATTCCCTCTTTAATTTACACAGAACATAATCTATACTTTGGTACATGCAGTGTCAGTTGAGACTGTGTATGTTGCTTTATGATTCTTATTGTACAATGGTTGTTAATGTAAGGTGGCATTCATACATTTCATTAACACATATCACTCTTTTTTAGTGCTTGGTACTTACCCAGTAGCCACATGTTGCCCAATTCTCCCGCAGCCATCCGCCGGGCAAGAGGTGACATGCAGAATACAAAGCTGTGATGGGCCTGGAAAAAATGCATGCACATCAATGATTCTTCCACTGGCATCACAGACAGCCTGCACATTCTTGGAATGCCATCAGTGTCTGTTGCAGAAGATGTGTGCAATGCGGCGGGGTGGCTGAAGGGCCACATGGGTACAATCAATTGCACCCAGCACATGTGGGAAGCGAGCAATGAGATAGAAATCTCTAGCTGCCCTTTGTCTCATGGCCAGTGTACGGGGCATTCGAATGTGGTGGTGCGCTCTTGCAGTGATGCAGCTCAGCACCCAATGCAAGCACCGCGACTGACTTGCCTGAGAGATGCCCACAAGGTCACTGGAGGGATCACTGACAGAATATCGACAGTCACACTATCAAGGTACAAAAATATCGACACAAAAATATCGATGTCAAGAATATTGAAGTCCTATCTACATAATGGTAAGTACAAAAATATCGAGAAAAAAAAATTGTCAAAAATATCGTTGTTAAAAATATTGTTTTTTTTAATGTTTAAAAAATAATGTAAAATAAAGTAAATAATACATATAATTAAAAGAAACATAGTTAAAATGATTTTAAAATGTTTAAAATTATAACTATTACATATAATGTAAAAATAAATGAAACATATATATGTATAAAATATAATATATATACTTACTTAATAATATTTATAAATAAATATTTTAATAACTTATAAATTGTTAAACAAACATATTAAAAATTATAAATAAATATATATACATACACCAATAATATAAATAAAAATATAAAAAATATATATAACAAATAAAAAAATTAGAATTTTTTTTTTTTTTAAATACATTATACACTACATTAACTAAAACAGTAGAGAAAATATTGGATAGCGGAGAGGATAAAATTACTATTCCTACTACAGAGAGTGCAACAGTAGAAAAAGTGTTGGATAACGTAGGGGTAAAAATTACTATTCCCACTCCAGTGAGTGCAACAGTAGGGAAAGTGTTGGATAGCTTAGGGGTAAAAATTACTATTCCCGCTCCAGTGAGTGCAACAGTAGGGAAAGTGTTGGACAGCGAAGGGGTAAAAATTACTATTCCTGCTCCAGTGAGTGCAACAGTAGGGAAAGTGTTGGATAGTGTAGGGGTAAAAATTACTATTCCCGCTCCAGTGAGTGCAACAGTAGGGAAAGTGTTGGTTAGCGTAGGGATAAAAATTACTATTCCCGCTCCAGTGAGTGCAACAGTAGGGAAAGTGTTGGATAGCGTAGGGGTAAAAATTACTATTCCCGCTCCAGAGAGTGCAACAGTAGGGAAAGTGTTGGATAGCGTAGGGGTAAAAATTACTATTCCCGCTCCAGTGAGTGCAACAGTAGGGAAAGTGTTGGTTAGCGTAGGGATAAAAATTACTATTCCCGCTCCAGTGAGTGCAACAGTAGGGAAAGTGTTGGATAGCGTAGGGGTAAAAATTACTATTCCCGCTCCAGAGAGTGCAACAGTAGGGAAAGTGTTGGGTAGCGTAGGGGTAAAAATTACTATACCGGCTCCAGAGAGTGCAACAGTAGGGAAAGTGTTGGATAGCGAAGGGGTAAAAATTACTATTCCCGCTCCAGTGAGTGCAACAGTAGGGAAAGTGTTGGATAGCATAGGGGTAAAAATTACTATTCCCACTCCAGAGAGTGCAACAGTAGGGAAAGTGTTGGATAGCGAAGGGGTAAAAATTACTATTCCCACTCCAGAGAGTGCAACAGTAGGGAAAGTGTTGGATAGCGTAGGGGTAAAAATTACTATTCCCACTCCAGAGAGTGCAACAATAGAGAAAGTGTTGGATAGCGTAGGGGTAAAAATTACTATTCCCACTCCAGAGAGTGCAACAGTAGGGAACGTGTTAGATAGCGTAGGGGTACAAATTACTATTCCCACTCCAGAGAGTGCAACAGTAGGGAAAGTGTTGGATAGCGTAAGGGTAAAAATTACTATTCCCACTCCAGAGAGTGTAACTGTAGGGAAAGTGTTGAATAGCAGAGGGTTAAAATTAACGTACTTATCATTTAAATCATTTTTTTAATTAAATAACCAGTTAATAATTAATTAATAATAAATTATTTATAAATAATAAGAAAACATAATAATAATTACTTTATTATAATTAAATTATTTCCCACTCTATTCCCCTATAAACCCACAACCCGCTCCTAAAAAAATAACACAATTAATATAATTATCAATTAATCAATTAATAAATATTAATTACCATTTAATAATTAATTAACAATAAATTAATCATCAATACCAATAAATAAAAATTAATAATTACTTTATAAAAATTAAATTACTTCCCACCCTATTCCCCTATAAACCCACAACCCGCTCCTTAAAAAAATTAACACAATTAATATAATTATCAATTAATCAATTAATAAAAATTAATTACCAATTAATAATTAATTAACAATACATTAATTATCAATACCAATAAATAAAAATTAATAATTACTTTATTATAATTAAATTACTTCCTACCCTATTACCCTATAAACCCACAACCCGCTACGGAATAAAAACACAAAATTTAATTAAAAATAATTAATAATTTCTAAAAATTATTATTAAATTTACTATAATTAAATTACTTCCCACCCTATTCCCCTATAAACCCACAACCCGCTACTGAACTAAAACGCAAAATTTACTTTTAAAAACATTAATAACTTCTAAAACTCTAATACATATATTTAAAAAAGAATACAATACTTAACAAAAAATATAGAACACATACATTTAAAATGCATACTAAAATACATAACACTAATAGAAACATCGATATTATTAACAACGATATTTTTACAAACGAGATTACTGACTTCGATATTAACAAAAACTATATTTCTTACCTTCATGTCGATATTCTGGTCACCGATATTCTTGATGTCGATATTCAGTCCCTTCGATATTTCCAACTCGATATTTTTGTACTCCGAAAATAAAAACTCAATATTATGTCTGTGCACCCACTGGAGACCCTTTGGAATGACCCCGTCGCAAATAAATGGAGAGCATAAAGGATCTTGAGATAGGCTGGAATGGCATGGGAGCTGCAGGTCACAGAGTCAAGTTCCTGCTCCCACTCACATACCATCTCCAAGATGACTTCTGGAAGGAAACGGTATCTGGCCCTGGCATCTTGGCTGGACATCCCAAATAGGTTGATCCTTTGTCTGAAGATCCTCTCTACTCTCCTCCTCCTCCTCAAGTCTTCTTGCCGCATGGCAAGGGGCAGAGCAACAAACACATTCAGTGACATGTTGAAAGATTTTGTGTGTGTCTGCTCTGCTTTCATGCATGCTGCAGGGCTGGGATTGGCTGTTGGGCTGCAGTGTGTCAGCTGATGCATGGTGGGGGATGGTAGGCACTTGGACAGGTGTTTAGCCTTGAGGAAAATGATCAACGGCCAGAGTGCGGGTATTCCGGCCCGGATACGGAGATTCCGTCCTGAGTATGGAAATTCCGTCCCGGGAGCGGAAATTCCGGCACAAGTGTGGGATTTCGGCTCCGGGTGCGGAAATTCCAGCCCAAGTGCGGAAATTCCAGCCCGAGTGCGGACGTAAAGTTAGGAGTCGTAAGTGATTTATGTGAATACCATCAATCGTAAGTGCCTTCTGTGAAAACCAAAAGTAGTAAGTTTAGGATTTTGTCTCAGATTAGTTCTGTGAATCGGCCCCACTGCTTTTCAAATCAATAACAGAAAAGAATGTAGCAGTGGAAGGAATCATTGTCAAAAGCGTAGTAATATCTGGAACCACTGGAAACTGAGGAACCACTATTTTATTATCTTCACGCAACTCAATCACAAAACGGTAAACATCTTCATGATCATCAGGGGAACCTGAGGGTGTCCGTTTACGTATCGGAAGAATGGAACTATTACAAATATTGGCAGACGTCTCTTCCACTACTTTCTTGATTAAATCCTGAATAATTTGTAACAAGGCTAGTTCTCCTGCTTGTGGTATTTTCTACTGGGGAATACGAGGCAGAATAGCATTGTCTTTAACCTGTATCGAAACCGGTGGTATATGCAACAGCCCTACGTCTGTATCACCTGTCGCCCACAGGGTGGGTGGCACATCAGCAAATTGAGCAGGAAGGGGGAGAGACAAGCACTGTTTGGTACTCACACTTGGGCCCATTGTCATATAAACACCTCCCGGGGAACAATAAATAGCAGCATGTAATTTCTTCAACAAATACAATCCCATCAAATTTTCACCACAATTAGATGTCAGCAAAAATGGGGAATCCACAGTAAAAGGACCAATAGTCAATGCAAGGGGTCTTGAAATGGGGCTTACAACTGGTACACCTAAAAAACCTACAGAAACATTATTATGGCCAGACAGAGCCGCCCCAGGGACCATGTTTCGAGAAACAGAACCTTTTGTCGCACCTGTGTCCACCAAAAATTCCTTAGTCGAACCTTGTAGTTCCGCTTTTGCATAAGGCCCACGCTGGTCTACAGGTATCGGAACTGGTCCCCCACTCTGTCCCTGGAAATCCTAGCTATAAGACATCCATGTTGCTTCATCCATATCATAGTCATCATGGTAGTACTGCCCATCGCGAGGGTCATCAAAATAATTATTATCAGAACGACCCTGTGAGGCTGCAGCGTTCTGAGCCCTATCAGCCCCACCAGCTCCACGACCCCGTCCATGAGAACCACGTCCTCTAGGGACCGCCACCTTCTGCAAAAGCTTAGGACACTCGCTACGCCAGTGACCCTCCTCCTTACAATATGCACACTGATTCGGCCCCATAGGCGTCATGTTCGGCTGCCTACTAGTGCGTGGAAGTTGTCAGGCAGAACCACCACGTCCTCTACCATTCCCTCTAAATGCTTGTTGCAACAACACATTTGTCTTTAAATCCTTATGCTTTTTCTCTGCCCTTTCTTTCTCCTCATTATCCCAATGTTCATAATATTGAGCCACATTAAAAAAAAACAGAAGGGGAGGAGGTGGACCAGGTACTTTCAGAAGCCTGTAAACGAGTCGCAATTTCAGGAAGTAAATTGGAAACAAACCTGTTGACAAACAACCGAACACCTCCCTCAATAGAAAGATCCTGCCCACTATAATCCAAAGATATATCCTCAAACCGAGTGAAAAAATCAGACTGTTAAAAGTTGAAATAATGGAGGTCCACACAAGGTAAGTTGAGATGCTTCTTTCTTCTGGTCATCCACTCTCCTCAAATGCCTGCGAGCACCAACATTCTAAATGAACTCCTGAAGGAACATTCTATTGCTGCCCAGGGGGAGGGGTTCCAAAGAGGGAAGAAACTAAAGGGGAAGGAAAGGGGATAAAGGGGCAGCAGTGTAAATACAAGACAGATTACAACACATCTCCCTTATATAGGGAAAATCCTGTTACATTTACAAGTCTGTCACCACTCCATGTTTGTCCATTCTCAAGGCGAACCACATTTCTGCTTACCTTGATCAATTGTTGAGGAGGCTAGAATTTGCTTTGACCAAAATGTCCTTTGGTGGGTTTCTTTACCAAGAGAGAGTTACCTGTCTCAAAGTTGTGTCTCTTCACACCATGTTTCCGATCATACCAATTCTTATACCTCAATTGGTGCTGTTGAGTTTTCGTGTGACATTCCCAGCCATTGGTTACAACAATCGTACCTCCGTTCAACCACATAGGGTTCATTTTTGTGCTCGCCTCTCTTCCCCTTAAAGCAACGAATGGGGACATTCCTATGACAAGATTACGTGCTGTGTGGTATGTCCATACACATTCTCTAAGGGAGTCATCCACCCTGTGCCCATTAGTGACCGTAAGTTGGATATGTTCCTTTATCATGCGATTTGTTCTTTCTACAAGGCCGTTGGCCTTGGGGCAGTATAGTGCAGTTTTTTCATGTTTAATACTCAATTCTCTTAAAAACTCTTTCATCTCTTCGGATGTAAATTGTACATCATTATCTGTAACTAAAACAGCTGGAATACCTTCATTACAAAAAACAGTTTTTAAGAATGCAATGAGGTTGTTCGTTCTGGTAGATGGTGTGAATTTGAAGTTTATCCAGTGAGAAGTGTAATCCACCAGAACAAACATGAATCTCCTCTGGGGTCCCAGACTCTCCATGGGACCAATTATGCCATTAGCTAGTTTGGACCATGGAGTGGCCGGTACCTCCACAGGAGACAATGGAACCCTATGCAAGATTTTACTCATGTCACTCCTTGCGCAGTTAATACACTCTTTGACCTTTTGCTCCACCATCGAATCCATCTTGGGGAACCAGAAGCAAGTTCTTACTTTATTTTTTGTGATGCTTCTGCCCAAGTGTCCTTCGTGGGCTAGATCTATTATTTTATTACGGAGGTCAGAGGGAGAAACAACTTTCTCATTATGATACACTTTGTCATCTATAAGTGTCAATTCAAATCTTACCTCCAAAAACTCTTTCATTTCGTCAGCAACAGCACTACATTTTTCAGGCCACCCATTCACAATTAGGTTCTGGAGGGTACTTATGATGGCATCCTTCTTCATGCTCTCTTCCCATTCCTCTACAGTCAAGGACGGAAATTGTATGGCAAAGATGGGCACATCTAAGTTTTCTTCTTGGGGAGGTAGATTTAATGGGTACCTTGATAGGTAGTCGGCCACAATATTTTCTACCCCAGGCAAGTACTCTACTTTAAAGCAAAAGTTTTCCAGCCCTAGGACCCACTTGGATATGCGTGGGGAGCCACACTGAACCTTCTTGGAGGAGAACATGAATGTTAATGGCTTATTGTAGGACTTGGCCTTTTTGGCTAAAGTTCCCTAAAACGTTTTGCTTTCCCCCTAGACCGTTTTCCTGACATAGAGTTGCCAATTTAGATGCTTGGGGTACTTTGCCACTGCTGATCAGTGTCAAAGTACAAGTGTTCCCTGTGTAAAGTGTAATGGTAATTGTTTGGCCATGATTGGTATGTTGCCTTACTAGTAAAGTCCCTAGTGATGTGCACTGTGTGTGCCAGGGCTAGTAATGCAAAGGTGCGTGGAGAAGGGAACTCAGGCCTGCAGTATAGGGCCTGCGCGCAGTTTGCTAAGTTAGCATGTTGTCCTGACAAGTGCAACCACTTGTCAGGCCTTACTTTCCCTTTTGCGTACACAGCGGGCACCTGTTATGTCCTGACAGTGGAAAACACTCCATTTCATTTTTCACTGGGGAAAGGCCATTCTGCCCATAGGACAGAATGGGGGAGGCTGGGTATTGTGTTTGTTAGCCTAGTTTCCCATAAGTTTAAAATGGAGAGGTGAAGTTTAGTATGTATGAACTCACAGCGTCGTAACACATCTTTCTATGAAAGTGGTTTTGTCACTGTGTGTTCAGAAACCACTCTTTTAGAAAGTGGCTGAGTTTTGTGCTTTAAGCATTTCTGTGTGTCTCTGCTGAATGTGGATTGACTGTCTGGATCTGAGAGGGGAGAGGAGCCGGGGGAGGTCTTGACCCTGGGAGGGGTTGAGATGGCACCAGGCTGATCTGCTTCTGGAGAGTATGTGAGGAGAAACCCCGGGAGGTGAAGAGGCCTGGTTTGCAAGCTATAAAACAATTGACCCATCTCCTGCTGAGTGATTAAGGATCCAGACCCCCAGTATCAAAGGGAGAAAGGTGACACTGGGAGGGAGACACCCAGAACTAATTTAGGCAGGGGTCAGGGACCCCTGAGCACAACGAACTTCAAAGACATTTAGGGGTATAACTATGAGAGCTGAGACCCCTGAACGTTGGAATAGAAATGGATTGAGACTGAAAAGGCTTGGACCCATTTCGTGGTCAAGAGGAACCTCTGCTAAGGAAGGAACAACTGAAGAGACTGCTGGGAAGGACCAACCCTTGCTTCGTGATCTGGGGCTGGTCTGCAGTTTTCTGTTTTAACCAAGGAAGAGGCTGTTGGGACTGTGCTGTGTGCGCTGGGTCCCCCTGCTTGAAGAAGACTGTGCTTTGTGCTGTGTCTTGTTACCCCAAGGGCCCGAGGTGAGCTGGCTCCCTGTTTGGAAACACAGGAACATAAAAGTTTCCGGAGAAGTTTCAAGCGACGCGGTGGGCGCGTGTTGTGGCAGCTTGAGACCCCCGGAGGGTGTGCCCTGTGATCTTGGACACACGGAGGAGAAGCGAGACTCGGACGTGCTGGGTGCGTGTCGTGGTGCACAGGAGGCATTGGTGAAGAGCGCCTGGTCAACGTGTGCACCCAAGGTGAAGTGAGTCTCGGACGCGCAGGGTGCGTGTCGTGGTGCACTGCAGGCATTGGTGAAGAGCGCCTGGTCAGCGTGTGCATCGAAGGTGACGTGAGACTCGGACACGCAGGGTGCATGTCGTGGTGCACCGCAGGCGCTGGTGAAGAGCGCCTGGTCAGCGGGTGCATCGGAGGTGAAGTGAGTCTCGGACTCGCATGGTGTCAAGGCTCACCTGTGATTACTGCAGTGACGGCATGGATGAGCACGATGCTAGTCCCCAACTTCCCTCACCCACCTCCTTAGCCCAACAATGTCAAAGCCAAAGAGGGAAGGTGGGAAAGGAGGGAAACAAAACAAGGGAAGAGAGAAGGGGTAGACATCTGCTGGGTCTTCAAGAGAGGGTCTGCTACAATCCTAAAAGAGATAAACAGAGATGAGAACTAAATATGAATGAAACAGGATGTATAACAGCAGTAGCGGCTGGTGACATTTCAAAGTGGTGAGGCGTAAAACAATTGTCGTAGTTCACTGTGGCGAGCGTAGCGAGCGAGCCTGAACCACCTACGGAGGGTTTTGAAAAAAGAGTGGGCAAATGGTGCATTTTCAAGCAATAATGAGAAGAACAGACGGAATTGGTGATGAAAATAACGGAAACAAAAAATGAGATAAAGAGAAGGGATCAGGGTGAGGCCTGCAAGCGATGGACAGGTAATGTGTCAGGTCAGAGATCTACAAATAGGGACTGAAGAAACAGTGTGATGGACCCAGGCAGGCGCAGGGGTGATGGACCGACAGTGTGACCAGGCGGGTAGGTAAGTGATGTACAGATCTCGTGTCATTCATTAGAACAGGAAGAGACAGATGGGTGATGGAGGTACAGTATTTGTCGGAATAGACAGTGTATCAGGCACGTAGACTGTGGGTTGTAGATAGAGGGACTGACCGAACAGGCATGGGGTAAGTGATGGACAGAACGCGTGTCAAGGTGTCAGGATAGGCAGACAGATGCTTTATACATGGGATGTTGGTGATGGGCAGAGGGGGTCAGGACAAACAGGATGCAGGTGACATGAAGGTTCCAGAGTGTCCAAATAAAGAACATGTAATGGCAATGACAATACAAGTAAGGTCCAGTAATCACAACCTAACTATGCATTAATATTTCAGGTAGGGTGCAGTAATCATAACAAATATGTTACACTGTCATTCTACCTCTTTGTGACTGTACCTCAATCAAAGAACATCCCCAGAGTCTCATGCACCCTAATAATAACCGGGTCACGGCCATATAACAACGAGACAACACATTCCCCCAAAGTAAGTCACACTGCATATCCGTGTTAGGAACACAGACCCTGTCCAAAGGACCATAGGACCTGTATGCCAGTCAGTCGCGTTTTATTCCAAGTGGTGAAAATTCAGGGGATAGCAGGTTAATAAAAAGCCCTACAGGATTCTTACAGTTTGCTGGTAGCCCCGGGGCTCTGTTACATTACATGACCTCTTCGCTCTGCCCCAGCCCAGTGAAAGAGTAGAAAGTTAACTATAATGCAGTATAAAATTGCACATGCTTATTTTTTCTCTGATGGGCTCGAGCTAAGAGACGGATTCGTATTTCACAGAGCTCTTTTATGTAATCATTTTAAAGTGTTCCAGCCCTCGGAGAAGCTCTTAACCCATGCCCTCTCCCTCTTACTTCCTTGTTTTCGGTGTTGTGTGGCGAGCAGCTCCACAGGTAGTCCCGGCTGGGCTAGAAATGAATCCTGTGCTAATAGAAGAGAAGGGTTTTACCTCAAAGGCAGCTTATCTGCTTCCTGCGGATGATATTTATTCAGAAGTAAAAAGCTTCTTATGGATCTTTTTTGCTGCATGGATGCCGGTTGTTGGAACAGTTTAGTAGAAATACTAACTAATCCCTTGTTGAAAAATGCGTGCCTTTGTGTAGCCTTGGAGCGGCTTAGTTTCCTCCTATGATATTTGCGGCCTTGTGTCTTAATCAACTATTTTTTCAGATTTTTCGGTTCATGAACGTGTGCGAAAGAATCTACTATTTTCGCCAATGGTAACCCTACCCCACCTCTCCCCCCTCCGCCCCCTCTGGCACTGGACGAAGGAGAATTAGCAGTAAGGAAGGGCCCTGAATTCCAGCGACATGTGCCGACTGGGTGGTCTGTGGTTTTTGGAAGGTGCTTCTTAGAAAAACATTTTTGGGTGGTATTTTCATGCACTGACATAAAAATACCAGGATGACGGCATGACGGGCGGGGGGGGAGGGGGTGTTGGAAATGGGGTATATAAAAGAAAACTTACCGTCCCGCGCCATCTTCTGGATGGGTCCCGACTCCCGCCGTCCGGTCCTGACTCCTGTGTTTTCCAATTCCGGGCCGGCCGGCTGCAGCTCTCCTCGTCATCAGGAAAGGCAGCCTCCCTCCCTCACCTCCGCCAATCACAACGCTGGTGAGGCGAATCTGAGAGCGCCCCAGCCGGGCCATTTTCTCTATGTAGGCTATCTAGGGTCAGGCAACCGAGTCTTAAGGGACAAAACCTCACTTCTCTTCCACGGAGTATAAACCCATTGATCTTGGAACCGGGCAACTACACCCGCTCGAGTGACATTACCACGCTGATCCGTTAATTCTGGTATCTCTGGGTGATATATGGGATGAACCTCTCGCATCGGAAACTGAGATACCGTGGTAGGACTCTTGTCATGCAACCTACCTCTATAAGCAACCAACGTGGTAATGTTTCCAAAAACTTGGCCTGGGTCCAAACCACTAGCATACACACGATCTCTAATATCTAATAAAATTTGTGGTGCATCATCCCCAAAGTGTTGCTGCCAAAGGCCAATCAACGTAGAGGACATATGTTTAAGAGCATGCTGCTGTATAAAAGGCTCATAATCTTTCATCACACTCCAAACATCCTCCACACTGTAAATGGGATTACGATCCCACTGTGCGGCTTGATTAGCTACTACCTTCTTCTCTTCATCCCCCACTGCAGACCGTACAAAAAGGCCCATACGCTCACTAAATTTTGTCAAATCTCTATCCTCAATTCCACGTATTGGCGTCTCAGCACCCAATAATGCTGGGAAATGAACCATCAAAGATGGAGAAACAACAGAAGTACCGGGTAAAATCGATGCAGGCGGGTGCGCCGGGGGAGAGAGAGCTGGAGATAGGGATGCTGAAACAATAGGTATGATAGGTGTGCTAACAGTCGCAGTTGCCACAGACGGCGAGGGCAAAGAAGGAGGAGGAGGAGCCGAAGCCGTTGAAATAATGGCGGCAGAAACAGGGACAATTGAAACAGTAGTAGCAGGCTGTTGCGATGGCGAGAGGACATTAGGATATATCCTCTGCAGGGCATATGGGGGCGGGGGTCGGGTATCTAACAAATCCTCCACAAAAGTGTCATCCTCCTGAGCCAAATACGATTTATCAACATGCAATCGAAATCTCCTATCTTCACACTCAACTCCCTTTTCCTATTTTTCTTTATCATATGCTACAGCTTTCTGAGTTAGTGTCTGCATCTTCCCTTTCCATGCATCTTTTTCCGTCTTCAATCGTCTCTGCCTAGCTGCTTTCTGCCACGTTCTGAGGGAATCAAACGTAGACTGTCTACTTCGTCTTTTGAATAACTGTTCCTTTAAATACCCAATCTTTTGTTCATCAAAAGTGCCCGTCAACGGCCACTGCAACTCAGCATTGTCCCAAGTATATTTGTGCCATAATGTACTAAACATAATAGGGCCAAGACCATGCTTCACATACATATCAAAATTTGCACTGCCTTCTGGAGGCACCGGCTGAGCATCCAGCTTCCAATCGAGCATCTGCAGAACAAAAGCGACAGCACAAAGAAAACAATTTACTGATCAGGCATTCTCAAAAGAAAACAAGTTCACTATTTATGCCTGGCAAAGCAATTGTAAATGCTTTTACCCCAAAGACGGTCCTCAGACCGTACCAAATTCAAACCAAAATGGTACCATATCCACAAAGAACCCAAACAAACTCACCTGATATATGCAGGTCAAGCGAACTAATTCTCCACTGCCGACTCTTCAGACCAAACAGTCAGATCCAAGGGTTTCGCCATCTAGGACGCCAGTCGGGATGCCCACTGGGCGAGGCACCGCCCGGCAGGACGGAAGAGGCAGCTGCGAGCAATCAATGCTCCTCATACAGGTATCCCTGAACCGTCAGTCCGACCCAACGATGGCCTCGACCTCCCCCCGTCCGCGGAAGGGGATGGGTCACTCACCCGAAGGAGTCCCTGTTCGGGAACCAACTGAAGGAAGTGACCCGATTCGGGTAACCCGGGTCACACAAGACCACCTCTCAGCCTTTCATACCAAATGAAGTGTCGGTCAGACAGTAAAGAATACAAACCAATATCTATTTATTTCAGGTACACTCAGAGTGGAGCCCAGTCTGCCCAGTCGGTAGGAGTGCTGCAGAGGGACTGACATCGGCAAGCATAAAGATACATTATGTACATTTCAGAACCAATAAAGACATGCCCACAATGGAATTTTCCAAACAGATGTAGCTGAACAAAAGAGTACAGAGGATAAGTTTCGATTCTGAGGCCGGGCACACCCTATCTACTACTCAAGGTCGTTTTGCCCGTGCCCGCCACTAGACAAGTGGGAGAAGGCCTATATCTAGTGGAAAGGTATGCGCTAATAAGAACAGTCTATTCATTAGCGAAGCAAAACTCAACCTCGGGGAAGAGAAACTTAACAGAGGCCTTTTCTCGGAATCCACAAAGAGTTAGTTTCGATTATGACTCAAAATGGCGCCCAAATAGAAAATGGTGCTGCGAATGCTAACTTACACACGATTATGCATAAACAAAATAATTTCTATTCTAACACTTTCTGAGAGGATTCCTTTCACTTTCTTTAGCAGATGCAACTGGTACCATGGCGTCTTGTTTTCCTTGGCAATCTGTACCTTGAGGGTGAGATTGGTAGCCAGGGTGAATCCAAGTGACTTAATGCCGGGTGAAAATTGTGGCTCCTATCAATCCAGGTTCATGACTATGAGCCAGGTTTGGACCAGTCGTTGCTTGTGATCCTTGGTGAACAACAGGAATTTTGCTTTCATATCAGCATGGGCGGTTTCTCCATTAGGGCTGTGGGGCTGCGCCCCTCTGAAAATTCCTACTCATTTACATTAAAAAATATAAAATAGATCGATTTATTTCGAGATATGATCGTATCTCTAAATAAATTGATGTATTTAAGTCTGGGTTGTCTGTTTCAGGCTGCCTGCCCCACCTCTCTCTGAAGCAGGAGACGGAAGACAGGCAGTAAATCAACTTTCTTAACGTGACGCAGGACCATGGTTTTGGGCGTAGGAGACTTCAGCCCTGCGTGATTTCAGACGTCCATCATTCAAAGACGTAGATCCGACCCTTTCGTCAAACGTGAGAGTGGATGCAAGCACTTCTGATCCGGTGCCTTGTTTTCGGTAATGGTGTTTACAAGCTAATGCTGTGTTCTGTATTTTGTGCCGAGACCCCTCATCACCCATCACTCTAACCTCCCCCACTGTGACACCCCTGGCCCTCGCTGCACATTGTTCGCTCCTTTAGAAGTGGATCTGCGGCATTTGATCCCTTGTGAAATTGATCCAAATAAGGAGCAGGGTTTGCTCTTGTTCCCTTGCGAAATCGATCCAAATATCCAAGTTAGGCCCAAAGCAAGAGATATGTGCTTACTGTGTAACATGTGCTCACAGTGGCCAGTTCTCTGATGTATGGCATTAAAACTGGCCCTGTGTACATGCACCTAAGTTAACACTGATGCTAAAAACATGGATTGACTTGCAAACAATGAATGTCAAAACAGTCAAGGGAATGTATTTCAGCGATTTAGTTTCTCTCTTATTTTACATGCTTTACTTAATCTTGCATTCCCCACGAGTTAGCTATTTTATAATGTTGTTGCTTATCTGTATTTTTTTCTGTGCATACTTTGAAGCTTGAGCCATGCCAGGTGTTTATGAGGGGCTTTGATTGAGCACTCAGGCGCTAAGGCTAAAGCCAAACAAAGTGCCTGTCAGTGGGTTGGCCTCTCTGCAGAGCACACAGAACAATGTTTGTGTATTCCATTTGCAACTGAAATTCTGTGGATATGTGTGTGAAGGGGGTGCACTGATGTCCAAATATTTGCAAGGCAAAAGTAAGAGAAATTAAAGTGCTTAAATTTGAGGGAGTGCAGTGCATGTTGGGGGCAGTGAAGTGACAGAGATGCAAGGAAGGGTATTCAGGTAAGAGTGAAAAGAGGATGCTGAAGAGGAGAGAGAGGGGGTTGAAGATGTGCAGATGGATAAGATATGCAGAGAAAAAGAGGATACATATGTAACATAAAGCACAAATAATTGAAGGCCAAAACTCCTTCCACAGGCCTCAATGCTATTTAATTCAAAGACTCACAGTTTCAGAATTTAAACATTTCCAATGTTAATTATTTATAAGAAATCATTGTTGTTACTCATTTATCTTAAACAGCTAACACCCAGTGACAAAGCCAATCATACTGACAGGCTTTAGGTGTATGTCAGTTGCTGTGCCATTTATCTGGATAAAATTACATCTCAGAGAGGAACCAAAATACCAGTCTGATGGCACACTATGGGAATCACAGAAATGTATTTGGCATGTTCCTTTATAGAGAGCACTCACTTTTTTCATCTCACTTAAACACCTGTCTGCACATATTTCTATATGACTGGTTACAGCCAGCAGCTGTGGGTGCTTCTCGAAGTCTGGTTAGAGCATATTCTTCCAAAGTTAATGCTGCATGCAGTGCAAGACACTGGGCAAGCATACATTTTAAAGGGCTAAAGTTGTCATGCAGAACAATTTACACATTACAGTAACTGTTGAACAAATGAATGTAAGAAGACATGGGGCAGTTCTTAATGTGTTTAATATTTCAAGACTATACGTTCCCACTGCTTAATAAGCCTTGCTTTATCGCTACATTCAGTTACTTTAAAATGCACCATTTGCCAATTTTTTTTCATTTCTTTTTCAGGAGAGGGACTCCCCCTGGACCCCAGGTTTGTCCAAAGGACTTGTTCACATCACTTGCTATATAAAAATCATGCCCAGCGTTAACGCCTCACAACTTTCAAATGTCACCAGCCGCCACTTCATATCACTGAGCAATTACCTCAACTGGGTAAATCACATTTAGAGAAACTGCCATCAGTGGCTTATTCATTCTTTTTTTTTTTTTATTTTATCCACAGCACTATGCAAGTATGCAAGTATAAAATGTCAGTATGAAAAGAAATCATAAATCACAGGTCACGGGTGCCTCAATCATGAAAAGTACTTAAACGATCATGAAAAGTGGTTGGCTGCTTCATAGACACAATTCATTTTTTATAAACCATCTTTATTGGATTTTAATTATAATGAGTATAGTGGGCCTAGCATTCCGTATGTACTTTTTGACAACAACATTATGGGCATTATGCCACAGAGCCCCATATCTATGAACACACATTTGTGGCAACTGGGAAGAGCAACAAACCGGTAGCCATACCAAATACGGACGCAAAAGAAAACATGTAATGTGTATTTGTGACATGCAGACTACCCCTAGGATCCCCAGTGGCGTGGTAAGTCCCATTTAGATTAGCCATATATGGCGTAAAGTGTGTCTTCTGTTCGCCCTGGCAATGCAGGGGAAAGGGAGTTGTGGAGATAGTGGGGAGTCTACACACCTGAAATGAGTCCAGCAGGCTGTTGCAGCATGTGGTTGTTCAGCCCGAGGTGATGGGACGGTCCTCCGGTCTCTGGAGGGCAACTAACAGATCATCCCAGTCCGCCGCTATTGGCTGCCTCCGTAGCCCACACGCCTCTTCTTGCCGGATTGCTCTGGCTTTGGCCCTCCCCTACTTAAGAGTCGCTGCCTACAGTTGCAGGGATTACGCACATACATAGAACTATGCGCAGGATTATGGGACCTCGGTGTATAAGGGCTAAGCCTTCCTACCGCCTTAATACCCACGATCCCAGGACCGACCAGTTATAGTGTCTCACTTGCTCTCTACTCACAAACGGAGAAACCAATGATTAGACACCCCAGAACACATCACTCCCAGATCTCTCAGGAATCGTGGTAACAAGACACACCTTTTTGCTCACACTCTTGTACTTGTCCACAATAAAATCTGACAGAGACACGAAAATAGTTTAAAATATTTATTTTAACTAACGTGCTTTAAAATGCAGTATACGAGCAACTACCAGTAGTAAAATGCATAATATCAATACAGTTAGCATTGCAGCAAGGCCATATATCATAAAGGGAGATGTCATTTTATAAAGACAGTGGATAAAGGATTATAAGGCCTAACCACCCCCCCTTGGTAAGCAGAAGTATTATTACATAATAGAAGATCTCTGGGCTTTGTCAGCAGACCCCATACCTCAGGCCATAGATCGTATTTCTACATCACAGGTGCATGTTGCTCTTCTCCCTGGAAAAGTCCCTCTCCAAGTGTGTGTTACCTAAACATGCATCCCCATAATATCGAAGTACAAGCTTCCAGCAAAAACAGCTGCATTAGTATGTTTTGTCTAAGTGCTAGGGCCTGACCAGAACAGAATAACAAGAGTCAGTGTTTATCGACCTTGCTCACAATGTTCAGACTAAACTCCAGGAACAGGCAGGGAACGAGCACAGCAAAGAGTTCTCATATGAAAGGCATAAACAGAGTCTCGCAAAAATAAAGACATGTAGTGTCATGCGCAAAAGCAGCATCATGGCAACCGGGCTGATGACTAACTTAAAGAAGTGGACAATGACTCTAGCAACCACAAGACACTACCAATGCTCTACACTTAGCAGTGTGCCAGCCTTCCAGTGCATAGCTATTAACCTACGCGCCGTTAGCAATGGCAGATCAATGTAGTGATTTGTGCCCCTCCCCCCAGCCTTTCGCTGCCTGGCTGGCAGCCTAACACGCTGCTAGCCCCGCAGACGAGGTCAGTGCCTTCTGTGATTCTGGAAAGGGCGTTCGTGACCCCCGTGCAAAGGCTGCAGGGCGTCGGACAGCTCCAGAACATGTGCAATATATCTGGTCTAGCAGCGTGGCAGCACAGGCAGTCTGACGAAGTCTTGGGATACATTTTATGAAGCAAGGCCAGGGTGAAGTACGCCCTGTGCAGAATGTTGTACTGTATGTATTGGAAGCGGGCGTTTCGGGAAAATGTCTGAGGGTACAACACTGTTCTATCCCATTCATTTGGGGTTAAAGCACGGCCAATGTTCCAATCCCAAGCCCATCTGAGAGTCTCCAGGGGATTCTGCAATGTGTGGGATAAGACCCTAGTCAGCCAGGTAATCAGCTGATGGATACTGCCCATTGTGTGCATGACTTGGACCAGTGGGTGTGGGTCAGGTTCTGAATCCACAATACCACATAATCGCTCCATCTCACCCACCATAGGCCAGAAAGTGGCCCACCACCAGGAGGCCTGTATTGTCTGCCAGCTGATCGAAGGGGATAAGGGCTCCAACACACCTGCTGTCTCCCAAAGCTCAACTCCCTCCCAGCTGCGCCATGTTAGTACAGGAGCAAGTGGCGCTCCCCATGCTACATGGAGAAGTAACAGATTGTGGTCCGACAGGCTTCTTCCTAGATATTCCACCCCTTTGAGACTCAGCTGAATAGTGCGACTGCATAGAATCTGGTCTAGGCGCACATGCAACTCATGGTGGGAAGTAATAGAAATATATTCCCTAGTGTTTGGATGCAGCGTGCGCCAGCTATCGGTCAAGGACCAATATGAAAGCCATTGAAACAGGTAGGACGCCGCTCCACCTATGAAGGAGTTGGGTAGCGAGCGGTCTATTTGTGTAGATGTTTCCCAGTCAGACATTCTTACCATCTAGTTGTCCCTCTACAAAGACACAGAGTCCCTCAGGGTCTATTTCTACCATCGTACTCTTGAAGGGTAGTGATAGCCTAACCCATATAAGTGTTCCCCTGGCATAGCCTGAATATGTTGTGCTGTAACACTGGCCTCTCTAGCACTTCTGGAGGTGAAGATCCCCTCCCCCCCCCCTCCCAGGCGTTGTGTGCCCCTTGGAGGAATACTACCTGGGCACCCTTCCTCCTCACAAACTGATGTACTGCATGTCGCTTTTGTGCTATACCCATTCCTCAACATTCCATGTTAAGAACAATACCCGAACCATGTTACAGTCCCAGTCCAGGTGGTGTGGGGCAAACAAGAGAAAGGGGGCCGTGGCCGTGAGGTGCACTGTTATGGAGGCAGACTGCGTATATGGTAACAGCGAAACATGTCGTGTCTCGGTAAAAACAATGAACTAAACTCCCAACTCCCGATCCTAGGGTGGCACAGTAACATCTAACTGTACGAACATACTATCCCACCTGTGGGGACCTCCAAGTGTCCTACCGTAATGCATGGCAAGACCCCTGGAGAGTAAGTGGGGTGGCCCACCAGTAAGGACTAGTACACATGTAGGTGGTGTGTCTCAGAGCAAAGTGGTGGTATGACCCTCTTTGTTACTACTAAGACTATGTGTATTAAGTCATCCAAGCTTGTCTCTCCGAGTGCCCCATCTATGTGTGACCCCGATAATTTAGTGTGGCTATAACATGTGGGTAAGGACAGCCACAGGCGACGTACTCCCAGTCACGCACCTTCCCACCAGCTCCCCCACCCAGCAAGTGATGGCACCCCACTCACGTCCAGTTTATACAATGTCATCTGCTGCTTGCGGTGCAACAATAGGGAGACTAGCCGAGGCAGTGCTGTAGTCCAAGGGACTTGACCCTAGCTCCGACGGTGCCCCATCTGCATCATCCGTGGGGTGGGAGAGTGCCTGCCTCTGTTCCTCGCAGGCCTAGGCTGGGGTGGTTGCACCCAACATTACAGTACCACCGCTCCCATGCTGCCGGTGCCTCCTCCCGCGTCGGGGGTGGGTAGCCGGTCTTCTATGCGCCTCTGGTGTTGCTGGCTCTGAGGATTCGTACCGGCACTGCTCAACCCAGTGCCAGGTGTTTGCGGGATCCATGAAGAAGTAGCTGGTGTGCTTTGCTGTGACTTCCAGCTTGGTTGGAAATAACAGAGAATAAGTGAGACCGACAGACCGCAGTTTCTACTTCACCCCTAAAAATGAGGCCCTGCGGCGTTGGACTGCCAACGTGTAATCTGGAAAGATAAGTATGCGTGCATTGTTGTAAGTGAGGGGTCTGGCACTCCGAGGGGCTGGCAGGATGGTTTCCTTGTCTCTGAAGTTCATCAGCATTGCCACCACAGGCCTTGGCGGTGTACGAGGTGGAGGCTGTCTGACTGGCACCCGGTGGGCCGGCTCCAGAAAGAAGAAGGGCGACAAGACCTCAGGTGACATGGTCGTGGACAGCCAGGTCTCGAAGAAGGCAACAGCGTCCTTCCCCTCTGGAAAGCCAGTAATGCATATATTGTTTCTGTGTGACCTCCCTTCTGCATCTTCTGCACTGTTCTCCAACTTGTGGTTCTGGCCCAGAAGTCCCTGACCTTCCCCCTAGGTCCACCGTGGCCGGGTGCAGTGTTTGTAGGGCAGTTTCGGTTTGCGTGTACTTATGCTGAGAGCTTCAGTTGGTCATCACGCAGTAGGCTCAACTTGACCGCCACTGCGTCTACTCAAACTCCCAGGTCCTGTCTAGTGTCGGCAATGGATGCTAGGATTTTGTCGAGCTTGGTGTTTGTGAGCTCCACCAGGGTGCCTGCTGGCGACATGGGCCCTTGTCCTGGCTCCCTGCAACCTCCTCCTCCTGTGTCCAGACGCCCAGGGGGCGGGTTCCTCAAGCCCCCGCTGTCCTATGCACCAAGTGGGATCCTCCTGGCTCCCCCCGTTGCAAGCCCAGCCCTGGGGAGGAGCTGGTGGGGGTGGATCAGAAACAGACCCCTTCCTCCTGCTGATAGGTGACACGAGCACTTTATGGACATAATTCATTACATGTTTTTAACAGTATCTACATAGAAAGGAAGGTAAATCATTCCATAATTTTCAGAGCTAATGGACTGAAATAACACAAACAGGAGAAGGCCTAAATCATCTGAGAAAGGAGCCAAAATGGAGATGAAACAGACAATCAAAGAAAGATAGAGGGGTCAATAAGTGAATGAATGCACTTTTATACAACATAAACATAGTGGAATTAAAACAAGACTAGGCAATCAGAATAATTGAGATAGATGTGGAGAAGTGCACGATGAGTGCAGAGGAGCAAACAGTGAGTAGACACATCGATTTTGGACAACCTGAATTGGAGCGGTAAAAATTTGGATAGACCCACATACAAAAAGAAATGATAATTTAGAAGGGAGCGAATAATGGTAGGACAATGTGTTGCAGAAAGTAAAACAAATTTGTGGATTGTTTCTTTGGATGTTTTAAATATGGAATTGGCATACCTTAACAACACAACAGATGTTTGAGAGTACTGGGGTAGTTAAGAGGAATTAAAAACAAGAAAATCCAAAATGTGTATTTAATCTGAAAAATAGAAAAATACAGAAATTTGACCTTCATTTGAGCTGGCACGTTTGTGTTGTCAGTGCTGCCAATCAGGCTGTGCACGCAGACAAAACAGGGAGTTAAAAATAATTTGTCCTACTGAATCTTAAATAGATAATCATATGTATGTGGGCTAGTAGTGCATTACTAAAGTTTTCAGGTGAGATCATTGTTTTATTATATGTGACTATTTATCTCACTAAAACCCTGTAGACAATGAAGTGCGAGTTCACAATTATTAGTTTACAACTACAGATTATCCTATATACAGTTTCATTTTTTCACTGACCAAAAATATGTGGATAACAAATAACCGAGAAAAAAATAATGTTAAAAATAGGTGTGAACTGCAAAAACAAATATATCGATGACACTGATCTGGGGACCCTATTCATAAAGAACAACAATTGTTTATGGATTTATGGTCGAACCTCTAGATATGAGGCATGCAGCAGCAGCCTACATATTACTCTGAGATCTAGAACCTCCCAATGTATTATTGTTGTGTGCAGGGTTCTTCCGTCTTCATTTTTTCCAGGTGGTGGGCACTCATTTTTGGAGACCGGTACTTATTTTTCCTTAGCGTATCCCGAGGGAGAGAGAGAAAGGCAGAACAACAATAACAACAAGCATTGGCATAGCCAATAGGTCTCGCCTTTGGGACCTTATAAGTATTTAGTTATGCAGCACAATTTCCTTGGTGCAACAACATCAACTGTTGCATGGCTAAACACTTATAAGGCGATACCAAAGGGGATGATGGACGGAGCGCTTGAGCTAATCAAACACTCACCCCCAGTCAACTGATCTGGGTTTAATCCATCATCATTCTTTAGCTCACTCCACCACCCCAGTTCAGACATGGCCATATGCAAATCAGTCTGACCCTGTGCCTCATGGGAACAGTCCAGCCCGAACTGCCAAGCCATGTCTTCCCTGGACCGGAAACAAGCATCCTGGGACCGGTTTCTGGCTATTCAGCCGTCATCAGCCAGGCTAGCTTGAATCCAGTGGCAAAGTGAGCAAGGGACCCACGTCTGGGCATACCCTGCCAACTTAGGGCGAACAAAGCGATACCAAAGGGGATGATGGACGGAGCGCTTGAGCTAATCAAACACTCACCCCCAGTCAACTGATCTGGGTTTAATCCATCATCATTCTTTAGCTCACTCCACCACCCCAGTTCAGACATGGCCATATGCAAATCAGTCTGACCCTGTGCCTCATGGGAACAGTCCAGCCCGAACTGCCAAGCCATGTCTTCCCTGGACCGGAAACAAGCATCCTGGGACCGGTTTCTGGCTATTCAGCCGTCATCAGCCAGGCTAGCTTGAATCCAGTGGCAAAGTGAGCAAGGGACCCACGTCTGGGCATACCCTGCCAACTTAGGGCGAACAAAGCGATACCAAAGGGGATGATGGACGGAGCGCTTGAGCTAATCAAACACTCACCCCCAGTCAACTGATCTGGGTTTAATCCATCATCATTCTTTAGCTCACTCCACCACCCCAGTTCAGACATGGCCATATGCAAATCAGTCTGACCCTGTGCCTCATGGGAACAGTCCAGCCCGAACTGCCAAGCCATGTCTTCCCTGGACCGGAAACAAGCATCCTGGGACCGGTTTCTGGCTATTCAGCCGTCATCAGCCAGGCTAGCTTGAATCCAGTGGCAAAGTGAGCAAGGGACCCACGTCTGGGCATACCCTGCCAACTTAGGGCGAACAAAGCGATACCAAAGGGGATGATGGACGGAGCGCTTGAGCTAATCAAACACTCACCCCCAGTCAACTGATCTGGGTTTAATCCATCATCATTCTTTAGCTCACTCCACCACCCCAGTTCAGACATGGCCATATGCAAATCAGTCTGACCCTGTGCCTCATGGGAACAGTCCAGCCCGAACTGCCAAGCCATGTCTTCCCTGGACCGGAAACAAGCATCCTGGGACCGGTTTCTGGCTATTCAGCCGTCATCAGCCAGGCTAGCTTGAATCCAGTGGCAAAGTGAGCAAGGGACCCACGTCTGGGCATACCCTGCCAACTTAGGGCGAACAAAGCGATACCAAAGGGGATGATGGACGGAGCGCTTGAGCTAATCAAACACTCACCCCCAGTCAACTGATCTGGGTTTAATCCATCATCATTCTTTAGCTCACTCCACCACCCCAGTTCAGACATGGCCATATGCAAATCAGTCTGACCCTGTGCCTCATGGGAACAGTCCAGCCCGAACTGCCAAGCCATGTCTTCCCTGGACCGGAAACAAGCATCCTGGGACCGGTTTCTGGCTATTCAGCCGTCATCAGCCAGGCTAGCTTGAATCCAGTGGCAAAGTGAGCAAGGGACCCACGTCTGGGCATACCCTGCCAACTTAGGGCGAACAAAGCGATACCAAAGGGGATGATGGACGGAGCGCTTGAGCTAATCAAACACTCACCCCCAGTCAACTGATCTGGGTTTAATCCATCATCATTCTTTAGCTCACTCCACCACCCCAGTTCAGACATGGCCATATGCAAATCAGTCTGACCCTGTGCCTCATGGGAACAGTCCAGCCCGAACTGCCAAGCCATGTCTTCCCTGGACCGGAAACAAGCATCCTGGGACCGGTTTCTGGCTATTCAGCCGTCATCAGCCAGGCTAGCTTGAATCCAGTGGCAAAGTGAGCAAGGGACCCACGTCTGGGCATACCCTGCCAACTTAGGGCGAACAAAGCGATACCAAAGGGGATGATGGACGGAGCGCTTGAGCTAATCAAACACTCACCCCCAGTCAACGGATCTGGGTTTAATCCATCATCATTCTTTAGCTCACTCCACCACCCCAGTTCAGACATGGCCATATGCAAATCAGTCTGACCCTGTGCCTCATGGGAACAGTCCAGCCCAAACTGCCAAGCCATGTCTTCCCTGGACCGGATACAAGCATCCTGGGACCGGTTTCTGGCTATTCAGCCGTCATCAGCCAGGCTAGCTTGAATCCAGTGGCAAAGTGAGCAAGGGACCCACGTCTGGGCATACCCTGCCAACTTAGGGCGAACAAAGCGATACCAAAGGGGATGATGGACGGAGCGCTTGAGCTAATCAAACACTCACCCCCAGTCAACTGATCTGGGTTTAATCCGTCATCATTCTTTAGCTCACTCCACCACCCCAGTTCAGACATGGCCATATGCAAATCAGTCTGACCCTGTGCCTCATGGGAACAGTCCAGCCCGAACTGCCAAGCCATGTCTTCCCTGGACCGGAAACAAGCATCCTGGGACCGGTTTCTGGCTATTCAGCCGTCATCAGCCAGGCTAGCTTGACTCCAGTGGCAAAGTGAGCAAGGGACCCACGTCTGGGCATACCCTGCCAACTTAGGGCGAACAAAGCGATACCAAAGGGGATGATGGACGGAGCGCTTGAGCTAATCAAACACTCACCCCCAGTCAACTGATCTGGGTTTAATCCATCATCATTCTTTAGCTCACTCCACCACCCCAGTTCAGACATGGCCATATGCAAATCAGTCTGACCCTGTGCCTCATGGGAACAGTCCAGCCCGAACTGCCAAGCCATGTCTTCCCTGGACCGGAAACAAGCATCCTGGGACCGGTTTCTGGCTATTCAGCCGTCATCAGCCAGGCTAGCTTGAATCCAGTGGCAAAGTGAGCAAGGGACCCACGTCTGGGCATACCCTGCCAACTTAGGGCGAACAAAGCGATACCAAAGGGGATGATGGACGGAGCGCTTGAGCTAATCAAACACTCACCCCCAGTCAACTGATCTGGGTTTAATCCATCATCATTCTTTAGCTCACTCCACCACCCCAGTTCAGACATGGCCATATGCAAATCAGTCTGACCCTGTGCCTCATGGGAACAGTCCAGCCCGAACTGCCAAGCCATGTCTTCCCTGGACCGGAAACAAGCATCCTGGGACCGGTTTCTGGCTATTCAGCCGTCATCAGCCAGGCTAGCTTGAATATAGTGGCAAAGTGAGCAAGGGACCCACGTCTGGGCATACCCTGCCAACTTAGGGCGAACAAGGCGATACCAAAGGGGATGATGGACGGAGCGCTTGAGCTAATCAAACACTCACCCCCAGTCAACTGATCTGGGTTTAATCCATCATCATTCTTTAGCTCACTCCACCACCCCAGTTCAGACATGGCCATATGCAAATCAGTCTGACCCTGTGCCTCATGGGAACAGTCCAGCCCGAACTGCCAAGCCATGTCTTCCCTGGACCGGAAACAAGCATCCTGGGACCGGTTTCTGGCTATTCAGCCGTCATCAGCCAGGCTAGCTTTAATCCAGTGGCAAAGTGAGCAAGGGACCCACGTCTGGGCATACCCTGCCAACTTAGGGCGAACAAAGCGATACCAAAGGGGATGATGGACGGAGCGCTTGAGCTAATCAAACACTCACCCCCAGTCAACTGATCTGGGTTTAATCCATCATCATTCTTTAGCTCACTCCACCACCCCAGTTCAGACATGGCCATATGCAAATCAGTCTGACCCTGTGCCTCATGGGAACAGTCCAGCCCGAACTGCCAAGCCATGTCTTCCCTGGACCGGAAACAAGCATCCTGGGACCGGTTTCTGGCTATTCAGCCGTCATCAGCCAGGCTAGCTTGAATCCAGTGGCAAAGTGAGCAAGGGACCCACGTCTGGGCATACCCTGCCAACTTAGGGCGAACAAAGCGATACCAAAGGGGATGATGGACGGAGCGCTTGAGCTAATCAAACACTCACCCCCAGTCAACTGATCTGGGTTTAATCCATCATCATTCTTTAGCTCACTCCACCACACCAGTTCAGACATGGCCATATGCAAATCAGTCTGACCCTGTGCCTCATGGGAACAGTCCAGCCCGATCTGCCAAGCCATGTCTTCCCTGGACCGGAAACAAGCATCCTGGGACCGGTTTCTGGCTATTCAGCCGTCATCAGCCAGGCTAGCTTGAATCCAGTGGCAAAGTGAGCAAGGGACCCACGTCTGGGCATACCCTGCCAACTTAGGGCGAACAAAGCGATACCAAAGGGGATGATGGACGGAGCGCTTGAGCTAATCAAACACTCACCCCCAGTCAACTGATCTGGGTTTAATCCATCATCATTCTTTAGCTCACTCCACCACCCCAGTTCAGACATGGCCATATGCAAATCAGTCTGACCCTGTGCCTCATGGGAACAGTCCAGCCCGAACTGCCAAGCCATGTCTTCCCTGGACCGGAAACAAGCATCCTGGGACCGGTTTCTGGCTATTCAGCCGTCATCAGCCAGGCTAGCTTGAATCCAGTGGCAAAGTGAGCAAGGGACCCACGTCTGGGCATACCCTGCCAACTTAGGGCGAACAAAGCGATACCAAAGGGGATGATGGACGGAGCGCTTGAGCTAATCAAACACTCACCCCCAGTCAACTGATCTGGGTTTAATCCATCATCATTCTTTAGCTCACTCCACCACCCCAGTTCAGACATGGCCATATGCAAATCAGTCTGACCCTGTGCCTCATGGGAACAGTCCAGCCCGAACTGCCAAGCCATGTCTTCCCTGGACCGGAAACAAGCATCCTGGGACCGGTTTCTGGCTATTCAGCCGTCATCAGCCAGGCTAGCTTGAATCCAGTGGCAAAGTGAGCAAGGGACCCACGTCTGGGCATACCCTGCCAACTTAGGGCGAACAAAGCGATACCAAAGGGGATGATGGACGGAGCGCTTGAGCTAATCAAACACTCACCCCCAGTCAACTGATCTGGGTTTAATCCATCATCATTCTTTAGCTCACTCCACCACCCCAGTTCAGACATGGCCATATGCAAATCAGTCTGACCCTGTGCCTCATGGGAACAGTCCAGCCCGAACTGCCAAGCCATGTCTTCCCTGGACCGGAAACAAGCATCCTGGGACCGGTTTCTGGCTATTCAGCCGTCATCAGCCAGGCTAGCTTGAATCCAGTGGCAAAGTGAGCAAGGGACCCACGTCTGGGCATACCCTGCCAACTTAGGGCGAACAAAGCGATACCAAAGGGGATGATGGACGGAGCGCTTGAGCTAATCAAACACTCACCCCCAATCAACTGATCTGGGTTTAATCCATCATCATTCTTTAGCTCACTCCACCACCCCAGTTCAGACATGGCCATATGCAAATCAGTCTGACCCTGTGCCTCATGGGAACAGTCCAGCCCGAACTGCCAAGCCATGTCTTCCCTGGACCGGAAACAAGCATCCTGGGACCGGTTTCTGGCTATTCAGCCGTCATCAGCCAGGCTAGCTTGAATCCAGTGGCAAAGTGAGCAAGGGACCCACGTCTGGGCATACCCTGCCAACTTAGGGCGAACAAAGCGATACCAAAGGGGATGATGGACGGAGCGCTTGAGCTAATCAAACACTCACCCCCAGTCAACTGATCTGGGTTTAATCCATCATCATTCTTTAGCTCACTCCACCACCCCAGTTCAGACATGGCCATATGCAAATCAGTCTGACCCTCTGCCTCATGGGAACAGTCCAGCCCGAACTGCCAAGCCATGTCTTCCCTGGACCGGAAACAAGCATCCTGGGACCGGTTTCTGGCTATTCAGCCGTCATCAGCCAGGCTAGCTTGAATCCAGTGGCAAAGTGAGCAAGGGACCCACGTCTGGGCATACCCTGCCAACTTAGGGCGAACAAAGCGATACCAAAGGGGATGATGGACGGAGCGCTTGAGCTAATCAAACACTCACCCCCAGTCAACTGATCTGGGTTTAATCCATCATCATTCTTTAGCTCACTCCACCACCCCAGTTCAGACATGGCCATATGCAAATCAGTCTGACCCTGTGCCTCATGGGAACAGTCCAGCCCGAACTGCCAAGCCATGTCTTCCCTGGACCGGAAACAAGCATCCTGGGACCGGTTTCTGGCTATTCAGCCGTCATCAGCCAGGCTAGCTTGAATCCAGTGGCAAAGTGAGCAAGGGACCCACGTCTGGGCATACCCTGCCAACTTAGGGCGAACAAAGCGATACCAAAGGGGATGATGGACGGAGCGCTTGAGCTAATCAAACACTCACCCCCAGTCAACTGATCTGGGTTTAATCCATCATCATTCTTTAGCTCACTCCACCACCCCAGTTCAGACATGGCCATATGCAAATCAGTCTGACCCTGTGCCTCATGGGAACAGTCCAGCCCGAACTGCCAAGCCATGTCTTCCCTGGACCGGAAACAAGCATCCTGGGACCGGTTTCTGGCTATTCAGCCGTCATCAGCCAGGCTAGCTTGAATCCAGTGGCAAAGTGAGCAAGGGACCCACGTCTGGGCATACCCTGCCAACTTAGGGCGAACAAAGCAATACCAAAGGGGATGATGGACGGAGCGCTTGAGCTAATCAAACACTCACCCCCAGTCAACTGATCTGGGTTTAATCCATCATCATTCTTTAGCTCACTCCACCACCCCAGTTCAGACATGGCCATATGCAAATCAGTCTGACCCTGTGCCTCATGGGAACAGTCCAGCCCGAACTGCCAAGCCATGTCTTCCCTGGACCGGAAACAAGCATCCTGGGACCGGTTTCTGGCTATTCAGCCGTCATCAGCCAGGCTAGCTTGAATCCAGTGGCAAAGTGAGCAAGGGACCCACGTCTGGGCATACCCTGCCAACTTAGGGCGAACAAAGCGATACCAAAGGGGATGATGGACGGAGCGCTTGAGCTAATCAAACACTCACCCCCAGTCAACTGATCTGGGTTTAATCCATCATCATTCTTTAGCTCACTCCACCACCCCAGTTCAGACATGGCCATATGCAAATCAGTCTGACTATGTGCCTCATGGGAACAGTCCAGCCCGAACTGCCAAGCCATGTCTTCCCTGGACCGGAAACAAGCATCCTGGGACCGGTTTCTGGCTATTCAGCCGTCATCAGCCAGGCTAGCTTGAATCCAGTGGCAAAGTGAGCAAGGGACCCACGTCTGGGCATACCCTGCCAACTTAGGGCGAACAAAGCGATACCAAAGGGGATGATGGACGGAGCGCTTGAGCTAATCAAACACTCACCCCCAGTCAACTGATCTGGGTTTAATCCATCATCATTCTTTAGCTCACTCCACCACCCCAGTTCAGACATGGCCATATGCAAATCAGTCTGACCCTGTGCCTCATGGGAACAGTCCAGCCCGAACTGCCAAGCCATGTCTTCCCTGGACCGGAAACAAGCATCCTGGGACCGGTTTCTGGCTATTCAGCCGTCATCAGCCAGGCTAGCTTGAATCCAGTGGCAAAGTGAGCAAGGGACCCACGTCTGGGCATACCCTGCCAACTTAGGGCGAACAAAGCGATACCAAAGGGGATGATGGACGGAGCGCTTGAGCTAATCAAACAATCACCCCCAGTCAACTGATCTGGGTTTAATCCATCATCATTCTTTAGCTCACTCCACCACCCCAGTTCAGACATGGCCATATGCAAATCAGTCTGACCCTGTGCCTCATGGGAACAGTCCAGCCCGAACTGCCAAGCCATGTCTTCCCTGGACCGGAAACAAGCATCCTGGGACCGGTTTCTGGCTATTCAGCCGTCATCAGCCAGGCTAGCTTGAATCCAGTGGCAAAGTGAGCAAGGGACCCACGTCTGGGCATACCCTGCCAACTTAGGGCGAACAAAGCGATACCAAAGGGGATGATGGACGGAGCGCTTGAGCTAATCAAACACTCATCCCCAGTCAACTGATCTGGGTTTAATCCATCATCATTCTTTAGCTCACTCCACCACCCCAGTTCAGACATGGCCATATGCAAATCAGTCTGACCCTGTGCCTCATGGGAACAGTCCAGCCCGAACTGCCAAGCCATGTCTTCCCTGGACCGGAAACAAGCATCCTGGGACCGGTTTCTGGCTATTCAGCCGTCATCAGCCAGGCTAGCTTGAATCCAGTGGCAAAGTGAGCAAGGGACCCACGTCTGGGCATACCCTGCCAACTTAGGGCGAACAAAGCGATACCAAAGGGGATGATGGACGGAGCGCTTGAGCTAATCAAACACTCACCCCCAGTCAACTGATCTGGGTTTAATCCATCATCATTCTTTAGCTCACTCCACCACCCCAGTTCAGACATGGCCATATGCAAATCAGTCTGACCCTGTGCCTCATGGGAACAGTCCAGCCCGAACTGCCAAGCCATGTCTTCCCTGGACCGGAAACAAGCATCCTGGGACCGGTTTCTGGCTATTCAGCCGTCATCAGCCAGGCTAGCTTGAATCCAGTGGCAAAGTGAGCAAGGGACCCACGTCTGGGCATACCCTGCCAACTTAGGGCGAACAAAGCGATACCAAAGGGGATGATGGACGGAGCGCTTGAGCTAATCAAACACTCACCCCCAGTCAACTGATCTGGGTTTAATCCATCATCATTCTTTAGCTCACTCCACCACCCCAGTTCAGACATGGCCATATGCAAATCAGTCTGACCCTGTGCCTCATGGGAACAGTCCAGCCCGAACTGCCAAGCCATGTCTTCCCTGGACCGGAAACAAGCATCCTGGGACCGGTTTCTGGCTATTCAGCCGTCATCAGCCAGGCTAGCTTGAATCAAGTGGCAAAGTGAGCAAGGGACCCACGTCTGGGCATACCCTGCCAACTTAGGGCGAACAAAGCGATACCAAAGGGGATGATGGACGGAGCGCTTGAGCTAATCAAACACTCACCCCCAGTCAACTGATCTGGGTTTAATCCATCATCATTCTTTAGCTCACTCCACCACCCCAGTTCAGACATGGCCATATGCAAATCAGTCTGACCCTGTGCCTCATGGGAACAGTCCAGCCCGAACTGCCAAGCCATGTCTTCCCTGGACCGGAAACAAGCATCCTGGGACCGGTTTCTGGCTATTCAGCCGTCATCAGCCAGGCTAGCTTGAATCCAGTGGCAAAGTGAGCAAGGGACCCACGTCTGGGCATACCCTGCCAACTTAGGGCGAACAAAGCGATACCAAAGGGGATGATGGACGGAGCGCTGGAGCTAATCAAACACTCACCCCCAGTCAACTGATCTGGGTTTAATCCATCATCATTCTTTAGCTCACTCCACCACCCCAGTTCAGACATGGCCATATGCAAATCAGTCTGACCCTGTGCCTCATGGGAACAGTCCAGCCCGAACTGCCAAGCCATGTCTTCCCTGGACCGGAAACAAGCATCCTGGGACCGGTTTCTGGCTATTCAGCCGTCATCAGCCAGGCTAGCTTGAATCCAGTGGCAAAGTGAGCAAGGGACCCACGTCTGGGCATACCCTGCCAACTTAGGGCGAACAAAGCGATACCAAAGGGGATGATGGACGGAGCGCTTGAGCTAATCAAACACTCACCCCCAGTCAACTGATCTGGGTTTAATCCATCATCATTCTTTAGCTCACTCCACCACACCAGTTCAGACATGGCCATATGCAAATCAGTCTGACCCTGTGCCTCATGGGAACAGTCCAGCCCGAACTGCCAAGCCATGTCTTCCCTGGACCGGAAACAAGCATCCTGGGACCGGTTTCTGGCTATTCAGCCGTCATCAGCCAGGCTAGCTTGAATCCAGTGGCAAAGTGAGCAAGGGACCCACGTCTGGGCATACCCTGCCAACTTAGGGCGAACAAAGCGATACCAAAGGGGATGATGGACGGAGCGCTTGAGCTAATCAAACACTCACCCCCAGTCAACTGATCTGGGTTTAATCCATCATCATTCTTTAGCTCACTCCACCACCCCAGTTCAGACATGGCCATATGCAAATCAGTCTGACCCTGTGCCTCATGGGAACAGTCCAGCCCGAACTGCCAAGCCATGTCTTCCCTGGACCGGAAACAAGCATCCTGGGACCGGTTTCTGGCTATTCAGCCGTCATCAGCCAGGCTAGCTTGAATCCAGTGGCAAAGTGAGCAAGGGACCCACGTCTGGGCATACCCTGCCAACTTAGGGCGAACAAAGCGATACCAAAGGGGATGATGGACGGAGCGCTTGAGCTAATCAAACACTCACCCCCAGTCAACTGATCTGGGTTTAATCCATCATCATTCTTTAGCTCACTCCACCACCCCAGTTCAGACATGGCCATATGCAAATCAGTCTGACCCTGTGCCTCATGGGAACAGTCCAGCCCGAACTGCCAAGCCATGTCTTCCCTGGACCGGAAACAAGCATCCTGGGACCGGTTTCTGGCTATTCAGCCGTCATCAGCCAGGCTAGCTTGAATCCAGTGGCAAAGTGAGCAAGGGACCCACGTCTGGGCATACCCTGCCAACTTAGGGCGAACAAAGCGATACCAAAGGGGATGATGGACGGAGCGCTTGAGCTAATCAAACACTCACCCCCAGTCAACTGATCTGGGTTTAATCCATCATCATTCTTTAGCTCACTCCACCACCCCAGTTCAGACATGGCCATATGCAAATCAGTCTGACCCTGTGCCTCATGGGAACAGTCCAGCCCGAACTGCCAAGCCATGTCTTCCCTGGACCGGAAACAAGCATCCTGGGACCGGTTTCTGGCTATTCAGCCGTCATCAGCCAGGCTAGCTTGAATCCAGTGGCAAAGTGAGCAAGGGACCCACGTCTGGGCATACCCTGCCAACTTAGGGCGAACAAAGCGATACCAAAGGGGATGATGGACGGAGCGCTTGAGCTAATCAAACACTCACCCCCAGTCAACTGATCTGGGTTTAATCCATCATCATTCTTTAGCTCACTCCACCACCCCAGTTCAGACATGGCCATATGCAAATCAGTCTGACCCTGTGCCTCATGGGAACAGTCCAGCCCGAACTGCCAAACCATGTCTTCCCTGGACCGGAAACAAGCATCCTGGGACCGGTTTCTGGCTATTCAGCCGTCATCAGCCAGGCTAGCTTGAATCCAGTGGCAAAGTGAGCAAGGGACCCACGTCTGGGCATACCCTGCCAACTTAGGGCGAACAAAGCGATACCAAAGGGGATGATGGACGGAGCGCTTGAGCTAATCAAACACTCACCCCCAGTCAACTGATCTGGGTTTAATCCATCATCATTCTTTAGCTCACTCCACCACCCCAGTTCAGACATGGCCATATGCAAATCAGTCTGACCCTGTGCCTCATGGGAACAGTCCAGCCCGAACTGCCAAGCCATGTCTTCCCTGGACCGGAAACAAGCATCCTGGGACCGGTTTCTGGCTATTCAGCCGTCATCAGCCAGGCTAGCTTGAATCCAGTGGCAAAGTGAGCAAGGGACCCACGTCTGGGCATACCCTGCCAACTTAGGGCGAACAAAGCGATACCAAAGGGGATGATGGACGGAGCGCTTGAGCTAATCAAACACTCACCCCCAGTCAACTGATCTGGGTTTAATCCATCATCATTCTTTAGCTCACTCCACCACCCCAGTTCAGACATGGCCATATGCAAATCAGTCTGACCCTGTGCCTCATGGGAACAGTCCAGCCCGAACTGCCAAGCCATGTCTTCCCTGGACCGGAAACAAGCATCCTGGGACCGGTTTCTGGCTATTCAGCCGTCATCAGCCAGGCTAGCTTGAATCCAGTGGCAAAGTGAGCAAGGGACCCACGTCTGGGCATACCCTGCCAACTTAGGGCGAACAAAGCGATACCAAAGGGGATGATGGACGGAGCGCTTGAGCTAATCAAACACTCACCCCCAGTCAACTGATCTGGGTTTAATCCATCATCATTCTTTAGCTCACTCCACCACCCCAGTTCAGACATGGCCATATGCAAATCAGTCTGACCCTGTGCCTCATGGGAACAGTCCAGCCCGAACTGCCAAGCCATGTCTTCCCTGGACCGGAAACAAGCATCCTGGGACCGGTTTCTGGCTATTCAGCCGTCATCAGCCAGGCTAGCTTGAATCCAGTGGCAAAGTGAGCAAGGGACCCACGTCTGGGCATACCCTGCCAACTTAGGGCGAACAAAGCAATACCAAAGGGGATGATGGACGGAGCGCTTGAGCTAATCAAACACTCACCCCCAGTCAACTGATCTGGGTTTAATCCATCATCATTCTTTAGCTCACTCCACCACCCCAGTTCAGACATGGCCATATGCAAATCAGTCTGACCCTGTGCCTCATGGGAACAGTCCAGCCCGAACTGCCAAGCCATGTCTTCCCTGGACCGGAAACAAGCATCCTGGGACCGGTTTCTGGCTATTCAGCCGTCATCAGCCAGGCTAGCTTGAATCCAGTGGCAAAGTGAGCAAGGGACCCACGTCTGGGCATACCCTGCCAACTTAGGGCGAACAAAGCGATACCAAAGGGGATGATGGACGGAGCGCTTGAGCTAATCAAACACTCACCCCCAGTCAACTGATCTGGGTTTAATCCATCATCATTCTTTAGCTCACTCCACCACCCCAGTTCAGACATGGCCATATGCAAATCAGTCTGACCATGTGCCTCATGGGAACAGTCCAGCCCGAACTGCCAAGCCATGTCTTCCCTGGACCGGAAACAAGCATCCTGGGACCGGTTTCTGGCTATTCAGCCGTCATCAGCCAGGCTAGCTTGAATCCAGTGGCAAAGTGAGCAAGGGACCCACGTCTGGGCATACCCTGCCAACTTAGGGCGAACAAAGCGATACCAAAGGGGATGATGGACGGAGCGCTTGAGCTAATCAAACACTCACCCCCAGTCAACTGATCTGGGTTTAATCCATCATCATTCTTTAGCTCACTCCACCACCCCAGTTCAGACATGGCCATATGCAAATCAGTCTGACCCTGTGCCTCATGGGAACAGTCCAGCCCGAACTGCCAAGCCATGTCTTCCCTGGACCGGAAACAAGCATCCTGGGACCGGTTTCTGGCTATTCAGCCGTCATCAGCCAGGCTAGCTTGAATCCAGTGGCAAAGTGAGCAAGGGACCCACGTCTGGGCATACCCTGCCAACTTAGGGCGAACAAAGCGATACCAAAGGGGATGATGGACGGAGCGCTTGAGCTAATCAAACACTCACCCCCAGTCAACTGATCTGGGTTTAATCCATCATCATTCTTTAGCTCACTCCACCACCCCAGTTCAGACATGGCCATATGCAAATCAGTCTGACCCTGTGCCTCATGGGAACAGTCCAGCCCGAACTGCCAAGCCATGTCTTCCCTGGACCGGAAACAAGCATCCTGGGACCGGTTTCTGGCTATTCAGCCGTCATCAGCCAGGCTAGCTTGAATCCAGTGGCAAAGTGAGCAAGGGACCCACGTCTGGGCATACCCTGCCAACTTAGGGCGAACAAAGCGATACCAAAGGGGATGATGGACGGAGCGCTTGAGCTAATCAAACACTCATCCCCAGTCAACTGATCTGGGTTTAATCCATCATCATTCTTTAGCTCACTCCACCACCCCAGTTCAGACATGGCCATATGCAAATCAGTCTGACCCTGTGCCTCATGGGAACAGTCCAGCCCGAACTGCCAAGCCATGTCTTCCCTGGACCGGAAACAAGCATCCTGGGACCGGTTTCTGGCTATTCAGCCGTCATCAGCCAGGCTAGCTTGAATCCAGTGGCAAAGTGAGCAAGGGACCCACGTCTGGGCATACCCTGCCAACTTAGGGCGAACAAAGCGATACCAAAGGGGATGATGGACGGAGCGCTTGAGCTAATCAAACACTCACCCCAGTCAACTGATCTGGGTTTAATCCATCATCATTCTTTAGCTCACTCCACCACCCCAGTTCAGACATGGCCATATGCAAATCAGTCTGACCCTGTGCCTCATGGGAACAGTCCAGCCCGAACTGCCAAGCCATGTCTTCCCTGGACCGGAAACAAGCATCCTGGGACCGGTTTCTGGCTATTCAGCCGTCATCAGCCAGGCTAGCTTGAATCCAGTGGCAAAGTGAGCAAGGGACCCACGTCTGGGCATACCCTGCCAACTTAGGGCGAACAAAGCGATACCAAAGGGGATGATGGACGGAGCGCTTGAGCTAATCAAACACTCACCCCCAGTCAACTGATCTGGGTTTAATCCATCATCATTCTTTAGCTCACTCCACCACCCCAGTTCAGACATGGCCATATGCAAATCAGTCTGACCCTGTGCCTCATGGGAACAGTCCAGCCCGAACTGCCAAGCCATGTCTTCCCTGGACCGGAAACAAGCATCCTGGGACCGGTTTCTGGCTATTCAGCCGTCATCAGCCAGGCTAGCTTGAATCCAGTGGCAAAGTGAGCAAGGGACCCACGTCTGGGCATACCCTGCCAACTTAGGGCGAACAAAGCGATACCAAAGGGGATGATGGACGGAGCGCTTGAGCTAATCAAACACTCACCCCCAGTCAACTGATCTGGGTTTAATCCATCATCATTCTTTAGCTCACTCCACCACCCCAGTTCAGACATGGCCATATGCAAATCAGTCTGACCCTGTGCCTCATGGGAACAGTCCAGCCCGAACTGCCAAGCCATGTCTTCCCTGGACCGGAAACAAGCATCCTGGGACCGGTTTCTGGCTATTCAGCCGTCATCAGCCAGGCTAGCTTGAATCCAGTGGCAAAGTGAGCAAGGGACCCACGTCTGGGCATACCCTGCCAACTTAGGGCGAACAAAGCGATACCAAAGGGGATGATGGACGGAGCGCTTGAGCTAATCAAACACTCACCCCCAGTCAACTGATCTGGGTTTAATCCATCATCATTCTTTAGCTCACTCCACCACCCCAGTTCAGACATGGCCATATGCAAATCAGTCTGACCCTGTGCCTCATGGGAACAGTCCAGCCCGAACTGCCAAGCCATGTCTTCCCTGGACCGGAAACAAGCATCCTGGGACCGGTTTCTGGCTATTCAGCCGTCATCAGCCAGGCTAGCTTGAATCCAGTGGCAAAGTGAGCAAGGGACCCACGTCTGGGCATACCCTGCCAACTTAGGGCGAACAAAGCGATACCAAAGGGGATGATGGACGGAGCGCTTGAGCTAATCAAACACTCACCCCCAGTCAATTGATCTGGGTTTAATCCATCATCATTCTTTAGCTCACTCCACCACCCCAGTTCAGACATGGCCATATGCAAATCAGTCTGACCCTGTGCCTCATGGGAACAGTCCAGCCCGAACTGCCAAGCCATGTCTTCCCTGGACCGGAAACAAGCATCCTGGGACCGGTTTCTGGCTATTCAGCCGTCATCAGCCAGGCTAGCTTGAATCCAGTGGCAAAGTGAGCAAGGGACCCACGTCTGGGCATACCCTGCCAACTTAGGGCGAACAAAGCGATACCAAAGGGGATGATGGACGGAGCGCTTGAGCTAATCAAACACTCACCCCCAGTCAACTGATCTGGGTTTAATCCATCATCATTCTTTAGCTCACTCCACCACCCCAGTTCAGACATGGCCATATGCAAATCAGTCTGACCCTGTGCCTCATGGGAACAGTCCAGCCCGAACTGCCAAGCCATGTCTTCCCTGGACCGGAAACAAGCATCCTGGGACCGGTTTCTGGCTATTCAGCAGTCATCAGCCAGGCTAGCTTGAATCCAGTGGCAAAGTGAGCAAGGGACCCACGTCTGGGCATACCCTGCCAACTTAGGGCGAACAAAGCGATACCAAAGGGGATGATGGACGGAGCGCTTGAGCTAATCAAACACTCACCCCCAGTCAACTGATCTGGGTTTAATCCATCATCATTCTTTAGCTCACTCCACCACCCCAGTTCAGACATGGCCATATGCAAATCAGTCTGACCCTGTGCCTCAAGGGAACAGTCCAGCCCGAACTGCCAAGCCATGTCTTCCCTGGACCGGAAACAAGCATCCTGGGACCGGTTTCTGGCTATTCAGCCGTCATCAGCCAGGCTAGCTTGAATCCAGTGGCAAAGTGAGCAAGGGACCCACGTCTGGGCATACCCTGCCAACTTAGGGCGAACAAAGCGATACCAAAGGGGATGATGGACGGAGCGCTTGAGCTAATCAAACACTCACCCCCAGTCAACTGATCTGGGTTTAATCCATCATCATTCTTTAGCTCACTCCACCACCCCAGTTCAGACATGGCCATATGCAAATCAGTCTGACCCTGTGCCTCATGGGAACAGTCCAGCCCGAACTGCCAAGCCATGTCTTCCCTGGACCGGAAACAAGCATCCTGGGACCGGTTTCTGGCTATTCAGCCGTCATCAGCCAGGCTAGCTTGAATCCAGTGGCAAAGTGAGCAAGGGACCCACGTCTGGGCATACCCTGCCAACTTAGGGCGAACAAAGCGATACCAAAGGGGATGATGGACGGAGCGCTTGAGCTAATCAAACACTCACCCCCAGTCAACTGATCTGGGTTTAATCCATCATCATTCTTTAGCTCACTCCACCACCCCAGTTCAGACATGGCCATATGCAAATCAGTCTGACCCTGTGCCTCATGGGAACAGTCCAGCCCGAACTGCCAAGCCATGTCTTCCCTGGACCGGAAACAAGCATCCTGGGACCGGTTTCTGGCTATTCAGCCGTCATCAGCCAGGCTAGCTTGAATCCAGTGGCAAAGTGAGCAAGGGACCCACGTCTGGGCATACCCTGCCAACTTAGGGCGAACAAAGCGATACCAAAGGGGATGATGGACGGAGCGCTTGAGCTAATCAAACACTCATCCCCAGTCAACTGATCTGGGTTTAATCCATCATCATTCTTTAGCTCACTCCACCACCCCAGTTCAGACATGGCCATATGCAAATCAGTCTGACCCTGTGCCTCATGGGAACAGTCCAGCCCAAACTGCCAAGCCATGTCTTCCCTGGACCGGAAACAAGCATCCTGGGACCGGTTTCTGGCTATTCAGCCGTCATCAGCCAGGCTAGCTTGAATCCAGTGGCAAAGTGAGCAAGGGACCCACGTCTGGGCATACCCTGCCAACTTAGGGCGAACAAAGCGATACCAAAGGGGATGATGGACGGAGCGCTTGAGCTAATCAAACACTCACCCCCAGTCAACTGATCTGGGTTTAATCCATCATCATTCTTTAGCTCACTCCACCACCCCAGTTCAGACATGGCCATATGCAAATCAGTCTGACCCTGTGCCTCATGGGAACAGTCCAGCCCGAACTGCCAAGCCATGTCTTCCCTGGACCGGAAACAAGCATCCTGGGACCGGTTTCTGGCTATTCAGCCGTCATCAGCCAGGCTAGCTTGAATCCAGTGGCAAAGTGAGCAAGGGACCCACGTCTGGGCATACCCTGCCAACTTAGGGCGAACAAAGCGATACCAAAGGGGATGATGGACGGAGCGCTTGAGCTAATCAAACACTCACCCCCAGTCAACTGATCTGGGTTTAATCCATCATCATTCTTTAGCTCACTCCACCACCCCAGTTCAGACATGGCCATATGCAAATCAGTCTGACCCTGTGCCTCATGGGAACAGTCCAGCCCGAACTGCCAAGCCATGTCTTCCCTGGACCGGAAACAAGCATCCTGGGACCGGTTTCTGGCTATTCAGCCGTCATCAGCCAGGCTAGCTTGAATCCAGTGGCAAAGTGAGCAAGGGACCCACGTCTGGGCATACCCTGCCAACTTAGGGCGAACAAAGCGATACCAAAGGGGATGATGGACGGAGCGCTTGAGCTAATCAAACACTCACCCCCAGTCAACTGATCTGGGTTTAATCCATCATCATTCTTTAGCTCACTCCACCACCCCAGTTCAGACATGGCCATATGCAAATCAGTCTGACCCTGTGCCTCATGGGAACAGTCCAGCCCGAACTGCCAAGCCATGTCTTCCCTGGACCGGAAACAAGCATCCTGGGACCGGTTTCTGGCTATTCAGCCGTCATCAGCCAGGCTAGCTTGAATCAAGTGGCAAAGTGAGCAAGGGACCCACGTCTGGGCATACCCTGCCAACTTAGGGCGAACAAAGCGATACCAAAGGGGATGATGGACGGAGCGCTTGAGCTAATCAAACACTCACCCCCAGTCAACTGATCTGGGTTTAATCCATCATCATTCTTTAGCTCACTCCACCACCCCAGTTCAGACATGGCCATATGCAAATCAGTCTGACCCTGTGCCTCATGGGAACAGTCCAGCCCGAACTGCCAAGCCATGTCTTCCCTGGACCGGAAACAAGCATCCTGGGACCGGTTTCTGGCTATTCAGCCGTCATCAGCCAGGCTAGCTTGAATCCAGTGGGAAAGTGAGCAAGGGACCCACGTCTGGGCATACCCTGCCAACTTAGGGCGAACAAAGCGATACCAAAGGGGATGATGGACGGAGCGCTTGAGCTAATCAAACACTCACCCCCAGTCAATTGATCTGGGTTTAATCCATCATCATTCTTTAGCTCACTCCACCACCCCAGTTCAGACATGGCCATATGCAAATCAGTCTGACCCTGTGCCTCATGGGAACAGTCCAGCCCGAACTGCCAAGCCATGTCTTCCCTGGACCGGAAACAAGCATCCTGGGACCGGTTTCTGGCTATTCAGCCGTCATCAGCCAGGCTAGCTTGAATCCAGTGGCAAAGTGAGCAAGGGACCCACGTCTGGGCATACCCTGCCAACTTAGGGCGAACAAAGCGATACCAAAGGGGATGATGGACGGAGCGCTTGAGCTAATCAAACACTCACCCCCAGTCAACTGATCTGGGTTTAATCCATCATCATTCTTTAGCTCACTCCACCACCCCAGTTCAGACATGGCCATATGCAAATCAGTCTGACCCTGTGCTTCATGGGAACAGTCCAGCCCGAACTGCCAAGCCATGTCTTCCCTGGACCGGAAACAAGCATCCTGGGACCGGTTTCTGGCTATTCAGCAGTCATCAGCCAGGCTAGCTTGAATCCAGTGGCAAAGTGAGCAAGGGACCCACGTCTGGGCATACCCTGCCAACTTAGGGCGAACAAAGCGATACCAAAGGGGATGATGGACGGAGCGCTTGAGCTAATCAAACACTCACCCCCAGTCAACTGATCTGGGTTTAATCCATCATCATTCTTTAGCTCACTCCACCACCCCAGTTCAGACATGGCCATATGCAAATCAGTCTGACCCTGTGCCTCATGGGAACAGTCCAGCCCGAACTGCCAAGCCATGTCTTCCCTGGACCGGAAACAAGCATCCTGGGACCGGTTTCTGGCTATTCAGCCGTCATCAGCCAGGCTAGCTTGAATCCAGTGGCAAAGTGAGCAAGGGACCCACGTCTGGGCATACCCTGCCAACTTAGGGCGAACAAAGCGATACCAAAGGGGATGATGGACGGAGCGCTTGAGCTAATCAAACACTCACCCCCAGTCAACTGATCTGGGTTTAATCCATCATCATTCTTTAGCTCACTCCACCACCCCAGTTCAGACATGGCCATATGCAAATCAGTCTGACCCTGTGCCTCATGGGAACAGTCCAGCCCGAACTGCCAAGCCATGTCTTCCCTGGACCGGAAACAAGCATCCTGGGACCGGTTTCTGGCTATTCAGCCGTCATCAGCCAGGCTAGCTTGAATCAAGTGGCAAAGTGAGCAAGGGACCCACGTCTGGGCATACCCTGCCAACTTAGGGCGAACAAAGCGATACCAAAGGGGATGATGGACGGAGCGCTTGAGCTAATCAAACACTCACCCCCAGTCAACTGATCTGGGTTTAATCCATCATCATTCTTTAGCTCACTCCACCACCCCAGTTCAGACATGGCCATATGCAAATCAGTCTGACCCTGTGCCTCATGGGAACAGTCCAGCCCGAACTGCCAAGCCATGTCTTCCCTGGACCGGAAACAAGCATCCTGGGACCGGTTTCTGGCTATTCAGCCGTCATCAGCCAGGCTAGCTTGAATCCAGTGGGAAAGTGAGCAAGGGACCCACGTCTGGGCATACCCTGCCAACTTAGGGCGAACAAAGCGATACCAAAGGGGATGATGGACGGAGCGCTTGAGCTAATCAAACACTCACCCCCAGTCAATTGATCTGGGTTTAATCCATCATCATTCTTTAGCTCACTCCACCACCCCAGTTCAGACATGGCCATATGCAAATCAGTCTGACCCTGTGCCTCATGGGAACAGTCCAGCCCGAACTGCCAAGCCATGTCTTCCCTGGACCGGAAACAAGCATCCTGGGACCGGTTTCTGGCTATTCAGCCGTCATCAGCCAGGCTAGCTTGAATCCAGTGGCAAAGTGAGCAAGGGACCCACGTCTGGGCATACCCTGCCAACTTAGGGCGAACAAAGCGATACCAAAGGGGATGATGGACGGAGCGCTTGAGCTAATCAAACACTCACCCCCAGTCAACTGATCTGGGTTTAATCCATCATCATTCTTTAGCTCACTCCACCACCCCAGTTCAGACATGGCCATATGCAAATCAGTCTGACCCTGTGCTTCATGGGAACAGTCCAGCCCGAACTGCCAAGCCATGTCTTCCCTGGACCGGAAACAAGCATCCTGGGACCGGTTTCTGGCTATTCAGCAGTCATCAGCCAGGCTAGCTTGAATCCAGTGGCAAAGTGAGCAAGGGACCCACGTCTGGGCATACCCTGCCAACTTAGGGCGAACAAAGCGATACCAAAGGGGATGATGGACGGAGCGCTTGAGCTAATCAAACACTCACCCCCAGTCAACTGATCTGGGTTTAATCCATCATCATTCTTTAGCTCACTCCACCACCCCAGTTCAGACATGGCCATATGCAAATCAGTCTGACCCTGTGCCTCATGGGAACAGTCCAGCCCGAACTGCCAAGCCATGTCTTCCCTGGACCGGAAACAAGCATCCTGGGACCGGTTTCTGGCTATTCAGCCGTCATCAGCCAGGCTAGCTTGAATCCAGTGGCAAAGTGAGCAAGGGACCCACGTCTGGGCATACCCTGCCAACTTAGGGCGAACAAAGCGATACCAAAGGGGATGATGGACGGAAAGGCGAGACCTATTGGCTATGCCAATGCTTGTTTTTTTTATCTCCGACAACAGCGCACACTCAGACGAGGTTTCCAATTATGACACTGTTGTGGACCAGGGAAAAAACAACCACTTGCTTCACGATAGCCCTAATGACCAATATGCAACAGGACTGAATTCAATATGTCAGTCCTCTGGTTGTCAGTGAGATGTCCCATTGCAACTAATCACCACTCGCCTCTGCTACCAAATGCCGAAATACTAGGGAAAATGAAAAGCAACTTACTCACTGTCAATTCCAAGTGAATGTACGTGAAAGTACATAGTGAAATAAGAACAGTCCTCAATCAGCCATTACATTCTGAAAGCGTCAATGACAGAAAGACATAACTGTCAGCAATATGGGCAGAGAAAATATAACGCGTGTAATTATTGCAAAGATTTTCATGAATTTTCAAAATGTACTTTATCACTATGTGAGAACCTGCCTAATACTCTGTATACACGTATTGGCTCTTATGTGCACAAGAAAAAGTTAGTTGTAAGTTTTGTTTCATCGTTGTTGCAGTGTCAAATAAGCAAAACATAATTCTACATCGCCGATAAATGAAGATGCCATACAGTCGGTTAACACAGAAAGCAAACATGCGATAGTCACTTCAATGTTAAGGCTAGCATAACAATACATTACACAGGATTTCGTTCGTGTACGACCATGTGATACTAGTTGGCCAGTCGTGTGACTTTATTAAGACACCTTGTTTTTACAGAGGAAGCCTGTGAGTTTTACTCACCTGTGGTAAGTCCGCAGTGTCCGAAGGGCTGCCAGTGCCCGCTTGGGACACCAACATGTCCAGTCCCATAAAGTGCGGCTTCACCATGGCCCCGGCGTCTATACACTGCGAGCCTTTCTGACCCTAACCAGGAACAGGCGGACACCATCAGTCTAGCAACGCCCCTCAACCCTCAAAGCCAACCCCCGTCTAGCTGATTGGCGGCTCCTGCTTTCAAAAGCTAACATTGAGCTCCGTACTTCATTGGCTAGAATGAGAGCGGGGCGGGTGGAAGCAAAGACATTGTATGACATCAGCATCGCTGTCAAATCGAAAGCGGAACGCCCAAAGTGTAACCCCAACCCCGCATCCTTAATAATCCAGGCAAAAGACGGCCATTTGTAAATACCAGTTTTTACTGACTTCAGTTTAAATGTACACCTATTTTCATTGACTGAAACATGACAGTTTCAGTATCGATGCTGGATTAATAAGTGACATGCCAGGTTGGAGCGGTTTGTAAATTAATTAATAATAAAAAAACTTCTTTAAAGCTCAAGGTAAGCATTTCACCGTAAACATATATTTATCTGGCTTTTTCTGATACTGTTGAGCCCTCCCCTAAATTGTATTTCAACGATAAAAACGTTCCTTAGATGTTAACCACGGTAGTATACTTTTCTGGGTAAAAAATGCAGTAGCCTTGCAAATAGGGTGGCCCTGTAAAGCTGGATCAGTGAGGGCATTGGAGACGCACGTACAATTTAAACTTTAGTGCCAGGAGCACTGAGCAGGTGCCTTGTGACCTTATAAAACAAGCGCGCACCTCGTGCTGCAAGTTAAAAAAAGGAGGCACGTCTGGCGAGTGGTGTGCGCGCACCATGACGAGAGAGGAAAGCCAGATGGCGCCTCTGCTCGTAATTGTGCGCGTAACCGCACGCTCTAGGCCACACAAAAAGCTGTGGTCGGCTTTTTAAAGCCCACTCACTAAATGTCTCGGCAGAGCAGCGCATGCGCTGGCTCAGGCGAGACCTGAAAAGGCAGAAGAAGGCGAAAGAGGAAGGGAGAGACAGGAAATCAGTGACAAGAGGAGAAAGTGAGGAAAAAGGAACACGAAGTGCAGGGTGGTGGGAAAAAAAAGCGGCGAGAGGTGGAATCAAGAGTCGACCAGGCAGCCTGGAAATTTCGCAATTCCGACATTCGGTGATCTCGTGAGAAAGTGCCTATTTATTTATGTATTAAAAATTATATTTTAAATTCGTTCTCTAGTCACCGATTAGAGTCCCAATTCATTTTCGGGTTTCAGGCGCCATCTTGTGGTCACTCTGTGAAGCACGTTCTTTGTCAATAATGTAGTCAAATAATTAGCGATGTTTTGCCAGATGTAAGTTTTTTTCCAATTCATCAAATGAAGTATGTATTGTCCGCCTGGTGAAACGAACAGAGTCATGATAATGCCAACTGACGGCACAGACTGCACTGATTAGACATGTTGAGAATAAACTTGAAATGTAATACGGGCCTGAAACAAAGACAGTCTATCGGACCAGATCTATATGATGGTATCAAAGCTAGTGACCGGCTGCCAATACAAGTCCACAAACACCAGAATACAAAACATTCCTATGAGCCATGCATTCACCTGATTGAACAATGTGCAATGAAAACTAAATAAAATGAAATATATATATATAAACAAATGTAAGTGCAAGAGAGCCACACTTTTGAGCACACCTCACATCACTAAAGATTATTTATAGGACGCTGTAGAAATGTCAGTACTCTCCCCAATAGCTACAATCGAATTGTCACCGACTAGAGAAAATTCACAAGTTTATGGAAGTACAACAAGAGTGCCAAGAATAAAATAATACAATGCTACACTACACATTTGATATGTAGATTTTGCTATTCTGAAACAGCTAGGATCTGGCAGGGGAAAAATAATTTGTGTAAAATGAATAACATTATTTTCGAATTTGTCAAATTATTCCTCTGTTTGTTTTAATAATCATTGAAACTAGTTAGGCAGCTCTGAAACACCATCTAAATGATTTAGTTATTTGTTTGCTGTTTTGGGTTTATGTTTCATCATAAAAATATCAGATTTCACTGCTTTTCTCAATAATTTTTCAGGCTAGAAATTATAAACACAGGCTGTGCCAGTAAAAAACTGGCCAGGTGCCCACCCTAGGTTCAATTCATAGGCTGGAGTGAGGAGCCTCAATGAATCATCGCTGGTTTTGATAAAGCAGAAACAGTGGATAACATAATATATAGGATGCTACTGCGAACACTTACGTGTTTGTACACTAATTTTGGTAGCATAGAGAGACAACAAAGAACCTGAGTTTCTTCTGCCACAAACAATAACTACATAGACGTAGATTTACTATTAAATGCCATGGGTGCTTCTTCAATGCTCAACGGCGCTTTAACCGCAGGGCCAATCGACTTTGTGGCGCTAAAATGATTGAAAGTTGGCATAACACTGTGCCAAAATCACTTGTTGTCACTTAGCCCCAGAGCACTTAATAATGTATCAATCAGTGGTTGGTAAAGCGCAACTACTCACCCCGAGGGTCTCAAGGCGTTGTGGGGAAAGGGGGGGGGAGGCGGGGCGGATCCGTTGAGTGCTGGGGTCATCCGAAGAGCCAGGTCTTGAGGTCCTTCCTGAACTGGAGCAGTGTGGGAGCTTGCCAGAGGTGGAGGGGGAGGTCGTTCCAGGCCTTGGCTGCGTGGTAGGAGAAGGACTTTCCTCCCGAACTGGTCCTGTAGATGCGTGGAGCGGTGGCCAGAGAGAGGTCAGCTGATAGGAGGTGTCTTATAGGTGCGTGGAAGTAGAGGCAGTAGTTCAGGTATGTTGGTCTGGTGTTGTGGAGGGCCTTGTCTGCGTGAGTGAGGAGTTTGAAGGTTATTCTTCTTTTGAAAGGGAGCCAGTGGAGATCGCGGAGGTGTTGGGTGATGTGGCTGCGGCGGGGGATGTCTAGGATCAATCTGGCTGCGGCGTTCTTGACGGTCTGGAGTTTGCAAAGTAGCTTCTTGTAGATTCCGGCATAGAGAGCATTGCCATAGTCCAGTCTGCTTCTGATGAGAGCGTGCGTGACAGTTTTTCTGGATTCGGATGGGATCCATCTGAATGTTTTTCGGAGTATGCGGAGGGTGTTGAAGCAGGCCGAGGAAACGGTGTTGATCTGGCGATTCATTGTGAGTGGTGTGACGTAATGTATGGAGAGTGGGTGGTTCAGAGAAGAGACATATCAAACACCTATTGACACCCACGTTGCCTGCGACCTACTATAGTCAGGGACACTGGAATTATGCGATTTTGCGGCTGTAACATTTCCTGCATGATTAAGGATTTGTTGTATTTGCCACATAATCCATCATCTGCTGCATAATCTGCAGATTGTAACAAAAGAATCGTCTCTAGCTCAAATGGATCGACAATTACTAAAAACACAGCTAACTGTGTTGCCGCAAAGTGTGAGATCCTTCGCAAAGGTTGACTGGTCACCTTTCTGTTGCCAATTGCTGTATTTGGGTGTTAAATTTGCATTAATGTGGTGAAACCCTCGTACAGACAGCGTTAGCATGTGTAAAAAAAACAAAAGAATAAAGTAATACTATCACAAAATGTGCCTCATTACATCTCTTAATTTAACTTTTCTTGCCACATAATTTAGTCTCCCCTTCCGCATGATTCCAGTGGTGCTAACTATGGTCATGTGAATTAACACAAACAAGAATCCTTGCAAATGGTGTGACATGCTATCATGAATGAAAGCAGGTACAACTATTTTGTGCTATTATTTGGAAAAAATAAAAGGAAGACACCTGCAGCACCCCAGTCCCCACGAAAGTCTCAAGGAGGTTGTAATACTCAGACAGAGACTGCACTGCGACTACTGCAATTGGCCAGAATTGCCCACTTCAGGAGAAGCCGGTGTAAGGAAAAAAATCTACAAATAAAGGGTGGCACTTGATAATCTGAGTAGGAAATCAAAGCAAGAACATACTATCAGAACTCCAGAAAAAAACTGCACCGACCCCTGAACCTACTACAGGTAGATCACGCGCAATCCCAGGTCACTGTAAATTACTTGTGCTACTTTACCTACTGGCTTCAGGCTCCCTCCAGGGCACAAGTGCTGAAGAGCCTGGGGAGTCGAAAAGCACCCTATCTGGATCCTTGCTGTGTGTGCTGGTGCAACCCTCACCGTTGCACTCCAGCACCTCAGGTTCCTGAAACCAGGCCCAAGTCAAGAATCAAGACAGTCTTCAATGGAATTACCAACCATCTACACGTCCTGAGGTCACTGACTACATGCATGTCACATTACTCCAAACCTCAAACTCATACATTCAATAGATGTACAGGCAATATTCGGCATCCATAAAATTACATCACTCAAGACTCAATCACAAGCAACTTCAACTGTCACGAAAACAATCTCTTCCCCCTTCTCAACCCTGTCATAACCCAGGCTCCAAATTCTCTCTGGTGCCTAAAGACCAATTAATCAAAACCATCAAAGCTCTAAAAACACTTTTTACTGTGATCGCCCAAATCCGCTCCTCATAATTATAAAGATGATCCATTATCTTCATAAAATCTGGTGTAAATTAATCAATTACACACAAAAGAGAAGGGGAGAGGGTACGGAACTCACCTACTCCGAAACCCCAGTCAAATACTTATACACACCAAAAGGAGTAGGGAGTGAAGATTATGGTGTAGTGGTCCAGTGGTGGCATGTGCTATGTGTCCTAATACTGCCCTCACTCACACAAATGTGTGACATGCTTCATCATAGGGCTGCACGCCAACGCCTGGGGTGGAGCAATAGGGGTGGAGAAGACAAACACAACACATAAGAGAGAGAGCAATGCTTTCAATAGTGACTTGGAACGCCGGAAGTGAAAGTGCAGTGTGCTGTGGGTTTAAAACTAGCTCGGAGGTATCTCCATACCTAAACTTTATTTCTAGATCCTCCGGCCAGGATTAAAAACATGAAGGATGATGGTGATAGGGAGATATAATGTGCTCCCTACACCCCTCCTCACTGCCAGGTAGTCGAGATGTTTCGGCCGTGTATCAGTGCCCAGTCTTAGGGTCACGCCGGCCTTCTTCAGGACTCTACCGGTCCCAGTGAGATATGTTGTGCTCTAACCTCTGTTAAAGGTTAGTGGGTATCTGAAACCGTAATCCTAACATAACTTCCTCTAGAAAATTCGTGAGTTTACTGTAAGGAATAGGAGACATAAGAGAAAAGGGAAATTAAACAAAATAATCCCCTCTTGACTCTCAGTTGTGTGAGTATACATCCATGCACGCACACTGACAAACAGGATCAATATGATTACCACTGTCACCACTATACAGGGTGTATCACCCTTAGGACAAAAAATACATTATTCATAGTCAGGTGAAACATTCTTAAATAACCTGACTGCAGAACTACCCTATTGGTAGGTGTAGTCATCCGCGCCACTGGCGTACTTTAAAAAATCATATAACCCATCACGTACTCTAAAAAGGGGCTCGGGTTGTTCTTACTTACCGAGTTTACCCCTAAGTCATATTAAAAATGGTGGTCGGCAAGGAGAGACCCCCTGTTGTCACACTCTGCGGGAGGCAAAATCATAGAGAGAAAAAGGCATCATAGTCGTTATTGTACGCAGAGTTACAATTACATTGTGCAGGTGTTTTCGATGTGACTGATAAACACCTCTTGTGTGTGGTCTAATGTTACCCTCTAGTTCTCACCAACCAGTGTCACGGTGTAAAGTACATGACCAGCGGTGAAACTATCCACCTGTAGGTATGCTGGTAACCTCTGAACCAACGGTTTCAGATAGAAATCACAAAATTGTGATAGTGGTTCGAGAACCGATCCGATGCCCGACACGATGGGTCTTCCTGGTGGAGGTCTGGTAGGTTTATGAATTTTAGGCAGTATATAAAAATACGGCGTTTTCGGTTGGTATTTGATTAGATAATCTGCCTCATATTTTGAAATCAATCCTTAGCCAGTCCCTCCTCCACCAGGGTGGCGATGTCCTTGGCTAGTTCCGTTGTGGGGTCCCTTCCTAGCACTTGGTAGTTTCTCCCATCCGATAGGAGGCGTAGACATTCGTTGTTGTAAGTTGTTTTATCCAAAACAACTATTGCTCCTCCTTTGTCAGCCGGCTTTATAGATAATGGAGGGGTTCTCCTTTAGTTCCTTCAGTGCTTCTTTCTCTATATTACTCATATTTGTAAATGCACGTCCATTCTGCTTCTGTAAATTTTCCAGGTCATGTATGACCGCCTGTTCAAATGTACCAACCTCCTGTGGTAACATCGTTATTTGAGGTGTGAATGTTGACTTAGGGCGAAAGGATGTATCCCCTCCTGTAGTATTCCTTTCTTCGGCGTCTTCGAAGAATACCTGCAGTCTCACACTTCTGAAGAATGTGGCCAGTTCCTGACGTAATAGAAAGTGGTCCAAATGGTTCGTTGGGACGAAGCCCAGGCCTTTATTGAGAAAATTGTTCTGGGCTAAGGTCAAAGTTGTTGAAGAAAGATTAACAACTAGAGATGTTCCCTGCTCGTTCCTGGTAGCATGCTCTGGGCCATGCTCCTGGTCACTCGCTGGTTCAGTTCTTGGTCCTGCTCGTCCCAGGTCACTCTCTGTTGTCCTTCTGTTTGCCTCGACCCCTGTTCCTGCCCCTGCCTAAAAAAGGAACCTGTGGTTGTTGGAACTGTGGTGGTTGGAAAGGGGGTTCTGATAGCCTGGGTGTGGGGGAAATCCCATTCCCGGCCAGTTAAAACCCTTGGTAGGATACCCCTGAAAAGGCGTGGGAAAGAAGGGTCTGGGTCCTCTCTGATACCCTCTGCCCCTGCATCTCCTACGTTGTGGAAAATCATTGTCGCTGCTACTACTCGCGGAGTCCTGGAGTTTTTTACCTAACTGGGTACCCTTTTTCATGTCCGTAAGTTTTTGTTGGACATATTCCTCATTGGTGTAGGGGTAGACTTTCTCTCTTGAGAATTTTTTCAGGTCTTTTTTCAATTTGGATATTTTAGATTGCATCAAGTAGTCCCTATACTCCCCTAATTCGGTGTTGACCTCACCCAGTTTGTGGTTAAACATGGTCAATACAACTTCTATTTTCAATCCCTGTTCACTTTCTTGGATCTTAATCACCAGGGTATCGGCTAGCCTTTTAGCTGTACTTATAATTAAGATCAATATTCAGTTAAGATAGCTCCATGGAGTATGGTCTTGACATGTGACCTCTTAAGTTCCAAGAGAGTATCCCAGCCCTCTCCTTGCGTGAGAACAGGGTTTAGCGCTGTCTCACCCAACAGAGATGGGCTCGCCTCTGTTGGGAGACTGCAGGTATTCTTCGAAGACGCCGAAGAAAGGAATACTACAGGAGGGGATACATCCTTTCGCTCTAAGTCAACATTCACACCTCAAATAACGATGTTACCACAGGAGGTTGGTACATTTGAACAGGCGGTCATACATGCCCTGGAAAATTTACAGAAGCAGAATGGACGTGCATTTACAAATATGAGTAATATAGAGAAAGAAGCACTGAAGGAACTAAAGGAGAACCCCTCCATTATCTATAAAGCCGGCTGACAAAGGAGGAGCAATAGTTGTTTTGGATAAAACAACTTACAACAACGAATGTCTACGCCTCCTATCGGATGGGAGAAACTACCAAGTGCTAGGAAGGGACCCCACAATGAACTAGCCAAGGACATCGCCACCCTGGTGGAGGAGGGACTGGCTAATGATTGGATTTCAAAACATGAGGTAGATTATCTCATCAAATACCAACCGAAAATGCTGTATTTTTATATACTGCCTAAAATTCATAAACCTACCAGACCTCCACCAGGAAGACCCATCGTGTCGGGCATTGGATCGGTTCTCGAACCACTATCACAATTTTGTGATTTCTATCTGAAACCGTTGGTTCAGAGGTTACCAGCATACCTACAGGATACGTTGGACATCCTCAACTGCATCAAGGAGATGGATTTCGACCCCAGCGCGAATATCTGATAGGCCTCGACATCGAGGCTTTATATAGCAACATCCCTCAAAGGGAGACCCTGAGGGTTTTGGAAGATATCCTGTTTGAAGAAGAATGGAGATATCAAACACCACAAGCCTTTATTTTAAACTTGGCTGAGCTAGCTTTGACTAAAAACTTTTTCGAATATGAGGGGACCCTCTACCTACAGACCCACGGGACCTCGATGGGCAGCACCTTTGACCCGAGCCTGGCGGGTCTGTATGTGGGAGCCTTTGAGAAGACCGTTATCCATGACCCACGGTGCCCTTGGTTGGACAATATAAGGCTGTGGCGGCGCTATATAGACGATGTCTTTGTGATTTGGAGGGGCGACGCAGAATCAGTCAGTCTATTCCTGGACTGGTTAAACCAAAGGAACCCCCTGCTGCATTTCACGTCTACTGTAACCAAGACAGGACTCCCCTTCCTGGATTTAATGATTGAACCCAAGGGAGGGAAACTCCATACCAGGGTTTATCATAAACCTACAGACAAAAACGCCCTGTTAGCCTACAACAGTTTCCACCCTAAATCCCTTAGGGAGAATTTGCCGGTTGGTCAGTTCTTTCGATTGAGACGGAATTGTACGGAAAGATCAACTTTCAAAAAGGAAGCGACACTCCTCTCCAGGAAACTCACTCAGAGGGGGTATCCTGACCAGACTATCACGAGAGCCCGAAAAAGAGCAACTAATGCCAACAGGGACAACCTTCTGGAGAAAAGAGAAAGACCAGTAACAGATAAACCAGTATGTGTCACTACCTTTAACACGGCCTCTCACCAAATTAAACAGGTGATACTAAGACATTGGAGGATACTGAACTCAAATGGGATGAACGTGGAAAAACCACTGTTCTCCTTCAAAAGGAGTGCCAACCTTAAAGATCTGCTAGTGCACACGAGACCGTTCGCACCACAGCAAAGGAGTACAGCAACACCAGGTCTATTACCACCGGTACGTGGTCACTCACGTTGCGGATCTTGCAACGTATGTCATTTGACTAAAAACACGAAAACCATCGACATTGGACTTACTTATCCATGGGAACAGAGATCACAGACCAACTGTAACACCGATTTCGTGATCTATCTTATCACCTGCCCCTGCCTCATGCAGTATGTGGGCATGACTACCCGTAAGGTGAAGACACGCATCATGGAGCATCGGAGTACAATAAGATGCTTGAAGTCCAAATCGAAACTCACGGCCCACTACCTCGAAAATCGCCACACTCCTGAAGATCTGAACTGGACTGTAATCGAAAAATCCACCTTGAATCCCTCCACTGGGGATAGAACAAGGTCCCTCCTCCTGAGGGAACAAAAGTGGGTCTATCGTCTCAAGAGTCACCAGTTTGGCCTGAATGATGAGATACCATGGCACTCCCTGAACAGATAGATATCACTCTTTGGACCAATTAACTGAGAAGTTTGGGACTGCCAATTTTCCTTCAATAACAAATATGCCCACACGATTAGGTGGTAAGGTATGTGGGGAGGGCCTATAACTTCCCTTGCAGGGTACCTTCACCTGGGGTATAAGCTTCGCAAACTTTTTAGAAGGAGAGACCTAAGTAGTAATGAACCCATGGCTTGAATAAGAGCAGGACATTAGTTGAATAAAATTCTGTAAAAGACCCTGCACATAAACGTCAGAAACACACTTGTGACCTATAGCCTCTTGCTTCTGAGCAAGGGATGTAAAAACAACTTCATGTATTTAGGGCATACCTAAGCACATTAGATTTGGGCATCATGACTTGATGTCCCGAACAAATAATACCAGTGACAGATAGAACCTTTGCTCAAAGAAAGCGCTTTTAAATAAATTAACACAGCGGCGAGGGTCCTATTACAACGGGCCGCTCTGCACCACAGAAGTGGGCCCGTGTTTACAATCTGGTTGCCTAGACGCCGGGCGTAGACGTCATCATGCGACCCACGGGACCGGAAGAGCTCCGGGATGTTGGGAGTGCTTTACTGACAAAAGCAGGACGTGCTCGCTGCTCCCCGCATACCTACACGGCGGGAACAGGCGAGCACTGACTCGGAGGAGCACCATCCTTGATGCAGTAAGGAGAAGGGGGAGAGAGAGGAGGGGGCACTCTGTTCCCACTCCGCTTAGGCTACAGCTACGGGCTATTCTTACCCCGGGGGGGTGTTAAGGCCCCGTTCTTAAGGACCTCTCAACTGCAACCCCTTATTATTACCACAAAAAACCAGAGAGGAGGGCGCGCAGAGGGGTCATAAATACCGGGTGAGACGTTACCTCATTCCCTCGTTATTACGTCAACAACGGGGGCATTTGGTCGGATTAGGTGAACGCAAGAGTGGCCCTATCCTGTCACATCGAAAACACCTGCACAATGTAATTGTAACTCTGCGTACAATAACGACTATGATGCCTTTTTCTCTCTATGATTTTGCCTCCCGCAGAGTGTGATAACAGGGGGTCTCTCCTTGCCGACCGCCATTTTTAATATGACTTAGGGGTAAACTCGGTAAGTAAGAACAACCCGAGCCCCTTTTTAGAGTACGTGATGGGTTATATGATTTTTAAAAGTACGCCAGTGGCGCGGATGACTACACCTACCAATAGGGTAGTTCTTCAGTCAGGTTATTTAAGAATGTTTCACCTGACTATGAATAATGTATTTTTTGTCTTAAGGGTGATACACCCTATGTAGTGTTGACAGTGGTAATCATATTGATCCTGTTTGTGAGTGTGCGCACATGGATGTATACTCACACAACTGAGAGTCAAGAGGGGATTATTTCGTTTAATTTCCCTTTTCTCTTATGTCTCCTATTCCTTACAGTAAACTCACAAATTTTCTAGAGGAAGTTATGTTAGGATTAGGGTTTCGGATACCCACTAACCTTTAACGGAGGTTAAAGCAGAACATATCTCACTGGGACCGGTAGAGTCCTGAAGAAGGCCGGCGTGACCCTAAGGCTGGGCACTGATACACGGCCGAAACATGTCGACTACCTGGCAGTAAGGAAGGGGGTAAAGGAGCACATTATATCTCCCTATCACCACCATCCTTCACGTTTTTAATCCTGGCAAGAAGGATCTAGAAATAAATTTTAGGTATGGAGATACCTCCGAGCTAGTTTTAAACTCAAACCACACTGCACTTTCACTTACGGTGTTCCCAGTCACTATTTAAAGCATTGCTCTCTCTCTTTTGTGTTGTGTTTGTCTTCCCCACCCCTACTGCTCCACCCCAGGCGTTGGCTGCGCCGGGGTGTATTGTAAGCAGCCCTATGATGAAGCATGTCACACATTTGTGTGAGTGAGGGCAGTATTAGGACACATACCACATGCCACCACTGGACCACTACACCACAATCTTCACTCCCTACTCCTTTTGGTGTGTATAAGTAAATTAATCAAGCCATCCTTGCAAGAAGACATTTTACCTGCAAATTTACATAATTTTTTCCCTACAAAAAACGTAGGCTATCTGGTCGCAACACTCCAACCACTGAACTATCTTCAACCCATCCTGGCTTGGTAAAGTAATTGGCAAATATGTTTCAGATAACTGTACTACAATCATAGGCAATAAAGCGTACTAAAGGAGACACACAATTTAAGCTCCACTCCTATACGTCATCAAAGAGCAATACTTACGTGCATTAGCACAATATATCTACTGTGTGCCTTAACTTTATTAATGTAGGGGGTGTTGCTTGGCGCCCACAGAAGATGGCGGTGTCCGAGTGACTCTCCTCAGGATGGCACAGAATGGATGCGGCGTTTCTAATCTTTTTCTTCACATCAGCTGTTGTCTTTTAAGCGCACCTTCAAAATACCTGGCAGGCATCGTCTTGTCCTTGCTCGCTGCCTCGGGAGTGGCAAGCAGCATGTTCCTTTAAAGACGACGCAGCTCCCCTCACAGCAGCGGCAGTGCCCTCCATCTTGTGATGACGAGGTAGCTGAGGAAACAGAGGGAAATCTCATCAGGTTTGTACTCCTGTATTTCCCTGCTTTGCTGGCACCTATCTTATAATGTTATTCGCTGGAGCACCAGTTTCCATTATTTATTAAATTCTGGAATAGACACTGTTTAATGCAAACTAAGCCCTCAAATGAGCACACCATAATGCATGGAATTTGTGCTCTTCTTATATGGCACTAATTTTAAATTAAACAAGAATTTGTCCAATTCAGTAGAGGAAACTAGCTGAGGAGGGAGTGTACCAAGAACAATTATCACATTATTGCATTATTACATACATGTATTTCCATGGAGGAAGTTTTATTTTTGTCTTGGACAACTCATATTCTTATGTTTAACTTCTCAATATATTACCTAGCACCTTCTCTCCATATTGTGACCTAAAGGAGGAGCACACACCAAATGTGTCGGTGCTAGCTTGGATCATTTCAGTGCAGAAGCCTCCCATTCTGTGCTGACAAACTGGGGATAAGAGAGTTTTCTTTTTAGGCTTGTGTTTGGTTCTTCCTCTGTATTGCCCAAATCTGCCACTCCTAATGGTATACATTGAAGCACCCCTTTAACCTTATAACAAATGGACTAAATATTTTGTTATAATGTCTCATTTATACTGATGTATGGATTCTCGTTTCTTTTCATGTTATAATTCTCTATAACGTCTATAACCTATGAAGGCAAATAACAATAAAGGTCTGTCACATATACAGTTATTGTAGTTATTTTGGCATCACTGAAATTGCTTTTCGCATGTTTATGAGTTTGTACAGCTTTATGAAAGGAATTTTGCCTGAGCTCTTATACATTTGCCATAAACAGAGACTTTTATTGGTCTTGGGTTTCAACTCTTTATGGTAAGACTGAGAAAATTCAAATCACCTTTGATGTGCTCCTCATACAAATTTGTCAAAAACTCCTCTGTCTTCTCCCAGTTTTCTAAGATGGATGAATCTATGGCTTCCATTCATAAAAGCAACTCCTCCTCGAACTCTGTTGCAACATCTCTACTGACTGGGAAAACATCCACCAAACGTCTTGAAAAAGATCCACCTCCTCCTACTAAATCTCTTCCTACTATATCCATGGATCTTCTATTGGAGGAAATTTGCGCTTTGCACCCTTACATGGAAAAGACCAATGCCAAGCTACAACATCTCTCTGACAGATGGTCTCAGATGGAAGAAAGACTTACCACAGCTGAGCAACATATCACGTTATTTGGAACAACTAAAAGTAAATGCTCTTCAAACTCAAGTTTCCTCTCTTCAGAAACAAGTTGAGGATCTTGAAAACTGAAATAGGAGATAGAACCTACATATTTATGGTTTACCTGAAGGCACTGAAGGTACTGAGCTGCTCACTTTCTTTAAATCCTTTCTTCCTAAAATACAGAAAATGCCACAAGGAACGTCGCTTAATATCCAACGTGCTCACAGATTAGGTCATCAACCTGCTGTTGCTTCCACTTCTAGATGACCAAGAGGAGTTATCCTATATTTCTTGGCATATATTGATCTACTTCATGTACTCTAAGCAGCCAAATCAATGAAACGTATCTCATGGTCAGGCAGTTTTCTGTATTTTTCCCAGGACTACACCAAAAGTACTATAGACAGACGCAGAGTCCTCCTCAGCATGAGACCAGCATTACGTTCTCTTGGTGCTCATTTTGTCTTTTTTCATCATTGCTTCTTTAAAGCAACTTATAAAAATAAGACGACTACATATGAGGATCCCGATAGGATGAAGAGTTTTGTTCACACCTACAAGATTGAAAATATGGCTACATCTGGAGCATCTAAATCTTAATCTATTTAAACTCATATACTCTTTTTGATAGTCTTAGTTGTTTAAATAAGAACTTTTTCAAGTTCTCATGTTGATACTCAGTTATAAGGTTTTTGTGTTTCAGAAAGATTATTCTAAATATTTCCCTAATATCTATTTTTTCTCCTCTACAGGCAATGTCCTCTTATTTATGCCTGTCTGCGTTCCCTGTTTTATGTGCTGCAATCCTCCCTACGTCTTTCCCCTTAGAATTCGGTCGTGTCCTCTGTTCCATGTGGTCTCACCCCCCCTGTCCTTTTTAGAATTTTTTAAGTATGTTTTATTCTTTCTTCATTATCCTATTAGTGTCCTTTTTCCTCTTAGATCCTAGACCTATTTCCTTCCTTACTATCTTTTACTTCCCTTTTCTCGCTGTCCTTCTTTAAGTTATTATCCTTTTCCCTTCTTCACTTTCCTTTCACTATATTGCAACGCTTTTCCAGATATAATGGTTGTTACTTGGTTGGTGTCTTGTTTCTTATATGATATGTCTGATCTGACTTCTCCTATTAAAGGACACCGTGTTTTGACCCTTTTATCAAAACTTGGGGCTAACATAGCATTAATTCAGGAATCACACCTCACAGAGATCGAGTCATTAAAATTGAAAAGGGGCTGGGTGGGTGAAGTTTTCTTTTCACCGGGAGATGGTAAGAGATATGGAGTTATGACTCTTTGTCATAAATCATTATGTACTCAATTGATATCCTAAGATTCAAATGATAATGGTCGAAGGTTATTTACCAAGTTATTAATTGATACATTTCCAGTTTCTTTATTCAATGTTTATGGTCCCACTACTAACGATTGTCAGTTTTGGTCTCATCTCACCCATCAGCTCATGAAATATCCTGATGATAACTTTATTTTTGCGGGTGATTGCAATTAAATTATTGACCCATTTATTGTACGCTATTCCACTCTATGCTACTCCACTGTACGCCACTGTACTCTAGGCCACATTGCCGTCCCCCTCTCCAATATACGCTATTCCACTCTATGGAACTCCACTCCACACCACTTAACTTTATGCTATTCGACTCTGTGCCACTCCACTCCACTCTACCCCACTCCACTATACGCCACACCACTGTACGTTATTCCACTGTAAGCTACTCAACTGTATCCTACTCCACACTACGCCACTACACTCTATGCCACTCTACTCTACGCTATTCCAATCTCAACCATTCCACTCTGTGCCACTCCAGTGTACGCCACTCCATTCTACACTACTCTGCTAGACGCTATTCCAGTGTAAGATACTCTACTGTATGCTATTTTACTGTATGCCACTCCATTCTACACCATTTCACTGTACAACACACCACTGTACGCTATTCTACTGTACACCACTCCACTCTAACCCCACTCCCCTCTACGCCACTCCACTCAACACCACTCCACTGTACGCTATTCCACTGTACCCCACTCCACTCTACCCCATTACAGTCAACCCCACTCCACTGTATTCCACTCCACTCTACGACACTGTGCTCTACACTATTCCCTGTACGTAGCTACATTCTACCCCACTCCACTCTACGCTATTTCACTCTGTGCCACTCCACTGTACCCAAGTCCATTCTATGTCACTCCACTGTACCCAGCTCAACAACACTATACTTCACTCACCACACTCAACAACAGTCTACACCCCTTCACTGTACCACGCTATACTATATAGCACTACACTGTACTCCTATCAATGCCAGTGTACAGCACTCTACTTTACTCTATACCACTTTACAACACTTTACTCCACTCTATGCAACTTCCTCTACGCTGCTGCACCCCAGTTAATATACTCTAGACACTACTCCACTGTACTCCACTACTGCACTCTATGCCACTCCACTGTATGCTACTCTATGCCACTCCACTCCATAGCAGTCCATCCCATTCCAATCTACCATATTGTACTGCACTCTACTCTACTCCATGCCACGCCACACTACTCCACTGTACAACACATTAATCCACTCTGTGACACTCTACTCCACTCTACGACACTTTCCAACACTCTACAACACACCAGTCTATGCCATTGTACCACACACCACTACACTCTACAATACTTTACTCCACTGTATACAATGCCACTCCACTGTACTTCACTTCATGCCACTCTACTCGACAACACGCTACTCCACTCTGTGCTATAGTACTCCACTAGACTCCACTCCACTCTACTCAGTTGAACGACACTTCACCCCACTCTATGGCACTGTACAACACTCATCTCTACACTGCTCCACTCTACCACACTCTACTACACTCTATTCAATTCAACTCCACAAGACTGCCACTATGCTACACAAGCGACAGGAAGCCGAATCCAGTTGTGAACCGGAAGAAAAAGTCTCCGTGAGGAGAAGGTCGCGGCATCCCCCGGACGGCGTAAAACACCAACCGACCATGGCAGAGCGGGAGGATTTGTGTCGGAGGACGCGGGCAGTACCGGTCAAACCACACAAGGTAGAAGTCTCCATCAGTGTCCGGAGAGAGGTGTGCATAGCGAGGCATTGCTCATTGACAGTAAAAGTCTTGCGCTTATATAATTGCGCTAGAAAATGTCCACCGACGTGCTACGAGGCAGGGAGGAGGTAGCGGATGAAATCTTTACTGAGACTCCCAGCGTAGAACTACACACAAAAGTGAGCAGTGACGGGAGTAGGAGGAATCCTTCAAATGTTAAGGAGCTCTATAAAAAATTGAAAAAACTCATGAAGGCGGAACAAGCCAAGTGGTGGGAGCATAAGTCCTTATCCAAATACCTAGAAGTGGGCAGGATTCATCGGGGACTTTGTATATTGCTTGCACCGAGTTACGAAAACCCCAACCCCAAAATGCTACGGGAGTGGGCGGAGAGTAACTTGGAGGCATCGAGGAAGCTGGTGGAAATCCTGATAAAATATGCATTGACAGAATTGATTTACAAAAACAAATAGACCAGGTAAATCAACAAATTTAGGCAATGGAAGGCAGTGATATAATATCTAAATTCAGAGAAGAGATGCTGGCCAGACTTAAAAAGGAGGAAGATACAATTAAAAAACGTAAGACCTACAAATTCCAAAGGGATAAGAACGATTATGATAACGGGCAAATATTTACCTTCTCAAGAAAGTATGATGCGGTAAAAGCCACGCACAAGGGAGTGAGGTTCATGACAAACACAGGGGCTACAGCTAGTCCCAGTTGTGAGGCACAAGCGGCATCATCTATGTCTGACCTCAGTTCCGCGGTTGAAAGCGAATCGGAGACAGAACAAAGTACTGGCGCAGTGGGTGGAATCAATTCTCAGAAACAAGAACATACATTAGTCGAGGAATTGAATTTTTTACGTCAGGAAAGGCGCCAAACGTTGCGCCCCAGGAATACAAATTCCAAATCAAACAGAGGAGGAATGCAAGACGTCGGGACAGAAGGCGAAGAAGGCGCCAACGAGAAAACGCGCGTGAACAAGAAACCAGCCAACAGAAGTTGGAGGCGCAAGTAACCCAAGACACACAAACTGCCAATACGATAATAAATCTGTCAGAAATCAACTTAGACCACGCAGAACAACAGCTCCTAGCGCTAGGATTATCATATTGCCCAGAGAGCAATTTTGACTACCCTCAAACAAGGGCTGACATCTACGAATTTATTAAAAAAATTGAAATTAAAAAAGTTTCATCTTCTAAGACAAAGCAAAACAACAACACAAATGATAGGAGAAGTCTCTCCGGGTAATGCCACCTCTTTGGCAGCCTCAGATGTCAACGTGCTCTGTGACCTACATGCCTTACAAAATTATGAATCCACAATGTCACAGCCAGGGTCCACGCAATCAATAATGGAGCAACAACTAATAAATGTCACTGCAACCTTGAATACGGCACTTAAACCAAAATCAACATTTATACCAATACTGCCCGGGGACTCTATTGATACCTTTAATGAATTAATAACGGCAGAAACAAAGAAATTAAATTACAAAATCCAAGCATGTAACTAAAAACAAAACGCACACCAACATAAATATCATCAACTGATCAAAAAACTTTGTGATAACGATTCAGTCGTCATCAGAAACTCCGATAAAGGAGGGAATGTGGTGATATGGCCCAAAAAACAATATATGGAGGAAGCCATGCTGCAACTTAATGACCGCAATTGCTATAAACAAAGCAACAAACAAGTCACCACGGCAGCACAAAATGAACTATTTGAGAAGCTTCTGGCTTGGAAAAGTGCGGGACTAATCAGTCAGGATGAATACAGATTCCTAAAGAACGATTATCCAATCGTTATTTATTTTATCCCTAAGGTGCATAAAGATAATTTCAAAACCCCCAGGAAGGCCAATAATTTCTGCAAAACAAAGCCTCCTTGAGAATGTGTCTGTTTACATTGATTTCTTCCTGCAAGAACATGTTAGAGCTCTACCCTCTTTTATACAGGACACCACCGACTTTTTAAAACAAATTTATAATTTCCAGTGGCAGGACAATTACCTGCTAATGACATTGGAGGTATCCAACCTGTATACATCAATACATCATAAAGATGGCATCAGGGCGTTGGGACTTTTTCTGGGCACCAGAGCTATAGAATTCTATCAGCACAACAAAATGCTTATTAGCCTGACAAAAGTCTGCTTAGAGAATAATTTCTTTTTGTTCCAACAGCAAGTCTATCAACAAATAAGAGGGGTAGCAATGGGGGCAAGCTTTTCGCCAAGCTATGTCTGCCTCCACATGGGATGGTGGGAGAAAATGATTTTAAACACTATGTACGCAGACACCATGGCAAATCATGTGATTAAGTGGACAAGGTATATTGATGATCTTTTTGTGATTTGGCAGGGAAGCAGAGTGCAGTTGACTTTGTCACCAGTATCAACAGTAATGTTATCAACTTGCAATTCACATATAATATCAGTGACAGCTCAGTTTGTTTTCTAGACGTAGAGGTCTTTGTTGCCAATGGGTATCTTCAAACCAAATTGCACCGCAAACCAACTGCAGGAAACACCATCCTTCATGCAACAAGCTTTCATCCTAGACACTATATAGTATCCCGTATGGGGAAATGCTTAGGATACGTAGGATTTGCAGTAGTGACAGTGATTTAATGAAGGCCCAGGAGGAATGCAAACTCCTCTTCCTAGCCAGAGGCTATTCAGAACATAGTGTCAATATGGCAATAAAACAAACCAGGGATTTAGCTAGAGATGACCTGCTGTTTAGACCATCACACAGCAAAGTCAAGCATGTTAATAAAGCAATGCCAGAAGCCAACAATCCTCGGCTTATTATGACATACAATAAGCAGAGAGACAGCTTATGCAGGATAATAAAGAAAAACTGGCACTTAGTGCTGAGTGATCCCGTGGTAGGGGACAAACTTCCACAGAGACCGATTATAACATTTAGGAAGGCCCCATCCACGAGTGACTTCCTGGTAAATAGTAGCCCAGAAATAAGATCAGGCTCCTGTTGGCTGGCAGGCCAGAAAGGGTTTGTAAAATGTTCCTCCTGTAGGGCGTGCAAATTCGGCATTAGCAAAACATCTTACTGCACGCCGTTCAATGCTAAACCCACTAAAATCCACAAGCTCCTTACATGCAAAACCGAGTTTGCCATTTATGTGCTGGAGTGCTCTTGTGGACTGCGGTTCGTGGGCAGCACGAAACTGCAGGTCCACAGGAGGATTCTCCAGCACTTGAGGGCCATAACAAATTCGGATGCAACCTATCCGGTGGCCCACCACTTCAGAGAAGTCCACGGCAATGACTTGGAGCAATTAAAATTCTATGTCGTGGACTCGGTTCCGCAATTAAGACGAGGTGGCAATAGGGAGGCAATCCTTAGGAAGCTGGAAACCAGGTATATTTTGGAGCTAGACAGCACAAGCCCACAAGGCCTTAATACAACAGAGGACCTGTACACTTGGCTATAACACTGACTAGTAATGAGATTAGATCCGCATAGTCAGTAACAAATTCAAAATGATATATTTGCATTCATGCACACATTGTCAACAATATTCCACTGCCCAATCCCTGTATATAACCTTCCTTTTTCCCAAAAACATTTTTAGAAGAATAATATTTAAGTAAACAGCACTTTTTTGCACTTAGACACTTAATTTGGCGACGGTATGCTCTTATGAGTATTGCCGGACGCAAATTAGCACTTTATTACTTTGCACGTTTCATAAAGGTATGCACTTTACGGTCATGGCAGCGGAGCAACAGCCCACATGGGCAGCATTGATCTTGCACATTACTTTGGATCTGGCCTCTGTAATTGAACATTTTTATGACAGCAATAGAGCACACGAAATAGAATCCTAGGGGACAAATATCATGCATGTATTATACTGCCAAGTGTGGAGTATTGGGCTGTTTTAAATGCTTTTAAAAATGTTCTTAACAATGTGTGGTATATTTATTGTATTTATACTGTTAGTTTGCATATTTATTAAACACATGGTTAACGATTTTGTGTCCAGATTTAAAATTGTGCAATTTGGCTGCTATGTTGTATCGTGGGATCAGAACTCAGAACGATAGTCTGTCTTCCATATTGGTTATGCACTCAGCACTTTAAAATGTGGGGAGGGCTCGGAGGCGCGTCATGTGATCAAGACCTGCAAAGGCCGAAACGCGTCATGGCGGCACAGTGCACTAACGAATAAAGAAAAAATTGCACAAAGAAAGTGGAGTCCGTTCCTGCTTCTGGTTCCAATGTTCAGGGAATCGTCAAGAACAAAGGATTTGGTGTTAATATATATATATATATATATATATATATATATATATATATATATATATATATATATATATATATATATATATATATATATATATATATATATATATATATATATATATATATTTGAGAGAGAGAGATAGATATAAAAACACACACTTACCTTAAGTATACTTACCTTTCAGTGTAAAAGCATGCGTGGTAAAGTCATTGCATGGTAAAGGCCTTGTGTGGTAAAGAATGCGTGGTTAAGGCATCCTTTTGTAAATACAGTGTTTTTAAGGCTGTCTCTCCTTACAAGCAATACAATCACTAGAGAATAACACAAGATGACTGAAAACCCACTCTTTTCCTATGCAATTTTTTAACTCAGCAACAATGAAAGTGGCAGGGATGGGCATATTAACTGCTGTACATGTGGGATTTCCACTTGACCACACACCACACCAAGTGGTTCTGTCTAGAGAAGGATCATGGTGGTTGGCTGACACCCTACACTTTGGATGAGTAGCACTGAAAAAGAATTAAATTTTAAAAAAAGTATGTGACATTTCAATCATTATTTGTGTAAATACTCATGCACGCAGATACATCTTGCATTCTTAAAGTGATGAAAAATTCAAAAACTTGCCCCCCAGTCATAGTTTCTCTAAAGTACTTGTGAAGTAATAAGCTGTATGCCTTTGTTTCCTTCCATTGCATTGGCATCTAGACAATAGGCTTCAGATAGCTCCAAGCCTGGGTGATACCTGAATAAAAGCAGGAATCATGGCCCTTTAAATCAGGCCTTTGTTTTGGGCCAGGCTGGAAGTTAAAATAAGAACACCCTCTTGGTGCCTGTTGGTTGCTGCTCTCAATGAAACGCAGACAATGTGCACGTGCTGCTAAATTATGTCAGAGTGTAAGAAAATGACACCAGGACAAATTCAGCATGTTTCCTAGGTTGGCCGGATCTGAGATCTGGCCCAGTATTAGCGGCCGGAACCGGAAACCCCATACTTTTCAGCACTGAGCCTTGGTGTTCGGCATGTTGATATGTAATAGTGCCACACGCAGATTCCTGAACAGAGCTTTGGGCACCAGCCCTCATTCTTTTACAAATCAAGCAGTAGGGGTGCACTTGGCACTACAGAAAATTAGTGGCCCCTTTTGTAACATAAACATGTGGCTGCTGCATAGAACACAGCAATGCTTGCCACTTGCGTGGGAGCGGGATATGACTCCAGAGCCTCTGAATTAAATTTATTGTATTGAGTACGACGGTCACGTGCAGATGGTAAGCACTGTAAGCCCTTTGCCTCAATTATATAGCACTGTAACAATTTGCAATCAGCACTGCCTATATGTACGGGATATTTACAAAGTCAACCCAAATAGTATTTTGGCGTAGCTCTGGTTGCACACGTTTGGTTCCAAAGTACAGCCTGCAGTCAAATAACCCGAAGTAGTTGTATCCTTCAGCGTGTGTGACGTCATCTTCTATGGCTTTAGGCAGTTGTCTTCAAACGTTTTAATGCTGCTCCCGCCTTAGTGCAAAAAAACAAAAAAAACATCACCACCCCCAAACAAATACAGAATTATTCTATTAAATTGGCAAGGTTTAAATATGTCTAGACTTATTTAAACGTTGCAGTTAAGGACTGTACCGTTTTAAAAATGCAATCAAATACATGATTGCCAAACATACTATTCAGGTCAGGCAGGCCTTACTAACGTGTAAAAGAATCCACAGTGTGATTATTAGAAATGGGGGTTGGGGTTTTGAAAAATATTTGGAGTCCCGTCCCTTTTGACACCTTCTCCCAGCCAGGATATAAATGACAAAAGATGTCAGCGATGGCCCATTACAGAGCAGCTTACTGCAGCTCATTTTTCCCATCGCTGAAAACAAAGCACTATTATCAGCATAATGCTTCTTTTGGCCAGAGCCTGGAGCCCCCGGCCCCCTCGGAGATCACTTGAGGCCTCCCGCCCTAGGAGGGCCCGACCTCCAGTTGGAAGATCCCTGCTTTAGACCCTACAGGAAATCCCAGCATGCACCAGTTTGGTGTTTTAGTAAAATCATTGGGGTATCAGGAGTGACATGACTCTTGTTATGACCCCACAGGAAGTGACATCACATAACCTTTCATCCCTCAAATCGTTATTAAAAATATGAATGTGCAGCATGTTAGTAAACGATAACAGCCAAGACAAATAAAATTACAAAATCCAGACGACATACTATTAACAGTGGGCTGACAGGTGGGTTATATTTAGGGCTCCCGGTTTTCCGTTTAAACGGATTTTTACATATAAATAGACGGAAAACAATTTTTCCTTTGTCTGTATTTATATGTAAAAACGGCAAAATACTAGCAAATTTTGCCGCGCTGCCGTACTCGAATCCACAGTTATCTCGCCACGCCCCCTTCCTGATGCTGGGAATTCCTTCTAATCCTTCCAACCAGGGTCTTTTAGTGACCTACTACCGTGCCCCTGAACCAGCCCTCCGCAATTTCAACTCGGAAGGTACGTGTAGACTCGAAAAGAACCAGGGCACATGGGAGGTCGAAGGAGGAGGGCGGGAGCAAACATAGACCACACACCAGACATGCACTCCAGCGTCCTCTGTGCCACCTCTGCCATAACGCCTGCACCACTACTGCAGCCGAGCAACCCCCGTGCCACCGCTACTCTAACAACGTCCCCACCCGCTGTACCAACTACACCGTCGGTGCTGTCCGGAAGGAGGCCGCGCACATGAACTTCTTGGTGTAGCAGGGGCTGGCTCGTCGTCTCACCTTCTGCGTGGCGGGCCCCGTGGCCCGATCTGGTCAGAGCTTTCAACCTCTCGGGCCCTCCTTGGTGCACATGTCTATCCTCCGGCGCTGAGGGCGGCCCCGGCCTGTTCTTCATCTCTCGGGCCTGCCCAGCTCCTGCGATGTCTCGCTACTGGGCTGCCTGCACACCTGACTCGTCCTCTGGGCCTCCACTGGGCAAGTGGCCGACCACGGGTTCGGGGGGGGTGGGGGGGCATCCAGCGGGTTTCTCTCAGGCCCCATTCGGCCGGCTTCCTCCATCACTAGCGGCCATAATCGATGTTAGAGGCAGCGTAGGCCGGCCAGGATCAGTCGGACGACCGCTGGTGGTGCAGGCGCAGAGTCTGGTCTGTTCCGGCCTCTCTGTTGCATTGTGTGGGAAGGCCACCCTCATGAAGTGGGTCGAAATGGAAAGAGCGAGAAGGGTCCCCAGTTCGTCAAAGCATGTCTATTTGATTTAAAAGGCAGTGTGCTATACATCGTATGGAGAACCTAGCTGAGGGGAAAAGGTGTTTGCATATGTTTAGAAATATTGGAATTTCGCCTTTTTACTGTACTCCCCAGGCGCGCAACACCCATTGAGCTCAAAGGGCTTCAGCCACCCCCCCCTTCGTGTGTGTCAGCCCGGCGGAGACAGCTTACCGGGCTCACACACAGCCACAGCCGAGTACTTCACAGGTCTTTAAAAGACCATTTACTTGTTAACGAGGCTTTGTTGTTCTTTCAGCCCTTCTTAGAGCCTCTGCATCTTCACTCTGCCAATTGCTGGAAGAATCAGCCCCCCCCCCTGAAATTTTGATTAGCCCCTCCCGAAGTTGCGCCTCTGGTACTCCCCATGGGATACATTAATGTTTTGACTGCTGAGTTGATTTTAGAGGCATTGTGTATATTGTTGTGGAAAGAAATTGGAAAATAAAGATGTTAATAAAAGAGAACACTGGTACCATTATACATCAACGTTATACTAATTTTCTTGGGCACAGTATTTCATCATTCTATCATTTTTATTGGCCTCGGTTGCTCGTGGTCAGCACCCTAGTTCCAGACCACCCGACATCTTGAGCATGCCCATTCACCCCTGTGGCCTCTTACTTACCCTGCAGTCAAACAGCAATTTGAAATGTTGCCTTACTTTAATCTTTCATGGGCCCCCTGATAGAGCCAGCTCTGTTCTGCAGTCTTGCCCTAATGACCTTGAATATGTCTTTAAAAGAGTGCTTAACTACAGTTTTCATGTAATTTCTTTTTAATATGGAACCAGCATGTGTTTCAGCTTTTCGTGCCCTCTTTTGCCAGGTCATTAGAGCGCACAGGAACACTCCTTCAAATTCTAAATGTGTTTACATCGATTATTCTGGGATAGTGAAGTGTGTTTTCAATATTGTTGTAACACCGCAGCAGCTTATTTATATATATTACTGAAAATAATCATGCATTGTCAATTTAAATAAATGTGGAAAAATACTAGCTGTAGAGTCGTCTTTTGCTTGTGGTAAAAATAAATGTGGATAAATACAGAAAAAATGCCCAAAAAATAAATATGGATAAATACAGACGGAAATAGCAAAAAAATAAATACCATAAAACCGGGAGCCCTAGTTATATTTAGTGCTTAATTTGTGCCGGTGCTTTCCGGTGCTCGGCACCAGCACCTAATTGTTAACACTATTCTTAGAACAGTCTACCACAGGGTGGCGCTGCTCATCTAATTTAGAGGTGAGCAGAACAATACAATATACATTACAATTGCTTATACCTGCCTCCCCAGCCATTCCTTTTGCTTTTGGGACCTGGAATAATCTGAACTGTCGCATATACATGCGAGAGAGATGGTTAGTAGTTGTTTTGTCAGCGACGACAAGGGCGATAGGTGGTGCAAGCTGCAGTGGCCTCCTGGTCAGAGCCCTGGCACTTAATATTTTACAAATTAAGCACTGGTTATATTGCTTATTTCCTGGGAATATAATTAGGTTAGATACAACAAGAGGTGGCAATTAAGTGAATAATGTGGCGTTTTCTTGACAAATGCTTTCCGTGTCAGCTCAAGCACACTACGTCAGCACGCTTTCTATTTAAATTGTCACCGGAAGTGTCCCGTTCTGCAGCTGGCCTCAGCCTCTTCCCAGGGTATTATTGCCCTCTGAACACAGCACGTTATTTCCCACCACACAGTGCGCACGTGCAACCCAAAATACTTCTCCATTTGTAGCTCCGCTTTCATTTCTCCTCGAGCGCTCGCCTGCAATGCAGCAGTTTACCCTTTCACGTCTGTGGGCCTGATGTACAATGGTATTTTGCGGTAGGAACACTTGCGATTTGCAAAATCACAGCGTTTGTAACAGCTAGCTACCCTTTTACAATTCACAAAATCCCTGTTACTACACAGAAAAGTCTTTCCAACTAGAACAAGCATTTTAGAAATGAAATAGGTCTCGCATTAGTGAACGTTTGAGCTTTTGGCTTTGCTAATAATAATGCGACGGCAATAGCTCAAACGTTCAGTAATGCGAGAGCTATTGCATTGCAAGTGCTTTTTTCTATTTATTTTTTAAGCAATTGCGGCACCGGCGCTTATTGCTTAAAAAAGACTTAGGGGTGTGTTAAGGGAACCCTGGCACAGAAGAGCAAACCAAACTGGAAAGCAGTGCTGTGCAAAACAGATGTTAGGAATGGATACCAATCATCCTAAACTTGGGGCTGGCTATTAGCTGTTATTACACTTAACGCCACTGTAGACATCCGACTGCAACTTACTGCCTCACTCTTTCCCTTTCCTGACCTGTTGCCTGTTGTTTTGGGACAGCAGCTGACACATTTATTTAGATTATTTTCAGTTTTTTGGAAAGCGCCAAGGAGCAGATGTATCAAGCAAAATTGCGAATTTCGGCGTTTGCGAACGCAATTTTGCTTAGTGGTATGTATTAAGGCAAAACTGCCTCGCAAAATAAGGAATCGCAAATTGCGATTCCTTAAATCCAATGTAAGAAGCACCAAAAAAGTGCAATTTGGCCTTAAGGAATCGCAAATTACCACCAACTTCAAGTTGGTGGTAATATGCGATTTCTTTGAAAAATGCACTTTTTAGCATTTTTCAAAGTGCCATGTGGCGCACATACATGCCCTTAGGGCATGTATGTGCGCCACATGTGCACACATACATATTTCAGGGGTGCAACAGGGTGTCAAAAGGACACCCTGGCACCCTTGAAATTGCATTCTCAATTTACGATTCTCTAATTGCGATTCGCAAATTGAGAATGTCTTCCCATTCATTCATATGGGCCTCTACGCCCATAGGAATGAATGGGAAGGTATTCCTTAATTGCGAATCGCAATTTGCAATTCGCAATTAAGGAATATTGGGGCAGATGTATCAAGGATTGCATTTGCGATTCCTTAATAGCGAATTTTAGCGAATTGCTATTAAGGAATCGCAAAATGCTATGTATGTAGGAATCGCAATAATAATTGCTATTCCTTAATATTCCTTAATTGCGAATTGCAAATTGCGATTCGCAATTAAGGAATACCTTCCCATAGGAATGAATGGGAAGACATTCTCAATTTGCGAATCGCAATTAGAGAATCGTAAATTGAGAATGCAATTTCTAGGGTGCCAGGGTGTCCTTTTGACACCCTGTTGCACCCCTGAAATATGTATGTGTGCACATGTGGCACACATACATGCCCTAAGGGCATGTATGTGTGCCACATGGCACTTTGAAAAATGCTAAAAGGGCATTTTTCAAAGAAATCGCATATTACCACCAACTTGAAGTTGGTGGTAATTTGCGATTCCTTAAGGCCAAATTGCACTTTTTTGGTGCTTCTTACATTGGATTTAAGGAATCGCAATTTGCGATTCCTTAAATGCAATCGCAAAATAGGGAATCGCAAATTTTGCGATTCCTTATTTTGCGAGGCAGTTTTGCCTTAATACATACCACTAAGCAAAATTGCGTTTGCTAACGCCGAAATTCACAGAATTTCGGCGTTTACAAACGCAATTTTGCTTGATACATCTGTCCCATTAAGGAATAGCAATTATTATTGCGATTCCTACATACATAGCATTTTGCGATTCCTTAATAGCAATTCGCTAAAATTCGCTATTAAGGAATCGCAAATGCAATCCTTGATACATCTGCCCCTTAATGTCTTCTTAAAGTCCCTCAAAGTGGTCGATCATTGATGCCGCGTTCGCTGGTAGCAGTGAGAATGTTAAACAAGTTTAGCAGCTTAGATCTGAATTTTGCTATTGTGTTCCTTTTTTAGCACAATCTCAATATTAACCAGCACACTTTTTTCCAAAGATTAGAAGCACACTTGAGCATTAGTCACCTTTGTTTAACGCCTACAGTTTGCACTGCTGGTCTCATCCTTCCCACTGAACAACTCAGGACCCCCGAAGATGCACACTTCATCGTGCAGTGGTTTCAGTGTGAGTGTCATGATGTATTCATTGCATTGCTTGCAAGAGGGTGGTGCACGTAGTCAGAATGAATGAAATAAAATACGTATAACGCCGTGAGCTGATGTATAAGAGTAAACAGTCTGAAAAAAAGAGAGGGAGAAACAGATAGAGTGAGAGAGTGATTGATTGAACAATATAAAGGAGAATAAGAGAAAGTATTTACCCGCCTTTGTTTTTGCGTGAATCCGCTTGTGCCAAACAAACTCTTGCCTCTGAGCCTCCCACTGCGACGCTGTCTCACAAAAATCAAAGCACCCAAGCTATGCGCTTAAGAAGGACCTCGAGTGCAGCAGGTTTGGAGGTGTCAGTACTTTGTACACTTTATGTGACACAAGAGGCAACAGGAATAATAAGTAGCAAAATAACGGCAAAATTGCCAAACATAGGCAGATGAAACAAGAGGTTTATATTTATCAATTGTATCCTTTATTTCTTGTTCCGTGAAGAACTGTGTATACAGCCAACGCGTTTCGCCCGTATCTGGGCTTCTTCAGGGCATCCAAGAAGACAAACTCCTCACTCTCATGGCTGTTCGCAGTGCGTTATCTTTTTAGAGACCATGAAGCTGTATGGTTAAGAATTGTTCCACACACAGGAGTTTTAAAATTGTAAACGCTGAGGGGCATATGTACAAGGATTGGCGATATTTATCGCTAACCTCAGTTAGCATGCCCTTTTTTAACGCCGTGTACCGGGGAAAACTATTGCCGTGTTAGCGGCGTATTCACAACACGCCGCTAACTGGCGATAGTTTCCCTTACCGGGTGAACTGTCCGGCGTTAGGAATAGCGGCACGGCGAAAAAAATCCTCACGCTAATGTGAAAAAAGTAGCGATGGGCCAATTAGCGTCCAGAAACGGCACGCTAATTAGCGTCAGCGCACTTTTTTTCACGTTAGGCGGGAAAAACCACTATAAAACGCCCGCTATGCAGCCCAAACACAAAAAAAAAAAAAAAGAAGAGGAAAAAAGAGAGAAGAACCATGGAGGAAGCTGGACCGAGTACTGAAGCCAACAACAACCCCCCAAACACCCAGGAGGACCAGCCAGAGACCCAAGGGAAGGGCAAGGAGTAGAGGAAGAGGAAGACCCGGTTCAGTCATCAGGAAAACCAGGTCCTGATTGCAGAGGTGACAGAAAAACAACAACAACTTTTTGTCAGCTCCACAGTGCCATTGGGAACAAAAAATGCAATATGGCAGTCCATCGCAGCCAAGGTGAATGCTGTTGGAGAGGTGAGGAGGACAGTGGACGACTGCAAGAAGCGCTGGCATGATGTTAAGCGCAAGACCAAGCAGAAACTTGCAGCAAATCTGAAAGCAGCAATGCAGACTGGAGGTGGGAGTCCAGCGCCACAGGAGGAGCTGGATGCTTTGGAGGAACAGGTGTCCGCAGTCATCAGCGAGGAGACGGTGGTTGGAGTTCCGGGACAGGATACGGCTCAACATGACCAGACACAACAGCAACAGGGTGAGTAACAACCAGGGACTGGGGGGACGGGGGTGGATGGGCCCAATGGCACTCATGCACAATTAAATGTATCGCAGTGCACACCCACAATGACTGTGGATCATGTCCCGGATACCGTTGTCCCTGGTGGCATAGACACATATCACCCTACTCAACCAATACATTGCAAGATACATATTGGTGGGCACACAGACCTTGAAATGTGCACAGAAATCTAGTCCAAGTATCATATCAGACCACAAAATAAGGGCTACATGAAAGAGCAAAGGGCCACATTGATTGGAGATTTTGGCAGGGTGTCAAAATGGCCCCCTTGCCTCAACACCACGCATATGCTAGTTCCCGTATGCCTGAGTCGTGTGCAAGAATGTGCATGTGCATCAAGGGGGACAGTACTGCACATACACAAACTTGCACACAACTCAGACACACGTGCACAATGGTGCATGTTTGCTGACATTGGTGCCGGCATGCCCACTCATGCACATGATCAGTCACATACACAGTGCATCCTCATTTTGGTGTCAGAGATATGCGGCCCTGTGCAGACGATTTGTATATGCGTGGTGTTGAGGCAAGGGGGCCATGTAGACATCCTGCCGCATCTCCAGTCAATGTGCACGCTTGCTTGTACATGAGATGCAGTCCTGTGTACACCAAGTGAGAAAGCATCTAGTGAGTCTGCATACCATAAACACATGCATTGTCACAACAAAGTGATCATGTAGCCTACTGGGGGGCGTGGCTTGCAGCCGATGGGAACGGACGCGAGCTGAGGAGCTCCGACCGCTGCTTCCCCAATAAACAGTTATCCTGTACCCCGGACGCAGCTGGGGGCACCGATTCACAGACTGGAGAACCTGTGAACCTGAGGGCGGGTAGAGGCGAGCCCCATATCGCCCCAGAGCAGCCCTTAACCGCTGAAACAGGTCTCGGAGGGCTCGGCGGAGATGTCTCCAAGATGGCGCCCGCGCTGTGAAGTGCAGCGAGCAATTGCCACGGCCCGCTGAAAGAGAGATGGAGCCCGGCAGAGAGACACAGCCTACCCTGTAGAGGGTCCACGGGCACGGCACATGAGTCCAGAAGGCCCAGTGAGACCATCGGCGCATAAGGAGACCCTGCTGAGGGGCGCGCGTGATATAGCGGGAGAGGAGTCAAAATGGCTGATCTGAGTAGCTGACCCACGGTGCTGGTGAAGCGGCGAGACCCGGCGGAGAAGCGCTCCACGCCTCGTGAAGGAGCCCGGGACACCGTGAGTGTCGGTAGGTGGCTGGGGAGATCGACGGCTTATGTGGGGGGCCTGAGCTGCCCCAGAGGGATCCCTTGAACTCTGCAGCTGCAGGCGGGCAGGCCCCTGAAAGGAAGCCCTGGCGGGCGCCCGCATGGAGGAAGGCCCAACTCAGCGGGGATAGATCGCCAGGCAGGGGACGGCATCTGCAGAAGACGTTCACCTTACCCTACGGGGGACACCAGACACTGTCGAGGAGCAGATGGTCCCCGCGAGCGCGAGGCACCAATTTCACCAGTGAACTGCCCCCAATCCCTGAAACAGGACGACACTGGCACGATGGTAAGGCGCACACGGCAGCCGCAGGCTACATAACCTGGTGCAGGTCTCAACGGCAATAGGAAGTTGGACCACAGCGGCACACAGCGTGCAAGTGGGGCTGAAAATTGGCGGCAACTCGCCTTGCTGCACAGAGCCAAGGGAGCTACCCAAGAGTGAGGGCGGCGGATCCACATACAGAGGGCAGATCCAAACCCAGGGGCCGACAGAAGTGCACACTGCCCCCAGAAAGATGTCAGCGGTCCCGCGCCGCAGCATACGCAGCGTCACTGGGGTAAGCCGCCATTCAGTCGTCGTGGCCTGGTAGCTGGAGGCACCACACTCTATCGCTGAACACTGGCTGCAGTATAAGGGGAGCGGTGGTCATCTGGGGGTCGGCCAATACGGAAAGTGACAGAAGCGCAAGCAGTGCAGCATGACCTGAGTGGGAGGGCACCCTCAGCACGCCCAGGAAATTCACCAAGGCGGCGTAAGTCCCCAAGTGGCTCATATTGCGGGGTCCAGACGGGCCTCTTCCGCGACCAGTGATGCCCAGACAGCGGCCATCCTGAGCTCACAATAAAGTGCACGAGATGAGCGCCACCTGTGGAGACAGCTTTGGATGCAAACGTGGAGACAGACTTCTGAAGTGATCACTGCGGTCGTAGCAGCGCAGGAGGCTTGGGGATCTCGGGAGCCGAGCCATGAACGATAGCCAGCTGTAACTCAATGAAATGGCCCCCAGCATTGTGGAACGTACCTGGTCCTGGCGAGGAGCACTCAGTCATTGCCCAGAAAGATGGGGAGAACACAAAAGAAGAGAGGATTTATTGTCCTTAGTGTAGAAGCCCCTGGTACCCAGACAGACGATGAGGAAGAAGTGATGGAACTGGTGAAAGACTCGGCTCCCAGATAATTTCGGATGCCTGCTTGGTGGGCAGAGGAACGAGGCAGGGGTGCCCGCTGTCTCCCCTCTTGTTCGCACTGGCGGTAGAGCCATTGGCAGTCCATGCTAGATTAGGGCATTCCTATCAGGGGTTGGAAGCGCTGGGGCAGCCCCAATACATTGCATTGTATGCGGACGACCTCCTGATGTTCCTGGCTAATGCTGGGGATGCTTTGAGGGGAGCCAAGGCTTTGCTGGGTAGATTGAGCAGAGTTGCGGGTCTGAAGGTAAACTGGGCTAAGACGTGCCTTTTCCCGACTATTGCGGAGAGAGCTGGGCCGCTGACAACGGAGGAGGTGCGATCGGAGGACAGGTGCCTGACTTACCTGGGGGTCAAAATATACCACGACCCGGTTGACTTGTTGGACGGCAACATAGGGAGAGCAATGAGGAGTGCCAAAGGTAACTTTGAGTTCTGGGGCTCCCTTCCGTTGTCGGTGGCAGGTAGGGTAGCCCTATTGAAAATGGTCACGTTGCCCAGACTGCTTTATTATTTTGGGTCCCTCCCAATATGGATCCCGCACAGGCTTTTCGCCCTTTTTAATACCCTGATCACGGGGTTCCTATGGGGCTCCGGTCGGAGGAGGGTGGCGCTGTCTACTATGATGCGACCTAGGGCGGAGGGTGGGCTAGCAGTGCCGGACTTTGAAGCCTACTACCATGTGGCACAATTGCAGTGGTTCACGAAATGGATGGCAGGACGCCTTCGGAATCCAGGGCTCCCTGGAGGCCCGGATCCGAGTTTGCAGCACCTTTCCAAGGTTTTCTTGCACCTCTCTCTGAGAGAGGGAGCGATCCCTTCAGACCTGCGGGCGATGCACCGCTGTTGGAACCGGTCCTTGGGACGAGCACGGCTATGCTCCCCGTATGTGGAACTTCCGCTGATAGTCTGTGAAGCTCTCCCCCACGGCGGGGACTGGTAGAGGCTGAGGGCCTGGGAGGAGGTGGGGATATCTACTATTGGAGACTTATTCAAAGATAATACCTTGCTCCCTTTTAATGATTTGTTAGAGCGATTTGACCTCCCTAGGGGGGATTTCCTTCTACACGCTGCTTTAACAGCGGCTATTCGAAAACATTGGCGGGAGGGCCTGGTGGAACCGACGGCTTCCCTGGCAGGACAGTACATAGTGATGGCTGCGGGGACGTTTAAAGCGGTCACTTGCCTCTGCCGGCGCATCCCGCAGGAGATACGGAGACCCCTGACGGCCTTGCGCCTGAAATGGGAAGCTGACCTAGGAGAGGAAATAGAAGAGAAGCCATGGGGGGAATTAGTGGAAAGAGCATGGAAGTGCACTAGAAATGCGCGCTTCCAGCTGATTCAGTTATTTGTCCTTCATAGAGCGTATCTTACCCCGGGCAAGATTACTGAATATTTCGGGACCCGGTCCACTTGTCCGAGGTGTGGCCTGAAGGCTGCAGGGTTCTTACATATGTTCTGGAGCTGCCCGACATTAGGGGAATACTGGCGAGAGGTGACCTCTAGTCTAGTGGATGTGACGGAGAGGGAAGTAGCGCTGACACCGGGGTGCTGTCTATTACATTGGTTCCCTCATACCTCCAGGAATAAGGTTACAAGCAAGTTCATAGACCTGGGGTTGGTGTTGGCTAAAAGAGAAATCACAAAAAATTGGAAAGCGAAGAATGCACCTAACGTGTCCAGGTGGACGAGGGAGCTTATAAGATGGGCGGACTGTGAGGGGACCCTCCGCCTGCAGATGGCCCATCGCAATAGGAGTGACAAGTCCCTGGAGACGGCGAGGGCCTGGGTGGCACTGGTGGAAGTATTGAAGCAACCGAGGGACGATAATGATGCACCCCCCGATGACACAGACCCGGGGGCGGGGGAATGAGAGGCTAACTTGGGAACTAGCCCGACCCGGTTCTGGGGACACAGATCGGCTTAGAAGAGCAGAAAGGCTATGGGAAAACAGCAACGACGTCCTCCTACTGGGGTTAGCAAGCCAGGTACCCTATAGGACTGCCCAGCATTACTTCACATGGAAGGTGACCTTTAAGCGACATGCCTGGGGGGGGGGAGGATGTTGGGATGGGGGTGGAGTTTTTTTTTTAGTTTTTTCCTTTATGAGGTCTGCTAGGGGGTAATTGGGTGGGTGGATCACTGAGAGGCCGCTCATCACGTAACTGCAGAACTGAACTATGGGGTGCTGGAGGAAGCAGACCATCTGTGATGTTCTATTATGCCCTTAAATAGGGCAGGCGAACTGCCTCTTTGACGAACTAAATCCAAGGATTTCTGCCAGTAACGCTAAAGGATGGCTGCTTAGCGCAGGCTTATACAAACGATTGTGCTTGTGATGTCAATACATGATTGCTATGACAAAACCTAATAAAGTTTGTTTAAAAAAAAAAAAAGAAAGACTCGGCTCCCAGGAGACCAACACTGTCCGACATCATGCAAGCAATCACGGCCTCCAGAGAGGTGCTAGAGGGGAAAATAAACGCGATAGGCACAGACATAAGCCTTTTAAAAGGTGACCATCGAAAGCTCAAGGAAAGGGTGACAACTACTGAGAAAGAACTGGGTGGCCTCCCAGAGACTGTGGCCGGGATGCAGAAGTCGCTCACGGACCTGGAAGCTAAAATCAAAGCGTTGGAAGTGCGGGCCGAAGACAGTGAGGGTAGGTCCCGCAGGAATAATATTCGAGTCATCGGAGTGCCGGAAAAAGCGGAAGGGGCGAATATGGTGCGCTTCTTAGAAGACTGGATCCGAGCAGAAGTAGCTCCGGAAGTGTTGTCACCCTTCTATGCACTGGAACAAGCTCACAGGGTTCCAGCAAGACCTCCGAGGCCCGGAGCCCCACCAAGACCAATAGTGGCACGCCTTTTACATTTTCGAGACAGAGACTATATCGTACAGCGAGCTTGCCAAAAACAGGGGTTGCAAATCGACCATAGTGCTATAATGATCTTTCCAGACTTCACAAGGGAGGTCCAGCGGAACAGAGCGTCCTTCTTGGCTGTCACAAAAAAGCTACTCCAACTACAATTGCCGTACGCAATGTTGTTCCCTGCACGGCTCAGAATGGCGGACCCTGCGGGACCTCGATTCTTCGCGACACCTCAAGAGGCCTGGGAGTGACTGGACACGTGGAGGCCCCGGGGCCAACCTAGGCCCCGGGGCCAACGTACTTCCTCTCCGAACTCTCCGCAGCAGAGCCCTCACAGCAATAAAACTGGGTCCAGAGCCCCATCTCCCAGAGAGCTCAGCCTAGAACGTCGTAAAACACTGCAGGCCGTGGCGAAACATAGCCAAAAAGGCTCCAGCCCTACTTCAAGTAAGAGTGGACTGCACGCCGAAAGATCCGAAACTTCACCAGATCTCAGTGACAATGACACCTCGGAAACGGACTTGCCCAGGATCACACCCCAGACTGCGGACGATTTTGTGTGACGAACATGAGGCGGCATTTCGCACTGTGGACCTCAGGGACACGATGTACACTTGTGCTTGGGGGAGATCTCAAAGAACCGGCTGTCTGTACTACGGTAACATGCGCTGCAAATAGCTGGTACGGGGCGGAATGTTTGGTGCATTTAACGGGGAGGTGGCGTGGCGGGGATCTGGGTCCACGACTGTAGGTTGGTCACTCCTGTAACCGCCTCTGGATGTTTGAAAGCTTAAGCAGTGTTTGGATGGGAACTAGTTCTCCAGTACCTGTCCTGGGGTGGGGGAGTTGGGGGTTTTCTTTAGTTTGGGGAATGTTAAGGGGGGCCAGGCGTGTCACAAGGGTTTTTTTTAGTGAATACAAGAATTATCTAAGGCAATGGGATCCCCACTAGATTTGAAATGCATTTTGTGGAATGTGAGGGAGATGCACTCAATGGTACGGCGTCATAAAATACACGCATACCTGGTCCGTAGAGGTATTCAGATCGCATTACTTCAGGAAACCCACATAATAGCGAAAGAAGGAGCGGCGTTGCAGCATCGCTGGAGGGGTCAAGCATTTTATACCACTTACTCCGCGTTTGCAAGAGGAGTCCTAATATGGGTGAGGGCGGGTGTACCTTTTCAGTGCACAAAACAGATTATCGACCCAGATGGCAGATATGTGGTAGTTTCGGGAGACTGGATGGCAGGGATCTCGTACTGGGTAGCGTATACGCACCTAATTCGGACCAACCAACCTTTTTTTCGCACCTTTCTGGGAAACTGGCATCTGTACTCACGGGCTCAGTTTTATTGGGAGGCGACTTTAACTGTACATCATATGTCAATCTTGACCGTTCCGACCCTCCGTTCCCTGACGCACCCGCACACAAACTGGCAGAGGCACGATGTACCTGGCAACAGAGGTGGGGATTGATAGATTCGTGGAGAGCTTAGCACCCTGGGACCCGGGATTACTCCTTTTTCTCAGCCCTGCATGAACTGCATGTCCAATTAGATGCCATACTATGCTCCCCCGATGTACATGAGGGGGTTCGCAGCAGTGAATACCTCACTAGGACGATATCCGACCACAATCCTGAGTTGATAGGCTTGCAATGGTCCCGCGCGCGACCCAAAATCCCCACCTGGCGCTTGAGACCTGAGGCCCTGGAGGACCAGGCGTTTCATGAAGCGATAGACACAGCTATTGTTCATTATTTCCAAGACAATGCTAACACTGCAGCGAACTCATTAGTGGAGTGGGATGCGTTTAAAGCAGTCATTAGGGGGCGCTGTATATCAGAGATGATGGGCACACGAAAGGTGCTACTTCAGGACATACAGAGGGATGACCAGCGCCTAAGAGAACTAGAAAAGGACAGACCTGAGAAACCGGACAAGCAGAGGGAACTCTTGGAGGCTAGAGAGGCAGTGGCAGTGCAGGTAGAACGCTTTCGTTGTTTTGATTACAAAAAATACATCACCCGTGCTCACTCGGAAAGGGACAAGTCGGGAGCTCTTCTGGCTTGGTTGGCTAACCCTGCCAGGAGAGGCACGGTGATCCTAGAGCTTAGGGAACACGATGGGGCAGTGAGTTATGACCAACAAGTCATTAATGATTTGTTCTTAGCTTATTACACAGACCTATACCAGAGTAAGTTGGACCCAGCGGAGGAGGATTTGAGTGAGTTCACACGGGACGTGGAATTACCAGTTCTGGATGAGGAAGTTGCAGATACCCTGGGGCGGGAAGTCGAGATTGGGGAAGTTAGGTGGGCTATTAAGAACATGGCACGAAATAAAACACCGGGCACGGATGGCCTACCAATTGAATTCTACCTAGCATATATCGATTTGTTGGCCCCCAGGCTGGTAAAGCTATACAACGATGCAAAACAAGTGGGCCACCTACCTGTATCTACTAGAGAGGTGATTATCATACCGCTACTGAAGCCGGGGAAGTCATCATGGGATAAAACGGCATATCGCCCGCTCTCTATGCTTAACTTAGACTACAAAATACTGAGTAGGATATTGGCTACTCGCTTACTCCCCCACATGACGACCCTGATACATAAAGACCAATCCGGGTTCATTCCCACCAGAAAGTAACACAGCGCTTAACATTCGGCGCCTTTTGCGAGTGCTGGAGGCTAACTCCTATAGGGGAGACATGGCGACAATTTTCGCAGTTGATATAGAAAAAGCGTTTGACAGCCTGGAATGGCCTTACTTGTTCCATGTGATGCAGAAGTTTGGGCTGGGAGACGACTTTGTGAGCTGGACGGCTCTCCTGTATTCTGACTCCACTGCCAGGGTTAAAACTGGAGGGCTAATATCAGACACCTGCAACGTGGGAAGGGGAACGCGTCAGGGGTGCCCCCTTTTCCCCCTACTGTTCGCCCTAGCAATGGAGCCGCTAGCAGCGAAAGCTAGATCAGGGGAATCTTATCAGGGTCTTAACGTTCATGGGCAGGTCCACCACATTGCGCTCTATGCCGATGACCTTTTGCTGTTTCTGGCTGATTCAGAGGAGGCGCTTCAGGGTGCAAAAGAATTGCTACAGGGCCTCAGCAGGGTCGGAGGGCTAAAGGTGAACTGGGCAAAGTCTTGCCTGTTCCCTGCAAGAGAGGGCAGAATAGGTCCACAGGAAACAGAGGGGGTGAGATGGGAAGATAGGTGTCTGTCATACCTGGGTACTCAAGTATACCACGCTCAGGAAGACATGCTAGAGGGTAATATAGGGAAGGCCATCAGGGGAGCAAAAAGCAACTTCGACTTCTGGTGCTCCTTGCCGTATCTGTAGCCGGCCGAGTAGCTCTGCTTAAAATGGTGACCCTGCCGAGGTTATTATATTACTTCGGGACCTTGCCGGTCTGGATACTGACGAAGTACTTTGTCCAACTCAGGTCGATGGTCACGGGTTTCCAATGGGGCAATGGCAAACGCAGGGTGGCGCTTGCTGTCCTCATGCGACCAAGAGCGGAGGGAGGACTGGCGGTGCCTGATTTTGAGGCCTACTATTTAGCTGCACAATTTCAATGGCTCACGCAATGGGTGGCAAACTGTGTCAGGGGGGAGAAAGAGCAGAGAGATGATTTTGTGACCTTAAGACTGTTATCCCAAATTATATTGCGGCTTCCTATTCAAACCCCAAGCCTCACCACGGAGCTCGACACAGAACGACGGTGCTGGAACAGGAGCTTGCGGCGGGCCAAAGTTAGACGCCCTTATGCCCCGGAAATCCCGTTACTTATGTGTACAGCCTTGCTGCATGGGGGTACCTGGCAGAGATTGACGACCTGGGCAGAGCAAGGGTTGGCTAACATAGGAGACCTATACGAGGAGGAGGCCATGATCCCGTTCAATGACCTGCAGGCCCGTTATGACCTGCCCGGGGAGATTTCCTGTTGTACTCGGCCCTCACTGCGGCCATACGGAAACACTGGGGAGGGGGGCTCACCTAACCAAAAACGTCACTGTGCTGCCAATATGTGGTTTTGGCGGCAGGTACATTCAAGGCGGTTACGTGCTTGTACAGGCGCATAATGCGGGAAACGTTACTGCCCTTATCGGAGTTGAGACTCAAGTGGGAGGCTGACCTTGAGGAGGCTATCCCAGAGAAAACCTGGGGGGAATTGGTGGAGAGAGCTTGGAAGAGCACCAGAAACACCAGATTCCAGTTGGTGCATTTTCATATCCTACATAGAGCATACCTCACCCCGGAAAAGTTTAATAAGTATTTCCCGACCCAAGCAGCGGTTTGCCCGCGCTGCACTAGAGAAGGAGCAAACTTTAGGCATATATTCTGGGACTGCCCGCACCTGAGAAACTTTTGGGGGGAGGTGACGGCGTTGCTGACCGACATCACCGACAGAGAAATAGAGCCGACTCAGAAATACTGCATATTACACTGGTTCCCTCACACGCACAAAAATAAAATTACGAGTAAGTTCTTGGACATGGGCCTCCTACTGGCCAAAAGAGACATCACCATGCACTGGAAAGCGAAGCAGGGTCTAAGCATAGCAAGATGGAAAGCAGAACTCCTTAAGTGGGCTGAATGTGAAGGTGTGATCAGGATGCAGATAGCAAAAAGAACGGGGAGCGAGAGGGCGCTGGAGGCAGCAAGAGCTTGGGAAACGTTAGTTGTAGCGCTTAAGATCCCTGAGGACACTGAGGAGGACTCAATAGGTGATCTCCCGGCAGGAGTAGACTAAGCTGCATATATCTGAGCAAATCTTGGAACCATGGGAGCTGCTAACAGGCACAACACACTGCCGCCCTGTCTGTTCGAGATTCCCTACAATGTTATCCCAGTCAATTCTGAAGCCCCACCTGGAGTGGTGGAATGCCGCAAATCAACAACCTGAGTGCAAGTGACACACCTGGGGGAGGGGAGGGTGGGACGAAGTTGTGGGAAGGGAGTTTCCGGTCGGGACTGAGGTTATGTTTCGCAGTCCCAGAATCAAACACAATACAAAGTATGTATGCTGGACTGAGGGGGAACAACAGGGCAGTTGAATGTAATGAGCCGACCGGCAATCCTTATGTTTTGTTACTGCCTTCATTGTGTTCCCAGCCGGTCAATTACAATCCTGATCTATGATAAGATTGTTGCATAATGGCCATATGGAGCCTTTGTAAAACCCAATAAAGTCTGTTTACAAAAAAAGAAAAAGTCATGTAGCCTACTGGCTAGAAGCTGCATATCCCACAATGCACACAAACAGCAGACTTGACTCAAAATGTGATGTAATACAATGAGCATGGGGGATATGCCCACAACACCACAGTGCATGGACAATGCATATCAGGAATGTGTCACCCAAATATGTACTACAAGACTTGTCTGTGTGCCATACTCACAGACCTACAATGTCCCTGTAAAGAAGGATGACAACCTAAGTATGACAACAAGCAAGGATAGCAAAGTAGCACCAAATAATGACAAGTAGCTAAATGGCACCCTCACACCTTAGGTCAAATAGCACTCCTCCACTCACAACTGTACACATCTGCCATACAGAAAACAGCATTACACATCAGTCCTTGTGTGATTTGCCCATTACACCATTATGTGCATGTAAAGCTATCTGTTTGGTAAGTCAACTGTGTCAGTGAACAAATATGCAGTCATGGTTGTCATCATGCACACGCAAAGCCCGGCATCCAATAATCAGAACCAGGACAGCATGTATCATCCATGTGACCAGCTGCGTGGCAAATACCCAAACACACATCACCCTGCCATTAGCATCTGTTGGGAGGGTGGAGTAGATAGGGCCTGAGCACTACTAATACGCCTTAGGAAATCCACATCCATCAAATCCAGGACCACACGTGGGGCCAACGTTGAGGGGAATGGGTGTTGTCACTGTCTGTTCAGCCTGCAACAACAATAGAAACCCAAGCTGCACCATACCCACAATGGGTAAGCCAACAGGAGGGCAGTAAGCAATGCATGCAAGGGAAACCATGACTGACGACATGCACACAAGAGAAATCACAAGAGCCAAAGCTACCTGGATGTACATGTGTACTGCATAATGCATCACACATGTAAACAGCTATTAGCCCATCATTGCCAATCTGCCTTATGGCTTCCCTCATCACACATAACCATTCTCGCACCAAACCCATGCACATGTGCACTACCCAGCAAACCTGACTGTCTATGAGCCACACTGACAAGGTAAGTGACAGTGCATGATGAATAGTATGCCTGCACCCTAAACATTTTAACATGGTGCAGGCCACGGTCACTGAAGTGGCTGAGTGTGGAGTTCATCCTTAAAGGAGCAGGTCACACTCTGACACTTCCTTGTGTACATACTACCCCTGATGTAAAGAAGACTTCTTCTGTCAAACAAGGCACAAGTGTCCCAACTCTGATCAAGACCCATATTTACTCCAGCTTGCAACATCTCGTCATTGTAAATACACATAAGTGAAAGGCTCACTGGCTGAAAGGGATAAGGGGCAGTAAAACGAAAGCTGCAGGAGTGACTCTCCCACAATGCAGTGCACAGACACATAAATCTGAGCTAATCAACATTGACTACAATGTGGTACAAACTGCATCACTTCCACTACTAAGCCGAGGACACAACTGGTGCCGCTTGTGTATAGAAATGGGCCATTCACATTTGGCATAGCTGTAAACTGTGAGATGATAATGTACAACTACAACGTCACATCCGTGATGTCGTACAAATAATCACTATCCGGCATCTAATAGGCATCTCCTCCTAAACAGTCAGAATGGACTGTCATGCAGTCTGCTAGTGAACTAATCCAATGCATGACCATACTTGAAACACACATTTAACGGCATCTCCCCTTTACATTGCAGAGGTCGAAGCATCACCTCCTGTACAGCAGCCTGTCCCACTGTTCACTGATGACGATGAGGAATTTACCACCATCAACCAGGACACCCTCCAACAGCTGCTAGACTCATTTAGCACACCACCTCTGGAAGCAGGGCCATCCAGCTACGTTGTGGAAAGTCCACCCCAGCACAAACCACCCACCAGCAAGCACCTACCACCACAGCTGTCTCACAGGACCTTGAGGACCCACTTCTGGCATTTCAACACCGTGCGGTAGAGGTCCAGCAGGAGATGGCTGATATGGTGCAGGTGGGTTTTGCCAGCCTGGCGGCCAAACTCGATGCCATACGTGGGTGTCTGAGTCCCATACAGGACCACCTACAGAACATCACAGACACCCACAGTCCGCTCCATGCTCTCTGACATTCCCTGGCTGACATCGCTGGAGTCATGACTCAGAAACAAGAACAACTGTCCAGTCAGAGTGGCTCTAGCAATGGTAGCCAGGATTTGGCCTGCATGCGAATGATAATGGAGAACATGGAGCGGATGCAAGCGAAACAAATGGCTGCCACGGCTGCACACCAACGAGACGTAGCTGGAATCTTCCATGCCCTGCAGCTGATCATCACTGCATTGCTGCATCAAGGTTTGGCACAGATGAATGCTCCTGCTGCGTCTACATCCACATCTCCGCCCCCTGATGTGTCAGTGCCTCCCAGTGCTGCAGCCAATCTACCACCACGCACATGTGAGGCACATGACACATCCGAGGACGAAGATGTGGATGAATCAGCATTATTGCAAAGAAGAAAGCAGTAGCATTCATCTATGCCAAATGGCCTGTTTCTCCTTGGATCTGGGCTCAGCATCATGCCCCGGGACACCAGCTTCCACTGTCCCCGATACACTCTGTGACACTCACCTTGGACCTCGACATGGACTGCTATATATTGTCTGGTTCCCAATGACACTGCAATCAGCCTGCTGGCTGAACTCTGCCTCTTCCTTTGGACATGTTACCCTATAAGGACTCTGTCTGGCCCTCCACTGGGCATCTATGTATTGTGGGGATTGTAAGGCCAAGTCCTGGTGCAGTCTTCACCAATGTCAATGGACATGTAATTAAAAATATTTAAGTCACACACATGTGTGTTGTCTACGACCAATCAAGTATAGTAGTCTCAAAAAATGTTGTGCCAATTAATCCACCAAAAAGTACACCAAGGGAAATAAGAGAAATGTAAATTTTTTACTGTGAGCCAGATAGGCAGGGAGATGACCGGGTATGTGTGAACTAGCCGTGCCCTCATTGCTCAAATACAACATTCTAGCAATATCCCAACTTAGCCCTACGTACATTAAGGAAATAGGCATGTGTGCAAAAATGTCCAAGTCAGTTGCATGCCACAAGTAGTGTCTCCCTTTACCACTGCTACAAATTCTCACTTGGCATATCTACTCACACTCTACAGGGTTGACAGAGCCTGTTGTGATGGTGCGCATTGCATGTCACATCCCAAGATGGTGCACACCATATTAACATTGATGAAGATTTGTAAGGGCACATGTCTACCAGCCGCTATTGGAACCACAATGTCTGACTCAGTGAAGTTGAGTTGGCAATAGGGACTCACCCCAAAGTGCAAGTCCTCAGTCAGCCCCTTCCTGTCGACGAACAATGCATTCAAAATTAGGAACCCTCTCATGCTGGGACCACTGTGAGCGGATAGGGCAATGTGTCTAGGGATGTGTGGTGCACTGCACTTAGCATATAGTCAGGTGCAGTACCACCATTGAAAGGGTGGCATCACTATGAGCCAATGCCAAAAGTAACAGCTGGGAGAAGTGGCTATGACACTGGCACTACAGGGAGCAATGCTACATTTCCCCTCTTGTGTGCAGCACAACTGTGTGCTCAAATCAAAAACGTTATCTGAGACAAAACCCTAACTTTCCGAATTTCGGTATTCACAAAAGGCATTTAGGAGTAGTGAAGTCAGTATTCCTAACTTAACTACTCCTGAATTCCATTTGTGAATACCGAAAGTCGTCAAGTTAGGACCGACTCTCATATTACTTTTGTGAATCGGGCCCACAGTTCTGCCATATGCCATTTATAATTGTCCCGCTAAATCACAACATCCTGCATGGGCAGGAGGTTGAGCCTCCATGCACAGGAACATACAATTCCAATGATGCTGACACACTTGCACAACGCAGCAAGTGTGCCAAGGTCTGTGCATTGTAGATGGACTCAGCGCCTGCCTCATGTGATATGCAGGGTGTTGACGGAATCTGTGGTATCCGGCGCATACATCCATCTCCATGATGGATAACAGTTGCAAATCCAATGTCCGCTCAAGGCCATGTCCCAGGATGTGTTGTAAATGGGCAACATTATGCTGTCCAACTCCGTGAGTCAAACTTAAGATGTAAAACTTCACAAAAGAGTGTCCCTAGACTAGGCCGTAAATCCTACCTGCCACCCTGTCATCCATGCAAGTTTACTGTGCTCACATCTAAGGTATCCTGACACAATCCATCCTGCTGGGTAACATGTCATGAGCACACTTACACGTTCAACGGATTGTCCAGTGATAGTATGAGTTGCACACAAGGTAAAAAGCCACACTCCACCACATCACACCTGACATAAGTGCAACCAGAATTCTAAAGTATTAACCATTTATTATAAAAGTACAAAAATAACCTACCCTAAACTAACACTAATCACTACTACTACTAATCTAATATAAACTAACTGGAAGAAAGAGAATTATGACCTAAACTATCTACCCTAACTAATCCTAAACACGCAACAACATATCTAAGACATCAACCCCCCTCCCACCGTTAAGGCACATCATGAGACAGGACAAAGACATCTAAGCTATACATAAACTAACTACACAGTTATCCTACACAAATATATATTGTTTTGTATTTTTATATTTTTTTAACTACAAAGACATCAACCCCCCACCCAAAGGAAAAGGAAACTTATCCCCAAATACTAATTAATAATAAATATCTAAAACTACCTTAAAATCTAACACTAACTATACCTACACTAGAACTACACTACCTAACACTTAAAATACTTACCTAACACTAACTAATAACAATATATAACATTGGGGGAAGGGAGAAGAGGGGGATGGGGCTCAATATGTCCAGTCATTATGGGAGACCCAGGGCTTTACTCATGTCCTGCAGGAGCCTGGTATGCTCCGCCATTTCCCTCCGTATCTCAGCCAGCAAAACCTTGTTGTCCAATAATGTTCTCCGGTCCCGCACAGTGAACAGCACCACCTGATCTGCTGGGGCAGGTGGCATTGTCCCTTGGGTGTGTGGTGTGGAAGGGGGATAGGTTACTGCCTGTCTACGCCGGGACCCACGCCTTTCACCAGAGGGGCCCGGGATGGCCTGTGTGCCACTCAGTCTTCCATGTGTTCCAACCTCAGGCCCCGACTTCCAACTCCCAGCTGCCCGGTCTTCCTGGTACCTCCGTGCCATGTTGCGGTACCGCTTAGCGACCTTTCTGATGTGGAGGTACCGGTCCTTCCTCACCTGGAAGGCGTGGGACTCCTCTGGCGACATGTTATCTGTAAAATAAGAGCAATGACAAAATTGTTAGTCCTGTAGACTATGTTGATGTTCTCCATTTTACTCAGAAACACAAGGTCAGTGAAAGATGGGAGCCTACACTCTAACGTAACATTGTGAAGTCAGAGAGTGACCTGGACAATGAAATATTGAATCCAGGATCAGTGACTACATGCTGAGGAGAATGACATGACAGTGCATGACATGGAACATGTACTGTCACAACCAAATGAGACTGTCAGTGTCAAATGATGGTGCTATGACATACCCTGACTGAGGGTGACATGTACAAGGATTTGTCGGAGGGAGGCATTAGCCCTCCGGGTGTAGCGCCTCCCTCATCCTCTCCTGTAACACAGTGCTGCATCATATGTACACTGATCATGTGCAGCCCTGCGTGTCACCCAGCGACGGCGTGAAGTTTATCAAGTCAGTGCAAACACAGGCACTCTTGCACAAGAGTGCAAGGGTGTCTGTGTGCAGTGGAGGCTTGTTAATGTGTAGGAAGGTTACCCTACCTGCACATGAGCAATCCTGGAACAGCCCTACTCACACTTTCATCTGTGCTGCATCATGCAGCACACATGGACACACGTTAGGTGGCTGAACACTGACTTGTACATGATGTGCGGGCCCTCTCTCCACCACAACTTCACAATAGCTGACGTGTTGCTGGCGAGAGGGGGAAACATCGTTTCCTCAGCTTTGTCAATTTTGCATGTCTTAGATCCGCTATTATCACTCCGCTGACAATTTAACTACGCAGGCCTTTACAACGCAAACTGTTACAATGCATTCCCCATAGTAACGGCCCCCTGGAGTCATAATGGTTATTGTGCTGTAATGGGTAATGCGTTTTTAACAAATAGCGTTGCAGAGCCCTGCATTGTAAATTATATGGCACACCAATAAATGCAGAGCAAAAGCATGCGGGGCAAATGCATGCGGAGTAATGTCACAAATTTGAACTGAGGGGCTTGTACACTTGAGCCTGAGTCTACCAGGGGATGACCCCAAGGAGACAGCTTGACAACACCATTGCAGTGGCCAAACATGCCAATGAGATTCATAGGGCCATCTTTGCTAGCTGTTTGGGGAACGTGCCATTGATATACTTGGATCAAAGCTACGCACTGCAACTTCTGTGAAACTGGTATGCAGCATACCTACAATATTACTGTGCCGACCTGTGTCTGAGCACGCATGGCCTGATAACCACTGCCTCCTTGTGCAGGATCGGGCCCACTTGCACAGTCATCTCAGTCAAGGATGTACATGCATTCCATGTCTGCTCATACTCATCAGCAAAACCACTCACATGTCTCCTCTCCTATCTGTACGCTCTGTAATCCACATGCATGTGCTGTAGTGACAGAACCCATAGATTTTACTTGCATGTGTATCACTGACTGGGGATGTGAAAAGTTACATCTGGAAGACAAAGGCAGAGCTTCATCTTCACTTACTGATTTGTACACACTTCTGACTTTCACAAAACATCATCACACTGTAGGCAAGGTACATGTGATACACAACCATACTGCATACTACAACGTCTATCATTTGACCCACACATTCATGACATCGCACTATGCCAATATATAATGGCAGAACTCACCAGTGGCATGTGGGTCCTTGAAGGTGTCGATATCCCCCTGTGTGATGAGAGATCTTCCAGCTGTGAAATATGAAAAGAAAAGTGTGTTGGTATCAGACGTAAAACCACACGTCTCCTATTCATCATACAATTCATCACCATCACTGACAATGCTCCGTAATTGTACTTTTGAAGTTCATGTTGCCTACATGATTGAGTCAACTTTGCCTGCCATTCACACAAGAGCTGGGAATGCTGAGTAGTGCCAAACCAGACAACAATGCAAGCAAACTTGCACAGACTACTTGTGTGACATATTCACAAGGCCCCATTACTACACGCAACATGATGTTATACATGCTCTGTGTACAATGGCATCGATGCAGATCGCACAAGGCTGTTTCACAAATGGTGGTGTATGACACTCTGGAGATGTCCTATTTCCTTTGAACTATTGTCCCTATCTTTCCCATTGTCACACGGAGCCTATGTACAAGGGCAGCGTACCTAACTTAGCAACACAAGGAGGAAGACATTTGTACTCTTCCTTTTGTGCAGCACACAGGTCCCAGAAACAATGCCTTGGATTGTTTATGTACAGTCACCCGCCTGTACATGAACAACCTTTGCCCTGCACGCAGTATGGTGCAAGGGTGCCAGCGTTGGCACTACAGTGCTAAGTGTTGCGCCCGCGCAGTGTGAAACACAAACCTGCACCCTCTGATTGTCAATATGATGCAGCGTTGTGTCTCTGATGTGGCAACGTTAGGCGTGAAGGCATGACATCTCTGCCACATTTTTGCACATGGACCCCAGTGTGTCCCACACAGCATTTTTGGCTATTCGTAAGAGTGTTCATATATAAATGTAGAGGTTGAACTTATCACACTGTAGGCCAATGATGACTCCCAGTTGGTCCAACAGGTCACCCTCACGGCCCACGCAACCCTGCCAGCGGTGCTTCAAATTGGCGCACAGTCCTGTCGACACCAAAGATACGCTGCATCTGTGCCCTTACACGCTCCCACCTGACCTTCCGCACATGGACGGGATATCCAGAGAGGATACGTCCCCCACTCTCCACCATCAAGGGCAGGTAAAATTTCACCAGCCAGAGGGAGTCCCCCAATGCCCCCTCTGACATCCTGCCCTCCCTACCCACACCCACCATCTCCCAGCACACACCTAAACCCACTACTAAGAAAAAGAAATGCCCAATATATGCCCCAACAACTAGTAATTAATTAAACTACCCCTTAGACAAACACCCGACAAGCTTGAGGACAAGAGACAAATAACACGTTATAACAAATAGACAACACTTCACGGAGACACTTTCAACAGGACACAGGACACAGCAACGCTCTCTCTATCTCAAATCTGCAGCACACACCACCAAACACCTCCAACACTCTCCACAATCACCAGCAATGTGCTCAAAAGAGAAAGTGAAAGTGCACAACACTCCTACAGTAAACAGGAAGCATGCAGACATCACTTCCTGTGTGTTTGTGGCCCGTTTTTTGACTTTGCGGTGAAAATCTGCACGCTAATTGGCTTTGGGTTAATATTTCGTATGGTTCAATTTGTCTAGCGATAGATTTTCCATCGCGAGTATGAAAAAAACATTGCATTAACGTAAATGCGGCCAGATTTTGCACTCTACGTGCAAGTTGTTACACAGATGAACAGTCTTAGATATAATTTCATTTCAAAACGCAAATGACCCCAAAAATTCTTCTTTTACCCCAAATGACACCTTAAAAATCATAAATGACTCCAAATGACACCCAATTATTCAGATTTTACCCCAAATGACACCCTAAAATTCATAAATGACCCCAAATGACACCCAATTATTCAGATTTTACCCCAAATGACACCCTAAAATTCATAAATGACCCCAAATGACACCCAATTATTCAGATTTTACCCCAAATGACACCCTAAAAATCATAAATGATCCAAAATGACACCCAATTATTCAGATTTTATCCCAAATGACACCCTAAAATTCATAAATGAGCCCAAATGACACCCAAATATTCAGTTTTTACCACAAATGACACCTTAAATTCATACATGACCCCAAATGACACCCACACATTCAGATTTTACCCCAAATGACACCCTAAAATTCAGAATTTACATCAAATGACACCCTACAAATCATCTCTCAAAACATGAGACAAACCCACCATCAAATTACAATTGTACTATTCTTAGCACAAAATGTTTGACTTTCACTTGTCAGAGGGATGTACTTATGCAGAGGATAAACATGCAGACAGGGTATGTGTGTTGTGTGGTTTTATTGCACAAACTGTGCTTAGGTGCATTTTTGACAGATAAATGGCAAAGGATTGTGACGTGCTCAAGTGAAGAAATTATTTATGATTCGGTTCCTTCGGGCAGTTCCTGCAGCAGAAACTGTGGGGTGTGCTGCACCAGCCTCATCTTCTTCATCATCCTCAGCATCGTCCGGTGCATCTGGCACTTGAATCCATGGGGCATTGGTGCGTACACATATATTGTGCAACACACAACATGCTAAGATTATCTTGCACACTATTTCCGGGCTGTACAACAGTCTGCCACCTGTGATGTCAAGGCACCGGAAACGTGACTTTAGCACGCCAAAAGTGCGCTCCACAATGGCCCTGGTGCGTCCAAGGGACAAATTATACTGCCTCTGGGCCTGGGTGTTAGTGGCTCGGAGGGGTGTCTTCAGCCATGGGGAGAGTGCATATCCTTGATCACCTGAAACATGTAATGGAGAGATGTGTCCATTAGTAGTTGTGCATGCTGTGTTTGCAGTGTTTATATTTTGTGTTGTGTGATTTGTGCAACTTTGGATTTCAGGTTAGCCATGTGTAGCTTCAGACAATTGACCAGCATCAATGCAAATAACATTGCCTCACAGCTGCTCGTCCCTCCCCCCAGCCTATTTTATTGTGTGTGCTGCGGGGTTGCATCACTGACACTCCTACGGCGCACCAAAGGCAAGCCCGTCTGCGTCTGCATTGAAGCTCACTTTAGTTCAGCAAACACTGTAAATTGTTGAACTACATTTTATACATATTTTTTCATATTTAATAAGCAGAGAGAGTACAAGTGTCCATTGTATAACTCACAACCCATTCTACACCCAAAACATTATTGCAATATCCGTAATGTTTGGTTTAGTAATCCTCATCTCTTGATCTTACAGAAACTGTTCAAGGGTCATGGGACTTCTGCAGGGCAAATTATTATTATCCAAAAAGGTACTTTGTGAATTCATTTTAATGCATTCTTGAACATTATTTGAGAGGCATAGAAAGTATTTCAGGAGTCCCCTGTGTCCCTTTTTGGGAGCTGTTTCAAAACATCGTGATTGTTGGTTCTCAGGAGCCTTTCTATATTTCCATCAAATAATGTTCAAGAATGGATTAAAAATATATTCCCAGTACCTTTTTGGATAATAATAATTTGCCCTGAAGAATTCCCATTCTCTCTGGGAGGAAACATGTTGAGCATCGGTTGATTTATTCTAGTTTGCTTTGAACGGAATGCAATTGTTTTCTCTTCCAAGATGGCTACCGGTAAACTGTGTTTTTTAATGTATGCTTTATACTGTTACTGCATGATTTCCAGGTTACTGCCTATAAATTAGAAAGAGTTGCAACATGGTGCCCATTTTGCACTCAGTCATTATGTTGTGATACATCTCCCAACAAAGGACTCAGTTATGGTGATTGGTATAGGATCAGCTTGTTTGATATTACAGTTAAAATTATCAGGGGTTTTTATACTGCTATGGATTATGGTTAAAGGACATCGTAAATTGTTTGGAAGGGACGTGACATTTTATAACATTTTTTTTAAACTAAATATTTTTTCTTTTGTTATTGGATCAGTGGTGAATGTCTTTTATGATTTATGACTTGACAAGTTATGCCTGACCTGTTCTACCATAACCAAACAGTTCTTGTTCGGTGAATACATGGTGAACTTTACACCAAACATCTTGAAGTGCTTTGTGTGTACAATCGATAGTGACTTAATGTCTTGCTGTCTATCTGCCGGGCTGCTTTTGACCCATCTCAAGATGGCTAAATATTGTTGGCTTGTGAAGCTATTTTAGCTTATGTTACCTATTTTACGAGTTGTGTGTGACCTGTTTCGAAATGGTGGAATGGTTTCTGTGAGATCAAGAGTTAAGGATTACTAAGCCAAACATTACTGATATTGGAATAATGTTCAAGGTGTAGAATGGGTTGTGATTTATACCAAGACCTGCTTGACAATCGATAAACTTTACATGACCTGCAATGAGATGGTTATATGGTCTTTATTTGGCAAACATGTTGAGAATAGTTAGCCAAGCATTTTGTACTGGCTGTGTAGCTCCTTATCAAGACATTATGTGTACACTTGTGTTTTTTTTACATATAGTCTCAAAAGTTGAACGTCATTATGTGAGAAATATGGGACAGTTCAATTGTCACCTAGAATGACCAACTTTTTAAATGTTCCACTTTGAGATTTCGGAATGATGTTTAAATACTTGTCTTGAAGATGGTTTTGTATGTTGACAACTCTTTTTTTTTACAGGTCCGTCTTGTCTAGATGTTCAAAATGACTTGAGCATATTTGAGTGTCACCTAAAATTGGAATCTTATTCACTTTGACATTTATGCACTTCATATGTGTTTTTTCTATACATAATGTGTTGATATGGTCAATTTTAACAATGGAAACTTGTACTCTCTCTGGTTATTAAAAATGACAGAATATGTATAAGATGTAGTTCAGCAATTTACAGTATGTTTGTTGAACTAAAGTGAGCTTAATAGAACTATTTTTATTTGTAGGGGACTGCAGTAATACTTTCTAAGACTATCAAATAATGTTCAAGAATGGATTAAAAATGAATCACAAAGTACCTTTTTGGATAATAATAATTTGGTAAGATACAAAAAACATTTTGATTATTTATATAGATCTTCAGTATTTGTTTATACTGGTCACAAATATTTGGACTGAAAAGTTTATGATGTATGTTTATTAAATTTGTTATAGGTCTAAACTTTAAAAAGGAATTGATGTCCATTTCCAAATTTAAATCTTTGGCATTGGTCTGAGGCAAATTGTCAAATATTGACTTATCATTGTTTCAATGTCTTAGGCCATATTCTGTGCAATGACTGTTGACTATATTTGTGTATTTCAATTTTACATGTTGGATGGATATTAAAATGACTTCAATTCAGTTAAAAGTTGATTAATGTATTTATTAGCAGCACAGCAGATGTCAACCTCACAGCTTCCAGCTCCAGATGCAACTGGGCTAGCAACTGTCACTAATGCCATACCCAACACTCCAAAGTGGAATACAATCAAATGACACCATGTCGCATGCAGGGTGGCATGCGGCCAGGTGATATGTAATCTTAAAGGGGAAGGTACATAAGGGAAAACAATGGATGTAACATATCTCCCTTAATAACAGAAAACAGAAAACAACCGCTAAACAAAATCATTAAATCTCTTAGGAACTTGTATGGTACGACTTGAATTCTTAACTCTGAGGCCCACAGAATCATCATTACTTATATCAACTCTATCGGTAATGAGTTCACCTTGTGCATCAACATTATCCTTATGAGCATGACCTAACATAGGACATTTTGCCAACCTTCTGACATTCCAGGTTTTGCCATCCTGTGTTATAGCACTATTGCTAAATATTTTTTTAATCTGGATGGCCTTGCCAAACTTGTTGGCACCCTTGTTTATAAAACCTGGTTTGAACTTGTTAAAATTGTTTCTTCTTAAGGGTTGTGGGAAGTCTTGTTTGGTATCGGGTTTATGTCCCACAGCGCATACTTCCTCATCTGTAGACTTTTTTCCAGTATTTTTTCTAACTGTTTCCATCCATAAGTCAGATTGTTCCTGAGCTTTAGCTGTGGCTATAGTTTCTGTTAAATTTGGGTCACCCATGACCCATAACTTGTCTTGGATTTTTTTACTTTTGACATGAACGATTATCTGGTCCCGTATCATTTCATCGGTCATTATCCCAAAATTACAATGAATACTGAGTGACCTTAATGCTGTCAAAAAGTCATCAAAAGATTCTTCCTCTTTTGTGATCTAGAATAAAATTTGAAGCGATTTAAAGCTATACTAATCGTAGGTTTAAATCTTTTTCCATACGGGCCAAAGCTTCAGCGTACACATTTATGGAATCTCCTTCTCCTTCATTCAAGGTGGTAATTTGTGGTAGCGCTCTAAAAACCACTTGGCCCTCTGATCCTAGGCAATGTAACAAAATGCTTTTCTTTCTTTCAGCACCCATTCTTTCGCCATCTATGGCTTTCATATAAGTTAGGAACTCTTCTTTCCATCTTGACAATGGCATGGGTGGATCACCCTTTGTTTGCAGGAATTTAGCAGGAGGGTCAAATTGCATGGCAGAAGTATTTTAGAGGCTTAGTGTTGGTAGGAAGGATGTAATGTGAATAAAACATAAACAAGTAGGAGAAAAAAAAAACGACTGTTTTTTTTTTTGTGTTGCTCGTAATGCCGAAAGGAGAATAAGTGCCCCAAAATTGTGACCTGGTGTCCCTTTTACGAACAAAAGTAAATGACAGTATTGGGAAAATATATTAGCAAGCTGAGTAAAATGCCATGTATAAAATGTAACTTACTAAATGCTTCGTATGTGAAGGAAATCAGTTTTCTGCGCACGTTTCGCTGCGTTGTTATGGTAACATGAAAATAATGCAACAAAATGGCCACCCAAACGTGCGTAACGTAGACGCGACGTAACGTGCTTCCGATGAGGGATTGATGACGTGCGGTCCACAAGTAGGATTGAAACCCTACTCGCGTGCAGAGAAGCTAGTTGAAAAGAGCGCGGTGTTTCCTTTTGAAAATAAACCACAGGATGACACCCATGCAGTTTTCCAGGTAACTCACAGCCGCAGGTGCACTCCAGACACAAGGAAATGCGCAAGAGAGTACTGCCGCTGGTGCAATCACGTCACTTAATTACTTGGATAGGGTTTTGACGTACCTTTGAAGCTTGTCGTGCGCTGTATAGTTGGGTTCCTTGGTAATCTTTTCGAAATGTACTTTTTAAATAGCGCGAACAAATAGTTTCCTGCACGCGTGGGTTCGTATCCCACCCTCGTCGCCAATATTAAAATGACTTCAATTCAGTTAAAAGTTGATTAATGTATTTATTAGCAGCACGGCAGATGTCAACCTCACAGCTTCCAGCTCCAGATGCAACTGGGCTAGCAACTGTCACTAATGCCATACCCAACACTCCAAAGTGGAATACAATCAAATGACACCATGTCGCATGCAGGGTGGCATGCGGCCAGGTGATATGTAATCTTAAAGGGGAAGGTACATAAGGGAAAACAATGGATGTAACAATGGACTAAGAGAATTATTGTGATTTATAAACATACATCAATATAATACTGCAGAGGAAGAATGCGTATATGAATTATGAGTCAAATTTATATTGGGTAATCAATTTATTATAAATTTCTACATGGCGCATATCTTGCTTTCAATTAGAGTTACACTTACGTATGATAGGGTGCCCTAAAATGGTTTGATTTCCTATGAATCGATATACTATATTGGCATCTTGTTTTAAGTCATATATAGTTTTAATATTTGTGTGTTATATGTATCTTTCACAATTGTAGTGTTTGAGAGTTTAATATTTGTTTGTCATGCTTTATGTGTTTTTATAAGCCCTGAAGAAGACCCATTATCTCTGGGACAAAATGCGTTGGCTGCGTTTGTCATTCATATCACAACTGTGTTTGTCATCTATATTGCAAGAAAGAAATAAAGAATACCACTTTGACCATAAACAAGTATTCCTATATCTGTGGGATTGAATAATTGTTTTAGAAGATACATTTGTAACTAATTTTATTCTGGGACAAATTGAGAGTTGCTTTATTAATTATGGTGTGCCTCTCCCATATCTGTGTATATTAATGGTTTAGGAAACACATCACAACGTCTGTGCAGAAACAATGCTTAATGCACGTTTATTTTTAATGTGCAGAACACCTGAGGTCGAACCCTATGCATGCCAAGTGACATTAAAAAGAGACATTTTTGCATTGATGCTCTGAAACATTGTTTCTGGCTATATTGTATTGCGATAGAGGAAATGCATGCCAAGCTAGATTTACATTGAGCTAAGCTGAATGCAAGCATGGTCGGAGGAACAGCTCCTTCTCATCCAGGACTTGAAATGTCTTAAGCAGAAATCGAAGTGAGTAGGAACTGCAGGGAGTGCAATCACTTTTGTTTTTATTGTTAAATAGCTGCATTATATTTTAACCTTATTCTCAATTGTTTAACATGTGCTCCCAGTGAGTTTGAAGGTTTCTAAACAGCATACCTGTCAACAAAATGCCTTCATAGTCTTAATGGGGTCACTCACTTTTCAAACCCATATCACTGCCTTTCATTCTCTGTTAACTTTAATGGGATCACCCTCTTAAGTGCCTGACTTCACCCGCATTTTTGAGTCAAGAGGTTGACAGTTTTGAAACAGAACTCAGGGGCGTATTTACAATGAAGTGACAGAGCACGGTGTTAGCCTTCATGGCTTAACACCGTGCTCCGCCACTTCAGAAACTCAGGGCTTCGCCGTATTTACAACAATGCAGTGCAGCCCTGCTTTTCCCCTTGCGCTGGCGCTAAATTAAGCTGCCTAGCACCAACGCAGACACCCTTGCACCATAGTGCAAGGGTGTCTGCATTGCAGGGGATGATTGTTTATGTGTAGGAAGGTGTCCCTTCCGCACATAAAAAATCTTTAAATGGCGTTTTGTAACTTCTATGTGTGCTGCTTAATGCAGCACACATAGAAGTTGCAACTCGTCTTTTTTACAATGATCGTTTATGTGCAGGAAGGGACACCTTCCTGCACATAATCAATGGCGTTTTGCGGTTTCTTAGTGTGCTGCACAACACAGCACACATAGAAACAGCAAAATCGAGGAGAAATAAAGCATTTCTCCTTGTTGCGCCTGTTTAAGACCAGGTTTTACCTGGTCTTAATTTTGGCGCTGCCCCATATTTACACCACCCTTGTAAATATGGGGCAGCGTCAAAATCAATGGGTGTTGTGGTGGAACGCCCACCACAACACCCATTGCCTACTTTCACGCTAACTATAGTGTGAAAGGGTGCCTTATTTACAAGTTAAGTGGCTTAACGCTGCCTTGTAAGTAAGGAGAAGCCCCTATCGCCACAGGAACGTCACTAAAAGTGACGTTCCTGTGGTGTTAGGCAGGGCTTTAAGTGGGCCGGGTCCTGCCCGTACTCAGCACCGGCAGTTCTAAAAAGCAGGTGCTGAGACGGGTCTTTACCGGGCTCTCCAATTTTGCCCTCAGGGTGAAAAAAAATCGTAGCGCTGCAGCAGTGCCACCCTTCACTGCCTTCAAAGAGACCCGTTATAGTTCTTTCACAGTCTCATCATTCCAGAACTGAAGCATTTTCTATTTTATAATGAAGCCAGTGTTGTTGCTTATTAAGCTTATGCAACTAACAATCATTGACAAAGCCAATAGTCCTGGCTTGTCGTAGGTGTATTCTTACAAATTTACCAGTCGCCCTTAATTACCTCGGCCACGACCTTTTGAGAGACCCCCCCAGTTTTTTCATCCCACTTAAAGCCCTGGCGATAGGGGCTTGTAAATATGCCCCTCAGTCCACTACAGAGCCTCCCTGTGCTGTTGCACGTCTACACTTCAGAATCCAAAGGCATCCATGCGCGGGACCAGAAGTGTCATTAAAGGAAAAAAGGAACAGTGAGAGAACCCTCAGGGCAGGGCCACTGGAATTATGTGGCAGGGGAGGACTAAATTATGCGGCAGGGCTGACTAAATTTTACGGCAAGAAAACACAAATTATGCATCAGATTGGGCCACATTTTGAGATAGTATTAACTCATTATTTTGCCATTTTTACATATGTTAACACTATCTGGACAAAGGTTTCACCTGATTAGTACCAGTTTGACACCGATATACCAACTGAAAGGGTACCAGCCGACCTTTGTAAATGGCCTTCCACGGCACAGCAAGATGAGTCCCATGTTTTTATGTAACTTTTTATCTGTTTGACCAAGAAATATTTTCTTTGTTAAAATCAACAGATTATGCAGATATTGGTGGATTTTGTGCCACATGAGGCAAATCCATACTATGATGAAAATGCTGTAGCCGCAAAATTGCATGATTCAGTGGCCCTAAATTTAGGGCCACCCTGCAATCATGAATGAGATACAAATGGAGACAAAGTAGAGCTTGTCTCTAAGTTTCGATTCAGTGTTATTTTTTGTTTCAATTCCTGAGAGGCCACACGATTAAGAAATGTTAATTCGTGTCATCAAAAATTGTGCTTTTCCGCAAATATTACATCGCTGCCACTCAAGTAAATAAATTGCTAATAATAACCCAAACAGCCGACATCATCAATTTAAAAGCGGAAAATAGGCATGAGAAAAGAGGATGCAATTATTTTCAGGGTCGAGCTTTGCATATTTAGTATTGTGACCCAGAGGAATCCGCAGAGGCGTCCTGGCCAGAGCTGCGTCGCCCCAGCTGCTGATCCGGAGGAGCCGGCGTCCGAGGGAAAGGTAAGTTGTAAAGTTGGAGGTGAGTGTAGTGTATGAACCTGATATATAAAAATAAGATTGAAAATATAAATATATTCATGCATATGTGTATGTGTTGTTCCCTGTTACTGTACGCAATCAGGACAGTTATGTATTAATTCATTGATAATAATGCATGGATCAGAAACTGGACTAGGATGGTGTTGTGGGAAGACCAGAGTCCAGGATTTTGTGTCTGGGGGGTTGGGGGGAGGGGTAGGGGGGTGGCATGAATGGTCTACGCGAGGCTCAACTAGTCAGGCTTCTTGGCAGGTGAAAAAAGCTCCTAGCAGACTCTTTTAGGGTTCCATACAGGCACTATGGTGAACTATATTTAAATCAGAACATGCCAAAAGGTATTTAGAGCCGTAGCAGTAACAACACTAAATATTGTCATGAAAGTAGAGCTGCACACTACTGTACCATAACTGTGAAAAATAAACGAGGGGTAAAGATGTGCAGGCGCATAATACACTACATCCTACTCTTTGAAGTGTGGGGTGACTGTGGAAAGCAATTATGCAGCAACCTACAGTCCAATGGCCAGCACTCTGCACCCCTCGATCCCTTCTAACCTCTGCAGTCCCTCGACCCCTGCTCACCTCTGCAGCCCCTTGACCCCTGCTCACCTCTGCAGCCCCCTCGACCCCTGCTCACCTCTGCAGCCGAGCCTCAACCCCTGCTCACCTCTGCAGCCCCCTCGACCCCTGCTCACCTCTGCAGCCCCTCGATCCCTTCTAACCTCTGCAGTCCCTCGATCCCTTCTAACCTCTGCAGTCCCTCGACCCCTGTTCACCTCTGCAGCTCGTCGACCCCTGCTCACCTCTGCAGCCCCTTGACCCCTGCTCACCTCTGCAGCCCCTGATCCCTGCTCACCTCTGCAGCCCCTCGATCCCTGCTCACCTCTGCAGCTCGTCGACCCCTGTTCACCTCTGCAGCCCCTCAATCCCTGCTCACCTCTGCAGCTCGTCGACCCCTGTTCACCTCTGCAGCTCGTCGACCCCTGCTCACCTCTGCAGCCCCTTGACCCCTGCTCACCTCTGCAGCCCCTCGATCCCTGCTCACCTCTGCAGCCCCTCGATCCCTGCTCACCTCTGCAGCTCGTCAACCCCTGTTCACCTCTGCAACTCGTCGACCCCTGCTCACCTCTGCAGCCCCTTGATTCCTGCTCACCTCTGCAGCCCCTTGATTCCTGCTCACCTCTGCAGCCCCTCGATCCCTGCTCACCTCTGCAGCCCCTTGATCCCTGCTCACCTCTGCAGCTCGTCGACCCCTGCTCACCTCTGCAGCCGAGCCTCAACCCCTGCTCACCTCAGCAGCCCCTCGATCCCTGCTCACCTCTGCAGCCCCTCGATCCCTGCTCACCTCTGCAGTCCCACGATCCCTGCTCAACTCTGCAGCCCCTCGATCCCTGCTCAGCTCTGCAGTCCCTCGATCCCTGCTCACCTCTGCAGACCCTCGACCCCTGCTCACCTCTGCAGCCGAGCCTCAACCCCTGCTCACCTCAGCAGCCCCTCGATCCCTGCTCACCTCTGCAGTCCCACGATCCCATCTCACCTCTGCAGCCCCTCGACCCCTGCTCACCTCTGCAGACCCTTGATCCCTGCTCACCTCTGCAGTCCCACGATCCCAGCTCACCTCTGCAGACCCTCGACCCCTGCTCACCTCTGCAGCTCATCAACCCCTGCTCACCTCTGCAGCCCCTCGATCCCTGCTCACCTCTGCAGACCCTCGACCTCTGCTCACCTCTGCAGCTCGTCGACTCCTGCTCACCTCTGCAGCCCCACAATCCCTGCTCACCTCTGCAGCCCCTCGATCTCTGCTCACCTCAGCAGCCCCTCGATCCCTGCTCACCTCTGCAGCCCCTCGATCCCTGCTCACCTCTGCAGTCCCACTATCCCTGCTCACCTCTGCAGTCCCACGATCCCTGCTCACCTCTGCAGCCCCTTGACCCCTGCTCACCACTGCAGCCCCTCAATCCCTGCTCACCTCTGCATCCGTCGACCCCTGCTCACCTCTGCAGACCCTCGACCCCTGCTCACCTCTGCAGCTCATCGACCCTTGCTCACCTCTGCAGCCCCTCGATCCCTGCGCACCTCTGCAGACCCTCGACCCCTGCTTACCTCTGCAGCTCGTCGACTCCTGCTCACCTCTGCAGCCCCACGATCCCTGCTCACCTCTGCAGCCCCTCGATCCCTGCTCACCTCTGCAGCCACTCGATCCCTGCTCACCTCTGCAGCCCCTCGATCCCTGCTCACCTCTGCAGTCCCACGATCCCTGCTCACCTCTGCAGCCCCTCGACCCCTGCTCACCTCTGCAGCCCCTCAATCCCTGCTCACCTCTGCATCCGTCGACCCCTGCTCACCTCTGCAGACCCTCGACCCCTGCTCACCTCTGCAGCCGAGCCTCAACCCCTGCTCACCTCAGCAGCCCCTCGATCCCTGCTCACCTCTGCAGCCCCTTGATCCCTGCTCACCTCTGCAGCCCCTCAATCCCTGCTCACCTCTGCAGCCCCTTGATCCCTGCTCACCTCTGCAGACCCTCGACGCCTACTCACCTCTGCAGCCGAGCCTCAACCCCTGCTCACCTCAGCAGCCCCTCGATCCCTGCTCACCTCTGCAGCCCCTTGATCCCTGCTCACCTCTGCAGCTCGTCGACCCCTGCTCACCTCTGCAGCCGAGTCTCAACCCCTGCTCACCTCAGCAGCCCCTCGATCCCTGCTCACCTCAGCAGCCCCTCGATCCCTGCTCACCTCTGCAGCTCCTCGATCCCTGCTCACCTCTGCAGTCCCACGATCCCTGTTCACCTCTGCAGCCCCTCGACCCCTGCTCACCTCTGCAGCTCGTCGACCCCTGCTCACCTCAGCAGCCCCATGATCCTTGCTCACCTCTGCAGCTCGTCGACCCCTGCTCACCTCTGCAGCTCCTCGACCCCTGCTCACCTCTGCAGCCCCTTGATTCCTGCTCACCTCTGCAGTCCCTCGACCCCTGCTCACCTCTGCAGCTCGTCGACCCCTGCTCACCTCTGCAGCCGAGCCTCAACCCATGCTCACCTCAGCAGCCCCTCGATCCCTGCTCACCTCTGCAGCCCCTCGATCCCTGCTCACCTCTGCAGCCCCACGATCCCTGCTCACCTCTGCAGCCCCTCGACCCCTGCTCACCTCTGCAGCTCGTCGACCCCTGCTCACCTCTGCAGACCCTCGATCCCTGCTCACCTCTGCAGTCCCACGATCCCAGCTCACCTCTGCAGACCCTCGACCTCTGCTCACCTCTGCAGCTCGTCGACCCCAGCTCACCTCTGCAGCCCCTCGATCCCTGCTCACCTCTGCAGACCCTCGACCCCTGCTCACCTTTGCAGCTCGTCGACCCCTGCTCACCTCTGCAGCCCCACGATCCCTGCTCACCTCTGCAGACCCTCGATCCCTGCTCAACTCTGCAGCCCCTCGACCCCTGTTCACCTCTGCAGCCCCTTGACCCCTGCTCACCTCTGCAGCTCGTCGACCCCTGCTCACCTCTGCAGCACCACGACCCCTGTTCACCTCTGCAGCCCCTTGATCCCTGCTCACCTCAGCAGTCCCATGATCCCTGCTCACCTCTGCAGCCCCTCGACCCCTGTTCACCTCTGCATCCACTTGACCCCTGCTCCCCTCTACAGCTCGTCGACCCCTGCTCACCTCTTCAGCACCACGACCCCTGTTCACCTCTGCAGCCCCTTGATCCCTGCTCACCTCTGCAGTTCGTCGACCCCTGTTCACCTCTGCAGCTCGTCGACCCCTGCTCACCTCTGCAGCCCCACGATCCCTGCTCACCTCTGCAGCCCCTTGATTCCTGATCACCTCTGCAGCCGAGCCTCAACCCCTGCTCACCTCAGCAGCCCCTCGATCCCTGCTCACCTCTGCAGTCCCACGATCCCTGCTCACCTCCTCAGCCCCCTCGATCCCTGCTCACCTCTGCAGCCCCTCAATCCCTGCTCACCTCTGCAGACCCTCGACCCCTGCTCACCTCTGCAGACCCTCGACCCCTACTCACTTCTGCAGCCCCTTGATTCCTGATCACCTCTGCAGCCGAGCCTCGACCCCTGCTCACCTCTGCAGCTCCTCGACCCCTGCTCACCTCTGCAGCCCCTTGATTCCTGATCACATCTGCAGCCGAGCCTCGACCCCTGCTCACCGGCTCACCTCTGCAGCCCCGCGATCCCTGCTCACCTCTGCAGCCCCTTGACCCCTGCTCACCTCTGCAGCCCCACGATCCCTGCTCCTGAGCCTCGATCCCTGCTTACCTGCTCACCTCTGCAGCCCCTCGATCCCTGCTCACCTCTGCAGCCCCACGATCCCTGCTCCTGAGCCTCGATCCCTGCTCACCTTTGCAGCCTCTCGAACCCTGCTCACCTCCACAGCCCTTCAATCCCTGCTCACCTCTGCTGCCCCTCGACCCCTGCTCACCTCTGCAGCCCCCCCCCACCGATCCCTGCTCACCTGTGATGCCAATGCCGCATGTAGCTCTTGGCTTCACTACACCTTCTTGAAACTCGGCTCCTCAATCCTCTCCTTGGCTGGAGCTCTTGGCTGTAACCCCCTTTACCTTTACCTCCCCGCACCTGCCTTTAACACCTGGCATTCCTGCAGCTCCAGAGCTCAAGGATCCCCAAGGCTGGGTATACTCAAAGTACGGCCCGGGTGACACATGTGGCCCTCCTGACCTTCAAACGGGGCCTCCAGCTGAACGACTGCTCTGGGCTGTTGTTTACTTGAGAGAGCACTAACATTCAGAAAGGCATTTACTAACAGGGTAACTGAAGTAAAAGAAAAGAAGCAAATAAGGTGTCCTGCACCACTTAACTTTATGGACAATGTTCAATTTTTGGTACATTTTGCAACAAATGCGTAAAAATATAATAAAGTATTTTCCAAAATAAAAACGTATAGTTCATGAACATGCCGAAGTGTTAGTACATCAGATTATATCAGTGCATTCAGAAGTATTTTTAAAACTGATAGTTTTCAAAAATGAAGTAGAAACATTTATGCCTCTTTCCACCCTGACAACAATGCCATTAGTGAACTGAGAGGCAGGTGTCACCGGGAACTCTCTGGGTGGTCTGGGTTGTTATTAAAGCTGGACAACATTAAAGTCGATTACATCAAACACAAGAGGAGGTTTCGTCCAACGTATATCCTGAACTCATGTATTTCAAGGTGCTCCTATATGTCAAAATGAAGAAAAAGGAAGCAAAGTGAAATTAGACAATTGCCTAAGATCACAGAATTTGATCAAGTGGAAAGTCAGGTTTGATCCCAGGTTTTTTTGGTTTCACATTGTGCAATTCTATTTATTTCAATTCAATAATCAAGTTATTTCCTTTTTACATTTGACTCTCCTAAGGTAGCGATAGCCACTAGAGAAGGCTTACCCCAAGGTGTGGTAGAGGGATCGTGATTCAGATACAGCATAACACAGTATTGCTAAATCTATGACTAGAGGCTTTGTTTAGGGGGCAGTATGAAAAATACCTCCATGACTCACTCACTACACCATTTATATGCTCTGCTTCCCCTACGCCCACCTTCACCCCCTCCACACACACACACACACACACAAAGCCCCACTCCCACTGTGTTGGCATCAATGCAGCCCTCTGGCACACCACAGACCATACTTTGTGGCCCCTGTGAAAATGCCTGCGAGTACCCAAGCCCTGAGGTCACCACTTCTCCGCAGCTTCTGGTCCACCCTTTCACTTATCGTGATCCTGTAGCTCCGGGCTTCCCTTCAGCTTTTCAACTGCCCGTAACATGTATCCCTCCCCACTGCTCCAGGTTCCTACTGCAGTTCATGTCCTTTCAGTAATCCGTTGACCTCCCTAGAACTCCGGCCCCCCTACAGCTCGTGGCCTGGTCGACAGCAAAACCCAGTTGTCGCACCGGTGGTGGGTGAGAGATGAGTTGAGCTCCATGGCTAGAGGAGTAATCATGCTAGGTCACTGCATCGTCACCCCCCAAGCCCTGGCAGACCGGGTAATTGACCTGGCCCATGAGGGTCACCCAGGCATTGAGAAGGCCAAGGCATGGATGAGGTTATAGGTCTGGTTTCCTGGCATCGACGCCAGAGTGGAAGAAGCAGTGAAGCAGTGCTCAACGTGCCAAATCATGGGGAGCCCTCCAGCACCAGCACCCATCGTTACCAAGGACATGCCAACAACACCATGGACGAGGGTTAGTTTGGACTTTGGGGGTTTTCTGGATGGCTGACTCATCATGGTCATGGTCGATGCCCAGTCCAAATATCCAGTCGTAGATCTGACATCCACGACAGCCTTCTCCCACGTAAAGCCCCTGTTGGAAAAAGCATTGGTCGTGTATGGACTACCGGAGACAATCCAGATCTATACTGGAACTGGACCTCTTTTTCAAGGGGCCGAGTTTCAGGAGTACCTGGCAGCACAAAGACACATCAAGGACAACATCCAGACGAGCCCCGGATAGATCCCGGCCACGCTGGACATAGAGGGCAGCCAAGGGAGGCGCAGGAGAAGATATGAGAGAACCAGCAGGGCCAGGAGGGTGACAGAAAGGCACCTTGAGGTATGAGATCACATGCTGGTACAGAACCGTCATCCAGGGTGAAAGTTTTACACACTGTTCGAGAGAGGAGCCTGGGTAGTGACAAAGGTCAAAGGGACCATGATCACTGCCCAACGAGGGAGGGAGACAACCAAACAAAACATATCATGGTTCTGAGGGTTGGGAACTCGAGAACAGGAAGGAGAGGAGGACTTGCCTGGACCCGATGATACCTTGCCACTGGATGGTGACGAGGTTGTAGAGGGTTCTGGGGGCAGCAGAACTCCTCAACATGTGGCCCCAGGAGACGAGGCGATCCTGGGAAGTAGTGTGGGGCCAGACCAAGTCACATCAGGAATACCTATTGTACCACTAGCATGGAGAAGCTGCTTACATGGACCGAGATCAAACCCTGCCCCCAGCCAGCGACTCAGGGACTTTGTTTGCACCCAAGTGGAGGGGGGTCCTGCCATCTGACGTTGGAGGAGATGTACTGAGCCACCTGGGCGGTACAGCCATGCCCTGATGTCATTACGCACAGTTTCAGCCGAGTACGGTTGAGGCGGTGAATAAAGGGAGGACAAACCGCTCATGAACAGTCCTGCACTAATATACATGCGATGTGCATGTGAGTTATTGCAGCTATGAGGTAGGCCTAATAGCAGGCCCTGAGGCTTGCTGTGCTGCCGAGCCCTGACACCGTCATCATCATTGGCCCCTCCTCCACAGCACAGCAAGGGCCCATACGACAACCTCACCTCGGTTGACAAAATGCACATAGGACACAGTTGTACACTTACTGGGTGTGGACACAAGCGGCCTACTACCCGTTTATTTATGCCTTGCGTGCTGCATGGTCTGAGGCTATGTTGGTGCCGGGTGGCACCCTACACTGGGCTCCTAGCTTCTAACCTCTCTGCTGTTCCTGGTTACCCTATAGGGCCTGGCTCCCCTGCCACTCCTGTTCATCCCTGCTGTTCTTGCTTTTCCATGCAGCTGCTGTCCTCACTGCAGCCTGAGCCTCCACATCTCCTGGCAGCTCCTGAGCCGAGGGCTTCCTGCAGCTCGTGCTTTCAAAGCAGCTCCTGACACCACTGCAGCTACTGTGCCTCCCTCTTACTTGTACTGCTGCAGTAGTCTCAGCATTTCCTGCAGCCCCTGTGTCCCAACAACTCATAGGGCCACTTATCTTCTATCAATTCAGAATTTAGCCCCCTGCATGAACTTGCCTCCCTGAAACTTCTCCTGTGGCTGCACCATCTTCTGGTCCATTTACAGCTTCCTAACTAAGTATTCCCTTCAGCGCCTGGAAGACTTCTACCTCATAAAGTAATTTCTCACTTTATTGCTACCTGCAGTACCCGGCCTCTGTACAACTCTTGGGTTGTGATTGCAGCTCTTGACACCCATTGCAGCTCCTTCCCTGAAGACTCACTTTAGCTCCTAGCTTCCTCGTAGCTCCTGGGTCGAGGGCTACTTATAGCTCCTGTTCTGTTCCATCAGTTCACCTGCTCTCCCACTTATGTTCCTGCTCTGTCTTTTGCTCTTGGCCCCCTGTTGCTTGTTGTTGCTTCGCAGGTTCTGCTTTCATTGTGGAACATTACCTCCTTCCAGATTCATAGCTACCTACTACTCATAGCCTCCCTGAATTTCCTGGTTCCTGTTACAGTTCTCTGTCCCCCAGTACCTTGTGGACTCCTCTTCATGTCAGCCTTCCCTACAAGTCCTGGCACTGCTTGCAGCTCCTGGCTCTGCTGTAGCTCCTGTCACTGCTGCAGCCCCTGGCACTCCTTACTGCTTAAGTCATCCATGCAGCTCCTGTGGTCCTAGCACCTCCAGACCTTCATGCAGCTCCTGTGGTCCTAGCACCTCCAGACCTTCATGCAGCTCCTGTGGTCCTGGCACCTCCAGACCTTCATGCAGCTCCTCTGGTCCTGGCACCTCCAGACCTTCATGCAGCTCATGTGGTCCTGGCACCTCCAGACCTTAATGCAGCTCATGTGGTCCTGGCACCTCCAGACCTTCATGCAGCTCCTGTGGTCCTGGCACCTCCAGACCTTCATGAAGCTGCTGTGGTCCTGCCACCTTCAGACCTTCATGCAGCTCCTGTGGTCCTAGCACCTTCAGACCTTCATGCAGCTCCTGTGGTCCCTGCAGTCCCGGATCTTCATGCAGCTCCCAAGTAGTTCTCGCACCTCCAGACCTTTATGCAGCTCCTGTGGCCTTGCACCTGCAGACCGTCATGCAGCTCCTGTGGTCCTAGCACCTGCAGACCGTCATGCAGCTCCTGTGGTCCTAGCACCTTCAGACCTTCATGCAGCTCCTGTGGTCCGAGCACCTTCAAACCTTCATGCAGCTCCTGTGGTCCTAGCACCTTCAGACCTTCCTGCAGCTCCTGTGGTCCTAGCAGCTCCAGACCTTCATGCATCTCCCGTGGTCCTAGCAGCCCCAGACCTTCAAGCAGCTCCTGTAGTTCTGGCACCTCCAGACCTTTATGCAGCTCCTGTGGCATTGCACCTGCAGACCGTCATGCAGATCCTGTGGTCCTAGCACCTTCAGACTTTCATGCAGCTCCTGTGGTCCTTGCAGTCCCAGACCTTCATGCATCTCCCATGGTCCTAGCAGCTCCAGACCTTCATGCAACTCCCATGGTCCTAGCAGCCCCAGACCTTCATGCAGCTCCTGTAGTTCTGGCACCTCCAGACCTTTATGCAGCTCCTGTGGCATTGCACCTTCAAACCTTCATGCACATCCTATGGTCCTAGCACCTTTAGACCTTCATGCAGCTCCTGTGGTCCTTGCAGTCCCAGACCTTCATGCATCTCCCGTGGTCCTAGCAGCTCCAGACCTTCATGCATCTCCCGTGGTCCTAGCAGCCCCAGACCTTCATGCAGCTCCTGTAGTTCTGGCACCTCCAGACCTTTATGCAGCTCCTGTGGCATTGCACCTTCAAACCTTCATGCACATCCTGTGGTCCTAGCACCTTCAGACCTTCATGCAGCTCCTGTGGTCCTTGCAGTCTCAGACCTTCATGCATCTCCCGTGGTCCTAGCTGCTCCAGACCTTCATGCAGCTCCCGTCATCCTAGCACCTTCAGACCTTCATGCAGCTCCTGTGGTCCTTGCAGTCCCAGACCTTCATGCATATCCCATGGTCCTAGCAGCCCCAGACCTTCATGCAGCTCCTGTAGTTCTGGCACCTCCAGACCTTTATGCAGCTCCTGTGGCCTTGCACCTGCAGACCGTCATGCAGATCCTGTGGTCCTAGCAGCTCCAGACCTTCATGCGGCTCCTTTAGTCCTGGCAACTCCAGACCTTTATGCAGCTCTTGTGGTCCTATAACCTGCAGACCTTCATGCAGCTCCTGTGGTCCTTGCCGTCCCAGACTGTTATGCTGCTCCTGTGGTCCTAGCACCTTCAAACCTTCATGCAGCTCCTGTGGTCCTAGCACTTTCAGACCTTCATGCAGCTCCTGTGGTCCTGGCACCTTCAAACCTTCATGCAGCTCCTGTGGTCCTAGCACCTTCAAACCTTCATGCAGCTCCTGTGGTCCTAGCACCTTCAGACCTTCATGCAGCTCCTGTGGTCCTGGCACCTCCAGACCTTCATGCAGCTCCTGTGGTCCTGGCATCTCCAGACCATTATGCAGCTCCTATGGTCCTTGCACCTCCAGACCTTCATGAAGCTGCTGTGGTCCTGGCACCTTCAGACCTTCATGCAGCTCCTGTGGTCCTAGCACCTTCAGACCTTCATGCAGCTCCTGTGGTCCTAGCACCTTCAAACCTTCATGCAGCTCCTGTGGTCATAGCACCTTCAGACCTTCATGCAGCTCCTGTGGTCCTTGCAGTCCCGGATCTTCATGCAGCTCCCAAGTAGTTCTGGCACCTCAGACCTTTATGCAGCTCCTGTGGCCTTGCACCTGCAGACCGTCATGCAGCTCCTGTTGTCCTAGCACCTGCAGACCGTCATGCAGCTCATGTGGTCCTAGCACCTTCAGACCTTCATGCAGCTCCTGTGGTCCTAGCACCATCAAACGTTCATGCAGCTCCAGTGGTCCTAGCACCTTCAAACCTTTGTGCAGCTCCTGTGGTCCTAGCACCTTCAGACCTTCATGCAGCTCCTGTGGTCCTTGCAGTCCCAGACCTTCATGCATCTCCCGTGGTCCTAGCAGCCCCAGACCTTCATGCAGCTCCTGTAGTTCTGGCACCTCCAGACCTTTATGCAGCTCCTGTGGCATTGCACCTGCAGACCGTCATGCAGATCCTGTGGTCCTAGCACCTTCAGACCTTCATGCAGCTCCTGTGGTCCTTGCAGTCCCAGACCTTCATGCATCTCCCGTGGTTCTAGCAGCTCCAGACCTTCATGCATCTCCTGTGGTCCTAGCAGCCCCAGACCTTCATGCAGCTCCTGTAGTTCTGGCACCTCCAGACCTTTATGCTGCTCCTGTGGCATTGCACCTGCAGACCGTCATGCAGATCCTGTGTTCCTAGCACCTTCAGACCTTCATGCAGCTCCTGTGGTCCTAGCAGCCCCAGACCTTCATGCAGCTCCTGTAGTTCTGGCACCTTCAGACCTTCATGCAGCTCCTGTGGTCCTAGCACCTTCAGACCTTCATGCAGCTCCTGTGGTCCTTGCAGTCCCAGACCTTCATGCATATCCCATGGTCCTAGCAGCCACAGACCTTCATGCAGCTCCTGTAGTTCTGGCACCTCCAGACCTTTATGCAGCTCCTGTGGCCTTGCACCTGCAGACCGTCATGCAGATCCTGTGGTCCTAGCAGCTCCAGACCTTCATGCAGCTCCTTTAGTCCTGGCACCTCCAGACCTTCATGCAGCTCCTAGGGTCCTTGCCGTCGCAGACCGTTATGCAGCTCCTGTGGTCCTAGCACCTTCAAACCTTCAGGGAGCTCCTGTGGTCCTAGCACTTTCAGACCTTCATGCAGCTCCTGTGGTCCTGGCACCTTCAAACCTTCATGCTGCTCCTGTGGTCCTAGCACCTGCAAGCCTTCATGCAGCTCCTATGGTCCTGGCACCTCCAGACCTTCATGCAGCTCCTGTGGTCCTGGCATCTCCAGACCGTTATGCAGCTCCTATGGTCCTAGCACCTTCAGTCCTTCATGCGGCTCCTGTGGTCCTGCACCTCCAGACCTTAATGCAGCTCCTGTGGTCCTGGCATCTCCAGACCATTATTCAGCTCCTATGGTCCTAGCATCGCCAGACCTTCATGCAGCTCCTGTGGTCCTGGCACCTCCAGACCTTCATGCAGCTCCTGTGGTCCTGGCACCTCCAGACCTTCATGCAGCTCCCGTGGTCCTAGCACTTTCAGACCTTCATGCAGCTCCTGTGGTCCTGGCATCTCCAGACCGTTATGCAGCTCCTATGGTCCTAGCACCTTCATACCTTCATGCAGCTCCTGTGGTCCTGGCACCTCCAGACCTTCATGCAGCTCCTGTGGTCCTGGCACCTCCAGACCTTCATGCAGCTCCTGTGGTCCTGGCACCTCCAGACCTTAATGCAGCTCATGTGGTCCTGGCACCTCCAGACCTTCATGCAGCTCATGTGGCCTTGCACCTGCAGACCGTCATGCAGCTCCTGTGGTCCTAGCACCTGCAGACCGTGTCCAGCTCCTGTGGTCCTAGCACTTTCAGACCTTCTTGCAGCTCCTGTGGTCCTAGCACCTTCAAACCTTCATGCAGCTCCTGTGGTCCTAGCACCTTCAAACCTTCATGCAGCTCCAGTGGTCCTAGCAGCCCCAGACCTTCATGCAGCTCCTGTAGTTCTGGCACCTCTAGACCTTTATGCAGCTCCTGTGGCATTGCACCTGCAGACCGTCATGCAGATCCTGTGGTCCTAGCACCTTCAGACCTTCATGCATCTCCCGTGGTCCTAGCAGCTCCAGACCTTCATGCATCTCCCATGGTCCTAGCAGCCCCAGACCTTCATGCAGCTCCTGTAGCTCTGGCACCTCCAGACCTTTATGCAGCTCCTATGGCATTGCACCTTCAAACCTTCATGCACATCCTGTGGTCCTAGCACCTTCAGACCTTCATGCAGCTCCTATGGTCCTGGCACCTCCAGACCTTCATGCAGCTCCTATGGTCCTGGCATCTCCAGACCTTCATGCAGCTCCTGTGGTCCTGGCATCTCCAGACCGTTATGCAGCTCCTATGGTCCTGGCACCTCTAGACCTTCATGCAGTCTGTGGTCCTAGCCGCTCTAGCCCTTCATGCAGCTCTTGTGGTGCTAGCGGCTCCAGCCCTTCATGCAGCTCTGGGCCTCACTTTAGTTTCTGGCTTTGTGACAGCTCAAGGGCATCCTGAAGGATCTGCCCCCATAGTTCCTTGCTTTTCCTGCAGTTCCTAAACCCCTGCAGCTTGATGCTCGGGAGCTCCCTCTTCTCCTTGGCAGAGAATTCTAGCACTCCTGTCTCCATTGCACCTGTGAGGCCCATTCTTGCCGGTCCTGTCGCTTCACCATCTAGCCTTTCTGCAGCTCCAGGGTCTCCTTCTCCTGTGTTTTGTGGCAGCCTCTGTAGATCCTGGATGTCCTGCAACCTTTGGCCTATTTGCAGTTTCTGAGCTGAGGATTCCAATGAGCTCCCCAGTGCTCTGCTGCTCCTTAGTCTGATGCCCACCTATACTGCCCATGCAGGCGCTGATGTTCTTTTAGCTATTGTTTCAGTTTATTTTGTCAATAAAGGCAGACAAGCATTACAAATTCACACATCTTAACAGAGTTAAAAGAAAAGATAATAAACAATCTTAATCAAGACCTATAAGATGGCCTTTATCCCAGGGCCCTAAGCAGATGTTCAAAGTCAAACTGCATGTAATGTAAAGTGCATATTCAGCTATGTCAAATATTGCTTTATTCGGTTATATATAAAAAAAACATAAAAGCACATAAAAACAACACATACAATACGAATCATATGACACATTATACATGCATATTTAAAAACCCACTAGATATCTTTATAATACAAATTATGCAATAAATAAATGCAATTCATATATTCCAATAGGTCTAGCGTGGGAAGAGCAACATGGGATGCTTTAGCCCTATTCACCCAGCTCCGCTGGAGATACTTGGTTACTGCGCACACCACAGATTCCCTTGTTTCAGTGCGTAGAAGCCTCAGCGTTGGGTAGAACCGCCTACAGCCTAACATCCTACATATTGGGATAATCCAATTTTTCCTGGGTCGGCTGTAGCCAGGGCAGAAGAAAATAAAATGCGACCAGGACTCTTCCGCCTCTAGACAGACCGGGCACACATTATTTCCAACTTCTTTTGGATGCCACTTTGAAGTGAATGTTCAGCTAGATATTTATAAAATGCATAATTTACACATACATTTGTTTCACCGCCATAGCAATAATAACCACATTGGCAGTATAGATCACCACTAGTTTTCACTGTTTCCAAATATATTACTAACTCTAAGACATAACCCTGCCTTACTGCATGTCAATCAATAGGGTAGACAGTAAATCCTGAAGATGTTGTATCTGGAGCACTCTAAAAACTTTCTTGGTTAAAAGCAGTGCCGAATAAATATATGGCATAAACACAAAGAAAATTGTTTACAGCATGGATTAATAGCCTCACTTTGTGACTCTTTTTTATGAATCATGATGTTACATTTCCGATTTATAAAGGCTGGCACTCGGCCAAGCCCCATCTTCAACATCCATTGTTAGACCTGTCAGCCTTGGGGTGATTTCCCCCCAAACCTTTTACCTTACTCCTCTATTTTTGCTGATTTCGTTTTTGTTGGCCATAGGACTCTGTGCACTTTACCACTGCTGATCAGGGCTAAAGTGTTTGTGCTCTCTCCTTTAAACATGGCTATGTTAGGTATTTTTATATAGCACAGCAATTACTCAGAGGCATCTAGGCACTGCAAGGCAAGGAGGAGAGGTTGCCCTTTAAAGGTTAAAAAAACAAGTTTTGAGAGCCTTTCTAAAGTTCAATAGGTCAGGAAGTGACTTAGTGGGCAGGGGAAGGAAGGGTCCAAAGTTTCGAGGCCCCTACTGTGAAACTTCTTCCACCCCAAGCGGAAAGCCTAAACTTAGGGGCAACATTCATAGCAGTAGTAGAACGTAGTGATCTCTGGCTAGTACCATCTGAGCCTGTCTTTGAGGAATTTAGGGACTAATTCATGCAAGGCCCTAAAGGTGATACATAGGGCCTTGAAGCTCACTCTATGTTTAGTAGTATGTGTTGGCATAATGCAGATGCAAATTGAGAAATAGACCATTGCAGTAGTCAAGTTTGGCTAGGACTAGGGCAGTTACTATGGTTGTTTGTAGAGTAGGGAGAATATAAGGCAAGGACTTCTTGATTATCTTCAGAGCGTAAAAAGATGCTGATATGGTCACATTCACTTGGTCCCCAAATGCAAGTTTGTTATCCATCAGGATACCCTGATTCCTAACCTTGCTGGTTGGTGATGGTAGGGTTCCTAACTCCGAAGGCCAACAAGATGTCATCCAGAAGGAAGTATCCTTCCCAAAGAGAAGAACCTCTGTCTTACTGGAATTTAATTTAAGACAGCTACGATCCTTCCAGTCATTGATGGCTTTCATAAAGTTATAGAGGTTCTGACAGATATTGTTGAGAGAAGGATACAACAATTTGCGTGTCATCGGTGTAAGATGTTAATGAAAAGCCGAATGATTTAATCAGCGCTGCAAGAGGCATAACATATATATTGAATAGTGTGGGACTTAAAGAAGATCCCTGGGGGACTCCGCATGGCAGGACAAAAAGGTCTCACTCAAATTCTTTCAGGGATGCTCTCTGTTCCCTCCCACTATGGAAGGAACTCAGGAGGGACAAGCCTGTCCATCGATCCCTGTCAAGATGTGGTGAAATTAACACACACCCAATTGGCACATTTAATTTACTTGTAAGTCCCTAGTAAAGTGGTACTACACATATCCACTGCCTGTAAATTAAATGCTGCTAGTGGGCCTGCAGCACTGATTGTGCTACCCACTTAAGTATCCCTTTAAAACAGGTCTCAAGCCTGCCATTGAAGTCTGTGTGATTGCAGTTTTAAACTGCCATTTTGAACCGGCTAAATAAACCTTTTACCATGCCTAAGCCTTCCTTTCCTTCATTTTTAATACATATAGGCCACCCCTAAGATAGGACCTAAACAGGTCACAGGGCATGGTGCAATGTATTTAAAAAGTGGGACATGTACTTTTAACTTTTACATGTCCCGGTAGTTAAAAACTCTTAAATGTGTTTTTCACTACTGCAAGGCTTACCTCTCCCAGAGGATACCATTGGGTTACCTTATTACAATTAAGAAGTGAAAACTTTAAATTAGGAGCAGGTAGGAATATTGGGTTTGGTGCCTGAAGAATTGTAATTTAATGCCAGATTTTAAGTCACAATTCTGAAAATGCCACTTTTAGAACGTTGCCATTTTCTTGTTCCAACCATTTTGTGCCTGCAGCCGGTATCCTGGGTCACGTGACTATGTGTAGCTGGCAGTTGGCCTTTGTGAATTCCTCCCAAACAGTGAGACAAACAGGGAATAGGTGTTGTCAGGAAAGGCCATCTCAGACTTGATGAGGAGGAGGAGCTGTCACCTATCACACTTACACATCACGGAAGGGAGGCAGAAAATTCGAAGCACCTCTGGGGGTGGAAACCTCCAGAACCTTCTCGTACATGAAAGCTGACACCATGTATAAATAATGGACCCTCAGACCCAATTCTTCATTACGCCACTGGACCTGTGGAAGACTCAGAAGGACTGATGTGCTGCTCTGCTGCAAGAAGGACTGCTACCATGCTGCCTATTGCCCTGCTGCCTGCTGTCCTGCTGCCTGAATGAAAAGGACTGGACCTTCATCTTGAACCCAGGACCACCAGAATGACTCCAAGATCTAGGACCAGATGTACGACCCTTTTTTGCGGCGGAAAACGGGAGATCCTCCCGTTTGCTCCCGCAAAAAAGGGTAATGGCATGTACAATGCTATTTTGCGAGTCATTGACTCGCAAAATAGCATCTGCGACTCCCGCTATTAGGAAGGGTCGTCCCTTCCTAATAGCGAGTCACCATGCCATGTACAATTGTTTTGCAAACGCATTTGCGGCCGCAAAACAATTGCAGTTTACCATCTACTTCAAGTAGGTGGTAAACCCTTTCCCCTTTGTGAGTATGTGAGAAAATATTTTTAAGAGCAGGCAGTTGACCCAGGGACCACTGCCTGCCCTTAAAAAAATGAAACTGAAAAGTTTCATTTTTATTTTTTAAATGCAGCCCGTTTTCCTTTAAAGAAAACGGGCTGCATTTAAAAAAAAATAACTGCTTTATTTAAAAGCAGTCCCAGACATGGTGATCTAGTGACCCCAGCAAGCCACCATCCCTGGGAGTGCCAGCCATTCCCAATGAGGTCACAAATTGCGACAGCCTCATTAATGTTCGTGAAGCATGCAATTTGCGACCCCATTGGGAATCGCAAACAGTGTCTGAGACACTGTTGTGCATCCCAATTTGCGAGTCGCAAATTGGTGGGTCGTACATCTGGCCCCTAGTTGGTAGGCCTCCTGATCAGAGGCTTAGGGACAGAAAAGGCTCCAACCACCTCAAACCCAGCACCTGAATTCTGTCTGCTGTGAGTCTCACCCCCGCACTCCCCCAGTGGTGCCATCCCAGTTCTGGGCACTTGGAAGTGGGCCTGAAGGTGCTCTGCCAGCCCAGCTATAGCCTCTTGGGCAGAATTGATGCGGACAATGCATCTTCTCGCAGCAGTGCATTGGAACCGCTGCTGCGCGATGCATCCTTGATGCAGGACCTCGCATCACAATCCGCATCTCCTCGGAACTGCCATAAGGCAACGCATCCCAGATGCAGGATTCTGTATCACAAACCTTCGTCAATGGCATCCTCGACGACATTGCAGGATCTTGCATCACAAGCCCCATTGACTGCTCTATCAAAACCACTGCTGCCCTACGCATCTCCGACGCAGGACTGCACATCGCAGCCTGCACTCATTGGAACCACTGTTGCACAATGCATCCTTAACGTGGGATCTCGCAACACTCCACAACCAGGATTTAAGGTACTTTGTTCAGAGGGCCTAACTTGGTCACTGTATCTGACCCGTGCTCCATTACGGTTGGCCTGAACTCATGACTTTGTCTTGGTCCAGTGCGATCGGATAACCACATTTGAGTCTTTGTGCTTTTAGCCACTATTTCAAGCTAAACCTTTAAAACTGCATTTCTCCGGTTCTACTAATTGGATTCTTGTTGTTTTGGTGTCAAATAATTTATTACATTTTACTCTATATTTCTAAATTGGTGTGGGATTTTTCCTGTGTTGTGTTGTCACTTTATTACTGTTTGAAGTGCTGCATAAATACTTTACACATTGCCTCTAATTTTAGCCTGACTGCTTTTGTTCCAAGAACAGGTTAAATTGGGGCTTGCTTGTGACTTCACCCTGACAAGAAATGTGGTTGCTGCTTGAGTAGGGTTTCACCCCCTCAACCAGTAACCGAATTTCCTACATCCATCGTCTGATATTCCCTTACAGTCCACACATAGATGATGTGCCAACTGGAGTCTTTTCCTACCATTGTTTATTTCACCTTGTAGGGCATAGCTTTTTACCATGTTTTTCTTTTTCTTTTCCTAACAAGATGTTGAGAGTCATCAAAAATGGTAGCAGTGGATAAAGTCAAGGCCTCCAGAACATTTCCTAGTTTGTTTATCCAAGGGATTGGTTCTTTCAATTGTAACTGACATTTACGTAGATGCCTTAATGTGCTCTCAAGTACTGACCATATACTTGACTCAGAATTTTAAATTCTTTGCGAATACCTTAGTTTGATATTCATAAGTTGCAACTCTAGTATGAGTGCACTATTAAATGTGCCTTTTGGGAGACTCACCCAGCCTTTCCAAATAAGCATCTATAAAGACTGCAAATGAAATATATCAAACTCCCCAAAAAATTCACAGTCATAAAGCAATAAACTTACAATCTTTAAATTATAGAACTCCCTTGAGTACCTCAACAGATTTATGCCCCAGGATAGAGTCCATCTTCTTTAAAGAGCAAAGATTGTAGGCTGAGTTCCACCAAATGTCTCTTTAGCTATTGTTCATCCTGAAACTTGTGACCTCCTTCTAGCTCTTGGGTGAGGGACCTGTGCCCCTTAAAGCAGCTACCTTACAGAGGTCTCACAACACCCTAAGACAAGCATGAACAGCCCATCAAATGCATTCCGGTAACTACAGTTTTGTTTCCATGGTATACCTACAGGACTAAAAGCACAAAACTGCAAAGTTAAAGACAGAACTGACGGTGAACACTTCGTTACTTGTGAGTTACTGGAATTATCATGAACTGCATTTACCAAAATGCAATGGGGAACGTTTGTTGAGATGCCAGCAGTGTGCTCCTTCCCCCATGCACAGCAAGTCATTAGTGAAGATTTCACATCCCCCTGTGCTTAATTTGTAACAGAATAAGTGCTTGGGCCCAGAGTTTTGCTCAGAAGCCAGCTGCCGGACTCATCGAAGCTCGGGTTGCCTAATATCGAGGCCGAGCAATCTTGATGCCATCTGATGCTTATTTAATCCACTACCGGACACTCCCTGCCTTTGGTTTCACTCTTGCAGGTTCTTTTTCATCCCTGATTTCTACCTCCATCACTGTTTTCCCGTCTTTCTCAACTACCTCATTTCCCACTTTTGGGTTGTTCTCTCTAATGCTCACAATCGAAACCTGTTGAGGAAAAATAAGTACCGGTCCTAACAAATGAGTGCCACTGGGCCCCACCTTCAACTGCCCGCTCAAAATAAGCTCTCTCCCCCCGCCCTGTTGAATCTCCTCCTGGAGTGATACAGGCGATGAGCCTGGGGATGCACGTGAACACTTTAGAGTGGTACTGACCAGATAAAATACAAGCATCATTACAAGCGCCCCTAATGAGAGCGGCAAGTTCCTCCTGAAGAAGGACAATCACTCAGAATTAGATGTGCAGGAATGCACAGACATTCCAGCGCTGGCTTCACCAACTGATGGTGAACACTTCCTTGCTTGTGAGTTACTGAAATGATGATGAACAGCATTTTCCAACACACAATGGAACTTTTGCTGAGATGCCAGCAGTGTGCTCCTTCCCCCACGCACAGCAAGTTATTAGTGAAGATTTCACATCTCCCTCACAGGTAAATTTACAGAGGACTCAGAAGAGCTGAATGGGAAGGTGGGTCTGATCTAATCATGGATAAAATCCAACTGACTGGCCTCAAATGGGTATTGCACTGAAGAGTCCTGCATCTCTAGCAACCACCAACAATAAACATTCTACAATGCTGCTTTGTTTGATGGTGTCTGCTTGGGGTTTGAGACATACTGTGCCATCCTTCATCAGATGGAGCCTTTGAACAGTGATGAAACAAAACTCGTTCATAAATCTTTGCCATCGTTGTCATGTGCTCCACAAATGCAGCTTCTACTATTATAATAGAATAGGTTCCGGGTTGATGGAGTGAAGATCTCTACAGCTAATTTAGTTAAAACCTTTGGATATCTACCTTATCCTTCCGTGCTTGCATTGTCTCCAGGTAAATTCTAGGGCCCTATTTTGCAGGCTGGTATACATACACATTTATACACCAGGAAGGGCCTGAGCATTGAACCTCTGACATTGGCTGGCATGGACCCAGCAGAAAACTGAAAAAAACCTATGACAGAGTTATTTATAGCAAGAGCTTCTTTTGTAAACAGTTAGGGGAAGAACTTTAGTCTCTCTGGGTATGGACAGCTGGAATAAACTTCAATTTTCCCAAAGATAGATTGAGAAAAAGATGTAAGAATTACGTCTTTCCTGCGCTTTCTAGCTAGCCTCACTTGTGTCTGCTTTCAAAGACCCCAGTGCTTGGATGCCTTTGGGTATAGGCGCTATGCAAATGATCTTTGATTCATTTGATGGACTGTGTTAATATTTAGGGCTGGGGAGGCGTATCATGGATCTGCGTCTTTAATTCAGTATGTTAGGGAAAGGACATATTAGATGTGACTTGGGCTGTTCTTATAACCTGCCACTTCTGCATTGCCTCTGTGAGGAAAGACGGAGAGGGAGGTCGGGTTTTCTTCTATCTTGCTCCTAAGCTGCGGAACTACCTGCCTTTCAAACTGTGGGTTTGAAACCCTTGGGGTAATCATGTAAAATGTACAACTGACCACAAATCAGACCATCTCTGTCATGGAAATATGACAAATAGCCCACAAACTGTTAGTAACATGATCAGATAGGACTCAACATGGGACCCTACATGATCTTCCATACGACAATGTTAGGTCCTAGTTTTGAGGTGGGTGTAATTTAAAATGTTTCGATATCTGGAGGAAGTCATAAAATCCCCATTCTATTTTTACGGCGAAAGACATTTTTCTTGCCTTTTCACCTCTAATTTTAGCTATTGATGAGGTCCCATTAAGAACCCGCTCATAATCAGCCCTTCAAATCATCTCTTCATGTTAGGCTAGATCAGGGGTCTCCAACCTTTGAAGGAAGTGACCCGATTAGAGCCACCCGGGTTACTCGCGACCACCTCTCAGCCTTCCATACAAATGAAGAGTCGGTCAGACAGTTGAGAATACAAACCAAGTATTTATTCAGGTACACTCGAGCCGAGCCCAATCTGCCCAGTCTCTAAGGATTGCTGCAGAGGGACTGACATCAGAAAACATGGTGATACATTTTGTACGATTCAGAACCAATGAAGGCACGCCCAGACTGGAAATTTCCAGATGGAGGCAGCTACACAAAGGAGGTACAGAAGGATACGTTTCGATCCTGAGACCGGGCACACACTATATCTATGCCAAGGTCGTTCTGCCTGTGCCCATCGCTGGACTAGTGGGAGCAGGACTCTATCTAGTGGGAAAGGTATGCGCTAATAAGAACAGTGTATTCATTAGTACAGCAGGGCCCAACCTGGGAGAAAAGGAAAATTACCAAAGCTGCTTCTCGCAGAGGCAGAGAGAGATTAGTTTCGCTCATGGGTCAAAATGGCGGCTAAACATAAAATGGTCCGCGAATGCTAACTTATGCAGAACAATATATAAACAACGCAGCTAAGACATTTTTATTCTAACAGACCCTCCTTTTAGCAGAAGCTAGCAATTTTATGTTACTATCAAGAAACGTATAACATGTTGCAAGGATAAGAAACATCACTATAAGCTGGTGCTCACATAATCAGTATTCAAAGACACCCTCATCGATCTGCATCATGTCCTCAATGTCCTTCTTCAACATGATCGCAGCACTAGTATCATGAACTGATATTTTCTGTTTAGGGGTGAGAACATTTACACAATAGTTGCAACAAGTCGGGAGACAGTGTATACAGAGGCAACATGTAAAATCAATACTAGCAACCACAATCAAAAAGATGAGGATCTTCCAACCCCATGTTGTTAGCGTATTCCAGAACCACTCCGATAGGGTCCAAGTACCTGTCTCTTGGTGTATGTCAGACAAATTTTTGTATAGCTGCATACACGCTGGGGGCGTGGTCAGATATGTAAACACAACAGCTGCTGCCAATGATGCGACAAGCCCCTCCCCGATCTGCAATGATGACGTCTAACACCATCCTGTTCTGCAAAGTGACTAATCTTGTAGCCTGCAGCTCAGCAGTGATGTTTGTCATTATCCCAGCAGTTGTATTGATAACCCCTTCAACAACTCTTGTTAGCTGACGAATTTTAAGGCTATTAGCCATGGGACCCCAATAAGGTAGTAGGCCCTTCAAAGCATCCCCAAATTGTTGGGCAGTGGTATCTGTCTGATCTATATCCTTTGTGTCAACAACCCTTCTGACTCGGGACAAGTGTGCACTCCTACGCTGCAGCTGATGGTCTTTATGATAATTGGATGGGGCAACAAACACAGGGGGAAGGAGGAAAGAGAGGTAACATCTGCCTGACCATCCCCTCGGAAGCCAGACATGAGCTTGGGATCCACAGACAAAATAGACATTATAGGGTAGGATCAAAGGCGGACTATTAATTGTTCTCAGTCTGCAGGCGAAATTGCATTTACTCTCCCCCACCTTTACCTCCCCAGTCCCCTGGACACAGAAACTAGCTGTTGTGTTGAACACGGACACCGGCATCGGTTTGTCCTTAGTAATATTGCGAGCTTGGAAAGATTGAAAATACTCAGAGGTGTTGAACCTTTGGAAATCAGCCATTTCCATTCGAAGCCATGTTTCGTTCTCCACTTTTTCATATGTGCTCATAAAGGATTTTGGGGACAATGTACCGAAGGTCCCTTGTCCTGCCGGTCCTACGGGAGTAAACCTGAGATGAAAACATATATACTCTCCCACAGTGCGAGAATCAGCAGGTGTCATAACCAGAGTAGAGATTTGGAAATGGTAGTGCACCATAACGAACAATTCAAACCAACCTTCACAGCTACCAATATATGACAATGGCATGGACAACAAATTGTCGCTCTTATGAGTAACTGAGGGGAGCAATCCACAAACCCAACAATTAGTTGCATTGGACACATTATGGGCTTGATGTAACATTTGTATAAAAATATTATCGGTGTAGGACAACCTATGCGCTGCTTTGTGTGGAGCGAAAGTGACAAAAACATGCTCAGGGGGAGTGGGCGTCATACCAACCAAAGAGTGTACAGGATACTTCTCCTCTAGAAACCAGGATATTCCAAGTATTATCATTAGCGTAATCACAACACTTAATATGCAAACTATTTTACTCTTTGTTGACCAACCCCGCGCTAAATGCGGTGATGCAAACGGCTGTTCCCGCTCCTCAATAGGTCGACCAAACGGATGCATTATGAAGCAAGAAGAGGAACGCAATAAACTGATAGCAAAGGTAAGTGTTCCCAGTGTCCGTCAGAGCCTCACTGGTAGAGGCTCCTATTGTTCACCAACATTGGCGCTCTTGAGCACCGGTGGTGGAGCTTGCTCAGTCCTAAGCTCACAATGAATCCCACGTCGCTCAGGTTAAGGTACGCCCTTCCTAGGGAGCACGTTCTATTTATCCTGTCCAATGTCAGAACAGTGCACCAATCTCACGACACCCTGAACTAACACCGTTGGTACCATAGTAAAGTACACCCTAACTTACACAGTCCATCCCTGACTGATCTGACTTCTCCTTTGGTGCACTATTCCTCAGCCGTGGACGCAAATTGTACCTGGTTACTCCAGGCACAGAGGGGTCAACAAACAGTGGCTCTTTAATGTCTCGGATTTCTGGAGGGACCGCTGCATTTAGTGCATCATCATTCTCTGCATCCGTTTGGGTCCATGTTAATTTTGTGTTGCTGAAGGGGATGAACTGAGGCACCTTCTCACACTCAGTGTCCCCAACGCCATCCCTCACCCACTGATCATAGGGCAAGGGTAAGGGTATTCTGCTACAATGGCTAGCATGAATCCAGTTCTTTCGGCTGGCGACTTTCACAGCGGCTCGAGTTGCCAGGAGGAGCTGTTCAGGTCCCTTCCAACGGGGCTCTAAACTCTTCTTCCGCTGGAAGTTCTTCACTAGAATGAAGTCTCCAGGCCGAATATCCTGTCCGGGCCCCTCGGGTATGGGTAGAAGAGACTCGCGGACCTGTTGGTGAATAGAACGCACATTTTCAGTTAACTGGTAAAGATAGTCTGTCAACAATGGATACTCAATATCAGAAAATCTGCAAGGGCGCGGGACGCCCCAGACATTTGCCGGGCGTCCAAACACGACCTCATAGGGTGACAATCCTGTTCTAGAATGTGCTGTTGTTCTTGTTGACAAAAGAGCTAATGGTAAAGCATCTGCCCACTATAACCCTGTTGTCTCCTGAATCTTTGCTGACTTCAGTTTGAGAGTACCATTGTACTTCTCAACCAAACCTGCTGATTGCGGGTGGTTTGCAGCATGGAATTTCTGTTTTATGTGCAAACCGTCACAAATTAACTGTATGACTTTGGCATTAAAGTGACTTTCGTTATCACTCCAGATCAAACAGGGCAAGCCGAAACGAGGTAAGAACTCCTTCAGGAGTACCTTTGCAGTCGCAATGGCTGCATTGTCTTTAGTGGGGTAAGCCTCAACCCATTTACTGAACGCACAAACAACCACAAACACGTACTTCAAATTATTGACCCTGTTCAATTCGATGTAATCTAACTGAAGGACCTCAAAAGGGAAGGTAAGGGGCGCAAAATTACCAGGGGGTATAGGGGTACCTTTTCCAGGATTGTGCATCATGCACACCATGCAATACTTAACTAAATGTGCAGCAGTTTTGGAGATGTTATCATTCTGCATACAGGGTCTAACAACTTGCAAATACCCTTAGCACTCATGTGGGCTGGGCCATGGGCCATTGTGACTACAGGAAGAACATATGCATCTGGCAACATCCATCTTTGCTTCCCTGACTTGTCAATCCAACATCCCTCATCGTTCAATTGTGCTGTACTTTCTTGCCACACTGCTAATTCCTCCACTGTGGCCCCACTCTGTATTTCCTTCATATTCTCAAGTGTATCTTCAAACATGGTGACCTCGGGCACCCACCTAGCGGGACCTGCTACGAACATTCTTTTCATCCTAGTCCGGGCTGTTTCCTTAGCTGTCTGATCTGCAAAAGCGTTTCCTTTACCTACATCGTCAGTCACTTTCCTATGGGCGCTACACTTTACTATTGCCATTTTCTTAGGGAGTGTCAAAGCAGATAGAAGCCTATATATAAGATGACCGTGCTGAATCTTTGTCCCATGGGAAGTAAGGAACCCTCTCTCAGTCCAGAGTCGCCCGAAATTATGGGCGACTCCAAAGGCGTACTGGCTGTCAGTATAAATATTAACAACCAGTCCCTCACTGAATTCGCAGGCTTGTATTAGGGCAACGAGCTCTGCAGCTTGGGCCAACTGATAGGGAACTTGTGATGTCTCAACTACCGTACGCAGCGTAGTAATAGCATATGCGGCAGTTGTAGTGCCATTTGGTCATTTAAAGCAAGAGCCATCGACATATAGTTCCCCCTTGGGGATCAGATAAGGGAACATCAGTCACCCGTCCTTTCGTCTCTTCTTCCGTCCGGAAGATACAATTATGTATGTTGATCTCCTCATTTTCAGAAGGGAGGGGTAGTAACGTGGCTGGGTTCAGAGTGGCACATCGTTTGATCGTAATATGTTTAGCGAACAGCTTTAGCTCATAGCCTGTCAGACGTGCACTGGTGAGGTGATGTGTCTTTGTCTTATTCAAAAGTGTATCCACAGCATGGGGTACCATGACTGTGAGGTCAGTATCAAGTACGAGTCCAGCCGCCACAGCCGCGACGGCTCTTAGACAGCTCGGGAGGGCTCATGTGACTGGATCGAGCACAGCAGAGAAGTAAGCACACGGCCATTGCTTATCTCCATATTTTTGTGTTAGAACAGAATGCGCGCAACCGGAAATCTCATGGACATACAACACAAACTGCTTAGCATAGTCAGGGGTGCCGAGTACTGGAGCTGAACAAGGCACAGTTTTCAATTGCTCAAAAGACTGCTGACATTCAGGCGTCCAGGGCAGGGGTTCATGCACATCATGTTAAAGCAAGCAGGGGTTTGATTAACAGCGAATAGCCAGGTATCCACTGCCTGCAATAGGAAGTGATACCTATGAAGGCGCGCACATCTTTCTGAGTTTGCAGAATGGGCATTTTAACAATGGTACTGATGCGCTCAGGCGTCAATCTCCTACCCCTTCCGGGTGCGGACATAACAGAACTTGGACCTTTTACATCGAGAGAACACGATACAAAGACATGCATACAAATTTGTGAAGACACGTAAAACAAGTTGTCACTTCTCAAACTAAGACTCGTGAAAGAGGGAAATCCCCCTCTGCATTTACTGAATCCACTCCAAGAAATGAGGATTCATTTCCAAATACGGCTTACTTCTCTCCACTTGTTGATCTTTAGCCTGACTGCTACCTTCACAGTCTAATAAACTTAATTTCAAGAACGATTGCATTTGTTGACATCAGATACAAAATACAAGGTTCCGTTCCAAGAGAGGATTACTCATACACCTCTCATGAAGACATCCCAAGATAATTTTTTTAATGAACTTTCAGCATATCTGGTCCTGAAGAAGGTGGTTTTCCACTGAAACGCGCGTAGACCGCGAACCATTTCCAGAAGAGTGATCTTGGAGAATCGTTTCTTTTTTTATTGGTGTTTTTGTAATTAATTGTACCAACTTGCTTACAAACACGTTGAAATCCACCACAGGGTCAAAAGTTTTTTCCCCTTTCCCTTTTCTTTTAGTGTATGTTTTCATAGTTGGTTAGTATGCATGTATATGTGAGAGTATGATAGTGATGTGTTATGAATGAAGATAGTGGATATTTTTATACTGTTTTGTATTTATTGTGGGATGTCTAATGTGATACACTTATGTTTTCCAAGTATTAAGATGTAATATCATGTAAATCAAATTTATCAAATGTGTTATACATATATGTAATGTGTGAACCTTAGAGACAAATATTCACATTTTCAGAATAAAATATAAAAGAATGTTATAAATAGTGATACTGCATTATTATACGTTTTTAGAGTTATATTTGGGGTATCCTTAATAATGTATGATGTGTAGAGGGTTTTGGTAATTTAGAACCTTGCTAGGTCGTTTGTTAAATTAAATAGGTCAGCATAGAGGTATTTACTTGTTTTGGTTTCTTTCTTCCTCCCTCCTCTTGGACCTAAAAGTAACTCAGGGAGGGCCTTTTTTCCTATTCGTCAATCTCTTACCCTCCTTCAACAGTAGGTGACCTAAGTAGGTGACCTCCTGTCGACAATACTGAAATTTGGAAAGTGATACTTTATGGCCATGTTGAGCTAAATGTAACAACAATTTAAGGGGCATATTCTCAAGGATCTATTGCCGAGTTATCGGCACTTTATCGCAGCCAAAGTCGCGATAAATTCATCGCTCCATTCACAAGCTGGCGCTAACAGCCCATAACACCAGTTTACCTGCGAAAGCAGTCGCAAAAAACATCGCCACAGATGACCCCGGCAACTAACGCTAATGATATGCAGAGTAGGTGTTCCCGTGCAAAAATCCGCAACAACACCACTCCACAACATTCTCAACGACCAGCCAGATCGGCGATAAGATCACAAAACATGCAATAAGGCGCGTTAGCAGCAGGAAATAAACACCTGCTCTTACCTGGTATAAAGTCAGACGACAACCGGCACCAGACAAGGGAGCACAGCCCATAGCCACACATGAAGATCAACAGATGCCCTGGAGCAACCGATCATGCAGCCCGGAGCCCCAATAGGCCAACAACACCCACCGCCACCACCCCCAGGAGCCCCCCCCCCGGGCCCCACCCTGGGCACCCCCCATCCCCCCACCTTTGGACAAAGATATTGCACATCAACTCCACAAAATCATGAACCAAACAAATCGCCTGAAGTCGCACAATCACAACACCTAACATACATGTGTGGTCAGAAAAAGGGAAATCATACATTCATATCATAATATCCAAATAATACGTTTATTACAGAATAAACCAAAAACAACAATTCTGAAGAGGCATGGCGGGTCTTCTCAGGACATTCTGTAAGTCACAGCCTGCAAAACAGAAATCTGGCTAAGAAAGGTGTGCCATGCGCCCATCAAAGTACAGAGAGAGAGAGCGAAAGAGAAGGAGAGAGAGGGAGAAAGGGAGAGAGGGAGAGAGGAAGAGAGAGAGAGAGAAAGAGAGAGGGAGAGAGAAAGAGAGAGATAGAGAGAGGGAGAGAGAAAGAGAGGGAGAGAGAGGGAGAGAGAAAGAGAAAGAGAGAGGGAGAGAGAAAGAGAAAGAGAGAGAGTGGGAGAGAGGGAGAGAGAAAGAGAGAGAGAGAGAGGGAGAGAGAGAGAGAGAGAGAAAGAGAGATGGAGAGAGGGAGAGAGGGAGAGAGAAAGAGAGAGAGAGAGAAAGAGAGCGGGAGAGAGAAAGAGAAAGAGAGAGAGAGGGAGAGAGGGAGAGAGAAAGAGAGAGAGAGAGAGAGAGAGGGAGAGAGAAAGAGAGGGTGAGAGAGCGCCGACACTGCGGACCTAGGCCTCACTGCTCACCTGCTGCCACCGGTGTGTCTCCAACCACGTGCCGGTATACACTGTAGTCCCCCAGGTCCCTTATCTGAAACAGTGTCCAGAGACATGAATGGCAGAGTCCATACAGTTGCACACGCCATCATCGCTTGCCCGCCCCTGCGCACACAGGCTGCTGCACCCCAGCCCCTCCCGCCGCCCAGCGGTGATTGCCTGCCCCTGCGCAACCAGGCCTCACTGCTCACCTTTTGCCACCGGCGTGTCTCCAAGAGGGCCCCCCACGTTCTGGTGGGATCTCCAAGCCTGGGGCCCGCGACCATGGCACCTTCCACATCATGCAGCCCCGCACCGCGGGCCACCAGGTCACACACCTGACTCTGGGTCTTGATTTCGCAATGGCAGAGACCACATCAGTGCACACGGCATCATCGCAGGCTGCACACCCGCTCAGCGCTTGAGGTGCCACTAACTCTGTGAACTGCCAGGCAACGCCACGTGGCGGGAGGCCCGCACTGCCCGCTGGCTCAGGCCTACACTGCGGTCCAGCAGGGCTCACACTGATCCTTGCCAGTCCGGACCGCCAGGACGGCGCATCATCGCAGGCTGCACACCCGCTCAGCACTTTAGGTGCCCCTATCTCACTGCACCGCAAGACACCGTCCCGTGGCGGTGTGCCTGTGTCTGCCGCAGTGTATCTGGTGCCACCAAGTCTGTGCACCGCTAGCCATGGACCCTTAATGGTTGAGTTCCGTGGTGCGGACGTCATCATGTCACCCGCTGGCACTGGGCAATGTGAGGTGGCAGGGCCCTAGGCCCTCATGTATACATGAGAACTACACGGAGACACCCAGTTAGAGAGTGGAAATGGCGGCCAGCACGTGCGCCAGGCCCTTTTTATTGGCAGGGTCACATGTCCTGTGACGCCTGTGCTGGATGGGTGTGGTGTGGGTGTACACCAGCCGTGAGGGAGTGGCTGTGGCATGCTGACAACTAGACCTGTGAGCTGCAGATCCCTACAGTGAAGACCTGGGACATGTGGCATTGTCTTCCCCCCCTGTGTGCGTAAGCGGAGTGGGCTGTCCTGGCGTATGCCAGTCCAGCGTAAGGGTGTGAACAATGACCCTGGAGCTCTGGGCGTGGTTCCGTCCTGGGCTGGACAAGGAAGTGACTAATGGACGTGTCTCTGTTGTAGTGTCGGCGCCACCCGGACCGCAATCGGCAATCTGTCACCCTGTGACAAAAGTCCCACAACATGAGCAACATGGACGTAAGGGGGAATCACTGACCCTACATTCATCCATACTTCCACACTTGAAAGATCATAGGGATGACACATCTGTGTAAATATGAATGTTTATTGCACATTCAGTGGAGTGTTGCAGCTGGAGCAGTACAGGGCCATGCCAACCCCACTTTACATTGTTGGCCCATGGAGGGCCAGCCAGAGTCCTTCAGGGAATGACAGGTACATCAGGAGAGGAGGAGTTCAGTCCGCAGTCTGATAGCTGTGTCATTGGTGACCAAACAGAATATGGCAGTCCATGTCGAGGTCCAAGGTGAGTGTCGCAGAGTGCATCGGGGGACAGTGGAAGGTGATGATGCAGAGGGCAGAACCAAGCAGAAACAGGCCACATGGCGGAGATGAATGCTACTGCGTCCTTCTGACCACGAAGGCAGATTCATCCGCATCTTCGTCCTCTGCTGTAGCATGTGCCTCACATGTGGGTGGTGGTGTTCTGTCTCCAGCACTGTGTGGCACTGACACATCAGGGGCCGGAGATGAGGATGGGGTGGTAGCAGCAGCATGCATCAGCACCAGGCCTTGTGGCAGCAATGCCATGAGGAGGGTCTTTAGGGCATTGAGGGACCCAGCTACCTCTCGCTGGTGTGCAGCCATGGCAGCCGCTCTTTCCGCCTGTGTCCGCTCCATGTTCTCCATGATCCTTCGCATGTGTCCCAACTCCCGGGCGAGATCGCTGGAGGCACTCTGACCAGACAGTCGTTCTTGTCGCAGAGTCAGGACTCTAGCGATGTCAGCCATGGTCCGTTGGAGAGCATGGAGCGGACTGTGGGTGTCCGTTAGGGACTGTGAGTGGTCCCTGATGGGACTTAGACACCCACATATGGTGTCTAGTTTGGCTGCCATGCGGTCGAACCCCACCTGCACCTGTTCAGCCAGCTTCTCCTGGCACCCCAACACACAGCGTTGGAAGGCCATGTGTTCGTTGTGGCTGGTCCTGGGAGGCAGCCGTGGTGGTGGGTGCTGCCTGCTGTGTGTTCTGTGCAGGTGGTGTGTTCTCCTCGTGGCAGCTGGGCTGCCCTGCTCCTGGAAGTGGGCTGCGGAGGCTGTCCACGAGCTGTTGGAGGGCGTCGGAGTCGAAGGTGTGGTGGTCCTCTTCGTCATCAGAGAAGAGAGGTTCGGACTGCTCCGCAGGAGGTGTTGGATTTCCCCCTGCAATGTGAAGGGGAGATGCAGTTTAACATCGTGTTCACATGTATGTTGACACATTGTACATGTTTATATTCAGACTGCATGACAATGTACATTGTGACTGTTTGGGGGGAGCTGCCTATTTGATGCGGGACAGTGGGCATTCCGACTACATCACGGATGTGTGTTTGTACTTGTACATTGTCAACTCACATTTCCCTGCAATGCCAAATGTGACTGGCCAGTTTCTACGCACATGCGGCACCAGTTGTGTCCTCTGTTCTGCTGTGGACGTGTTGCGGTTTGTACCACATCGTTGTCAATGTTGATGTGCTCTGCATGTAATGTGTGTGCACCGCATTTTGATGGAGTCGCCCCTGCAGCTCTGATTTAGCTGCCTCTTATCCCTTACATGCGGTGTGCCTCGGGCTTCTGTGCTTATGCGGTGCTGAGATGTTCCATACCTGTGTGCATTGGTCTCTTGGTGGGAGTTGGGGGTCTGGGGCATGGTTTGTCCGCAGATGTGCTATGCTTAATTGTGCATGTGTGCCATTGTGCCCATCTCCCCCGTCCCCCCAGTCCCTGGTCGTTACTCACCCTGTTGCTGTTGTGTCCGGTCATGTTGAGCAGTGTCCGGTCCCCCAACTCCTGCCACTGTCACCCCACTGATGACTGTGGACACCATTTCCTCCATCTCGTCCAGCTCCTCCTGTGGCGCTGGACTCCCACCTCCAGTCTGCATTGCTGCCTTCCAGTTGTTTGCGAGTTTCTGCTTGGTTTTGCGCTTCACATCATTCCAGCGCCTCTTGACCTCGTCCATTGTCCTCCTCAGCACTCCGACTGCATTCACCTTGTCCACAATGGTCTGCCATATTCCATTTTTAGTTGCCAGTGACACAGTGGAGGTGACGAACAGTGGTTGATGTGTTCTATCACCTCCGTTATCAGGATCCTGTTTTCCTGCGGACTGAACCGCTTCTTCCTACTCTTCTTGTCCTTGCCCTTCCCTGACCCCGAGGTCACAGGCTGGTCCTCCGGGGGGGCTTGTGGGGTTCTGGTTGTCCTCTGGACTTGCTCCGGATGCCTCCATTGTGCTTCGCTGTTGTTTGGCTTTTGTTTGTATGTTTTTTTTCTACTTTTATAGTGCATTTTCCCGCATGACGCGTGGGAATTGCAGGCCTGTGGCTGCTTTTCGCAGATTTTTGTATCGCGATTGGCGTCATCGCTACTATTTTTGCGTTGGGGTTTCGCGTTTTTGTGGCGTCGCGTTGATTTTAATGCGTTCATTTGACGCGTTATCGTGTGACTATCGCATGGTACCACCGTGTTGGGAATACCACGTTAACACGGCATTATTTTCCTGCGATGGACTGCGATGTGAAGTGTTGCGTTAAGCTGCATTTGCAGTAGTTATCACACGTTCTTGAGAATATGCCCCACACTGTACTGTCTCTGCAACCTTGTTCTGTATCCAAGGCGATGAGCAAGTCATCGACATACTGAACCAATACATTACCTGTAGGGCGCGACAAGGAATCCAGCTGACCTTTCAATGCCTGACTATAGATACTCGGACTCTCTGTATAGCCTTGAGGAGCGCAACAGAATCTAAAGCTTCTACCAGCTAGGGTGAACCCAAACAGATACCTGCTGTCAGGATGAATGGGAATACTAAAGAATGCGTTTTTTAAGTCAATGACAGAAAAGTATGTAGCAGAAGGAGGAATCATTGTCAAAAGAGTCGTAATGTCAGGGACCACCGGAAACTGGGGAATCACTATTTTATTAACTTCCCGCAAGTCAATCACAAAGCGATAAAAATCTGCATGATCATCAGAGGAACCCGAAGGTGTCCGTTTGAGAATGGGATGAATAGGGCTATTACAAACATTAGCAGTCGTCTCCTCAACCACTCCTTTCTCAAGCAAGTCCTATATAATTTGCAATAAGGCTCGCTCACCTGCCTGCGGTATTTTATACTGAGGGATGTGAGGTAAAATAGCATTGTCTTTAACTCGGATCGAAACTGGCGGTATCTGTAACAGTCCCACATCTGTGTCACCTGCCACCCAAAGAGTGGGTGGTACATCTTTAAACTCCGCACGAAGAGGCGCATCTTTGGACAGGCACTGCGTAACGCGCACTACATCCGGACCCATTGTCATGTAAACACCTGCCGGAGAGCAATAAATCATGGCATGCAATTTCTTCAACAAGTCCAAACCCATCAAGTTTTCTCCACAATTAGACATCAACAAGAACGGCAAATCCACAGTGAAAGGACCAATAGTCAATGCAAGAGGTTTTGAAATGGGGTCACAACCGGTACACCAGAAAAACCTACCGAAACATTATTATGGCCAGACAGAGCCGTCCCAGGGACCAAGAAACGAGAAATAGAACTGTTCATCGCACCTGTATCCACCAAAAACTCCTTAGCCGAACCATGCACATCTGCACTAACGTACGGACCACGTTGATCTACAGGTATCGGAACTAGTTCCTCACTCTGCCCCTGGCTGTCCTAGCTGTAAGACATCCCTGTCACCTCATCCATATCATAATCATCATGATAATACTGTCCTCCCCGAGGGTCATCAAAATAATTTTGATCAAAACGACCCTGCGAGGCTACAGCATTCTGAGCCCTGTCCTGACCACCAGCTCCACGACCCCGTCCACGAGAACCTCATCCTCTCGGGACCGCCACCTTCTGCAAATGTACAGGACACTCGCTACGCCAGTGTCCCTCATCTTTACAATATGCGCACTGATTCGGCCCTAAAGGCGTGGTATTTGTAGGCCTGCTAGTGAGTGGAAGGTTTCGGGTCGAACCACCACGTCCTCTACCATTTCCCCTAGAAGCCTGCTGCAACAACACTTTCATCTTCAAATCCTTGTGCTTCTTCTCCGTCCTCTCCTTATGTTCATAATACTGCGCCATATTCAAAATAACAGAAGGGGAAGATGTAGACCAGGTGCTCTCGGAAGCCTGTAATCGGGTCGCAATCTCAGGAAGTAAATTGGAAACAAATCTATTAACAAACAATTGAACACCACCTTCGATCGACAAATCCTGTCCACTATAGTCTAGAAACACACCTTCGAACCGAGTAAAAAAGTCAGACACACTCTCATCTTTCTTTTGACGGCAAGTCGATAACTTGTCCCAATCACCTTTTCTCTGTGGGATAAGAGAATGCATATACGTAATGATACGGCCAGGCAAAGCAAGTATCTCTGGTCTAGGCTTATCACCTGGCTTCCGTTCCTGATCCCATGCTTTTATCTGATCCCAGGTACCACCCAATTCCGCAGCATGATCCTGTGTGTGCACTTGTCTCCAAATATCCACCGGAACTAGTAAGCCAAAGAACATTTCAATATCAGCAAGTGTCATCACTGTAGAAGAGGCAGCTTCAGTCAGTTCTTTATAATAAGCAGTCGGATTCTTCCTAGGATCAGGTAACTGAGTCTTAAGAGACAAGACTTCACTCCTTTTCCACGGAGTATAAGCCCGTTATTCTTGGAAACGGGCCGCTGCCCCTGGTCTAGTAACAACATTATGCTGATCAATTAGCTCTGGTATTTCGGGATGATAGATAGGATGAACCTCCCGCATCAGAAACTGGGATACCGGGGTGGGACTCTTCTCAAGCAGTCTACCCCGATAAGCAACCAACATCACAACATTACCAAAAACTTGACCAGGCGCCATATCAGTAACATATACATGATCCTTAATATCATATAGAATTTGCGGTGCTGCATCATTGAAGCACTGATCCCAAAGACCGATCAAAGTAGCCGACATATGCTTAAGGGCATGCTGTTGTACAAAAGGCTCATAATCTTTCATCACACTCCACACATCTTCCACACCATAAATGGGATTCCGAGCCCACTGGGCAGCCTGATTAGCTACTACCCTTTTCTCCTCATCTCCCACATCAGATCGGACTAACGTCCGCCCCATACGTTCCTTAAAATTCGTCCAGTCTCTATCCTCAAATCCACGTACTGGTGTCCCACTAGTCTGTAATGTCGGGGGATGGAAGAACACAGTGGGAGTAGCAACAGAAGTAAGAGCTGTTGAAAGGGACGCCGAAGCAATAGGTGTTGCAGGAGTACTAACAGTCATAGTTGCCACAGACGGCGAGGACAAAGAAAGGACAGGAGGTGCCGTGGCCAAGGCAGTCCGATCAACAGTAACAGAAGCAGAAACAGCAGAGACAGAAGAACCAGGTAGCTGAGCCTGTGAGGGAAGAGCGGGATATGTCTTCTGCGGGGCATATGGGGGCGGGAGTCGAGTATCTAACAATTGTTCCACCAATGTATCATTTTCTTCTTGGGTCACATAAGATTGATCAATATTCAATCGAAACCTCCTATCTTCACGTTCAATTCCTATCTCTTGTTTCTCTCTATTATATGCTACAGCTTTCTGAGTCAATGTTTGCATTCTCCCCTTCCGGGCCTCTTTCTCTGCTTTCATTCGCCTCTGTTTAGCCTCCTTTTGCCACGTTCGAAGAGAATCAAACATAGACTGTCTACTTCTTTTTGCAAACAACTTCTCCTGTAAAAACCCATTTTTTTGTTCATCAAAAGAGCCCATCAACGGTCACTGCAACTCAGCATTGTCCCTCGTATATTTGTGATAAGCGTACTAAACATAATAGGACCAAGGCCATGCTTCACATACATATCAAAGTTCGGAGTGCCTTCTGGAGGCGCTGGCTGACTTTCTTCCAATCGAGCATCTGCAGAGCAACAACGACAACAAGAAACCAAGAAACGGCTAAATCCAGGCATTTTCAAAAGTGAGCCAAAGTCGTTATGTTGCCTGGCAAAGTGTTCGCAAACACCTCGTACCAAAATAGGTCCTCAGACCGCACCAAATACAAACCAAAATGGTACCACATCCACAAAGAACCAAAACAAATTCATCTGGCGCACACAGGGTGTGAGAAGTTGGCCTGGTATATGCCGTTCACTAATTAAAGTGGACACCTTGCACCAGGGCAAATCGACTCTTATGGTAGATAGGTTTAAGACAACCTTTTAAAGAAAGCTATCCTAGTGGTAGCTGTGGAGAGCAGCCTTCAGGCTAAGTCTCGGAGGAATGTAAAGCAGCTTGTTTTACCATATAATCTCTTGAATCACCAAATGAAAAGACACCACACAGGTATATATATCAAATATATATGTATTTATTTCTAAATAACTCTCTACTAATCTCTTTATGAGATTAGAAGACAAACATATCCACAAATCAACGTTTCACAATAAGTTAAGCACAAAATATGGCTGGGGCCCTAGGGGCGTACCAGACCATATACTAAGTAAGAGACTTAGAAACAACGACTTGCAAGGAGACAAGGCCTAGGGCCTTCAGAAGTGCTGGGGCCTCACGAAACCACCCAAGGCAGGTAAGTAAAGGACCCACGGGGGACGCGTGCAGTGTGGATACACAGGCGCGAATCGCCGTTAACTTCAATGGGGCAAGTCGCGGTTGGAAATAAAGAGTTTTAGGATACTTCGGGAGAACCTACAAGCAAGTCACTTACAGGGTAAGTAGTTCTAGGGCCCACACCCACAGGAGCACCGTAGTGCTGGAGTTACCTCACCCAGGGAAGCCGGGTGCATAGGTGTCCTTTGGTGTCGGGTCGCGGCGTCGTTTTCAATGGCGAACAAAGAAGACTTGCTGCTTGCGGGAGCTGAAGAAGTGTCCGGTGGAATCCAAGCCTGGATTCTGAAGAAGGATGACCTGAAAGCAGAGGGGACAGTGTTCAAAGTCACTTGGCAGTGACCCGGGGCAAGGAAGCTGGATGCCCACCGTCGTCGGTCGCTTCAGGTCGGTTGCAGGTGCCTTGACTCTTCAGCCACGTGGTCCAGGAGGCGTCGACGACAACCAGGAGCTGGATTCGGTGTGTCCCTCGACGTCTGCAGCTGACTGCGGTGTCGACAACTCGATTGGAGCCAACAAGCCTTGGCAGCCGCAAGTCTCAGGGAGATAAAGAAAAGTCGATGGCGCAGACCAGCAAGGTCTGGGGGACTCACCCAGCGAGGGTAAGTCAGGGCAGGCCTTGAGCAACCAGGGGAGCCCTTTGGTTTCTTTAGGAAGTCTTCTGGGGACCCACAAGCCAGCGGGCAAGGGATCGCGAAGACACCTCGGGCGGAATCACTCAACAGGGGCCCACGGTCACTCGGGACGGTGTAGGCCTCTGATCTTCGGATGGATTCCTGTTGGAGGTCGGGACCACACGTGGTCCAAAGCACAAGTTCATAGAACGTTGTGAAGGGGTTGCACTTGACAATAGTGCACGGTACCCAGGGGTCGCGGTTCCTCGTCACTCGTGGGGTCCACTTGCCTCAGCTTCGCTGGGGACTCACGATGGCCTGGGAGAGGTCAGGAAATCCACTTCTTGGGCTGCAGGGACTTCGGACTCCAGCGGGAGCGGCGTAGTTTGCGACCGTCGTTGTCGTTTTTGGTGCCTGCCAAGCAGGGGAGTCACTCCTTGACTCCAAGGGAGATTCTTCTGTCTTCCAAAGGTAGTGGAACGTCGAAGGGCCAGGATTCTTCTGTAGAGCGTCGTCCAGGGGTTATCTGCTTTGCAATGGCAAGGTTCCCCTCTTATACTAAAAAGAGGGGATGGACTAGCTCTATGACCCCACCTATGGGAGGGTCAAGGGAGGGGGTGGCTACACCCACTTCCCTTTGTCCAGTTTCGCGCCAGAGCAGGGGCAGGTAGCCCCTGAGCTGGTTTGAACTGGCATATGCACAGAGGAGCCTTCTGCTCCCCCAGTGCAGGACTTCAAAGCACTCTAAGAGTGCACCCACCCAGCCCCAATACACTAAACCCTGTCTGGAAGGTGGTTACACCTCCCTGTGACAGGATGCCTATTGTTGGGCTTCCTCCACTGTGAGTTTCGGTCATCAGCAGGAGGGCAGCCCAGTGTCTGTGACTGGTGGCATCCATTTTGTGATGCCAGGGCTCTTTAGGATTCTACCGCGTTTCCACAGCAGGTACATGTCTTATCCCTCTAGAAGGGTGGAATGCTACCCCCGCCGCCAAGATTGGCGGGGGGTAGTATTCCAAGATGTTTGACACCAAACACGACATGTTTTGATGCAGCCATTCCAAAGTTAGCATTTACCGCGAGGATATAATGCACTTAAGAGTATATGGTTTAACCGCATCCACAAACAGCACCAGAGAATGGACTCTGAGAACTGCAGAGGGGCCCTGCTCATGCAGAGGCACCCCCTCACATAGAAGCCCAGCACCCTGCCCTCAGGATTGATAGGGCCTTCCTTAGGGGTGACTGATAGGTTTATATGTGTGTGCAGGAGAGATATAGGAAACCTATATCTCAGTGAGGGGTGCTAGCACCACCTCACCCAGGCTGCAGTAGCAGGCCTGTGGTGTCAGATTTAGACTGCTTCCCAGGGGTGGCATAACATATGCTGCAGCCCCTGGGAGGCCTGTGAAGTACCTATGCCCTTGGCACCTAAGGTACCATATACTAGGGACTCATAAGGCACCACAGTATCCAATCACTAGTGCACCTAGAGTGCACTCCATGTCGTTTAGAGAGAGCAGATAGACTGGGGCCCTGAATAGCAGGGTCCCAGTCCAACTAAGTCATAAACCAGCAAAACACCATAAAAAAGTGGGGGCAACCATATAGTCAGATTCCACCTTCCTACATAACCCCCCCAAACGAAAGGAGATAAGGCTAACCTTGGCCAGTTGAGCCTTTATTGACTAAGTGGCCATATAAGGAAGCACCTGCACTAGCATGGTTGCCCCCTGTCTTATGGTCCACTAAGCAATCCCTCACCCTAAGGGTATGAGAGGGTCTCCACCATGGGGAATCACTACCTGTGGTGTGCTTTGGTAAAGTACCAGGCTGGTGAGGTGTCTGAGTAGGGAAGTGTGGCCCTAGGAATGTTGGCCTCAGCTTTCTCAGCTCACTGGTCACCATGTATGCCTGTCTTTCCATGACTGAGTGGTACTCTGCTCTAAGGGTCAACCTTTGACTGCCTACAGCCGGGGGTTGGGTCCCTTTGGGTGGAACACTGGAGGGACATGGCATGTTTGGAACCTTTTGGTCCCAGGTTTGCCCTTGCCTAACAGAGTCCTTCTGGGGGAGGTCCCTACATAAAGGTATGGGGGATCCCTCAGTGGGTTGAGGAATTTCTACCTGGCTAGGGCTACTAGCCTGGGTGCCCCTAATCTGCTGATGGGGGGTTCCTCTGGACAGGGGGCCCTGGGGGGTCCACTGACCTCCCTGACCTCTGCAGCCCTGGGCTGACTGAGGCAGGGTAGAGAGGGGCAGGTTACCTGCTCCAGACTGGGTACCACCTTGTAAGGGTCCTCTGCCATCAGGGGGTGGCCAGGCCAGGCCTGACTACCTCTGTGGCAGTTCCTTCACTAGGGGTAGGGTCAGTTCCCTGAGGAGGCTGACCCTTACCTACTGTCTGGAGGGAAGAAGACTTTTCTTCAACCCTTGTGCTCTCTTCTGGGGGAGAGTGGGCCATTCTTCCAGGCTCCATCTCTCCAAAATCTTGGGCTGGGGCTGTGGCCATCACAGCCCCACTAACCTTTACAGGGACACCCAACATCTTCAGATGGGTTTGGTGTTCAATTTCAGCCCAGGCTGAAATTTCCAGATCATTGCCCATCAGGCAATCTACAGGTAAGGTTGGGGACACTGCCACTCTCTTTGGGCCTGTGACTCCCTCCCAGCTGAGATTGACTATGGCCATGGGGTGATCTGTTCTGACACCATCAATGTTGGTCACCTGGTATTTAAACTCAGGTAAAAGCTGGTGAGGGGGACTAGTTTCCCTGCCACCATGGTGACACTAGCCCCTGTGTCCCTAAATGCCACAGCTTTCTGACCATTAATTATTGGCTCCAGTCTGTACCTGCCCAATGCTGTGGGACCCACGGTAAAGGTGGCAAATCCTATACCACCATCAGAATCTGAGGAGTCTGTTGAGGGGGTCCTGTCTAAACTAGGGCCCACCTCTGTTCCTCTTGCAAAAGCACCTAACTTTTTGGGTGCACTACTCCCAACTGGAGGATTACTACTGGTAGTACCAGGAGGGGTGGTAGTAGTTGTTGGAGGAACATTTTCTTTATTGCCATTCCTGGGACAACTGGGATCAGATTTCCAGTGCCCAGGCTTTTTACAGACATGGCAATAGGGTTTCTTTTCAGGAGAGGAAGGAGTTTGGGACCCACCCCCAGAAGAGGAATTTTGGGGCCCTGTAGTGGACTTATCCTTGGATTTATCCCCACCTTTCTCTTGGGACTTGGTAGAATCTTTCTTGTGGTCACCACCCTGATTCTTAGGCCTTACTCTGGTTCTGACCCATTTGTCTGCCTTCTTTCCCAATTCTTGGGGAGAGGTCAGATCAGAGTCCACCAGGTACTGGTGTAAAAGCTGGTTTTGACAATTATTAAGGATCTGTTCTCTCATCATTAGATTATAAAATCCTTTGAAATCAGTAACCCTACTGCCAACCAGCCAACCCTCCAGAGCCTTGGATGCACAATCTACAAAGTCTGTCCAGTCCTGAGTCTGTGCCTTCTGGGTATCTCTGAACTTCAACCTGTACTGCTCAGTGGTTAAGCCAAACCCATCTATCAGTGCACTCTTCAGGACTTCATAATCATCAGCATCCTCCTCTCTAACAGTGAGGAGCTTGTCTCTTCCTTTATCTGAAAAGGAGAGCCACAAGATTGCTGCCCACTGCTTTTGGGGGACCTGCTGTACTCTACAGGCCCTCTCCATAGCAGTTATCCACTTGTGGATATCATCCCCACTCTGGTAGGGAGGAACAACCTTGCTCAGGTTCCTATGGTCAGGGACATATTCTCTGCCTCTAGGGACACTGTTGCTGCCACCAGGGGGTTCTAAACCCTCCCTTCTGGAAGCTCTCTGGATCTCCAGGGCTTCTCTATCCAGTGCCAACTGCTTGGTTCTGAGGGCCACTTTGGCTTCCTCATACTGGAGCAGTTTGCACCTTCTCTCAGAGGAGGTCTCTCTTAAGTTAAAGTATGAGCTCCTCTCTTGGACAAATTCTCTGCCAGAGTGATAAGAGTGCTCAGATTCCCTGGAAGGGGATCTGTGCCTCTCATCCACTCTGCCAGTTCTCTTAGGGAGAACTCTGTCCTGTTCAGGCTCCTTGAAGCCTGGCCCTTCAACCACAGAGTCCTGGTCATTCGGATTATCCTCATCTGACCCAGATACTATGATTGACCCACCCACTGATTCAGACCCCTTAGCTCCTAGAGCCAATCTAAGGTCATCTGCTGTCAGCAGATCTATCAGGTGTAGTGTTGAGGGACTCTGTCCTGTCCTCAGGTGTCTGTCAACACACATGGCTCTCAAGTCAGAGAAAGCCATGTCCTTATACTGAGGCTGAGTGGATCCACTGGGTCCACCCTTTAAGGACATTCTAGTGTTGTGCAGTGTTGTACTACCTACACTAGTTTGTGGCCTACTGATCCTAGCTTGAGCTGTGGAAAGGGTGTGCTATCCCTTGGCACACAGCTCTAAGTTCAGTAGAACTTATTGATACTAAGCTTGACTTTATATGTACCTTGAGTACCTATAATGGTTTTCAGTTAGTAATTCAAATAGAGATTTTCTGGTAAAACAATGGCAAGCTGGAATCCCACACGCTGCCCACCAATGTGAGAAGTTGGCCTGGTATATGCCGTTCACTAATTAAAGTGGACACCTTGCACCAGGGCAAATCGACTCTTATGGTAGATAGGTTTAAGACAACCTTTTAAAGAAAGCTATCCTAGTGGTAGCTGTGGAGAGCAGCCTTCAGGCTAAGTCTCGGAGGAATGTAAAGCAGCTTGTTTTACCATATAATCTCTTGAATCACCAAATGAAAAGACACCACACAGGTATATATATCAAATATATATGTATTTATTTCTAAATAACTCTCTACTAATCTCTTTATGAGATTAGAAGACAAACATATCCACAAATCAACGTTTCACAATAAGTTAAGCACAAAATATGGCTGGGGCCCTAGGGGCGTACCAGACCATATACTAAGTAAGAGACTTAGAAACAGCGACTTGCAAGGAGACAAGGCCTAGGGCCTTCAGAAGTGCTGGGGCCTCACGAAACCACCCAAGGCAGGTAAGTAAAGGACCCACGGGGGACGCGTGCAGTGTGGATACACAGGCGCGAATCGCCGTTAACTTCAATGGGGCAAGTCGCGGTTGGAAATAAAGAGTTTTAGGATACTTCGGGAGAACCTACAAGCAAGTCACTTACAGGGTAAGTAGTTCTAGGGCCCACACCCACAGGAGCACCGTAGTGCTGGAGTTACCTCACCCAGGGAAGCCGGGTGCATAGGTGTCCTTTGGTGTCGGGTCGCGGCGTCGTTTTCAATGGCGAACAAAGAAGACTTGCTGCTTGCGGGAGCTGAAGAAGTGTCCGGTGGAATCCAAGCCTGGATTCTGAAGAAGGATGACCTGAAAGCAGAGGGGACAGTGTTCAAAGTCACTTGGCAGTGACCCGGGGCAAGGAAGCTGGATGCCCACCGTCGTCGGTCGCTTCAGGTCGGTTGCAGGTGCCTTGACTCTTCAGCCACGTGGTCCAGGAGGCGTCGACGACAACCAGGAGCTGGATTCGGTGTGTCCCTCGACTTCTGCAGCTGACTGCGGTGTCGGCAACTCGATTGGAGCCAACAAGCCTTGGCAGCCGCAAGTCTCAGGGAGATGAAGAAAAGTCGATGGCGCAGACCAGCAAGGTCTGAGGGACTCACCCAGCGAGGGTAAGTCAGGGCAGGCCTGGAGCAACCAGGGGAGCCCTTTGGTTTCTTTAGGAAGTCTTCTGGGGACCCACAAGCCAGCGGGCAAGGGATCGCGAAGACACCTCGGGCGGAATCACTCAACAGGGGCCCACGGTCACTCGGGACGGTGTAGGCCTCTGATCTTCGGAGGGATTCCTGTTGGAGGTCGGGACCACACCTGGTCCAAAGCACAAGTTCGTAGAACGTTGTGAAGGGGTTGCACTCGACAATAGTGCACGGTACCCAGGGGTCGCGGTTCCTCGTCACTCGTGGGGTCCACTTGCCTCAGCTTCGCTGGGGACTCACGATGGCCTGGGAGAGGTCAGGAAATCCACTTCTTGGGCTGCAGGGACTTCGGACTCCAGCGGGAGCGGCGTAGTTTGCGACCGTCGTTGTCGTTTTTGGTGCCTGCCAAGCAGGGGAGTCACTCCTTGACTCCAAGGGAGATTCTTCTGTCTTCCAAAGGTAGTGGAACATCGAAGGGCCAGGATTCTTCTGTAGAGTGTCTTCCAGGGGTTATCTGCTTTGCAATGGCAAGGTTCCCCCTCTTATACTAAAAAGAGGGGATGGACTAGCTCTATGACCCCACCTATGGGAGGGTCAAGGGAGGGGTGGCTACACCCACTTCCCTTTGTCCAGTTTCGCGCCAGAGCAGGGGCAGGTAGCCCCTGAGCTGGTTTGAACTGGCATATGCACAGAGGAGCCTTCTGCTCCCCCAGTGCAGGACTTCAAAGCACTCTAAGAGTGCACCCACCCAGCCCCAATACACTAAACCCTGTCTGGAAGGTGGTTACACCTCCCTGTGACAGGATGCCTATTGTTGGGCTTCCTCCACTGTGAGTTTCGGTCATCAGCAGGAGGGCAGCCCAGTGTCTGTGACTGGTGGCATCCATTTTGTGATGCCAGGGCTCTTTAGGATTCTACCGCGTTTCCACAGCAGGTACATGTCTTATCCCTCTAGAAGGGTGGAATGCTACCCCCGCCGCCAAGATTGGCGGGGGGGTAGTATTCCAAGATGTTTGACACCAAACACGACATGTTTTGATGCAGCCATTCCAAAGTTAGCATTTACCGCGAGGATATAATGCACTTAAGAGTATATGGTTTAACCGCATCCACAAACAGCACCAGAGAATGGACTCTGAGAACTGCAGAGGGGCCCTGCTCATGCAGAGGCACCCCCTCACATAGAAGCCAAGCACCCTGCCCTCAGGATTGATAGGGCCTGCCTTAGGGGTGACTGATAGGTTTATATGTGTGTGCAGGAGAGATATAGGAAACCTATATCTCAGTGAGGGGTGCTAGCACCACCTCACCCAGGCTGCAGTAGCAGGCCTGTGGTGTCAGATTTAGACTGCTTCCCAGGGGTGGCATAACATATGCTGCAGCCCCTGGGAGGCCTGTGAAGTACCTATGCCCTTGGCACCTAAGGTACCATATACTAGGGACTCATAAGGCACCACAGTATCCAATCACTAGTGCACCTAGAGTGCACTCCATGTCGTTTAGAGAGAGCAGATAGACTGGGGCCCTGAATAGCAGGGTCCCAGTCCAACTAAGTCATAAACCAGCAAAACACCATAAAAAAGTGGGGGCAACCATATAGTCAGATTCCACCTTCCTACACAGGGCAAACAAATTTATTCTCCACTGCCAACTCTTCGGGCCAAACGGTCAGATCCAAGGGTTTTGCCATTCAGGACCCCAGTCGGGATGACGTCTGGGCGAGGCACCGTCTGGAGGGACAGAAGGGGCAGCTGCGAGTTCAGACACTCTCTTGTGCAGGGATCCATGGTCCGTCCGTCCAACCCCACAGCAGCCTCGACCTCCCCACCCGTCCTCAGGAGGGGATGGGCCACTCGCCCGATAAGGTCCCTGTTCGGGCACCAACTCAAGGAAGTGACCCGATTAGGGCCACCCAGGTCACTCGCGACCACCTCTCAGCCTTCCATACAAATGAAGAGTCGGTCAGACAGTAGAGAATACAAACCAAGTATTTATTCAGGTACACTCGAGCGGAGCCCAATCGGCCCAGTCTCTAAGGATTGCTGCAGAGGGACTGACATCAGAAAACATGGTGATACATTATGTACGATTCAGAACCAATGAAGGCACGCCCAGACTGGAAATTTCCAGATGGAGGCAGCTACACAAAGGAGGTACAGAAGGATACGTTTCGATCCTGAGACGGGGCACACACTACCTCTATGCCAAGGTCGTTCTGCCTGTGCCCATCGCTGGACTAGTGGGAGCAGGCCTCTATCTAGTGGGAAAGGTATGCGCTAATAAGAACAGTGTGTTCATTAGTACAGCAGGGCCCAATCTGGGAGAAAAGGAAAATTACCAAAGCTGCTTCTCGCAGATTCAGAGAGAGATTAGTTTCGCTCATGGGTCAAAATGGCGGCTAAACATAAAATGGTGCCGCAAATGCTAACTTATGCAGAACAATATATAAACAACACGGCTAAGACATTTTTATTCCAACACCTTTTCTTTGACAAGAGCTACATATGTTCAATTAAATTTATCCTGATATACCCATCCTGATGGGGAGTAATAGTGACCCCCCCAGCATATATGATTACATTAGTTTACACCATATGCAAGATTACCAGCAGTGATCACCTCAGTGCATCAGGCAAGGATGCCAGCAGTAATGCAAACAAGTATTGGTAAAGCCAACAGGTCTCGGCAATCCAAGAGCTATTGGCGCTCTCAATGTTAATATCTTTTAGCCATGTGTTATGGAGTGGAGTGGATGTATGTGGTGTGGAGTGGAATTATGTGGGTTGGAGTGGAATTGTTTGTTGTGGAATTGTGTGGTGTGCAATTGTGTGGTGTTGAGTGGAGTTATATGTAGTGGAATTATGTGGCATGGTGTGAGGTGGAATTATGTGGATATTAATTATGGGGTATTGAGTGTAGTGGAATTATGTGGAGTGGGATTGTATGTCATGGAGTGTAATTATATAGAGTGATATTGTGTGTCATGAAGTGGCATGTCGCGGAATGGAATTATGTGGCGTGGTGTTGAATTTTGTAGCATGATTTGGAATTCTGGGGTGTGGATTGGATGTATGTGGTGTGATGCGGAATTATGGGTTGTGGAGTGGAATTGTGTGGAGGTGAATTGTGTGGCATGGAACTGTGTGGCGTGAGCGAAAATTTGGTGAGTGGAATTATGTGGCAGGGTGTGGAGTGTATTTATGTGGAGTGTTGCTATGTGGCACTGAGTGGATTTATGTGGAGTGTATTTATGTGGAATGGAGTAGAGTGTAGTTATGTGGAGTTGAATTATGTGGTGTTGAGTGGTATTATGTAGCATGTAATTATGTTGTGTGGCATGGAATTGTGTGCCGTTGAATTGTATGGTGTGGAATTGTGTGGTATTGTGTGGAATTATGCGGCATGGTGTGGAGTGGAATTATATGGCATGTTGCGGAGTTAAATTTTGTGGAGTGTAATTATGTATTTTTGAGTTGAGTGGATATATGTGGAGTGGTAATATGTGGCATGAAGTGTAATTATGTAGGTTGGAGTGGAAATATGTGTAGAGGAAATATCTGGAGTTGAACTGTGCTGCGTGGAGTGTATTTACGGGGTTTGGAGTGGAGTGGAATTATGTTGCATGGAGTGGTATTATGTGAAGTGGAATTATGTAGCATGGAGTGGAGTGGAAATATGTGGAGTTGAATTTGTTGGATTGTAAAAATGTAGCATGGAGTGGAATGATGTGGGGAGGGTTTGTGTGTAGTTGAATTGTGCGGCTTGGAATTATGAGATGGCATGGATTATGAGACTAGTAAACCTGGAAATGCACCAAAGTGCTACACCTTTCTCAGATAGGCGTAACAAGGAGAAATATGTCTATTTCTCCTTGTTATTTTCTCTGACCACGTGTGCTGTATTTTGCAGCACACTTAGAAAGAGGAAAACACAGTTAAGAATTGTTTTTGTGCAGTAAGTTTTACCCTTCTGCAGAAAAACAATCCTGCCTGTAACAAAGGCTCCTTTACACCATGGTGCAAGGGTGTCTGCCTTGGCAATAAGCAGCACACAGTGCGCCAGCGCTAGGACGCAGCAGAAATGCACCACATCTTAGTTGATATGGCGCATTTATACTGTCTCCCCTTCACGCAACTCATCAAAATTGCTTGCTGCCCTGCATTGTGTGAAGAATTAGTAAATCTTCCCCTATATACATATCAGGAGTGAATGGAGCAGTTCCTGCCATGTGCTAGGTTTGAATCTACTCCCTTGGTACAGTCTCGATTGCTCTTTACTCAAATATCAGGTATGGATGGACAGATTCCTGCTGTGTGTCTGGTTGCAGTCTATGCCCTTGGTATAATCATCTGTCGCACAGTATTCACATATCTTCCGTTCTGGAGCTTTCACCATGTATGTCTATGATTTTACCTTTTGCACATTAGAATCACAATAAAAAAATGCAAGTTTGTTTGCTTGGTGAGCATAATGCTGCTTTTGGAGAACTGAAACTTGGGACTAGAGTTCCCTGAGAGAAATGTACTGCAGAGGAAACAGATTGTGACGCAAGGGGAGCATAGGCCACAGTTGCACAAGACATCTCTTCATTGAGGCGCTCCATTGACTGAAGAGAAGCAGCTTCACAACAGATTTAACCACAAATGCGTGGGGTGATGGCGCCCTGCCAACTGGACCCAAAAAGTCCCTCTTCTCTTGTTTCCAAACCATATAATGCTGAGTATTTCCCTCACATTTTGTAACATCTGGTCCTGCACATGCTGGACTCAGACTTGCACGGCTAGGATTTCAGGGTCAACACACATTCAAACACAGGGTTCCTGTGGACTCCCGACAAAGGGCGGGGCAGAGTAGTATAGTAAAGTTATCGTCACTGTACACTACCTTCAGGGCTGGGATGGTGCAGAGACTTGGACTTTTTCAAAGAATGCCACAAACTTGAAGGCATTTGCAGAAGTGTGGGGTAAGATTATCTGCTAACAGAAGCTTTCCCTTTCTATGTACTACTCCAGGCTTGCAAACAGTTTCATTATGGTCAATGCAGCATTGATTTTGCGGATGAATTTTCGAGTGTATATGTGTCAGAACCCCTTTCAGAGGACCACGGGGCAAGCAGCGGTAATTGGACCCGGCTGTGGGACTTGAGGCCTTTTTCTCCTGATGTCCTGGGTGTGGCCTACTATGAATCCTGAGCAACTGGGCCAAGTACCCCTTCAGAAGTAGTGCTCTCAGTTATAGCATAAGTCGAGCAGTCCAAGGCTTCTCTTGGGGGAGAGTGAATACAGGGAGTTAACATGGGTTAATAACTCAAAATACGTGCAGCAGCAATAAATAGTTGTCCATTCAAATACCTACTTTTATGAAAAAATAAGTATTTATTTTACCGCTATTAACACAAAGGGAATTATGACATTCAACATTTGAAAAGAACTTACACAATCCCCTGAGGTCAGGGCTCTAGTGTTTCTTTAGTTGGTTTCCTGAGTCACACTCCCTCCTCATTCTAGTGATGGCGGTTATTCCCCACTCACTATGGGTGACATTCAGGTGAAGCTCCATTAGTAGTCCGAGTGTCAGGATTTCACTCTCCTACTCTGTACTACAGTCAAACGTTTTCCAGTGCTGCAGCACTATCTGGCAAGCAGGATCCCTATGGCGGATGGCCCAAAACCAGTCTTACCCGCACCTGAAAGCTAAGTTTAGACCTAAAGTCTAAACCCTCTACATCACGAGGCACGCTGAACTTACCCCAACCCTTTAATAGTAAAACATGTTCTTCCTTTCCCCTTCACCCTCATCTTATTCATTCACCTCCCATTTCTATTCACACTCGGAGCCACGCTTCAGATATTCATGGTCCAAAGCGGCTGTGGCAACTCAGTGAAGCGATTACTGATAACCTGGGGCCAGTAAAAGCTTTTAAAAAGTATTTGGCTTCTTCCTGAATAAGTAGGCAATGTGGTCTACTGGGAATGCTGCTCACTTTGAACCTGAACTTGGAATTCAGCCTTGACACTTAACATTGTGTGATCCCGGGCAAATCGCTTGTAAATCAAGATGCAAAATCTATGCTTTATATCTCCGAGAACCACCCATTGTGTACAATGCTGCAATACTCTCTAATACCAATACCTACATACTGTCATTGTCAGATCCTGTTCTGTAATGCTCCAGTACACAATATGATGTGACAAATACAGGACGATATGTATTTCATTATTACTGGCCTATAATTACCTGTGGGGCCGAAGAAATACCGACCAGGTGGCAACCCTGCACATCTCCAGATATTTCTTCATTTAAATATCACTGGGTAACCCATGCTTGGCGCAAATCATAACACCTGCACGGTAGCGAGCCACATCAGCCTGCCCATCCACGAGCATAAGTGCTTAGCAACAACCTGAAGCTATGACAGTGTTGTCATCAATGACTTCATTTCAGATGTCATAATGATATTATCAATGATGTCATAGAATACGTCATGAGTGATGTAATATGTGAAGTCATAAGCAGTGTATATAAGGGGTTGAGTTCAGCTAACTATAACTGGAGGATTAAAAAGTGAAAACTGACATTTTCACCAAACTATTACACCACTTTAACCTTGGTTTCTTTGTTAGTGAATGGGCAGCATGGGGTTGACGTGGAGTCAGAATAGTAAATCTAATCTGTCTGAAGTCTAATGCTTTTCCTACTGCTGCTAAGATTAGAGTGGGAATAGTAAATCTAACCCCTCCGAAGTCCAGCGCTTTCCCTATTGTTGCTTAAATTTGAGTAGGAATAGCAAATCTAACCCCTCCAAAGACCAACATTTTTCCTAAAGTTGTATGACTGGATTTATATTAACTATTTTGTTTATTGTTGTTTAAATCTATTTGTTTTTATTTTGTATTATTTATTTTTGGTGTTTATATAATATTGACAAAAATGTAGTTTTATTTGAAAATATTTTGTGTGTTTATTATATTACTTCAATTAATTATTATTTTATAGATATCGTTTTTTTAATGTATGTCTTGTTACTGTTAATATTACTTATACCATTTTTTTATTCGTTAAAATATTGTTAGTATTTTTTTAATATATATATACATATGTGTGTATGTTAACAGTATATTTATTTTAAAGGAGTAAATAAAACTATTTTTGAATGTTCATTTTAACATTTAAATTAGGTTAGGTATTTTTTTGGTTACATGTATGATTGTTTATTTTAGCTTTACTTTAATGTTAATATTTCAAATTATAAATGTATTTTAAAATTGTCATTTATTGTTGTTATATTTTTAAAGAAGATATGTATACATTCTCATGCATATGTATTTATATATGTGTGTACAAATATATATATACATATATATATATATATATATATATATTCCTCCTTGATGGCCCCTTCGAGGGCCGTACACGAGCGCACACTGATGGGTTATTTATCTTAATTTATTGAAGCCACAAACAAACAAACACACCCGACAGACGCGTTTCGGCTACACGCCTTCGTCAATGTCGGTAGGGTAAACATTACTTTCTCTTTTAAAAAATAAAATCATCGACATAGAAAAGGAAAAAGCAGTTCATCCGGGTTGTGCATAGAAAGCGACAAGGGGTTATTGTAAATCATCACAAATCTTAGGTTCAAACAGCGGCCATCTTAAGATGTCTGATTAACCATATTATTCAACAATTAAATTATAAGACCTACTGTTTTATATTTACATTCGTTTGCTGAACGTTTTTTTTGTGTTCATCCTATGTACAACTATTCACATCATGTATACATAATTTTATACAATCTAGCCACGAGTGGTATAATAGATATTATGAGTTTTGTATAACTCCTCAATTCATGTTGGTGAAATCACAAATTATAGATTTAGTATTCCTGTTATTATGCCCTGAATGGGCTTATTTTCACAAGTACTTCAATCAAAAATTCAATACATCACAATCCATCGACATTTTGATGAATCATAAATTATTCAATGGCTTATACTTAGTTCATAGTACATAAGCATTTCGAAATTCCCCTACATGTGCTAATATAATTACAGTGCAAAAGTACTTCCTGTCCTTCCTATAATACATATTTACAAAACTTCCTTTACAAACTTCAAGGAATATGAATCCATAATTCTTCTTCATTATTCAAGCCTGCCGGACTTTTCGTTTGTAATTCAATTATATATTTCGATTCCAATCTCCTAAGTTTCCTTATTCTGTCCCCACCCCTTTCATCTTTGGGGACCTGATCAATGCAGAAAAACTTTAAGAGATTCTGATTGGATTTATGATGGTCTTGAAAGTGGCGGGCCACTGGATACGTGGCATCCCGGTTCTTTATAGCACGCATGTGCTCTAGAACCCTTTTTTTAGTGGGATGGATGGTGCTCCCCACATAACTTAACTCACATGGGCAGGTCAGACAATATACTGCAAAATCAGTATTGCAGTTCATTAGTTTATTGATTTTTCTTTTCGTTGTTCTGCCTGGGATGTTAAATTCCTTGACCTTTTTGCAGTTCTTACATGCCTTACAATTCATGCATGGATAAAACCCTGTCACAGTGTCTTTCCTTTTGGGATTTTTAGAAAAGTGACTCCTCACTAGTTGGTCTTTTAGGGCCGAACCTCTCCTGTAAGTTATCAGGGGTTCTTCGGTATATGTGGCCCTATAATAATATCTGATTTCAAAATCTTCCAATTCCTCCGAAAGATTTGAAAAATCTCTGAGGACTGGGCTGAATATTCAGTTATCATCCTTATTTCTCCTTACTTCTCTTTTCCCTGTCCTAAAGATTCTCTTTCTCCAAATATCAGATTCTTTCTTTCTAGTTGTTCTGCTTTTCTTTCCGCTCCCTTCAACACTCTTTCTTGATACCCTCGTTCTCTTAGTCTGTTAAATGCATCTGTTTTAGATTTCAAAAATTCTGTATGTGTTGTGCAGTTTCGTTTGATTCTCACAAGTTCCCCATATGGAACGCCACTGATCACATTGTTAGGATGGAAACTATCCGCATGTAAAGTGCTGTTCCCAGCCGTGGGCTTCCGATAGAGTGTGGTCTGTATGTTATTATCTTCTATATAGACTAGTAAGTCTAAATAGGGAACTTGTGTGTCACTGATGCATTCAGTAAATGTCAAATTACATCTGTTGTGATTGAGGGCCGCTATATAGATCACTGCATCCTCCCGTGTCCCCTTCCAAATGATGAAGAGGTCATCTATATAGCGGGACCACAACACAATGTTTTCTAGCCACTTCTCATTATTTCCTGCCCAGGCCACGTGCTTCTCCCACCAGCCCACGAATAAATTCGCGTAACTGGGGGCGTAAGCACGTGCCCATCGCAGTTCCTTGCTCCTGATGGTACATCTCCCTGCAAATAGGAAAATATTATTCTTTAAACAAAAGGACGTTAGCTCTACAAGCATAAGATTGTGTTCAAGAAATTTTGCATTTCGTTTCTTTAAAAAGAACTCCAACGCTCTCAATCCTTTTTCATGTTCTATACTTGTATATAGACTTGTTACGTCTAGAGTTATTAACAACATGTCAGATTCCCATTGAATATTGGAAACAATCCGTAAAAGTCCTTTGTGTCCTTCACATAGGAGCTCAAATCTTTAACTAGTGGATTTAAAAAACAATCTATGTATATAGAGGCATTTTCCAACAGACTATTCAACGAGGAAACAATTGGTCTTCCCGGTGGATTTTTATTACACTTGTGTACTTTGGGTAAATGGTAAAATGTTGGAATTTCCGGTGTCTCACAATAAATGAATCTGAAATCCACATCTCCCAATATTCCTTTGTCCCTCCACTTAGTCAGGATTCTATGGAACTCACTAATACTGTTCTCATATACACTCCGAGTGACTATTTTATAAGAGTCTTCATTGGACAATTGTCTCCACGCTTCCCTCTGATACTGTTTCTTGTCCATCAGTACAACATTCCCTCCTTTGTCTGAGGGTTTTATGATTAGTTCATCATCATTCTTCAGGTCCATGATTGCCTTCCATTGGTTCTTCGAGATGTTATCCTTTTTAAGGTTAGGACCTTTAGCTTGTAGTTCCTTAAGTTCACCTATGATCATATCATGGAAGGTATCAATTGCATCATGTGCCATTTGAGGAATGACATGTGATTTAATCTTCATGTTGCTAACCGCTCCCACTTACGTTATTCCTGCTTCTTCTAGAAAAAAAATATATATATATGTGTATATATATATATATATATATACATTTAAATAACTGATTAAAAGTATTTAATTTACATTATTTTATTTATAATTTACTATTTTAAATAAGTTACTTTAAAGATGATATCTATTTTCTAAAAAAAAATATTCTTACCTTAGTTTGGGTAATAGTCTCATTCGCGATAGTTTTGGCATATTTTCATAATTTAGATTATATTTACAAAAACATAAAATACGCTAAGTAGTTGTTACCCTGTTTGATGGATCGAGGCATCGGTTTATGCCTTTAATTCTTTAACAGTGTGAAATGTCTGTATCTTGATGATAATACATAATTGAATATTCAGAGAGTTGCTTAAAAAAAGTTAAAACATAATATTTTGGTAAATTATATTTGTGACATGATATTCATGTCAGTCGATATTGTTCGTCACAATATTTCGTCATACAACTATCATTTTTAATACTTAACTTGGGCTTACCTGCAATGTAGTGACTCCTGATGAAATTGTTCAAAATCTTACGTGCGATGTACTGATTACCGATGTAGTGGCTGCGATGCAGCGACTCCCAACCTCCATCTCTTAGTATAGTAGAGGTGCACCCTGTAGACAGCCTGGATGCTTGCTGAAGAATCCTCTGTGCTTAGTACAACCTTGGATTCCAAGATGTCTGCCACAGGCAGCTGCTGTTCTAATCACACTTTTTCTGGAGCAGGCCTAATCTGGCTGCCTTGTTTTGCACTACCTGGAGCCTTCTGGGACTCCTGTGTACGCCACATTGGGTTAGTCCTATCTAGTTACACCTGGCTAGTTAGTTCCACAGAATGGTGCACAGAGCTCCAGGATTGCAGCGGAGGTATGGAGGCTCCCAGGAGTTACAATGAGGATTGTATGTGAAATGTATGCATTATCTAATCATAGATCATTCAAGCATAGCATTATGGACATACACTCTTGAAGTGATTTGGAAATCTTTGACTATTTTAAATTTGGTTTAATTAGCATAATGGTAATACAGAGGTGTAATCCCAAAGTTGTGTTAGTACAAATTTCCTTTCGGTGCTTCTAGCGTGGTAAAAGCAGAGCAGCAGTTTTTAAGGTGGTAATTAAAATATATTTAATAGATATAGGTTTTCTGAATTTACCCTGCATTGTCACACAAATATATTAAATGCAGACATTATCCTGTAGCTAATTGTTCTTTACAATCATTTAAGAGCATTCCTTTCTTTTGTCTCAGGCCCCAAATGTCTCGTGGTTGTGGTTAACCCACAATTATGCCTGCTGGTGCAGTGAGTGTGAATTCACCCATTGCATATCAATAAAAGATAAGACGCTCTAGCCGCCATCTTTTGTTGACAGCTCAAAATTGGTGCAACATTGTGAACTATAGTAGTGAATGACACTGGAAAACAAATGTATATATTTCTGATAGTACCTATTGCTGTCTTACCAAATCTTTGTATTTCTTTTAGATCACAGAAAAGAAGAAAAATGTTTATAATACAACTATTTTGGCTGGCGACTATGGTATTCCAAGGTATGGTGGCATGCTTATAATGCGTTACTTACTTGTGTTTAACATTTCTCACTTTATATTTATTTTATTTCTTTCCATATGACTCTTCCTACCAAAAGGCAGATCCAAAGTACCTTATCTATAAGGAGGTGACTGAAAGTCTCAAAGCAATGCATTATTCTTCTATAGGCAGATTTCTTTTAATACCGCCCAAGCAAAACTGAAATAGGTAAGAGCAGATCCTGACACGTGTTTCACTTTCATTAGAGCTCATCAGACAAGCATAGCTGTGTCCAGGCACAAGGGGACACCCAGTATAGGTTGAAATGAAACACCTGCAAGCTTAGAATGCTGCATAAATGATGTGGTGCTAACTTGTTTCGTGTGCTTATGGACCTAGGGGCAGATTTACGAGCCCCCTGCGCCACCAGTACGTCACTTTTCCTGACGTACTGATGGCGCAGGGGGCTGCTCCATATTTACAAGGAGAGGAAAAGCCACCCTGCGTGACGTTTCCTCTCCTTGTAAATACGGCCCCTTCACACGCAGCACTTTGCGGTGAAGGGGCGTTCCATGGGTGTTGCTGTGGGTGTTCCCACGCAACACTCATGGAACAAGACACATCTCCAGAATTACGAGAAATCGTAACTCTGGAGATGCGTCTGAAAGCTACGCCACCCTAGAGGTGGCGTAGCGGCGCAACGAGGAGAAATGTTTTCATTTCTCCTCGTTTTCCTTTTCAATGCGTGCTGCCTTCTACAGCACGCATTGAAAGAGGAAAATGCTTGTGTTGATTGTTTTTGTGCAAGAAGGTGCCCCTTCCTGCACAAAAACAATCTCCCCACGACGCAGGCATCCTTGCACCATGGTGCAAGGGTGCCTGCGCCGGCGCATGGCTGCAATTTGTGCGCCAGCGCAGGGGGAAAGACAGAGATGCGACATATTGTTGTAAATATGTCGCATCCCTGTGCTTCAAAACTAACGCAGCGCAGCAAAATGACTTGCTGCACCGCGCTGCGTTAGTTCAACGTAAATCTGCCCCCTAGATTGCTGGTATTTTTAATCTATTATCAGTGAGAGTCTACCAACTAATTTCTCTCTGTATGCGTTTATTCCTTATACATGGAAATTAATTGAGAAACACCAATTAGCACATTTGACTTTTAGGAAAGTCCATGGTATAATGGTGCAAAAAGTATTCACATAACATAAAAATCAAATACCCAATGACTTCACAGCGTGGCCTTACACCCCCCACACATGAAATATAAAACATGACAAAGAGGTGACAGATAGTCTTCGGACACTGCAGACAAAGCTTCAGTGTGCACTTGCCAAGCCCAAGCCATCATAATATGTTTAGGCCTACCTCTGACAGTAAATACGTCAACTTTAAAGTATACCTTGAAGCCCACGAGGTCTAGTTACAAAATGGTTAGGAGTGAAACACAGAAGATATGCTAACTTGCATATTATAGTAGTAACAAGGATGTTATGCAAATTTACATGTTTCAGTAGTAACAAGGATGTTATGCAAATGTACATGTTTCAGTAGTAACAAGGATGTTATGCAAATGTACATGTTTCAGTAGTAACAAGGATGTTATCATAATTCACGTTTCAGTAGTAACAAGGGCACAAACTGCCACTTAGGCTGTGGCTGCTGTGCATTTGAAGAGCCTGTCAGGTGTTAAAAAGCCTATATTCTAGACTTTGAATAGAATAGATTGTTCATTCTCGCAACATTTGGCTAATTAGAGGAAATCTTACAGGCCTCAAAATATCTCATTGAATGTTCACAGTGGTAGGAAAGATAAACTGACATCAAGTGCTTTCACCTCTTTACTTCACCCAAGTGGAAAGTAAAATAATTTGCATCAGTGTCCCTTTGAACTTGTAGAAATGATGTAGGCCTGTAAACTTTAAGAGGCAGTTTCCAGTGATCTAGTTCTGATCTCTTCAGTGTTTGTTTATTTTTCTTGTACTGAGAAATAATCAATTTGCTTCATTCTTCTAGGCACGAAAATGCCATGCTCAAAGTTGCCAAATGTGTTCATTTTAGTGTTTACATTTGTGTTTACTTTGGGTAGAGTTCACTGACTTGTTTTACTAACAACACATTTTGTGCATTATTGCAGGACTGACTGACACTCCATGACATGCCACTGAAAAGTTGGCTGAACTGGGAGCCAGGATGAACAAAGGGGGAGATTTACTAAGATTTTGCGCCGTGTTTGCGTCACAAAAGTGACGCAAATCGGCGCAAAATCTTTTTTTCCCTATTTACTTTCCGGCGCATTACTTTGCACCATGGGGGCGTACCAAGGGTGGAGCATGGGCTTTCCCATGCTCTCACCCAAGGTTTCTCACGCTAAACCCAATTTACTAAATAAAGTAGATTAGGATTAGCATGAGAAAACTGGGCCCTTTTCAAGCAGGCGCACGGAAGGAGAAATGCTTTCATTTCTCCTTCCTTTTCCGACTTTGCATGCTTGCTGCACTGTGCAGCACGCATACAGAGTGGGAAACGTGCTCCCTCATGTCTAGGCATAGTATTTTGCACAAAACCTATGCTGGACTCACACACACACCTTAGCACTATGGCGCTAAGGTATGTGCGTGGCACATGGCAGCTGTAATCAGCGCCGGCGCAAGGGAAAGGGGAGGAGAGAGCCATATCTGTGAAGATATGGCGCTCGCCTGCTCCCTCCCTGTTGCACAATGCAGTGCAGCCTCGCGGGAGGCTGCGGTGCGTTGCGTGACTTTTTAGTAAATCTCCCCCTTCGTATCAAGCATACTTCACTTCCTAAAACACTGGAGCCTACACTCCTAAAGAAAAAAGGAAAACTACCTCTCCCATAGCACTGTGTGCTGCTGGCTGAAAATCTCAGACTGGCTGAAGGTGTTACCCATGAGATAGGGCAACTTGGCACCATTAAGACACCATTAATGACCATCTCTGAGTGTCACTCATCACACCTCAGCTTTGCCACTGACAGGCTAGCAGGACTGAGGAATAGACAGTCTCATGCCAAGAAAAATTGTAAACGGCCGGTCTGACTGGGTAATTGTCAGTCACATGAGAGAAATGCTTTAGAAAGGCCTGTAGGTCTGGTTCAGTGTCAGTCATATGTCACTGAAAGTTCAGTAGAATTGGACATTCAATCAATCAGGATTTCAATCAGTCAGGGTTTATATATTGCGCAGCTAATCACCCGATAGGGTATCCAAGCGCTTGCAGGTCCCGGAGTCTCATTTGAACCGCCAGGTCTTGAGGGCCATTCGGAATTCCGGAAGTGAGGTGATGGTCCGGTGCGTGGGGGGGCTGTTCCAGGTCTTTGCTGAGATGTGGGAGAAGGAGCGTCCTCCACTTCAGGATCACTTTTGAAAGGCTGTCTGGGTTGAGACATATCAATCATATATCAGTTTGCATCTGGACGGGTGATTAAGTGGGGGCATGGTCTGGCAAGTTCCATGAGCCCTTATATATCTGACTGACTTTATACCAGCACTACTAGATCACAGCATTTAAATGATGTAAACATGAAAACACATAACAGGAGTATCAGTTGAGGGTATATTCACATTAAGGGATCTCTTAGTGCTATTGACAAAGTACTAGTATTTATTGTTACTCAACTCAAAAGTGCTAATTTTATCAACCTTGGAATGATGAAAGGCTGAGGGGGCACTGAGATTTAAACCTCTGACCATGGTGTCAGATACACATTCCTGCAACTGATGCATTAGTCCACTGAGCCAACCCCACTGACTTAACATAGTGGTGACCTGAGCTAATGCAAATATTTTGATATTTGTTTTACTCCTAAAGAAAATGAGACCAAGTGAAGACCTGGTGGGTCTAGTAAGCTGTGTTTAGTTATTGAACCTGTAAGTCTAGTAGCAATTTGTTGTTTTTCATACCAAGACTTGGATTTTTAGTACAAATGTCACCAAAATGATTTCTAAACCTACTGTTTGCATTCTGCTTTTCATTCACTTTGTCCCTAGCCCAGAGCTCTGCTCAAAGGTGTGGAGTACCACATAATTAGTACTCAGCTTGGAGGCAAAGAGGCTCTTTGGCTCAATGGTCGCTGCTGTAGGCTCCACATGAGCAAGACATGGAAATACAATGACAGGAGCTGCCAGGAGCTAACACTATACACAGCGGATTTGTGTGAAAAAGAACAAAGAAGAAGCTCACACTGTGAGCATCCAAAGACATCTGCGTTTTCACTTCTTTGTCCAAGTAAAGACACCTTAAGTAATGTCCTTTATTGAGGGTTTCCTCAAAGACGCCTGGCACCTCACTCCATGGGGAAACAAATGATAGGTGAGCAGTTTGAACATGTTTCTCCTTGATTTGGAGATATCTTGATCTGATTTTAATGGACAGACCTAAGGAAGGGCTTAGGAAACCCACACAGATACACGAGACTGAGATTCTCCTCTACCATTTTATAATAGTAATTTCTGGAACAGCTCCAGCAGAAAGCACAAGTAGTTCCTGTTGTAACTGCATAAAGGTGTGCACCTCTGTAAAGTGGCTATCAGTGCAGGGTGCTGTGCTGCTTACATGTATCTCTAAGACAACATGTTTGTCTTTCTCAATTGTGGGTTTGCCAGTTACTACAATATGAAAGTCATGATGAGGGATAACATACCACATTGTTTTGATCTAGGGTCCTCTTTAGAGTTTGGTGGATGGAGTTTACTGCACCAGGAAGGCGCAGGACATTAACTCTGCCATTGTAAGGGACCAGCGCCTACCTAGTTTAGAGATGTCCGCAGCCCCACGGACATCTCTGTCCATTGACAGGAACTGCCATCAATGTATTGCCTGTCACTGCAGAAAAAGTTTGACTGGTGGTACTGTCAGCCATGACAGCCGCCCGCCAATCTTTTCAAAAGCTTTTTGTTTTCAAAGACAAACAAAAAACGAATGCCATTTTGGGGTTTTTCCCTGTCCTTCATGACCAGGATTTTTGTGGCAGTGATGGACTGGTAAAAAAATGCATTCTATTATCCGCACTATAAAGAGTAGACAGTGTAAAGGCCTTCCTCCGACAGGACATACTCCATTGGGCCATTGAAGGAAATATTGCCTTGATGGAGCCAACAAGGGCTTTGTGGATGGAATAATTATGGTCGGCCCATCTCTAAATGTGGTGGACAAACCAGGGGGCAGATTTACAAGAATTGGCGCATCTCTGCATATTAGCAGAGATGCGCCAGTTAATTTGCGACACGTAAAATAACCCTTGCGCCACCATGGATGCGTCGCATTTACAATGCGGCGCACTGTGGCGCAAGGATAGACAGATGCGTGACGCATCTTTTGGCGTAAGGGCAGCGCATTGCTGGAGTCGTGTCGCAAGCACGATGCAACTCCAGCAAAGGTCAGGAATGCCTATTCCTAGCATGCTGCGTCACTCCTTACGCCTGCTTCAAGCAGGCGCAAGGTTTTGACGCAGTGGCGTCGTAAAAGTGACTCGGTTACTTTTACGAGGCTTTCTTGCGTCGGAACGCCCACCCTGCATACATTATACCTGGCACAGGTATAATGTAGCGCAGGGCTTTACAACGTGATGCATCTCCCTAGATGCGTCACGTTGTAAATATGTTGCAAAGTGGCGCATTGTTTACGATGCCGCTGCGACACAGAAGTGACGCAACAGCAGCATTAAGTTGTCGCAAGGGGCTTGTAAATCTGCCCCCAAGTGTTTGGCTGGTAGGGTACTCTGTAGCATCTGTGACACTAAACTCCAGGTCAGGCCCATAGCAGAACAAGTGGGCCCATAGCAGAATAGCAACATTGAATAGTACCATAGACATTTCCTGGAATTGGTTGTTCACAGCTATTCTAAAATTATGAAACATCCATCCTACATTATTTACTAACTGTTCCTTTCCTCTTTGTTACAGGATGTGGGGCTTCTTGGAATGTGCTGTGCCCAGTTCAACTTAAAACTGTGAAGGGGTCCTGCTTGTTCATCCCATGTGAATTCACCTTCCCCAGTGACGTGATGGCGCCAAACGGGATTACTCCCATCTGGTACCAAGACAACAATGGCCAAAAAGTTGTGGTCTACCATTCCACCTCCACTGAGATTGGTGGGAGGTTTCAAGGACGCACTGAGCTTCTAGGTGACCCCAGCAAGAAGAACTGCACCTTGCTCATCAGGAATGTGGCAAAGGAAGATGCAGGAAACTATGCTTTCAGATTTGAGATAGACGACGTTAACCGTTGGTTGGATAAAAAAGGTGTCACGGTGACTGTTACTGGTGAGCATTAATAGGCCTATTCGCTGACTATTTTGCTGATGATTTATTGATGGCTCCCTGGATGATGTTACTTTATTAATAACTATAATATTATGAATGAGTGTTGATTGCATGGCCAGTTGAAGCTGGACATATATGTATTTAGGTTATGATCTCTCATAACCATAAATGTCTCATGTGGCTTTTTGTGATAAACCAATGTTGGTAGACTGTCACCTTCAATACAATTCTCTCTTACATTGCATAATATTTACCAAGTATTTTCTTTAGATTAGAGGCAGGAACTGGAATGAATTTTGAGAGATTTGGATATATAAATCTGAAACCCAAGGAAAGTGCCTGTGCAACTCCACTAAACTCAAGATAAAATGTAGTCTAGCTGTTTGGTTAACCACCAAAACAACAAATTGTTTTCGTTTTGTAAAGTGTCTGTTTTTTAAGTTAGTGTGGGAAGGCTCAAGAGGTAATTTACAGCTTAATAAGTAGTTTTTGCTATGGTAATAGACATAAAGGGACTGATTACGGTGGTTGTCGGACGAGCGTCTGAGTGCCATCGTTGCAAGAATGGGACCGACTGACAGGTAGTCGGCAGTCCCGCCCGCCAAATTACACAGCGGTCAGAAACATGCCTCTTGCCGTTGAGGCTTGTGCTGCGGCCGGGAAAAGAGCCGCAGCACAAGCCCTAATGTCAAAAGGCATTTTTTTTAAAACATCCCTGCACCATGTGCCAGGCACCACATGCCCCCTGGCCTCATAGCGGAGGCCCAGGGGGTATAGGGGCCCTGCTAGGGGCCCCCAAATTCCCTTTCTGACAGCCTTTCTATGGCGGTCGGACTGCCATGGAAAGGCTGTTGGAAAGGGACATCGTAATTAGCCCCAAAGTGCGGTTACTCTTTCTGAAGCTGTGGTAGCATTTAATTAGGCTATGAAATTCACTGGCATTGAAAACAAATGTGCCAATGTAAGGCATATCTGACAATGTACATTACCTCCTGTGGCACAGACCGCATCTCACCCTGAACCACTGCATCCAATATATTACTGGGGTTCAATAAGGGTGTCAACTTATTATATCTAATGTTTTGTTTGTACTCAATTAGAAATTGGGTTACTGGTTGACTGAGGTATGAGCCCTGGTAAATCTGCAACCACAACTCTAGTCAGGGTAAGGTCTGGGCAAACCCTAGATTAATCTGTTAGTTTGGCACAGATCAGTCAGGCTTAACTTTGAGGCAGTGTGTAAACCTGGTATGAAAAAGATTCCACACCATGTTAGGAAAAGACCAAAACAACAAAAAACCAATAAGCAGAACTGGAGATATTGAATTTCTAAATTTTAAGACAAAATAGCGCCAAGAAGCAAAAGCGCTTTTGGCGATATCTGGTCGCACCAGACCAGGACAAAGTCACAAGTTAGGCTGGGCACGATGGAGCGAGGGCTGGCTACAGGGACCCAGTTAGGCCAGCTGAACAAGGTACTTGAAATCCTGGTTGCGGAGCGTTGCGTGGATCTGCGTTAAACATGCTTGGCATAGCTGAGGCGATCCGAAATGCGGCGAGGCTGCAGTGCAAGGTCATGTTGCGTTGACGCCAGGGATCCTGTTGATGGGGCTTGGATGCAAAGGCCGGTGTCGAGGATGCGCTGCGCAGTCGAGGCAATGCATTGGTTCCGATGATTGGTGAAGCTGCGATGCAGAGTTTTGGTGTCGTCATCGAGGCTGCTGTCAACGAAAGCTGCAGGGAGCTTGCAGCAGATCTGAAGGCAATGCGTCGAACCCAAGATGCTGTTTGCAGCAGCAATGTCAGTCTTTTGCGACAGGTTCAATCTATGCAGCAGCAGCAATTTGTCATTTCTGCTCGAGGATGCGCTGGTCACCTGAAGAGATGTGTTGATTCTGCTCGGTGATGCGCCGCTCATCAGAGAGGATACATCGGTTCCTCTGGTAAGCACCTTAGGCCCACTTCCAAGGGTCCAGAACTGGGGTGGCACCACTTGGCAAGGTAGACTCACTGATGGCAGAAGCAGGGTGGTTGGAAATCTTTTAAGCCCCTGAGACTTCAGATCAGGAGACCAGCCAACTAGCCCTTGGAGTCACTCTGGGTTCTGGGTTCAAGTGATGCAGGTCCAGTCCTTCTAACCCAGGCAGAGGGCCGTAGGTAGCAGGTCAGTACAGCAAAGCAGTAGTCCACCAGAGTGAAGTCTAGCCGAGTGACAGTCTATCAGCAGCACAGCAGTCCTTCTTCCTGGCAGAGTATCCACAGGTCCGGGAAGTGTACTGAAGTGGTGGTGCCTGAGGTCCAGTTCTTGTACCCAGTGGTGCCTTTAAAGTGGGGAGACTTCTAAGACAGGCCTTTGAAGTGCACAGAGATCCCTCCCTTCCTGCTCTGGCTCCAGACTCACTACAGGGTGGTATGCAGCCTTTGTGTGTGGACAAGACACAGCCAAATCAGGTGTGAGGCTGGGTCCAGCTCATCTCTTACATCCTGACAGGATGACCCATCAAATCACACATAAGTCCAGCTGTCACCCACCCCAGACATTTGATCAGAGACAGGCAGCAGGCACCAATTGGCTAAGGTAAGAAAATGAAAATCACAACATGTACACCTGGTCATAAATTATCTTGTAAATTAGTTAACGTACGTGTAGTGGAGCTGTCAAGAAAGAAAAAATGAAAACCTTGTTTGGGCAAGAACCCTCACTCACCAAGGATGACATGCTTCATTCACAGGGTTCCCTCCTAACACCCGGACTGCAAAGTCTATGGTGTGGGCTACAACTCCCATTTGGGGAGGAGCTGAGGTGTTTTAGGATGAACGATGAAATAGGGTCAGTGAGGGACAGAGTGCAAAAGATGCAAAAAGTGAATAAAACTATCTCCAAGGGGCTGAATATACTTTATTGGTTGTCCGCTGGGACAGAATAAGAGAACGTGTTCTTTTTATAGCAAATATACTCCTCTCAATGGTCAACAGGTTTCTGACCATTTATGACCCCAGTGGGGTTCTAGGGCATTCATCAGGACCTAAAGAAATTTTTCTATTGTCACTCTGTGTGGGTAGAAGCAAATGAAAATGAAAATATACTGGCCACCATAGGAATTGAGCAGCCAGAATGACGATGGCCCTTGTATATTGTGGGTCCACCGTCTTTCTAATAATAGCAAGGATAATGTCCACTCTCAAAGCCCTCGATACGTTTCAAAAGCGCCCAACTCCTTGGACGGTATGCAAGCCGCACCATTGAGAGGGGTATATTTGCTTTTTTTTAAAAACAAGTCCTCTTTCTTTTATTCTGTCCCAGCGGACCACCAATAAAGAATATTCGGCCCCTTGGAGATAATTTTATTCACTTTTTACAGTTGTAGCCCACACCATGGACTTTGCAGTCCGGGTGTGAGGAGGGAACCCTATGCTGAAGCATGTCGCCCTCGGGTGAGTGAGGATTCTTGTCCTAACAAAGTTTTCCTTCTTTTCTTTCTTGGCAGCTCCATTACACGTACATTAACTAATTTACAAGATGATTTATGACCAGGCATAAATGTTGTGATTTTCATTATGATTAGGGATTAGTACGTGTCTGGTTAGACCCTCCCTACTAGATCCCCTGTGTGAGATTATTAAGGTAAGAAAATGCCAAGTTTCTAAAAGTAAACACAAGGAGATGATGGACGGAGCGCTGAAACTTTCCAGACACTCACCCCAGTCACAGATCTGGTTAAATCCATCATTCTTTAGCTCACTTCGCCACCCTAGTTTAGACCCAGGCATATGCAAATCAGCCTTGACCCTGTTCCTCATGGGAACAGTCCAGCCCGAACTGCCAAGCCAGGTCTTCCCTGGACCGGAAACAAGCCTCCTTTGACCGGTTTCAGGGTTTTACCCCTCATCAGCCAGGCTAGCATGAATCCAGTGGCAAAGTTAGCGAGGGACCCAACAGGGTCAAGACTGATTTGCACATGGCTGGGTCCAAACTGGGGTGGCATAGTGACCAAAAGAACGATGGATTCAACCCAGATCTCTTGACTGGGGGTGAGTGGTTGAAAAGTTTCAGCACTCCGTCCATCATCTTGTTGTAAATGTAAATGTAAATCCGTATTTGTAAAGCGCGAACTACTCACCCTTACGGGTCTCAAGGCGCTGGGGGCCGTCGTGAAAATTAAGTGAGCTATTGCCCAGAGTCACATGGGGCTGAACTGAGCTGCCGCCGGAGCCGGAGATCGAACCGTGAGCCCTGTGCTCTGAAGTCAGCTGCCCTGGCCGCTGCACCACACCACACCTCTCCACTTGTTGTGTTTGCAACTTTCTAAAAGTGGCATTTTTAGAATTGCAATTTAAAATCTGACTCCACTACAAGATAGGATTTTAAGTTGTGATTCCAGAGACACCAAACTTGAAAGAATCATCTTTTACCATTTCGAAATTATGCTTATAGATTGTAATAAGGCAACTCCAATGTTATCCTATGGGAGAGTAAGGCCTTGCAGTAGTGAAAAACACATTTAAGAGATTTTCACTACCAGGGCATGTAAAACTTAAAAGTACATATCCTGATTTTTAAATACATTGCACCAAGCCCTCTGGACTGTCCAGGGCATACCCTAAGGGTGACCTGTATGTATTGAAAAGAAAGGTTTGGGCCTCGCATATGGGTTATATTGCGAGTTCGAAATGGCAGTGTAAACTGCCCACACAGGCTCTGCAATGGCAGGCCTAAGCTATGGTTAGAGGGCCACTTAAGTGGATGGCACAATCAATGCTGCAGGCCCACTAGTAGCATTTAATTTACAGGCCCTGGGTACCTGTAGTACCACTTTACTAGGGACTTATAAGTAAATTAAATATGCCAGTTGGGGAAAAACCAATATTACCATGTTTAGAGGAGAGAGCACAAGCACTTTAGCACTGGTTAGCACAGTTAACAGTGCACAGTTGAGGAAAGAAAAGTGCTTAGAGTTATGCTCTGTGAAAGATTGTAACCTTCGACCCCTGGAGTGGAAAAAGGAGCACGTGAGGGTTGGTGCAAGGTTAATTTAATTAATTCTCCAAGGAGGGGGAGTCCTTGGGCCTCATCCCCCCAGTCAGCGTGACTTCCATTGGGTAGGGACCACATGCCTGGGCCACAAAAACAAAGATCGGGCCCTGGGGCTCCACCCGCTGCACCCAAACACAGGAGCAGGGGAGGCCCAGCCACACACAGCTGCTCCTGCTGCTGACGGGAGCTAGAGACAAGTTGCTCATGCAGCGGGAGCAAGAGAAGCAAGAAAAACATACTATCTTGCATGCCGGCCACTGGAGTTGGTTGGGCGCGAGGGAGCCGTCCAGGGTTACAATGGCCTTTCGGCTAACCACACTGCCCCAAACATGGGATTTGCCTTGGGGTGGCCCAGTTGGGCATGGGCAGCCTCTGAAAGAAAAAGAAAGAAGAAAAAAGGCTGTGCGGCTCAAGGCCACATACATAGAAAGAATGCAGCCGAAGTCAATAATAAAGTAGTCATGGCTCCCAGGCAGAGATTGCCTCTATATGTCTCGGGAGAGGCTGATCTGCATATGTTCCTGCCTTTTGTGAGGCCCCAAGGAAAGCAGGGGCACCACTACCATGCTTACAGAAGTGCTTGGGCCGCAGGAGAGCAGCAGGCCCCTTTGATTAACTTTAGCAAGCTGACCCTATGTTTCTGGGGTCATATAATCTATGACCTCCAGGCTTCTTCACCATAACTTTTAAATCCTTCCCAAGTCTGAGACTTTTGTTCTCCAAACTGTGAGTGCAGTGCCCTCTAGAGGATGGTTTTATGGCTGCATTTTCTGTGGCTTAAAAATGTATCAGAAAGACTTAGACCCATGTTATATTAATTTTAAATTCTTTATTGATACTATATTATTGATAGTGACTTTTGATAACATCACAATGCCTTATTAATAATAACAATTGCATTTAAATATGGTTATTGATTTCAATGACATCATTCGAATTTTTTAACATGTGGTTACTGCTCTTTTAATTTGGTGACCCTTCACAAAGCTAATAGGTTTGCCTTATATTATTATTTTAATGATCCCTTGACAAAGCCAAAAGGTTTTCCTTATATATTGATGTGGTGACTTTTGACAAAGCCAATAGGCTAGCCTTATCTTACTGTTGGAATGACCTTTGACAAAGCCAATACGCCTGCTTCATTTAAAGTGATACTCTTTCTATATTGTGATGTTCTATCTGGTATAGGTGGGGGGTGGAGGGTACTGGGATTTCTTTGGAGGCTCTGACCCAGTAGTGGTCAAATGAGCTTTTGCAACGTCGCCAAAGATATTTCAATCTGTCTGATGTATATATCTGTAAATTAATGCATAGTATTTAGTAGTGTGTGTGTGCAATAAAGGTACTATTCCTTTTTCAAAGAAGAAGCACTGACTGGACAATCATTTATTGAGTGTTAATATTGCATGCCAGCGATTGGTGATCACTAGCCCCCACCACTGTTTTGTTATCTTGAGATAGTCAAGTGCTACATGGGTTGCTTGGTTCCCAGTAAGGAGAAATTGTGCACCTATTACTTGTGCAGGCCTCACACCCTGCACAACCAACAACTGCAACAAGAAACAATTTAGCACAGAGGAAGAGAAATCAGTAGAAACTAGCCCGAGACTATGAGAGAGACCCAGCCCTTTTCTCAATGATGGCAACGACTTATGCCTCGTGGCCTGGTTGATGAATATTTAAAACAACGATTAAAGGAGGTGATCCTTTGCCTACTGGCCGGTTGAGCAAATCAATGTTTATCTCTCATTGACTCTGTTATGTAATTTGGAATATTGTTTTGATTCCTTTCTTTGCTCAAGCTCACCTTTTCAGAAGTTATAAACTATTTGTTACATATTTTATGAGTTCTAAGCATCAATTGTAGTTTAACATATGCAAGCCAACATGTTTTTTAAATGCTGCATGTTATTTTGAGAAAACAGTTTCAATGTTTTTAAAAATCAGCAACACCTTTCAGACTATATTCAATAATAATATAAATACATTTTACAACTTTTTAACAAGCAAGAACATCCTTAGAAAATCTCTTAAAAGTAGCTGTACTTTTAAATAAAAAGTGCCAACTTATTTCACCTTTTTAAGAAATAAGCTAAACAATTGTGAGAACTATAAAATGTATTATGGTGATTGTGAACAAATATTACACAAATTTAATAAAAATATCATAAATACATTTTACAACGTTTTAACAAGCAATGTTTTTAAAACTCAGCAACACCTTTCAGACTATATTCAATAATAATATCATAAATACATTTTACAACTTTTTAACAAGCAAGAACATCCTTAGAAAATCTCTTAAAAGTAGCTGTACTTTTAAATAAAAAGTGCCAACTTATTTCCCCTTTTTAAGAAATAAGCTACACGATTGTGAGAACTATAAAATGTATTATGGAGATTGTGCAAAAATATTACATAAATGTAATTTATTTGGGATAGTTCCTTTTCTTAAATTCAGTCTGTGGAAGTGCAGCCTTGGGGTTGGCCAAAATTCACAGATGTTGCATTTGTGTGTGGAATTTTGATATTGTATTTTGCAATGACATAAACCTTTAGAGGATGTTAGGCCTCTTTATGGACCTATTATCGAAATGTAAAATATGTCATACACGTGAAAAAGGATTGTAGTAGTGAACAATAGGAGGCCAGATCTGACCAAGTTTGATGGAAAGGCACCTGCTTGACTAAAATGTCAACCAAATTTGCTTTTGAAATAGAGGAACTGAACAAAAAGTTAGCAGCATTACTGTTGTACTTGTAAGACATTCAAAGACACTTTCTAGGACATGAGTTGGATCATTATATTGGCTCTTACAGGCACTTAATGGATACAGTCTTGGATTGTGTCCTACAGAACATTCCAGAGTCATGCACGAAGTCCAAGGATCATGGACATTATTGAGTTTTATTCCATACATTTTGATTGTTCCTTTCTGATAATCTTATTTGCATAAGAGTTGCAAAGAACAGCAGATAATAAACACCTTCCACAAGGTCCTAAGAAAGGAATGAATATCATTGTCAATGTAACTTGATGTTTTTCCTTTTTTTACTTCCTAGATGACCCAGTAAGCCCTGAGATTACTGTCCCAGCAAACATCACAGACGGCAGTTCCATTACTCTAAACTGTATCACTCCGTATTTCTGTCCGGACGACAGTATATCATTGCAGTGGAAGGATGGTGTTCCAGAGGGGGCTTTCATTTCTACGGAAATACAGTTGGATACATCAGCTGTTTTGACTCGACAAAATTTGCACACCACTGTGTCGTGGCGGGATAACCAGAAAATGCTCCGATGTGAAGTATCTGTTGGAAATAGTGGGGCAGTGATGGATGTGACGCTCAATGTTAAACGTGAGTACTCATGGGCATCAACACACCAAAAGGCAGTTGGCAATGGGAGAGACACAACACATCCTTAGATCATCTTGGTGCCATCGCAAACCCTAGACCTCTAGACACTTTATGGAGCCCTGTTTGCTGCTGATTTGCTAGAGAAAGGATTGGAAACTACAGAAAGTCAAAAAGGTTCCAATAGTCCTTTTTATCCTTTTTACCTCTTAAAACCAGTAGCAGCGAGTTGAGTCACAGCTCTACCAAGAGGGAAGCCAGTGGAGGCAGCTCTTAAGTCACCTACATTTAGGCGTTCTTGCTCCCAGGTTCCATTCCAAGGGGTCTATGAATAGACAAAGTTACAAATCCTGGGCAATTGAGCACCATTGTTTTTTAGGTATTTAGAAAAGGTCAAAGAGTGGATGAAATATAGTAGGAGTCTATAAAACGCTGACGCTCATCATAAGAATAATCACAGTTAAAAGAAAAAGAGATGACTTTAGAATAACTGAAATTACCACTAAGTACTAGTTCCTTCATATGAATTGCACTTGACTCTTGATTTTCTTCTAACATTGACCAAGTGTGTTTCTTATTCCTCCATTATAACTGTTTGACCTATGTTGGCAGGTTTTACCATTGTATGCAATCAATATGCCTTTTTCCTAATAGTGTCTGCATAATGCTAGACCTCAGGATAGTCCTGCGGGACTACTAGGCTTTTAGCGAGTGCTATCTAAAAAATATATTTTTTCTCTCTGATTTCTCATCTGCAAGTCCAACCGATCTTTACCTGCTGGGGTTGACTAGATAAACTGGACTGAATATTAGCACAGCACTGGCAAGGAGCAGGTACTCAACAGTGAGCTCATAAATCAGTTGAGGCTGAGAGGGTTCTGTAGCAGGGTGGAGTTGGAGCAGCATTTTGAAAAAAAGATCTGGGGTTCATGCAACCTATTGTTAATGACCCGCAAAATGTTTTAGGAATATATTTATGAAACTTCCCATTTTAGATATTTTGGAGCCAAATTTGCACATTGTGTCAATGGACAAAAAATTGTACGACAGGAGTACTCATTAATGTACCCCAAAATGCCTTCATAAATGGACCCCATTTAATCCAACCTGGTATATAACACCTAAAACAACCCATTACAAAGAAGGGTCTGCAGCAAGAAACACTTGGGCTGTCACAATTCCCAAAACATATAGCTCATGTACAAACAACACTCAGAGGCAAAGTCAATGCTAAAATAAGACAAAATGCAAGCCACAACTAGAATATTGATACATAATAAGTCATACGGTGCTTTTGTTAGTAGTCCAGGATTAAAGAGATGGCAATAAGGAGGTTCTAACCTTAACCTGCCAATTCCCCCTATTCTGGGATAATGAAGGCAGAGTAGATGGTAAAACATCTAATCAAGGAGAATATGGAGTTAAAGGTGAGAGAGAGTGAGAAGCAGCTAAAGTGGTCAGGAATTTTGTGGTTTAGATATTGACTGAGTGCAGCTGGAGTTGAACCGATATCTTAGGCACAGCAAGCTACCATCATGTCCAATAACGCATGTTTAACCATTAGGTAAAATAATCAAAAAAAGCGCAATGCAACAAAATGTAAGGATGATGCTTGGTGAAATAACAAATGCCAGACTTACCAGATGCTTCGCAAGAGATCTTGATGTCAAATCCAGGAATGTTCAGAATGCACACCCCAGAACCAAAGCACCCAGAGTGATAGTCATAATTCAGTTGAAATGATAAGTTGGAAATCAAATCAAAACAATGAGTCAGAGAATCCAAACCGACAAAGATTAAAGGAAAGCAAGAAGTGAATGAAGAAGGGAAAACAAAATAAAGTTGATGGGACGCTGGAGGATGATGAATTCCATGGCAGCGGAAGCCCCCCAACAAGTTAAAGTTACTAGTCAATGAGGAGTTTGGACTGCTGCATCATATGATGTCCCCAAAGAGAATGCTTTTGTGTCTCAGTGTCCTGCAAGAACTGATCTCACAGCCAGGGGTCTCCTACCACCATATATGTGTCCTGCACACCTGTGTCTCAACCTCCATTGGCCCATCTACCAGCATTTCCAGTGCCTCCCATACCTAATCTGACACGGTATGCACTCAGAAGTTATGGTGCAGTGCTGATGTGAGAATGAAAGCATGTAAGGTGAGGTGTACATCTTCATAACCAAAGCTGTTGCTACAGAGTTGAACATTGGATTCCAACACTTCTGGATTTATTCAGGAGTGCCCGAGAGTTGATGGTTACTCAATGCTTGGGTATCCCACCAAAACCGTCTTTAAAACAAGAAGCTAGACTGAGGGCTTTGTTTCCCATCATCCTACTGCACAGGGCATGACATCACTGGTTTCCTGCCAACACCATCTTTAAAAGAAGAAGCCAAGCAAGAGGACTTAGTTTCCCATTATCCATCTGCAAAGGAAGTAGCATTACTATATTTCCCATCATCCACATGCACAGGAAGTGACATCATTGGTTTCCTGCCAAAACCGTATTTGAAAGAAGAAGCCAAGCAAGAGGAATTAATTTCCCACGATCTGTCTGCACACCACCGACTACCCCCTGGCTTCTCCCGCCTCCCAGGGCCAAATAGGCCATGGTTTCACTGCAGACTTACAGTGAACATGTGCAGCGGGCACTCCAAAAGAAAGCTCCCTGCACCTGTCCATGCTTGGACGGCTCCCAGCACTAGAAACCCTGGTCCTGCCCACCTCTACGCTGCAACACTCCTCCGTGTTCTCAACTTCGCCGGCTGCTTGTCACACTGCTGCATACCATGCCACATGGTGGGAGCATTCACATGTGCCTCCTGCAAGTTATTATGCACTCTCCCATACCCAAAACCACAACTTTTGCACCAACATCACCCAGCACCCCATTCACTCACACAAACCAGACACCTGCTCACACAGACCACCCGCGCAACATGCCACACTTGCATCATGCTGCTCAACACCCACTCACTCACTACACATGCCACACAGATATGGAACCTACTGCATGACCACGCTCAGGACCTGCTCTTCCGCACGGAAACATGACTAAACCCAACCTCTCCACCTGACATTGCTACAGCCAGTCCCACTGGCAACAAGATCATCAGGCAAGACCGTCAGAACAAGCCCAGAGGCAGAGTCACCATTATACTCAAAGACACCATCACCTGCACCACCTACACGGACGCCCCCTCCAGCTACATGGAAGACCTCATATTCAAGACATGCATCATAGCCAACTTCTCCCTAGAGAGAACCCTTGTATACAGACCACTGGAACCCGGCACCAATTTTGCCAGCGTCATCACAGACTTCGTTGCACCCCTCATCATCAACACCAGCACCTTCGTCCTCATCGGAGACCTTAACTTTTTTTTTTGTCCTCATATCACCATAGCGACAGCAAATCTCAGACCGTTCTATCTGTCCACCTTGCAGTCTGTTGCATTTTCGGTTGGCTCCGCCGCACCTTGAACTGAAAAGCTATACAGTAAAGATTTAGGTCTAGGAGTGCTAAGCCACCCTTCTCAAGCCCACGTCTCATCTTCTTCCATGCCAACCTAGCCTCCCCGGAAGCCCATATAAAACTGGTGATTTTCCACTGGATCTTATCTATAATTAATCAGAGACCTTAACTTTTACTTAGAAGACCACACCAACCCAAACTCTACGGCCTTTCTAGAAATCTCGAAAACCTCGGCCTCACCCAGCACATTACTGAACACACCCACAGTGCCAGACACCTATAGGCTCTGATTTTGTCCTCAATCAGCAACATCACAATCAACAAGCCAGCAACTATGACCTGGTTAGACCACATCCACGTCAGTTTCAGCATACTCATCCCACACTACCGCAGATCTACTGCTATCGGACTGACCCGCTACAGCTGGAAAAGCATCACAGAAGATGATGGGGTTGCCGCCCTCTCTACACACCGGCCCGAACCCACCAGCACCTTGCTAAAGCCATCAAGAACCTTAACAGCAGGATCCATGCATGCCCCGACACCCTGGCTCCCTCTCAAGTACTATCCAACAGCAAGAAGCTGACTTCAGGCTAGCTGGTACACACAGGAACTCAGACTGATGAAGCATCAATAGAAACAACTGGAGAGCAAATGGAGAACAAGTCAAGACACCATGGATAAAGACATCTTTAAATCGGCCCTAAGACATTATCACCAACAGATACGGAACAACAAGCACACAGCTCTTGCAGATCACATTGATTTAATTGCACCACCTTTCGCCTTCAGCAACATCATCCCCTCACAAAACCTTTGCAACAAGCTCTTAGAATTCTTCTGCAACAAAATCACCTCCATATACGGCAACTCAGACACTCAACCGATCACTGTCACCGTTGCAACTCAACTTCCCATCACAGTTAAGAACGAACCCTAACCTCGTGGCCCACCATCACCACCGCCAAAACCACCGCTTCCATGAAGACCTTCCACTTGGGGGGCTTATTTGACCCTTGCCAACACCACGCCTTCACCAAAGGACTCCTACTAATCAGCGAATTAGTAACACCCATCCTCAACTCCTCCAGCAACGCAGCCACATTCCAAGACACCTGGAAACACTCCACCATCATGCCCCTGCTCAAGGAACCATTCACTGACCTGATCTGTACTTGATCTTCAAGTACAGATCCATATCACTCCTATCATATCTGGCCGAGGCATTAGAGAAACTAATCAACCGATGCCTTACCGACCACCCCAGCAACCACCAGCTCCTTCATGCCACACGCTCCAGATTCAGGCCCAGCCACAGTACAGAAACAGCACTCATCAACATCTGCATGCTACTTGATGGAGTAGGCACAGAAGCACTTATTCTCCCGGACCTCTCTGCATCATTTAACACGATCTCATGCCCCATCCTCATAAGGTGCCTTCATGAGATTGTCATTCAAAGACCCATTCTCCACTGGATCTGCTCCTTTTTAACAAATAGAACACAAGCTGTCAACCTGGCACCCAGCTCTTCAGAAGCTCACAAACTTATTTGCAGAATGCCTCAAGGTTAATCGCTCAGCCCAACTCTCGTCAATGCATACCTGATCCCTCTGGCCAATGTCACCCGTGCACATGACATCAACATGCAGCTCATACTTTCCCGTTTGGACAAGACCCTCAGCACAAGAAACATGTTCCCCACCTGCATTCCTTTGTAGGAGCTACCTGGTCAAGAGAAGAGCGTAGCTAATTATTGAAATTGAAGACTTTAGCTTGAGAGTTATCTTCCATTGCAGGAAGAGAGATGTTCAAAAGCCTGGCAATGGTAGTTCCCTCGATTTGGCATAATTCTGTCACATCAAAGAAGTGGAATTATGGGGGAGACATGTATTGTTAAGGCCAGGTCAAACTGCAATGAAAACAAGATAGCTATAATGGAGTATTGTTCCTCAGAATGCGAAAGAGCTCTTGACACAAATTCAATTGTCACCTCTTTACTATCTGACTATTTTTGTGATAATACTGCTCCAATTCCTTTGCAACTTGCATCCATGTTCATGGTACACTTCAAGGAAGGGTTTAAACCTTGCAAGGCACTTGCTCAACAAATATCAGATTACATTTCATGATGTCTTTTTAGCAATTTAATCTCGTTTTTCAACAATTGTTTAAACTAGTACGTTTTTTTAGACATAGTGTTCAACCCAAATAGCCCAGGACAAGTGCTAGTGGTTAGGCATAGCATAAGCATAGGAAAACAATTTTAACGGTATTCCCAAGTGTGCTCTCTGGGGAAAATGGAGCTCTTACAGGTTTCACTCACAGAAGTAAACTATTGAGTGTGCCAGACCTAAAGTACACAAGATGAAGAACTTACTTTAAATCATTCAAGATGAGGTGAAACTGGGAATAGACAAACTTTTCAAGCCTGGTATTATAAAGCTGATTGATACTGCAGAGTGGATAGCTCCTTTAGTTGTAGCAAAATGATCGGATGGGAAAATTCAATTGTGCATCAACCTTAGAGATCCTACTAATAATATAATCGTTCAAAGGTTTCTCCTGTCAAGAATTAATAAAATGCTTGCCATGACGAAGATGATGCAGGGTTTTCCTCGATAGGCTTCTCATCGGCATATCACCAGGTGTGTTTGCACTCTGAGAAGAAAAAGCTGACTGCATTCATGAGACCAATGGGGGTTTCAGTATATTTGCATGCCATTCAGATTAGTGTTTGTGGCTGCGGGTTTTCATAAGTTAATGCATAAATATTCTAAGCAGCACACACATAGACATTCTAAGCTTATATATAAGAATCTGAAACTGCAAACTTCATCGAGCCAGGTTTACTATTTGTAATTCCTCACTTTTCCCTTGCCCTAGCTCTGTAGTGGTAAATAGCTGTCTTGTGAGGGACTAACGATGAAACAAGGAGTCAACCCTGTGATGTCATCAAGTGTGCACGGGTGCATCATCTTAATTCTGCTACCTCTGCCATTTTGGTAAATTGATGTTGATGGTGTAAGGAGTTTCACCAGAATGTAATTTTGGGGTATTTTAGCCAACATTCTTTAATTATGTATTTATTTACTTAATATTTGTAGAGTGCGGGTGATACAGAAAGTAAGGCTTCTTGGCGCTAGTAATCTCAAGATTGTTAATACTATTTTGTCATGGTTTTCTCATTCTCAGATGCACCGAAGGGCACAGAGGTTGTTATCAACCCAAACACAGTAAACATTAAAGAAGGGGATAGCGCCTCAATGGCGTGTACCGTGAACAACAGCAACCCTGGCATCACCAGCTACAAGTGGTACAAGGATGAGGTTGAGGAGGCCTTCAGCACCGAGCAGGTTGTGACCTTCCAGAGCGTGGCTCGTTCCGACTATGGGCAATACCACTGTGAGGTCAAGAATCCTATTGGAACTGGAGTGGCACAAGCCAGAACCCTGTCTGTCTTCTGTAAGTTAGTGTGTATTTTTTATTTTATCAATTCCTAACTGCCTTTGGCATCACTCGCTCGTCAGAAATTAAAAGTGACAACTAATTGTTAATGAGATTGGGAAAAGCTTATGGCCTAGATTTACTAACATTGGGCCCGATTCACAGAACTAACTTAAGACAAAATCCTAAACTTACTACCATTTTGCTATTCACAGAAGGCACTTGCTCATTGATGAGTAAGTGCCTTCTTTGAATACCAAAATGAGTAAGTGCCTTCTGTGAATACCAAAATGAGTAAGTGCCTTCTGTGAATACCAAAATGAGTAAGTGCCTTCTGTGAATACCAAAATGGTAGTAAGTTTAGGATTTTGTCTTAAGTTAGTTCTGTGAATCGGGCCCTAAGTGTGTTGTGGTTGCGCCACTATTTTGGCGCAAAGTGTTAGGATTTCCAAAGCCATGCACATCATGAAGTGAATTGCATGGCTTTGCATTACATTTCCCTCCAAAAGTAATGCAAGGCAGCGCATCGCTTGCGTTACCTTGTGTTAGGGATGCGTTACATGGGTGGAGCCTGGGGGTTCCTGTGCATCTACCCATTTATTTTTGATGCAAACGCAGATTTACATCGGTCAGAAAACCTGGGTTTGCACCAAAATGATTTGCATACCACAGGCTTGTGAATGGAAGAGAATTAGCTTTATTTATTAGCTTTATTTCCCCTCATTACTTCCTCTATGCGTTCTAAAGCACACATGCAAAGACAACTAAGCCTCTAAGCATTGTTTATTGTACAGGAAGGTATCCCTCTCTGCACAAAAACAATCCTGAACAAAATGCATGCACCATGGCGCAAGGGCGCATGCATTGAGGCTAAGATGCTACAAGTGCACCAGTGCCCAGGCGAGAGCAGAAATGCACCATAAGAAATATGGTGCATTTCTGCTTTCTCTCTTTCACACAATGCAGCGCAGCAAATTCCATTGCAGCGTTGCATGAAGGATTACTAAATCTGGGCCTATGTTTTTTGTTTGCAGCAACTGACAGCCTAATTTACTCCACTGTGTTTCCCCTGCATTTTGAGTAATTTTTTTACTTTTTCATAATTCCTAGAGGATTCCATGCCTACCTCTGGGAAGCTGTGAGGAGTAGGCCACGTTACACTGCATGCGTTTAGAACGTATGCCATTACAACGCGGTCATTGCAACGACTGCGTTGTTACATTGCAGACGATTACAACGCAAGTCATTACAACGACTTGCTGTAGGGGGGGCACTGGATGTTGGAATAGTATAATTTACTATTACAACTCCAGTCTGTGCAACAGTAGGGAAGGTGTTGGATTTAAAATCCAACACCTTCTGCCCCCTACAGCAAGTCGTTGCAACGACTTGCGTTGTAATGGCATGCGATGTAACAACGCGGTCATTGTAATGACCGCGTTGTAATGGTATGCGATGTGTAAACATTGTTGTAAACAATGTTTACCAGCTGTGAGTGTTGCAGTTTTCCAAGGCACACTTTTATAAATTCCACTTTTGTGTGACCAAGGATTAGACTTCCTCATGCGAAACTTTCCAAATGCAAATTAACTTGATAACTTTTTTCAATCTTTTTTCTTCACAGGAAAAATAGTTTTCTCCATTGAGAAGCCCCTTTGCTATCACAACTCAATAATTGGGGGTGCGCCATGCATCGTACCACCCACTTGACTGGAGTAAATGTCTGTCTGCATCTGGGGTCACAATAGAACAACAGTATGTGAATACCTACCAAAGATGGCAGTTGTGCAGAGCTTTCTGGGACATCCCCAACCAGATGGCCATAGGTTTTCTCATCTATGCACAACCAAAAAGATATTTAAATTCCTGTGCATCCTGAGTTTGCAGAACACAGCTATGCGTGTTCAGAAGGATTGAAATGGTCATTTCAGGTGTCCCTAGTTCTTCTCTGGTTGCATTGGTTGCCAGTAGCCACAATATTAAGATCAAAATCCCTATGGATTATTCATAGACCTGGCATCCTTGGCGTGGGTTTCCCCCTACGTTTTTGCCTTCCCTCCTGTTTGCTGACTTCATTTTTGCTGGCTTTAGGACTCTGCACAGTTTACCACTGCTAACTAGTACTAAAGTGCATGTGCTCTCTCCTCTAAACATGGTATATTACCATGGTAACAATTGGTATATATTCAATCTACCTAATAAAGTGGCACTACCTGTGCCCAGGGCCTGTAAATGTGATGCTACTAGTGATCCTGCAGCTTTGATTTTGCCACCCACTTAAGTAGCACATTAAACATGTCTCAGGTCTGCCATTGCAGCCTGTGTATGCAGTTTTAAACTGGCATTTCACCCAGAAAACCTTCCTTTTTAATACTTAAAAGTCACTCCTTGGGTAGACCCTGCACAATCCAGAGGGCAGGGTGTAGTGTATTTTAAAAGTTGGACATGTACTTTTCAGTTTTACATGTCCTGGTAGTGAAAAACTCTTAAGTTCGTTTGTCACTACTGCAAGGCATACCTCTCCCATAGGCTAACATTGGAGTTACCTTATTGCATTCAATAAGTGATCATTTCTAAATTGGAGCAGGTAACCAGTTCATGTTTGGTGTCTTTGGAATTGTAATGTAAACTCCTCTCTCATGGTAAAATTGGATTTTAATTTACAATTTTTAAAATGCCACTTTTAGAAAGTTGGCATTTTCCTGCCTTAGCCATGCAGTGCCTGCAGCCTGTCTCTGGGTCACATGACTGGGTGTAGCTGACAGTTGGGCTTTGTGTATTCCTCCTAGACAGCCACACAAAATAGGGAGCTTAGGTGTGCCTAGACGGGCCACCACTGGCCGGCTGGGAGGGCAGAGCTGGACGCAGCCCTACTTACACTTGAATAGGCGGTGTCCTGGCTCCATACAAAGGGCTGCATACCCCAGTGGTTAGTCTAGAGCCAGGACAGGCAAGGCATGATGCCTGGGGACTGCAAAGGGAAACCTCTAGAAGCTTCTCTCACTTCAAAGGAAGGCCCAGGTATAAATATTGGACCCCAGACACCCAGTACACCTCTGGACCTGTGGCTACTCTGCCAGGAAGAAGGACTGCTGTGCTGCTGAAAGGACTGCCAATCTGCTGGACTGCCACCTGCTGTGCTGCCCTGCTGCCTGCTGCCCTCCTGCCTGGGTGAGAAGGACTGGACCTGCATCAGTTGAACCCAGGACCCCAAAGTGACTCCAAGAGCTATTTGGCTGGCCTCCTGACTAGAGCCTCAGGGAGAGAACCTTGAATCCAGCACCAGGGCTCTGCCACCTGTAAGTCTTAGCCTACCAAGTGATGCCACCCCAGTCCTGGACCCTTGGAAGTGAGCCTGGGTGGACCCAGCAGAACTGACGCATCACCTCTGCTGCGTGGTACAATCCAGAGCAGAACCGATGTATCACCTCTGCTGCGAGGATTCTCCCAGCGCAAGGACTCTGCGTTAGCCTCTCAGCTCGCTTCACTGATGCTAGCCCTTGCATTGCAAATCCCCCATCGACGGCAGCCTCGACAATGAAGCAGGTTCTCACATCGCAGCCTCTCAGCTCTATGAAACTGACGCATTGCCTTGACTGCGTTTCGCATCCTCGACGCCAAAGTTTGCATCGCAAGCCCTCATCAATGGGATCCTCAACGACCTCGCATCCCAGCTCCGCAGCTCAGAACTAACACATCTCCTTGGTTGCGCAACGGATCCTCGATGCAGGACCTCGCAACGCTCTGCAACCAGGATTTAAGGCACTTTTGTTCAGAAGGTCTATCCTGGTCCCTCTAGCCGGCCTGTGCTCCATCACAGTCAGCCTGAACGTGTGACTTTGTCCCTGCCCGGCGCAACCAGATATCCACGGTTGGCACTATTTTCACTGAAATCTTTAAAATTGCATATCTCCCGTTCTACTGATTGGATGTTTATCGTTTTGGTCTTCTCTCATTTACATTGCCTCTGAGTTAAGCTTGACTGCTCTTTGCCAAGCTACCAGAGGGTTGAGCACAGGTTAATTTGGGGTTTGCTTGTGCCTCACCCTGACAAGATTTATGATTGCTGCTTGAGTATGGTTTCACCCCCCCCCCCTTAATCAGTAACCCAATTGCTCACATAACCCTTCATCAAGCAGACTCACAGTTTTTGAGAGGGGGGGTTGCATAACAAGACACCTACGGTGATGGTAAGACACCTGAAGTAATCCTAAAGCCTATAACTGGAGATAGGGCGGTAGAGTTTTCAGATGTTGAACACACCACCTCTCACCTCCATAGATGCACTGGCTATCATCAACCTACATGTGTTCTGACCCACAGGTAACCTGCTTTCTTAACTGTAGTTAACAAGTTTCCAGATACTGTTGTGTCCTATCTTCATCTGTCACTTGTGATTCTCTTGGTGATGTAGGGTCACTGTCCTGTGGATTGAACAGAGAAATTCAATCTAGAGAGAATATGTGAGAAGTTGTGGTTTTCCACAGTCCTCCTGCAAGCTTGTTAAATTCCTTTAAAGTTCCTGAGTGAGTGAAATGCTCAGACATACAAGGCACAGGAGCAGAATGTTAAATCCTATCATCATCCTATCTTCATTCGTTCATTCATTCATTCTCACAGATCTTTTAATTGGTGTCTTAAGGAGGGGAGCTATCCCCCAGAGACCTTAGTGTACTCTTTCCACTATTCCCTTTCCAAACGAAGGCATACAATGGTCAGTATGCAGAGAGGTGCCAAATGGTCAACTTAACGGCAAATGAATGTTTATTTTCTTTCCTTCTCAGAAACATCTAAGGTTCATATTGTCTCATGAACTATGTGTATTATGTTCCGATGAATATATGTAGTATTACCTTCTTAAATTATGTACATGTATGATGCTTCTTCCTCAAACCTCCGGCAGGGTCTGTCATGATTGGATATTCAGCTGCCACATTTTGGGCCGTGGTGCTGACGCCATTGCCAAAAGTAAATTTATGTTATGCTATGTTATCTTACATAGTTTATATGTATGTATGTGGTATATCTATAGCATGACAGTAGCCAAAAAACAGTGGAGTGCTGTACATAGTCAAAGGCAAGCTTAAAGTTGGCGAGTAAGAGAGAAAGCTGCGTTGTGGGCAGTTAATGCATTATGATGTAGTGTTCTTTAAAGAGGTGCATTTCCATTTGTTTCATAAACTGGAGCAGAGTTTGGCACAGTCCTAATGGATATGGGGATGTTGTTCCAGAGCCTGTGTGCTTAGATGGAACAGGTCTCCTACCTTTTTTTTTTTTTTACACCCTTTAGTCTGCAGTCTAATGAGTGCCTGGCTGCAGGTGTGCCGAGAACTAGGCCTGTGCGTAATTTTCAATTTCGCCGGCGGAATCAGAGGAATTTTGGTAATTCCGTATTACTCTTGTAATGCGGAATTACTGCATAATTTCAATTAAAAGTCTGCCGCTCAGCCGGCAGTAATAGAAATGATGCAGTGGTTTCTCAAGTTTAGAAACAACTGCATAACACTCAGAGCCCTTTCATACTCTGCAGTGATTAAAAGTTTTAAGTACTGCAGAGTATGCAAGGATGCTGAGTGGTATGTAGTGATTTCTAAGCTTTAGAAACCACTGCATAATTTTTAATTCTGCTGGTGAAGTGGCGGAATTTTAATTTATCAGTAATTCCTCCTTATCAGAGTAACAAAATTCCTCCGATTCTGCCAGCAGAATTTAGCATTCTCAGCAAACCCGGAGCCAGGCACTCAGACTGCAGACTAAAGTTTAGGATCCACTGTATACCACTTGGCACCCCTTATATACTCTGCAGTGATTAAACGTTTTAATCACTGCAGGGTATGCGAGAGCGCCGAGTGGTATTTGGCCGCACTATTTTCTTAGGCAAAATCCATCCTGGCATCCATTTTTGGATGCATGGGTGCATTTTGCGCTAAGAAAATAATGCCAAATGCCCACTCCACCCAGTCACGGAATTATGCGGAATCTGGTGGTGAACTTGTCTGCTGGATAAGCAGAGGTGCTGGTCATGATAGCTTTGTAAATGATGCAGCTGGTTTTGTAGATGATACAGGCCAGCAAGGGAAGCCAATATGTTCCACCAGGATGAGGATGATGTGATCATAGTTCTTCAGGCTCTGGATGAGACGTGCTGCAGTGTGTAGGATGTAGGGTGCCAGTGTGGTATTTCAGAGGCCATTGATTAGAGCATTACCTCCATCCAGATGTGATGGTATCAGCAGTTCTAAAGTCATTTTCTAGAAGAAACAGTTTTACTTTTCTTAGAAGAGAGAGCTGGCACCAGGTTGTAAGAAATGTCGTTAATGGTCTTTGTGTTTTTTGGCGATATGTTCCTTGAAGGTGAGGCTGGTGTCCAGGGTGAATCCAAGTAACATGCATTCTGTGAAAGTTGGGGTTCGAAACCCTCAAATTTCATGTCATTGAGCCAGATTTGTTCAGTTTCTTGTTTGTTGTTTTTGGCATATAACAGGAATTCTGTCTTGGCTGGGTTGAGCTTCAGATAGATGCTGGATTATGTGCAAGCAGTGTTTGAGTCTTTACACGTGTGAAGCAGAGGAGACTTTCAAGTAGATTTGTGTATCATCAGTGTATTGGTGAAATTTGAAGCTGTTATGAATGAGTAGAGCCTAAAGTGAAACAAGATCGTGAATCCCAATGAAGGATTGGATATCAGAAACAGTGCAGAAACAAGCAGTTACAGTTTCTAAAAAAGCCTTTGTCCTCCTATACATAGCCCAAACAGCACCCAAACCCCCTAATAAAACCTTAAGGTCTGTCTCCCACTATACACTTTTCACTTGTGTCTAGAACAGTGCTTTCCAAACCTTTTCAAAGCACGAACCAATTGTTAGAACGACAAACCTAGCTTTGATGGACATGAGGCAGGCAGTTTTTTAAAGTAATTTAATCAGTAATCATTTACAATCAACCCAATCCCCATGTTAAAAAAATAGGCAGCCGTTTGACGGAAGACATAGCCTGACATTTGACCTCTGTCTTTGAAACACAGCAAATGTGGCAAGATAAATACAGAATTAAAGGCATCTTTATTCATTGTTTGGACTTTTGCAACCCTCCAAAAATCAACTCATGACCCACTAGTGGGTCGCGACCCACAGTTTGGGAAATACTGGTCTAGAGGCACTCAAAATAGAGATGATTCGTGATGGTAAAAACCAACTGCATTCATTGCTCAAATGCCTAGCCCTTACCCTCTTCTAAGACTCACCAAGTATTCATGAAAACAGCCCAAACGCCCTCACTATTAGTGGGTACGTTTGGCCCAATAATCCTCTGGATATATAGCCTCCATGAGTCCACAAATCTTCCCCTCTTTTCATTACTCATTAAACTTACCATAACTAAAATGTCTCATAATCTCCAGCGCCACTGTATCATAGCAGGGGCATCCTCCTCTTCCATATCAAGGCAATGGTGGATTTTGCTACCCCTAGACATTACCAAATCAAAATAGTTTTCTCCTTTGTGGGCTCACTTGGGCCAAGCAGAGCAAGAAAACTGACCCAGGGATCTTTGATATTGGGTTTCCTATAATATTTTAGATGGCACTCTGCACTTCTTTCTAAATGAAGGCGACATATGCACCATGTCTCCTAAAGGATCTCCTCTTCAGCAACTGGGATCAGTCATGCAATGTCTATGGTGTAGTTTTGAACAGGGGTGGGCGGAATTTGCGTAGTCGCGTTACGCAAAGTTCCGCGAAACGGTAAAAAATCTCTGCGAGCTATGCAGAATTCCGCGAGCACGCGGAATTGCTTGTTCCGCCCGTTCGCGATGCGTTTTTCCTGTTCCGGGACGCTGTTTGCGGGCTCGGGGGGAAATATCTCGCGAACTTGCCCATGCGGTCGCCAATTGGCGCGGCCATCTTGTTTCACTTGTCCCGCCCGCTCACGATGCGTGTTTCCTGTACGCGAACGTGGATGTCCGATGGCGCGTCCGAATGACGTGTTCGCGATCGCACACTCTTGCGGGATCGCGCGGCCGGCTACCAAAATCTTGTGGCGCACGCGAACGGATAGGAAAACTCGTCGGCGAACGCAGGGATCCCGGTAAGTCGCTCCCGCGCGCGCGAACACGCATTTTGAAAGCGCAAAGAAGGAAAAAATTTCGCTACGCCGCGGATCGCGGAATTTTCAGCAATTCCGCGGTCTCCGCAGAACGCGGAATTCCCAAAATTCCGCAAATTCCGCGAGCGGAGCGGAATTTACCGCCCAGGCCTAGTTTTGAAGGGGTTTAGTACCAATCATAGAGAAAGTTGTAGTGACTCTCCCTAGTTGTATCCTATAGTGCTTTTGAAATGTCCCATCATCAAACCGACTTTCATTTTTGAGTGGAAACCTGCCTACCTAGAATTTGCTCTATTTTATGCCCATGTGCCAATGTATCAGGATATCTGGCAATTTGTCCCATATCCTTAGGGTTGTCTGTGTTGGAGTGCTCTGGAATGAAATTTAGGATCTAAGGTCTTTATTATGAGTCTGGCCAGAATCACGGTGACAGTCTCCCGACCGCCCTATTAAGACTAGGGATGCCCTGCGACCGCCGCAGCTGCGAGGGATCCGCCATTCCCTGGCAGTTGCGTGGCAGTTCTGAGGCCGCAATATGCTTGGCGGGACCGCCGCTGTCCCACCAAGCATATTATGAGTTTCCTCCCCACCATGGTTTTCATGGTGGTGAGCCCGCCATGAAAACTGTGGCGGACAGGAAACAAAAGGGGGTACTACAGGGCCCCCTGGTGCGTCACGCCATTTGGATGCACACAGGGGGACACAACATGTGACCCCCTGTGTGCATGCACACCAATACCTGCACGGCATGGACTGCAGCAGTCCATGCAGTGCAGGTACTGCCTTTGATGTTCCCATTGTGGTGCCTATTTCATAGGCACTGCCCTGGAAACGCCAGAGAACCGCCCGCCAGACGAGAAGAAAACTCCGGATCTTGCAGGCGGTTCGTATACGGGTTTGGCAGTGCGGGAGCGGGGCGTTCCCGCCCCCGCACCGCCAAACTCATAATAAGGCCCTAAGTCCCTTTTCTTGCCATGCAATACACAATGGACAGCCCACCACAGTATGCACCATGGGTGTCCAAAGCTTGTCTGTTAACCTATTGCACCTTTCCGTTATCAGTCTTAATTAAAACAGAGCACTGCATAGTTTAAAATCTGGCAAAGCCTTACCCTCCTGTGCCTTCTGTTTCTGAATGACCCTCATTTGCACTCCTACCCTAGAGCCCTTCCAAACAAATTGTGAATCTGCATGTAGGAGCTCATTAAAAAGCTTGTGATTACCCTTATTGCTAGAGCTTGCAGCAAATATAAAATCAAAAGAAAGACATTTATTTTTACAATGTTTATACTTCCCATCTGCATAAGGAAGAGAGATGACACTTTCTTCAGATCACCACCTATCTCTGCTACTAATGGTGGTAAATTAGCGTTTTATAGGTCTCAAATCTTCATAGCGGGTGGATCCAGCGAATCGCGGCAATATATATTTTTTTTAAACTGCTCTTGCTTTGGAATAACACCTGGGTGGGCCAGGTCCCGGGAGCATTATGTAAAAGTAGGAGAGGCACGGGGACCGCCACCCCCCTAGGGCACAAATACAATAATGAAGAGGTTCACTGGGCTTACTTAACAAACGAGCCCTACATGGCCCTGTAGACCACCACCCCCCAGGGCTGGCTCCAGCAATATCCTGGGGTGCCCACCCTTGGGAAATTGAAATTTGATATGGCACCTCTCCCGTCAACCCATAGCAAACTGCTCGCACTTGCTGAAAGCAGAGCATGTCTGTTTCCCTGACCGCTGTGAAACGAGCAGGGAAACAGACATTGCTTTGGGATCCAAGGAGCTGCATGTTAGCAGCTCCCTGGGTCTCAAAGTAATACCGCCTCCCGCAGGAGGGCGGGAGCCGGCAGGGATGGCGGAGACCTTGAGGCTCCCCCCACAGTCCCCAAAAAGTGGCCAACCCCCGGGGGATGTGGTCCCCGGGTCTGATATCGGCCTAGGGAGGGGCGTTGCGTGGGCACCCCCTCCCCATTTTTAAAAAATAAATAAAGGCCTGGCTCCGGGGGATGGGGTCCCCAGAACCGATATCGGCACAGGAGGGGGGCCGTGTGGCCCCCCTCCCTTTTTTCTTAAAAGAAATATAAAAAAGGCACAGGCCCCGGGGGATGGGGTCTCCAGGGCCAAAAATGGTCCGGTATGGGGGCTGCTTGGACCCCCTCCCTTTCAAATATTTATTTAAAAAAATAAAAGGCGGGCCCCGAGGGATGGGGTCCCCGGGGCCGAGATTGGCCCGGGAAGGGGGCCGTGCAGCCCCCATGGCTTTTTTTCAATAAAAAGATTAAAAAGGGGGCAGGACCCAGGGGATGGGGTCCCTGGGGCCCAAAATGGCCCAGAAAAGGGGGGCCATGCGGCCCCCCCCCCCCAAAAAAAAAATAGAAAAAAAACATCAAATGACGGAGGCCTCGCCCCCTTTCTCCACCACTCTGCAAACTCGCCTCCTGGCGTGCTGTTAGTTGGAGGATGAAGTACCCTTGGCTGCTGAGGGTCCTTAGGGGCCAACAAGACCTCCTGTTACCTCCAATAAGTCCCACACAGCGGCATTGCTGAGAGGTGGGCGGAGGCCATGCCCTCTTTCTTCACCACTCTGCAAATGCGCCTCTGAGCACACTGGTCCCCTTGTTTCCTGAGGGCCTCAGGACTAAAGTAGACTTCTCCCCCCGAGCAGCAGTGCGCCAGGAGAAGCGTTTGCAGAGTGGTGGAGAAAGTGGGCATGGCCTCTGACAACCTCTCAGTAATCCAGCTGTGTGGGTCTTACTGAAGGTAACAGGAGTGTGTGTTTGGATTAGCATGTCCCTTCCTAACCCTCTTTTAAAATTCCCTAAATCCCTCCCATTTAGTAGTAGAGAGTCCCAATTTTACCACCACTCCTACTTCATCTCATATTTCTTACTAAACTGTATACCTATGTGTGTGGAGCTCTCCACCACAAGGTTATATAAATGCTGCTGTGACCTGTCCACAATATACTCTTGTCTAACAAGTTTTGTGCTTCATTATTACTATGTATTTCAAAGTAGAGTTGCAATGAATTTATAGCTGATTATTATGGATATTAATAACTGATGCTATGGTTTTCATTTTGTTTATCCTCTCAGCTACATGCTATCCCTTGCTGTCAATAATGCACTTTATAAATTGTACACATAAAACATGAAAATAGTTGGATTATACACAGACCTAGCGGAACAATGTGTCAAAGTTGACTGAATTATGTGGAAAAGAAAGCTAAATTATGCATATTTTGATACAACGTGGTCCCTTCTCTTTCACAGCGGCAAGAGTCTTGGTGTCACCATCTTCAGAGATTCGTGAAGAGACTACGGCCACTCTGACCTGTGAAGTTCCTAGTGGAAATCCAGACAAGATCACTTATAGTTGGTACAAGAATAACATCTGGCTGAAGGAAGGATCTGCAAGAGTGTTGGTATTCCACAAAGCAATCAGCAGTGATACTGGCTATTACACCTGCAAAGTGCAAAATGACAAAGGCAGTGATATTTCACCTCCCATCGCAATCACAGTGGTTTGTAAGTTTATAAACATACCTTTTTCAACTGAAAGTCATTAACACATGCTTATTGGGACAGGAATATTCCCTGCATGGTGTACAGTCATGTCCCCTGCCCTGAGTGCCCAACTGTGAGTATCTGGTATCCCGGTTTTTGGATTTTGGCCCAGCCTTATGCTGATCTCGCCTTTGTGCAAAGACCTAGGCCTCGTCCTGGAGCTGGAGGGGCACACCAAGTGCACTCTTCATAGTGGCAGAGGACTACTGTTCCTATCATGGGTTCATGCGTGTGGCATGATGGTGGCAGCATACTGTGTTTGTGTAATGCTTAGTGTGACCAGACCTTTTACCCATGCCATGGAAGTTGAAGCCAACTGGACCACTTGTATAAACTTACACTGCTACAGACAAGCCTGTGCTAAGATCATGAGAGAAAGGGTATATGTATGTTATATGTGTTCTCCGTGTTCCACACATGTGGAGTGTCTGAGTGAACCAAAGTGGCACAGGCCTGCAGGTTTCATATTGGAAACTCCTGGACTGTTCATGTGCAGAAGATGGAGGTGAAAGTCCTTTCCCAGACAGTGAAAGTCTATTACTGACATTCCTGAGACTGGAGGGAGGAAACCTGGGCACTGAAGTGGGGAAAGAGGAGGCAGGTTTCACATTATAAATCGATCAGATACTTTTGATTCCGAGGGCTGCTGATTAGACGTCCTGAAAGATGCCATCTGGTAAATGGTAGGGGAGAAGAGTGGGGCTGCAGTTCCTGTTTTCAGAGTGTGCTGTCTCTCTTCCTGAACACTTTCAGGTGTTGCTGTTGATAGTCAGGTGCAGAATGCTCACCCCTCTGTGTGCCTCTGCTGTGGGTGCTCTAGCCTAGAGATATCTTGGTTGCGAAGAGCATCACTTAAGACAAAGGCTGATTCTGAGATTTATTACCACCAATATGTGGATCATTCTAAGCTCTACCTGAAGGTCACCTCCCTGAAGACATCATTTTAGCTGCTTCAACACATAAAAACATGCAATCCTGGATTACGTTTCATCACCTCAAATTCAATGGGTATAAAACTAAGCTGACCACAAGTACGAGACCGGATTGACTCGATCAACTTCGTTTGTTGTTCTCAATCCATTATTGATAATGTTAAATCTCTATTTTACACCCGTTAGGCTGGCTTCCGATTGATGGGAGGGCAATTTTAAGAAATAAGTCATTCTCTGGATGTGCCTCTAATATGGTACATTATACTACCTTCAAATATGAACCTTACCATCATTTTCATCCTTCAAAAGGGAACTTTCTCATGATCAATATGGCCAATATGGCATATATGATGTCCTGAGCATACTCCAACATAGAGATAGGCTAAAGGTTTAGATCAGGGTTCTTCAATGTCGGCCCTGGAGGGTCAGATTCATGCAGATTTTTAAGATAACTACATTTATCTAAATGGGGATATGCTAAAAATCTGGCATGGATCTAGCCCTCCAGGACCGACATTGGAGAACCCTGGTTTAGATAGTAACTTTCCTTGCATGATAGAACTGCTTAAATCCTTTATTGTATATATTTTGTCACAACAGGCTTTACTTAGTTTCTTACGCATTTCCACGCTGTCTCTACTGTACACATCCATTTATTATTGTTTCCAACTTTATTATATGTTATTCTTTCCACTTTGCTTAATGAAGTTCTTTGATGCTCCTAGGCCTTGTGCACACTACACAAAAAATTACTTTGGAAACTGGCCATCACAAGACATTCTATTACTATGACCTGCAAATATACCATTCTTCCTCCAGTGATAGGAGGAAGCCTGCAATAAATCTAGCCACTGGCAATCACTCAGAGTAGCATTCTAAGCAATATTTTGTATGCCCAGCATGCTACCTCAGATAGGACCCAGCTATATGCAAATAAGTCTTCCAATAGGAACAGTGCCGACAGAAATGCCAACACAGGTCCCCTCTGAACTGGAAAGCAACAAACAACCCAAGACCTTCAATCGGGTGTAGCATAGTTCCAGTAGCACAGTGAGGAAGGGACCCACGTCTGAGCATACCTGTGGCCACTTAGGGCGTTACATCAAATATACAGAAGGTGTTGGGAGGCTGCTTGCAATAAGTTTATCCACTGCAATCTCTTGGGGTAGTGTTTCAACCCAACTAAAGTCTGTCATAATTCACCCTCAATAATTTTACTAATGCTACATCCCTCCCTCAATTCTAATCACTCACAGAATCTTCTCCTGTGTACTTTGCCTGACAGGGTTAGCCACAAACGTCACTCTCTAGTACTGACAAGTTATACACTCCTGTACCACATAAAGTACTCCTTAGAAGCGAAGATGATACCCGCGTCATAACAAAGGTTTAGATGGGAAGTCCTGAGATGAAGAGACCCACTACGGAGTGGGGAAGGAAACAATTCCTTTTGTTTTAAATACCCTCACACACCCTAGTGGTGTCATGCTTCATCATCGGGTCACCCTAACGCCTAAAAGTCAGGGTGGGCTCGACCGTATTTTCAGGGAGCTCTTAGGAATAATAAGACCAGGGGGAAAAAAATTAAAAGACCTCCAACAAATCCCAGTATCCCTTTAATATTGGATTCGTTAGGGTTATTAAAAATATGTAAACAGGGGTCAGAAAAGGAGTATTTATGGTCCTATGACCCTTCAGCCGACATGTTTCAGTCCTACTAGGGCCATGACGGTCCCGGACTTTCTTCAGGGCAACAATATAACCTCCCTGGACAGCGCAAGAGGAAATTCCCTACACTGCTGTTTCTCTAAGGGCAGATAGCTGCTCCTTAGTTAATTTGAAGATAATTTATCTTCTTGATCCTGTTAACGCTCCATCTGTAAAGACAAACAAAGACAAACAGGGCCAACAACATATATTACTCAAAGAGTACATGAAATTACTTCCCAATAGTGATGTGCTGGCCAGGGCACCAGTGTCATTAACTTGGTGTCAACAAACCATCATCTCTTGTAACCACGCGGATCCGTGGTTATTACACACATATATAGTTTAATTTTTACCACACTCTCATAGGTGGCATAGTATGGTGTAGTGGCGATATTTGTCGCATCCTATTGATTTACACACTCTCGTGTTTGTGGTCTCAAAGTGTATACACCCGTGTCACTCTCACACTACAGCACTAGGCTGCTATCAATCATCGTGTTTTAGTCTTTCACACGCAACATTCAGATTTATACCCTTACCGAGACATGGGCGAGGGAACTCTTCTCCGGGTACCTCGCAGAGTAAGGGGTAGCCCTGTTGTCACACACTGCAAATTGGCAAGCAGTAACACACCAGAAAGGAAAAGATAAAATCACCAAAGTTTGTGAGCCGAGGAAGATACTCAAAATGCATGTATAACAGCAAGCGCGCACATACCTGTAATGCCATTCAGTACTCGAATTACTCACGTCATCAAGGGTCCTCCCCGCTCTCTCACCTACTCGGTGCGGGTCCCACGGGTCTTGGTGTGGAGACGCCATGTATACGGTGTTTAAATACTTCTAATGGGCGCGCCATAACTAATTCAACTGAACTAATTGGAGAGATCACGTGCGTGTGTCTACAGGTCAGGCGCCGTCGCGCAGCGTCATATCTGTGAAAGGATGCTGGGAAATGTAGTATTTTAACGAGTTTATTATAAATGAGCTGTACTGGATAGACTAGAACATACACCAGTGTGCGCGTCATCCAACAGATGCCGTCGCGGCCCGTATAAAGTATAAATAGAGTGCCAAGTTGTGTAAATTAAATGAATTTCAAATCTAAAGCCAATTCTATAAGCACATCACCATTTAAAGGGCTACTGTCTGGTGGCCAAAGCTGAAAACAAACGGACTCGATTGTAGAAAACTGAACCTATTGGCAACCCAACATTGGTGAAATAAGTCTAATTCATAAATCCAAATCAGGGCATTCTAGTATCAAAACAAATTGGAAAACTTTATTGAGACACCCAGTATTGCTAGTCCTAGTATTAAGGGCTATTACTGTTAAAGTATCAGTAACTGCCGTGCTGTGTTACATCTAGGAGTCAATGCAATGTGGGAATCAATGCAATGTGGGAAGAATGATCAACCAAAATAAAGAAGGACGCACAAGTGTTACCTCCTATATATTTGATTCCACGGAATGGAATCATTCAGGCCGATAACGTGTGTCTTCAAACGGTAAACCCAACGTTGCTCACGTTCCAGTAATCTACTGCTGAGGTTACTTGTGCCACTCACTTTCTCAATGACTGTCCATTGAATATCTGTGTCACTGTGTTTATGTTCAAGATAGTGAGCAGTGAGTTTAGTAGCTGTAATAGCCCTCCTAATCGTGCTTCTATGCTCACCTATTCGTGTTTTTATTTTTCTGCTAGTCATGCCTATATATAGAAGTTGGCATGGACACTTGATGACATATACAACGTTTTCACTATTACAATTAGTATGTGAGCGTTGTTCCCAAGGTGATGTCATCCCAAGATCGAATTGTTTGGTGTGTTCCGTAAGAGGGCAAGCCACACATGAACCACAGGGATAGTGACCTGAAACTGGTGGCTGGTTAAAAAGTGTAAGCTGATTCAGCGTCTTTTGTTTGTGTATATTAGTATGGACCAGTGTATCTCTTAAACTTTTATTCCTCTTGAAAGAGAACATAGGTTTCTCAAATGTAAGTTTGTTAGATGTTAATACCGGCCATTTTTTATTTATAATCTTTTTAATATTGTTAGACAAAGAGTTATAGGTAGTGACACATATCAACATATCTTTTTGCGGTTTTTCATGGATTTCGAGCAGAGCCTCCCGTGGGGTGTAACGCGATCTTTTATTAGCCCGTTCAATGATTTTATCTGGGTATGCCTTCTGTTGTAGTTTAATAGTAAGGAGGGCTGCTTCCTTCTTATAATCTTGTAAGTTGGTACAGTTTCTACGGACCCGGAGAAATTGACCAACTGGTAAGTTCTCCCTGAGTGCACGAGGATGTGCACTATCAAAGTGCAACAGACTATTCCTGTCTGTAGGTTTGGTATATAATGAACTAATAAGGGTACCGCCACTAGCGATCAAGTTCACATCTAGAAAAGAAACTGTACCACTATTCGTGGTCATGGTGAAGTTTAAATGTGGATTCAGTTGATTAATCCAGACGAGGAAGTTATTCAAATCAGAATTATCTCCCTTCCAGATGACCAAGATGTCATCGATATACCTGAACCACTTACAGATGTTATTGGAGTAAGGGTTATTGGGCCAAATGTGTTGATCTTCAAAATGGCCCATATAGAGACACGCTATGCTCGGCGCAAAGGTGCTGCCCATGGAAGTGCCATGTATTTGTAGATACATCTGATCTTCAAAGCAGAAGAAATTTTCCATAAGGGCTATGCGCATGAGTGAAATGACCCAGTTCACCGGTGCTTCCCATTGCCATTCTCCCTGTCTTAACAGTGCCTCTATCACTCGAATACTCTCTTCTTGTGGAATGCTGGTATACAGCGCTTCCACATCTAGACAGACCATAGTGTTTACACTTGAGTCATAATCAATGTCTGTCAACAGATTAAGTAGATGTTTAGTGTCTTGCACATATGACTTGATACGTGTGACAAGAGGTCGTAGAAACCAGTCAGTATACTTGGACAATGGTTCAAGAAGGGACCCTACTCCCGACACGATCGGTCTTCCGGGAGGAGGATTTTTACCCTTATGAATTTTCGGTATAGTATAGAACAGGGGCACTCTGGGATCATCTGTAATTAGAAATTCATGTTCTTTTTTTGTGATCCACTTGCGGTCCTCTGCATCAATGGTCAAAGATCTTATTATTTTCTTTAGACGTACTGTGGGGTCTCTATTGATTTTTTTGTAATACTTGACATCAGCCAGGAGACTCATACAAGCTGTTCTATATGCATTGGTGCTTTGAATAACCGTTGCTCCACCCTTATCAGCTGGTTTTATTACAATGTCTGATCTAGTACTCAGAGATTTTAATGCACACCTCTCTTTATTGCTCAAATTATTGAACGTGCCAACCTTTGTTTGTAGTTGTTCCACTTCTTTAGTGACACTTTCCTCAAACGCCAAGACTTCAGGAGGCATCAGAGATGCTGGTGGATAGAACTTTGACTTAGGACGTAGTGCCGTATGGTTGTCGTCATTTTCCGGTTTGTCTCTATCCATGAAAAATGTTTTAATACGAATTTTACGAAAAAATTCGCTTAATTCACAGCGTAATTGGAATTTATCCAAAAAGGCTGTGGGGACAAATCCCAAACCTTTGTTGAGCACTGCTAGTTCTATGGTGTTTAATGTGATCTCAGTTAAATTAACAACTAATCCCTTGTTCCACTCGTGCTCGGTTGTTGGCCTCTGGTCTGGCTGCGGGTATTCACGGGTATCTTCTCGTCTTCCCACTGGACCCTTCTGTTGTTGCCTTTTCTCCCGCGTCTCCCTCTTCTTCCACCCTGTCCTAAAAAACGATTAGGATAATAATTCGGTTGGAAGTAAGGTCCGCTTTGATATTGGGGTGGTCCCTGAAAAGGTTGAGGGCCGAAGGGGCCAGGCCAAGGATATATTTGTGGCGGTACAAAGCCTTGATTGAAATTCGCTCTTCGGGATCGTCTTGATCTATTCCTCCAATTTTTGCTTGATCCGTCACTGGACCAATCATCTTGTTCATTGTCTGAGGCACTAGATTCACCCTGGTATGAGGACCCTGAGTCTGAATTTTCTTGACCCTTGTACTCCTCCTTGATGTAGGGGTATATTTTCTCATGGGAAAATTTCTTAAGGTCCTTCTGTAATTTGTTGATTTTGCTCAACATCAAATATTCTTTGTGTTCACCAATGTCTTTATTCACTTCTTCAAGTTTTTTCTTGAATAACGTGATTTTAATTTCAGTCATCAAAGCCTCTTCACTGATTTTTATTTTTATCTGTATTGCTTCTGAAATGCGTTTGGCTGTATTAATGATAAGGATCAGACAATCTCGTGAACATCGCCACGCGATCAGCGACCACTCCTTCCTAAAAGTGGATCATCCAGAAAGATCCTCGGGGCATTAGCAACTAGGAGGCCAGTGGGGGCTGCATTACCCTCAAATATTCCGTCATGATGGCTCCATGTAATAGGACCTTCATTTAGGTACGTTTTAATTCCTTAAGTTCGTCCCAATTCTGGGCTTGATATAGATTTTGGTTTAAATTAGTATCCGGTAGCAGCGATGGACCAGCCAGAATGGCTGTTGCTATCTCATCCGAATATCCCAGACCTAAAGCTTCGGCCATTATGATTGATATCTACAAAAGTGTGTGGGCTTAAAAACACGTGTGAGAAGAACTAATAGATGATTGATGGTGATAAACAAAGAGAGAGAGAGTAAAAATAGGATGATACCGTCTGATCGCACAATATGTGATCACAACAATATGTTTATTGGATATTATCCGTTATAAGCCCCACAGCTATACGCTGCTCAATACTCTATCACACTATCAGTACTCCTTAGAAGCGAAGATGATACCCGCGTCATAACAAAGGTTTAGATGGGAAGTCCTGAGATGAAGAGACCCACTACGGAGTGGGGAAGGAAACAATTCCTTTTGTTTTAAATACCCTCACACACCCTAGTGGTGTCATGCTTCATCATCGGGTCACCCTAACGCCTAAAAGTCAGGGTGGGCTCGACCGTATTTTCAGGGAGCTCTTAGGAATAATAAGACCAGGGGGGAAAAAAATTAAAAGACCTCCAACAAATCCCAGTATCCCTTTAATATTGGATTCGTTAGGGTTATTAAAAATATGTAAACAGGGGTCAGAAAAGGAGTATTTATGGTCCTATGACCCTTCAGCCGACATGTTTCAGTCCTACTAGGGCCATGACGGTCCCGGACTTTCTTCAGGGCAACAATATAACCTCCCTGGACAGCGCAAGAGGAAATTCCCTACACTGCTGTTTCTCTAAGGGCAGATAGCTGCTCCTTAGTTAATTTGAAGATAATTTATCTTCTTGATCCTGTTAACGCTCCATCTGTAAAGACAAACAAAGACAAACAGGGCCAACAACATATATTACTCAAAGAGTACATGAAATTACTTCCCAATAGTGATGTGCTGGCCAGGGCACCAGTGTCATTAACTTGGTGTCAACAAACCATCATCTCTTGTAACCACGCGGATCCGTGGTTATTACACACATATATAGTTTAATTTTTACCACACTCTCATAGGTGGCATAGTATGGTGTAGTGGCGATATTTGTCGCATCCTATTGATTTACACACTCTCGTGTTTGTGGTCTCAAAGTGTATACACCCGTGTCACTCTCACACTACAGCACTAGGCTGCTATCAATCATCGTGTTTTAGTCTTTCACACGCAACATTCAGATTTATACCCTTACCCAGACATGGGCGAGGGAACTCTTCTCCGGGTACCTCGCAGAGTAAGGGGTAGCCCTGTTGTCACACACTGCAAATTGGCAAGCAGTAACGCACCAGAAAGGAAAAGATAAAATCACCAAAGTTTGTGAGCCGAGGAAGATACTCAAAATGCATGTATAACAGCAAGCGCGCACATACCTGTAATGCCATTCAGTACTCGAATTACTCACGTCATCAAGGGTCCTCCCCCGCTCTCTCACCTACTCGGTGCGGGTCCCACGGGTCTTGGTGTGGAGACGCCATGTATACGGTGTTTAAATACTTCTAATGGGCGCGCCATAACTAATTCAACTGAACTAATTGGAGAGATCACGTGCGTGTGTCTACAGGTCAGGCGCCGTCGCGCAGCGTCATATCTGTGAAAGGATGCTGGGAAATGTAGTATTTTAACGAGTTTATTATAAATGAGCTGTACTGGATAGACTAGAACATACACCAGTGTGCGCGTCATCCAACAGATGCCGTCGCGGCCCGTATAAAGTATAAATAGAGTGCCAAGTTGTGTAAATTAAATGAATTTCAAATCTAAAGCCAATTCTATAAGCACATCACCATTTAAAGGGCTACTGTCTGGTGGCCAAAGCTGAAAACAAACGGACTCGATTGTAGAAAACTGAACCTATTGGCAACCCAACATTGGTGAAATAAGTCTAATTCATAAATCCAAATCAGGGCATTCTAGTATCAAAACAAATTGGAAAACTTTATTGAGACACCCAGTATTGCTAGTCCTAGTATTAAGGGCTATTGCTGTTAAAGTATCAGTAACTGCCGTGCTGTGTTACATCTAGGAGTCAATGCAATGTGGGAATCAATGCAATGTGGGAAGAATGATCAACCAAAATAAAGAAGGACGCACAAGTGTTACCTCCTATATATTTGATTCCACGGAATGGAATCATTCAGGCCGATAACGTGTGTCTTCAAACGGTAAACCCAACGTTTGAAGACACACGTATTAATGATAAGGATCAGCCAATCTCGTGAACATCGCCACGCGATCAGCGACCACTCCTTCCTAAAAAGTGGATCATCCAGAAAGATCCTCGGGGCATTAGCAACTAGGAGGCCAGTGGGGGCTGCATTACCCCTCAAATATTCCGTCATGATGGCTCCATGTAATAGGACCTTCATTTGGGTACGTTTTAATTCCTTAAGTTCGTCCCAATTCTGGGCTTGATATAGATTTTGGTTTAAATTAGTATCCGGTAGCAGCGATGGACCAGCCAGAATGGCTGTTGCTATCTCATCCGAATATCCCAGACCTAAAGCTTCGGCCATTATGATTGATATCTACAAAAGTGTGTGGGCTTAAAAACACGTGTGAGAAGAACTAATAGATGATTGATGGTGATAAACAAAGAGAGAGAGAGTAAAAATAGGATGATACCGTCTGATCGCACAATATGTGATCACAACAATATGTTTATTGGATATTATCCGTTATAAGCCCCACAGCTATACGCTGCTCAATACTCTATCACACTGCCGACAGAAATGGGAAAGAACCCTCTCCCAATGTCGTGAGGGCCGAGAGGAAATCTCATAAGGGAGTACACCCTCCCGTATTTAACACTGTACCACATAAAGTACTCCTTAGAAGCGAAGATGATACCCGCGTCATAACAAAGGTTTAGATGGGAAGTCCTGAAATTCATTTAATTTACACAACTTGGCACTCTATTTATACTTTATACGGGCCGCGACGGCATCTGTTGGATGACGCGCACACTGGTGTATGTTCTAGTCTATCCAGTACAGCTCATTTATAATAAACTCGTTAAAATACTACATTTCCCAGCATCCTTTCACAGATATGACGCTGCGCGACGGCGCCTGACCTGTAGACACACGCACGTGATCTCTCCAATTAGTTCAGTTGAATTAGTTATGGCGCGCCCATTAGAAGTATTTAAACACCGTATACATGGCGTCTCCACACCAAGACCCGTGGGACCCGCACCGAGTAGGTGAGAGAGCGGGGAGGACCCTTGATGACGTGAGTAATTCGAGTACTGAATGGCATTACAGGTATGTGCGCGCTTGCTGTTATACATGCATTTTGAGTATCTTCCTCGGCTCACAAACTTTGGTGATTTTATCTTTTCCTTTCTGGTGCGTTACTGCTTGCCAATTTGCAGTGTGTGACAACAGGGCTACCCCTTACTCTGCGAGGTACCCGGAGAAGAGTTCCCTCGCCCATGTCTGGGTAAGGGTATAAATCTGAATGTTGCGTGTGAAAGACTAAAACACGATGATTGATAGCAGCCTAGTGCTGTAGTGTGAGAGTGACACGGGTGTATACACTTTGAGACCACAAACACGAGAGTGTGTAAATCAATAGGATGCGACAAATATCGCCACTACACCATACTATGCCACCTATGAGAGTGTGGTAAAAATTAAACTATATATGTGTGTAATAACCACGGATCCGCGTGGTTACAAGAGATGATGGTTTGTTGACACCAAGTTAATGACACTGGTGCCCTGGCCAGCACATCACTATTGGGAAGTAATTTCATGTACTCTTTGAGTAATATATGTTGTTGGCCCTGTTTGTCTTTGTTTGTCTTTACAGATGGAGCGTTAACAGGATCAAGAAGATAAATTATCTTCAAATTAACTAAGGAGCAGCTATCTGCCCTTAGAGAAACAGCAGTGTAGGGAATTTCCTCTTGCGCTGTCCAGGGAGGTTATATTGTTGCCCTGAAGAAAGTCCGGGACCGTCATGGCCCTAGTAGGACTGAAACATGTCGGCTGAAGGGTCATAGGACCATAAATACTCCTTTTCTGACCCCTGTTTACATATTTTTAATAACCCTAACGAATCCAATATTAAAGGGATACTGGGATTTGTTGGAGGTCTTTTAATTTTTTTCCCCTGGTCTTATTATTCCTAAGAGCTCCCTGAAAATACGGTCGAGCCCACCCTGACTTTTAGGCGTTAGGGTGACCCGATGATGAAGCATGACACCACTAGGGTGTGTGAGGGTATTTAAAACAAAAGGAATTGTTTCCTTCCCCACTCCGTAGTGGGTCTCTTCATCTCAGGACTTCCCATCTAAACCTTTGTTATGACGCGGGTATCATCTTCGCTTCTAAGGAGTACTTTATGTGGTACAGTGTTAAATACGGGAGGGTGTACTCCCTTATGAGATTTCCTCTCTGCCCTCACGACATTGGGAGAGGGTTCTTTCCCATTTCTGTCGGCAGTGTGATAAAGTTATACACTCCACCTAACCATGTCCCTAAACAAAAACCACATGAACTAACAGTCTCTATCACAGGACTTCTCATTCGGCTTGTTAAATGTGAGGTCTACGTGCAACAAAAACACTTTCATCACAGATCAATTATACAGCCACTGTCCACCAGTGAACTCTACCTAACTAACTAAAACTTGAGTTCAGCCACATAATATCACCAGTCCAGAGTTGCTTAAAATTGATCACACAGTTATCACCAACTCACTCTGCAATATAAAGTTAACATCTACTTTTGTTAATTTCAGAAAGATGCACCCCAGCAGCACCATAGCCATTTTTGACATCATCTCCTCTTTATTTCCACAGTTACTTGTCAGCTGTTCTCTTCTATCTTTACTCTAATTAGTCATGCATGATTCAACTAATGTCCTTCTGCTGCAAATTATTTGGCACCCTTTTTCTTAATTAACCTTCTTCATCATGCTCTCAAATCCTCCCCATTCTCAGACCATTAACATCATCCTCTATATCCGACTTCCTCCTAACATCACATGTGGAACTAGCCACCATTCTCTAAACCTGTAACACTTTTCTTGCGCTCTCTGCCTCAGGAATCCATCAAATTATAAAAATTAATATTCCTTCAGTGACCCTCCTCTAACTTACTGATTCCACCAGCCATTCTGTATGGCTTCTATACTCCTGGATCCAAAATCGCACTTGTAATCACAATCCTGAAGAAAATATCTGCAGTCATGACCACCTCCTCCAACTACTGACAAACCTTTCTTCCTCTTTTTCTCTAAATTAGTTTGTTTTTTTATATATATTTTTTATTGGCAGTTTAAAAGTACATACAGAACACATCATGACCTGCATTCATGAAACATGCTATCAAACATATGTCTTAATCCAACGTATATCAAATAGTATTCTTTGCCTACAAAGAAACAATTATCCAATTCACATGACATCGTACAATCTCAATTACAGTGTATCGTCATATTCTGTTACAGCCTGAATAACAAAAGAACACAGTAAACAATAAACATTCCCCCCCCCTTCCTTCTCTTCATGCAAATCAGTGCAAGTCTGCTCGCTGAGATCACCAGTAGGTTTAACATAATTATGTTAATCAGGTGACGGGGCTTGCCTGTCTGGGTGTCCATCTGTATTATCCTCCTGGGTGCTGTCCCCCCTGTCATTATGCTGGGTGGGCTCTCCCTGACCTGCTTGTAGATCCGCTATCATGGATGCCCAAGCAAGTCTATCGTCCTCTGCCTTTTCATCTTTCCTCACAAATCTCATCCAGACAAGCTCAGCAGTCGCCCACTCACTCATATCCCATAACCAATCTAAATATTTCGGAGGGCACGGTCTCATCCAGGCAATTATGATACGTCTCCTTGCCAGCACCAGTCCCAGGTGTACAGAACGTCTGCTCAGCTTTTTGTTTTTTGGTGCGGGTAACAGTCCGAGCAATACTGTCTTTATGTCCCGTAAGATGTTCCACCCCGAGGTCTCACCTAGGTTCTCTAAGACCTTTTCCCAATAGGATCGCACTGTGGGACACTGCCAAATCATGTGGATGAAATCTGCCCCCCGTATGGTGCACCTAAGGCAACAGTCCTGCCGGTCAGGGCATATGATATGCAGCGTGCATGGGGTCAAGTATACTTGAAGTATAACATTATAATGAAGTAATTTAAAACGGGCATTCGTGCTCACTTTGTGTACTCCCTTATGTACCTTTCGCCATACCACCTCCGTTAAAGGCTCCTCCAAGATCTCATCCCATTTCTGTTGAAGGCCCAGTGGCTCACTCGGGAGATCCTCTCTTAATGCTCTATACAAATGGGAAACGAGTCGTCTACCCTGTACCATCTCCATCATCGTCCGTAGGACATTAGTGACAGGTGGCTCATTTGGAAAATTATGCCAAAGCTCCCGTGCGACACTCGATATCTTACTATTTTGTTGGAATTGTCCTGCCCCGTCCCGAATCTCTAAATTAGTTTATGATAAATCGGGCATGTCACAACATTCTTACCATATAAAGTATATTTTTCCGGGGATTTGGAGCAGTGACGGGGTGTTTGGATATATATATGTAACCAATTTGCAGAAGCAAAATGCCCACAAGCTTGAGGCCGCACCCAACTGCAGGTGAGTCACAAACTCTATTTTAACCAAGCAGGCAGCTTAACATCCCTTTGAAGTCCATGGCCTGACGCGTTTCGATGCCGCTGTTTGCATCTCCTCAGAGGCCGTATCAGCGGAGGTGATTTATGGCTACCGCATTCCCCCTGCGTGTTTGTGATTGCTGGGCTTTCAGTGCTCCTCCCTTGGTGGAAGTTCATTTTCAAATGCACGCTGGGATATGAGGTCTCATTTTGCCAAATGACGCCCTCTGGTGGGTTACCTCCGCTGCAGCTAGTTATGGACAATTATTCTCGGCCCTCCATTGAGCCTTGGATGATACTCTGCCGGCTTCATTAAAGGTACCCTGCAGCTTTGGAAAGAGGAATCTTCCTCTCTCCTAGTCCCGTTGGTTGCGGGTGGTGCGATCCCTCTGTGGGCTGGAACCGCCGCATAATATGTAACCAATTTGCCGAGCAAACGCCCAGAAGCTTGAGGTCGCACACAACTGCAGGTGAGTCACAAACTCTATTTAAACCAAGCAGGCAGCTTAACATCCCTTTGAAGTCTATGGCCTGATGCGTTTCGATGCCGCTGTTTGCATCTCCTCAGAGGCCGTGTCAGCGGAGGTGATTTATGGCTACCGCATTCCCCCTGCGTGTTTGTGATTGGTGGGCTTTCAGTGGTCCTCCCTTGGTGGAAGTTCATTTTCAAATGCACGCTGGGATATGAGGTCTCATTTTGCCAAATGACGCCGTCTGGTGGGTTACCTCCGCTGCAGCTAGTTATGGACAATTATTCTCGGCCCTCCATTGAGCCTTGGATGATATTCTGCCGGCTTCCTTAAAGGTACCCTGCAGCTTCGGAAAGAGTAATCTTCCTCTCTCCTAGTCCCGTTGGTTGCAGGCGGTGCGATCCCTCTGTGGCCTGGAACCGCCGCATAATATGTAACCAATTTGCCGAAGCAAAACGCCCAGAAGCTTGAGGCCGCACACAACTGCAGGTGAGTCACAAACTCTATTTAAACCAAGCAGGCAGCTTAACATCCCTTTGAAGTCCATGGCCTGACGCGTTTCGATGCCGCTGTTTGCATCTCCTCAGAGGCCGTGTCAGCGGAGGTGATTTATGGCTACCGCATTCCCCCTGCGTGTTTGTGATTGGTGAATGCGGTAGCCATAAATCACATCCACTGACACGGCCTCTGAGGAGATGCAAACAGCGGCATCGAAACGCGTCAGGCCATGGACTTCAAGGGATGTTAAGCTGCCTGCTTGGTTTAAATAGAGTTTGTGACTCACCATCAGTTGTGTGCGGCCTCAAGCTTCTGGGCGTTTGCTTCGGCAAATTGGTTACATATTATGCGGCGGTTCCAGGCCGCAGAGGATCGCACTGCCCGCAACCAACGGGACTAGGAGAGAGAAGATTCCTCTTCCGAAGCTGCAGGGTACCTTATGAAGCCGGCAGAGTATCATCCAAGGCTCAATGGAGGGCCGAGAATAGTGTCCATAACTAGTTGCAGCGAGGTAACCCACCAGAGGGCGTCATTTGGCAAAATGAGACCTCATATCCCAGCCTGCATTTGAAAATGAACTTCCACCAGGGAGGAGCACTGAAAGCCCACCAATTACAAACACGCAGGGAGAATGCGGTAGCTATAAATCACCTCCGCTGACATGGCCTCTGAGGAGATGCAAACAGCGGCATCGAAACGCGTCAGGCCATGGACTTCAAAGGGTTGTTAAGCTGCCTGCTTGGTTTAAATAGAGTTTGTGACTCACCTGCAGTTGTGTGCGGCCTCAAGCTTCTGGGTTTTTGCTTCGGCAAATTGGTTACATATTATGCGGCGGTTCCAGGCCGCAGAGGGATCGCACTACCCGCAACCAACCGGACTAGGAGAGAGGAAGATTCCTCTCCGAAGCTGCAGGGTACCTTTAATGAAGCCGCAGAGTATCATCCAAGGCTCAATGGAGGGCCGAGAATAATTGTCCATAACTAGCTGCAGCGGAGGTAACCCACCAGAGGGCGTCATTTGGCAAATGAGACCTCATATCCCAGCGTGCATTTGAAAATGAACTTCCACCAAGGGAGGAGCACTGAAAGCCCACCAATTACAAACACGCAGGGGGAATGCAGTAGCCATAAATCACCTCCGCTGACACGGCCTCTGAGGAGACGCAAACAGCGGCATCGAAACGCGTCAGGCCGTGGACTTCAAAGGGATGTTAAGCTGCCTGCTTGGTTTAGATAGAGTTTGTGACTCACCTGCAGTTGTGTGTGGCCTCAAGCTTCTGGGCGTTTTGCTTCGGCAAATTGGTTACATATTATGTGGCGGTGCCAGGCCGCAGAGGGATCGCACTGCCCGCAACCAACGGGACTAGGAGAGAGGAAGATTCCTCTTTCCGAAGCTGCAGGGTACCTTTAATGAAGCCGGCAGAGTATCATCCAAGGCTCAATGGAGGGCCGAGAATAATTGTCCATAACTAGCTGCAGCGGAGGTAACCCACCAGAGGGCGTCATTTGGCGAAATGAGACCTCATATCCCAGCGTGCATTTAAAAATGAACTTCCACCAAGGGAAGAGCACTGAAAGCCCACCAATTACAAACACGCAGGGTGAATGCGGTAGCCATAAATCACCTCCGCTGACACGGCCTCTGAGGAGATGCAAACAGCGGCATCGAAATGCGTCAGGCCATGGACTTCAAAGGGATGTTAAGCTGCCTGCTTGGTTTAAATAGAGTTTGTGACTCACCTGCAGTTGTGTGCGGCCTCAAGCTTCTGGGCGTTTTGCTTCGGCAAATTGGTTACATATTATGCGGCGGTTCCATGCAGCAGAGGGATCGCACTGCCCGCAACCAACGGGACTAGGAGAGAGGAAGATTCCTCTTTCCGAAGCTGCAGGGTACCTTTAATGAAGCCGGCAGAGTATCATCCAACGCTCAAGGCCGAGAATAATTGTCCATAACTAGCTGCAGCGGAGGTAACCCACCAGAGGGCGTCATTTGGCAAAATGAGACCTCATATCCCAGCGTGCATTTGAAAATGAACTTCCACCAAGGGAGGAGCACTGAAAGCCCACCAATTACAAACACGCAGAGGGAATGCGGTAGCCATAAATCACCTCCGCTGACACGGCCTCTGAGGAGATGCAAACAGCGGCATCGAAACGCGTCAGGCCATGGACTTCAAAGGGATGTTAAGCTGCCTGCTTGGTTTAAATGGAGTTTGTGACTCACCTGCAGTTGTGTGCGGCCTCAAGCTTCTGGGCGTTTTGCTTCGGCAAATTGGTTACATATTATGCAGCGGTTCCAGGCCGCAGAGGGATCGCACTGCCCGCAACCAACGGGACTAGGAGAGAGGAAGATTCCTCTTTCCGAAGCTGCAGGGTACCTTTAATGAAGCCAGCAGAGTATCATCCAAGGCTCAATGGAGGGCCGAGAATAATTGTCCATAACTAGCTGCAGCGGAGGTAACCCAACAGAGGGCGTCATTTGGCAAAATGAGACCTCATATCCCAGCGTGCATTTGAAAATGAACTTCCACCAAGGGAGGAGCACTGAAAGCCCACCAATTACAAACACGCAGGGGGAATGCGGTAGCCATAAATCACCTCCGCTGACACGGCCTCTGAGGAGATGCAAACAGCGGCATCGAAACGCGTCAGGCCATGGACTTCAAAGGGATGTTAAGCTGCCTGCTTGGTTTAAATAGAGTTTGTGACTCACCTGCAGTTGTGTGCGGCCTCAAGATTCTGGGCGTTTTGCTTCGGCAAATTGGTTACATATTATGCGGCGGTTCCAGGCCGCAGAGGGATAGCACTGCCCGCAACCAACGGGACTAGGAGAGAGGAAGATTCCTCTTTCCGAAGCTGCAGGGTACCTTCAATGAAGCCGGCAGAGTATCATCCAAGGCTCACTGGAGGGCCGAGAATAATTGTCCATAACTAGCTGCAGCGGAGGTAACCCACCAGAGGGCGTCATTTGGAAAAATGAGACCTCATATCCCAGCGTGCATTTGAAAATGAACTTCCACCAAGGGAGGAGCACTGAAAGCCCACCAATTACAAACACGCAGGGGGAATGCGGTAGCCATAAAGCACCTCCGCTGACACGGCCTCTGAGGAGATGCAAACAGCGGCATCGAAACGCGTCAGGCCATGGACTTCAAAGGGATGTTAAGCTGCCTGCTTGGTTTAAATAGAGTTTGTGACTCACCTGCAGTTGTGTGCGGCCTCAAGCTTCTGGGCGTTTTGCTTCGGCAAATTGGTTACATATTATGCGGCGGTTCCAGGCCGCAGAGGGATCGCACTGGCCGCAACCAATGGGACTGGGAGAGAGGAAGATTCCTCTTTCCGAAGCTGCAGGGTACCTTTAGTGAAGCCGGCAGAGTATCATCCAAGGCTCAATGGAGGGCCGAGAATAATTGTCCATAACTAGCTGCAGCGGAGGTAACCCACCAGTGGGCGTCATTTGGCAAAATGAGACCTCATATCCCAGCGTGCATTTGAAAATGAACTTCCACCAAGGGAGGAGCACTGAAAGCCCACCAATTACAAACACGCAGGGGGAATGCGGTAGCCATAAATCACCTCCGCTGACACGGCCTCTGAGGAGATGCAAACAGCGGCATCGAAACGCGTCAGGCCATGGACTTCAAAGGGATGTTAAGCTGCCTGCTTGGTTTAAATAGAGTTTGTGACTCACCTGCAGTTGTGTGCGGCCTCAAGCTTCTGGGCGTTTTGCTTCGGCAAATTGGTTACATATTATGCGGCGGTTCCAGGCTGCAGAGGGATCGCACTGCCCACAACCAACGGGACTAGGAGAGAGGAAGATTCCTCTTTCCGAAGCTGCAGGGTACCTCTAATGAAGCCGGCAGAGTATCATCCAAGGCTCAATGGAGGGCCGAGAATAATTGTCCATAATTAGCTGCAGCGGAGGTAACCCACCAGAAGGCGTCATTTGGCAAAATGAGACCTCATATCCCAGCGTGCATTTGAAAATGAACTTCCACCAAGGGAGGAGCACTGAAAGCCCACCAATTACAAACACGCAGGGGGAATGCGGTAGCCATAAATCACCTCCACTGACACGGCCTCGGAGTAGATGCAAACAGCGGCCTCGAAACGCGTCAGACCATGGACTTCAAAGGGATGTTAAGCTGCCTGCTTGGTTTAAATAGAGTTTGTGACTCACCTGCAGTTGTGTGCGGCCTCAAGCTTCTGGGCGTTTTGCTTCGGCAAATTGGTTACATATTATGCAGCAGTTCCAGGCCGCAGAGGGATCGCACTGCCCGCAACCAACGGGACTAGGAGAGAGGAAGATTCCTCTTTCCGAAGCTGCAGGGTACCTTTAATGAAGCCGGCAGAGTATCATCCAAGGCTCAATGGAGTGCCGAGAATAATTGTCCATAACTAGCTGCAGCGGAGGTAACCCACCAGAGGGCGTCATTTGGCAAATTGAGACCTCATATCCTAGCGTGCATTTGAAAATGAACTTCCACCAAGGGAGGAGCACTGAAAGCCCACCAATTACAAACACGCAGGGGGAATGCGGTAGCCATAAATCACCTCCGCTGACACGGCCTCTGAGGAGATGCAAACAGCGGCATCGAAACGCGTCAGGCCATGGACTTCAAAGGGATGTTAAGCTGCCTGCTTGGTTTAAATAGAGTTTGTGACTCACCTGCAGTTGTGTGCGGCCTCAAGCTTCTCGGCGTTTTGCTTCGGCAAATTGGTTACATATATATATATGTATATAAAATTCATTAATACAATACAGTGTTGGTCTAATGTTAAACTGCATTGTCAGAATTTCACCTTTAAGCTCACACCCCAAGTAAGGACGGAGAGGGAAAGAGAATAAATACATTTTCGAATTCAGATAGGCTGTATCCTCCTAAAACAGAATCATTAATCTCTGTAGCAATGTTTAGGTTCTTACAGGTAAAACACCAGCATCCTGTGTGAACATTCTCTCACAGAATTGTTATGTATAGTTACATTGGAAAATGAGAAATGCAAGTTGTGTGCAAGATCTGCTGTGTGTTTTATTGTCCATGAAATATGTCACTTTCCAGACCTAGATGCCGAGGCATTTAATCTAGAGGTATTAGTTTTACTTGTGATATATATATGTCAGCAGGTGCTTCAAAGAGGCTAACCTATCTGGATCAGAGATTAAATTACAAGCTGATGCCTCGGAGAGACCCCCAGAGCAAGTGTGAGCTCCTTTAGATGCTAGATGCAAGCACACATGGCACCAGTAAAAGTAGGTCAAATGTTTTGCGAATCACACAGTGAGTCTGTGATTCCAGGAGGCCACTAGGGCTGGGGAAGAGTCAGTCACATGGTAAGGCTGGGACACAATTAGTTTTTGTATAGTTTGGTGACCCTGTTGCTGCAGAAAACATAGGATGTTGTCAATCACAAACCTTGCTGATGTCAGAGAAACAAGGGTAGGGTCACAGTCAAGAAGAACATGCTAGGTTGATCCTTCAAAGAGGTCGGCAGAGCTAGACATAATCAGTTTGATTATTGATGGTTGATAGGGCTGGGGTGGGGGCAGTTGCATAGGAGTGTGTAGCTGGGAGCCAAGGGTTTGACGCATGCCAGGTCAGTGTCTCTGGATTGCTGGCAGAACTACGAGACAGTAAGGCAGGGGCAGATCTACAAGGAAGTGCTGCAGCGCGGCAACGCAAGCCCTTTGGCTGCGCCACGCTGCGGCACTTCAGAAGCACAGGAATGCGACATATTTACAATAATATGTCACATTCCTGTGCTCTCCCCTGCGCTGGCGCACAAACTGCAGCCATGCGCCGGCACAGGCACCCTTGCACCATGGTGCAAGGATGCCTGCATCGTGGGGAGATTGTTTTTGTGCAGGAAGGGGCACCTTCCTGCACAAAAATAATCACTACAGGCATTTTTCTCTTTTAATGCGTGCTGTAGAATGGAGCACACTGAACTGCCTCCAGTGCCGGGGATCGAACCGTCAGCCCCACGCTTCAGAGTGAGTTGCTCTGGCCGCTGCACCACACCTCTCATGAAGGAGCATGCTCGTTCAAACCATCTCTCAGTGTATTGAACAGTTGCATCCATAACCCATACACCAAATGTAAAGCTTATAGCCTTACAATACCTATACCAGTAAGTAATAACAACTAAAAGCACATCATTAAATAACAATATCTATGTGTTATGGGCGTTATGGGACCCGCACAAGCCATAAATAAACTCTGCGGAAACAAGAACAGGTGCCGACACTCCAAATGATGTGCTTTTATTCCACTAAATACAGAGGAGAGACAGTATTTTGGCTACTACAAGCCTTATTCATGTTGGTCGCCATTTTCACATCATTCCTCATGTGAACGAAGAGTCACATGACTTCCTAGTATTTTATCGTTTCATGAATCACATTGCTTGAATTGCTTTTATATGTATGTACTTTTATGGCAGTTTTTACTCGCCGAATGAAACCTGGGCCGGGAAGGCAAAGCCGGACCCGATGGGGGCCCGGGTCAAACGCCGTCCGGGGGCGGGAAGCCCTCCCCCACCCCATTTGCATCAGGGCTAGGAAAGGGGCGACCAGGATTGGTCCCCCTAGAGCGAGCATGCACCCCCCAATCAGGGGGGCGAGCAAGGTAGGGCGAGGGGGGGATAAAGAGGGCCAGCAGGCCACGAGGAATCACAACCACTCCCCTTCGCCAAGGAGAGAGAAGAATCCCACTCACCCACACCAAAAGAAAGCGGGCGTCGCAGCCGCAAGGGTAGAGGTGAAGCGGAACAAACACAAGGAAGGTAGTAAAAAGCAAAAACTTACTAAAAGGTAGATGGAAGGCTCTCACAGTGTCCTGAGGGAGCCAAGGGGCGGCATGCCGCCATAGAAAGAGTAGATGTGATGCTCCCGCATGACCCTTGGGATGCCTCACGGCAGGGGTACCGAGGGAGAAAGATACAAGGACTCAGACTCGGGAAAGATAGAGTAGATGCTCAAGTAAGGTCCTTGGGATGCCACACGGCAGGGACCCCCGGGAGCAGGGAGGGCCCACGGAAGGGTACAGGGCAAGCGGGACGGCACTTGCAGCCCGGGCAGGTCCAGACGGACACCCTCCAAGTCGGTAGCAAGTTGAAGCCTAGACCCGTAAATCAGAGGCCCAGACAGGGGGTCCCTCCGCTCCCGGGAAATTGAGGAGGCTGGGTCCATACTGCGAGCAAAACAAGGGCGAAGACCAGTAAATGTAAAGATGTACCATGGACAATAAATGTACAGTTGATATGACCATGAAGTTTGCAAATGTATAAACATGTGATGTTGAATTAACTGCGACCTTTTAAGGCACCAAAAGCACATTGTCAGTGGTGATTTAAGGTATCAGGAACGCAGTTTAGTTAGAAACGGGCAGGAAAGTGGGGAGGGGGCGACTCGCCACCTGGAGGGGGTTATGTTCTTGAATTGATTGACTTCCTAGTATGTCAAATGGACAATGTAAACAGACTTAGAGAAGTGTTTTGAGATATAATGCAAAATATACTTATCTGCACAGAATTCACGATAAATAAAATATTCGTTAACCATACTACATTACTGATAGACATCAACGACAGACTCTTACCTGACCTGGGCATTACTATCATGATACAATCTAACTGTGACCAAATTGTCAAACAGGCCTTCCAGCAAATCACAAAGCCATGTTTACAAAGGTGATCGATTCAGTGACAAGTGGGATTTAATAACTTATAAGCTACATGTTTTCACTTGATATCTCTGCCCCCATCTCTTGCTGGAAATCACAGCGATCAATGTTATTGATTACTTCCTTTAGGATTGGCAATAGTATTGCTTCAGTTTTATTTACAATCAAGCCAAAGAGGGGAAAACATACAAAAACCTTCAAAATCGTATGTAATACACATAAGTACTAAAGCAGACTATAATGTCGAAGAAGATTTCATCCTGCAGTGGATAAATACAACTACGTCAGTACAGTGACACCATGTATTCTTTCAATCAAGCAAGATATTGCACAAATTCCCATATAATGAATAAATAGCGCATTAGTAAAGTGCATTATATAAAGTACACTGTGCCTCAGAGTATTCCGTTTTCACAGTGCAACAGTTTAGATATTATTGCTCACGTTTCACGTAATATATAGCATATTAAATGCAACTATTCAGATAAAAAGTTCACTATCAATAAAGTGATAAGTGCTCAAAGTTCCACTCTTCCAGCCGCGGCCCCTGCAGGTAAGAGCGATGGGGCCGGGTTGGGGGGGGATTCGACAGACAACCACGAGGGAAAATTAAATAAATAAATCATTTTCCCTCGACGTTGTCTGTCAAATTTCCCATCATGCCCGGCCCCACCGCCCCACCGCTTTCACCTGCATGGGCCGCGGCTGCACTCTTCAAATTAATTCTGTAAATTCATAATGTACCAACTCGAACATTGAAAACATACAATCACAAAGTGCTCAACAGGTCAGAAATTATTACCCCATTCATCCATAAATGCAATCAAAAACGTATATGTAAAGAGCGCACAATACTCTGTATGATACCCTCTCATATATGCCAAATGTCATAGCTTATCTAATGTTTTGGAGAATTTCTTTATATCACATTACTCATAGCATAAAAATATAACTCAGAAGTGATATTAAGCTTGTAATTCACAATTTCATCACTTTTATTCAAACAGGGACGGGAAGCATCTTCTTTGCGAGCAATCCAATATTTGCGTCAATATAACAGAAGTCTGTGATTCCTGAAAACAGCATTTTATTTAAAAACAACTAAACATCCTAAGGAAGAAGAAAAACTGATTACAGGTCTTCGAAGGTGTGGGTGCAATTGTTCGTCAACTTGACCTGTTTTGTATATATATATATATATATATATATATATATATATATATATATATATATATATATATATATATATATATATATATATATATATATATATATATATATATATATATATATATATATATATATATATATATATATATATATATATATATATATAAAACAAAGGTTACAGGCAGGGACGTTATAGTTAGGTTCAGATTTTACACACACAAAACCATACAAATTCAGCAGTTATAGTTATTGTTATCTCAAGCAACTATAACTCATGCCCTAAGGTAACTATAACTTGTGCCCCCGCCATGCACAGTTTTCTCATCAATAATTTTACAGCAAATGTTGCAGTGATATTATCAATGATTTCATAGAAGATATTATGAGTGATGTAATATGTGGGGGCCGCTAGCAGTGCATGGCGAGGGCCCGAGTTATAGTTACTTGAATTAACTATAACTGCTGAATTTCCCCTAATTAATTAATACTGCTGCCCAGCCAGCCAAATATGCATTTGACAATGTGTCAAAATGCTTTCTCGAAGCAGCACTTGGATAGCTCAGCTGTAGCAAACACATAACATTTTCCATTATGGCTATGAAGCACCTAAAGCTTCAATTCCTATCAATGTTCGGGAAGGTCCTACCCGCACACGTATGTTTGGGGGTATTCCTGTGTCCCTTGCATGTAGTTTATAATGCAGAAACACTTCCATATTTGTACCTATCAACACTAAAAGTAAGTGTGTTTCAAGGCTGAGAATGTGGAGGGAGCATCCACAATGTAACGGGGTTGTGGAGAGGGGATCTTGAGAGGTATGAGGGAGTAGGAGACGGAGTGTCACAGCTAAATGTTCAAATGCACATTTTTGCCACATTTCTGTATGCGAACCTTGCCACAAATCTGTCACCTGATTTGTATTTCAACAAATCACCCTGAAGAAACCCTAAGGCAACATGTTTTAGTTCCCAATAACTCAATAGTATATAGACCAGGTAAAAGTCAATAAAACATTACCTTGAGTGCATGGTTGTTTCCAATGGATTTCCTGCTTTGAACCCAATTATAAATTTATAATAATTATAGCCACTGAATGACAGGATGCAGAATAGGGATCAAGACGACAAGACAATATATCTCATATCCTTCTATGTTGTTTGACCCTGCAGATCCTCCAAGGACGCCAGTTATGACCTCCTTCTTAGAGACTCAAGAAGGGAAATTGGCAATTGTTCACTGTACGGTTGATAGTGAACCCACTGCGGAACTAGCGCTGGAGAGGAATGGTGAACTCATCGCTACCACCAGCTCCCATGGCCCACCCAACCAGCGCATCACTGTCTCGTCCTCACGCAACTCTTTGAAGTTGGAGATCAGGAGCGTGGTCCTGGATGACGAAGGAACATACATTTGCAGAGCTACAAATGCCTATGGCAACTCCACAACCTCTAGACACTTCAGCGTGGAAAGTAAGGACACATTTTATGTTTTACTTTATTTTCAATTGCACTGTGGTGTCTGGTTTGTAAAAAATTAAAAAATTGAACAAAGTAAGCCAGAAGACAGAATTTACTAGCTCTTCAGTGAGCACCTTCCATGCTGTTTTGATGGTTTTAATCTGCCACTGAGGCAAAATCAGTCTCAAAAAGATGCTAGACATTCAAGGCCATTGTACTTCTTAAAAGCCTTTATGCCTCACTCAATGAAAAAATTACCCCTACACATCTCTCTAAGAAAGATGGGACTAAAAATAGATCCAAGCACCCAAAAAAGTTGTCTGTATTGATGGATTGCAATCGATCATGAAGCATTTCTATTTAGTGTGATGAATTTTTGGAGTTGAACAAACAGAAAAACAATTACTCATTATGAAACAACATATCAGGATATCTTGTAATAGTAACTCAGCAGCAGAGTCTGTAACTAATGAATGTGGAGCTAGAAGGAGGAGTCAGAGCTTAGAACTGGAGCCAGAAGTCAATAGAATCTGTGGTCACAAAACAATAGCCAATGCATCATCCTCAAACCTTCTTCCCTCCGATGACACTACATTGTTCCATTTTCTAGTACTAGCTTTCTTGACAATTTATGTCATCAGCTTTCCTAATCTTCAAGGGGAGATAGACCCTCATGGCCTCATAAAGCCATGAGATTCATGAATAAGAGGATATCGCATATTATGAGGATTATGGCATATTATGAGGATAATGAGGATATAGCATACTAAAAGGATAGTGAGAATTTCACATATTATGAGGATTATGAGGATATCGCATATTATGAGGAGTATGAGGATATCGCATATTATGAGGAGATCGCATATTATGAGGAGTATGAGGATATCGCATATTATGAGGATTAGGAGGATATCGCATATTATGAGGATTAGGAGGATTTCGCATATTGTGAGGATTAGGAGGATATCACAAACAGGTTTTCTCCTGTAGAATTATGAGACTTGTTGGAAAACTGTGCATTTGCGAGGTTCTTGCCTATTGTTTCTCATATAAGTAGATTCCATACCTGTCTATAATTATTGCCAAATAATAAATCGATTTTGCTAACCTTCTAAACAGCATATTTTTTCATTGCAGGAGTGCTAAACGGGCCTGATTCTCATAGATATCAATTAAGAGTAGCCGGGGGTAGGACACTGCTACCCGATGCCTGCTCTTTGGTTTCCTGTGCACTGTGCTTTGTATGTAAGGTATTAGAGGTCAGCAGCCATATTGTGGAAAATGCCCCATGGGCTCAACAGGTGTGGGTGCCTGCTTTCTGGACCTCGGGGCACTTTGGTATTATGTGGCCTGCCAGTAACACTCATCGCACTGGCAATCTCAAGAGAACATTACTCCATTTGCATGTGGGCGTGGCTCTAAGCAAATCAGGGAATCATTTACCTGTGCACCCACGCCAAACTATAGAACAGAGGTGTTCTAACTTTTTTTAGGCCAAGTCCCACCTGACAATATTTTTTAGGAGTTGGGCCCCCCATCACTAAAATTTCTGGGAGTTGAAATTTAGCACCTTTGACGAATATTTTAACCTCAAGGTGTTATCTGGCAACTCATTTTCGCAACAGCGAAACAACATTAACAGTAAATTTAAGATTTGTGAGTTGTAAATTTGGCCCAAAGCCACAGAACTCATGCAACACCCTTTGATGGGAAACTTGAATGTAAACCGCACAAGGTCAGTGCATGCACACTCACCTTTCAGGACCTATCTAGTACCGTGCAGCCCGATCCAGCAAACAAGCAGAATGCTGGCAGACCTAGCAACCACATCATTCTCTGGGCAATGCCTTTGCTCTGAAGATACAACTCAATCAAATGGAATTCCCACTGCCATATATGTTTGTTGCGAAAGCAGTATGGATACCAAGGGCCCTCATGCAGGCAATGAAAATGGCCTCCTTGACTAGAGCTGGGATAGGGATACACAGCAACTATCGGGATTTTATGGGCCAGATCTACATTAAGGCAGTCGGACAGGGGTGTAACACAGGCCCCCGCAGCCCCCGCGGTGCGGGGGGGCCCCTGAGCTGCAGGGGGCCCCCTCAGCACAATACTCAGGCCCAAGAGCTCCGGAATAGATCCGGTGTAGGGGCCCCTCCATGTATGTTACAGGGGGGCCCACTCAACTTTCGTTACGCCAGTGCAGTTGGAGGCAGCTACTTGACAGCATTATCACAAATGAACAGGAGGGGTGCAAAACTGCAACAAATGGTCTTAAAGCGTCTGGTTATTATGGGAAATACTATGGCAAATGGTAAAATTTAATTTTTTTTAAAAATGCCTGCATCTCAGCAGATTTGCAGAATCCAAACTGCTGTTGGCTAAAATGCCAGGACTCACAGAGATAAGACTCAACTGAGACCTCTTGAAAACAAAGTGCAAGGACACTAGGTCATCAGCATTTGCACAGCGCTGTTATGCCCTGTGCGAGCCCACATCTTTGTTTGTTTTCAGCTTATTTCCATTTAATGGATCCTTTTTGTCTATCAGGGAGTTCCTCTGCTTTCTAGAAATACAGAAAGACAGCGTCACCTGGACCTTGAGTGACAGAAGTGACTCTAGAATTAAATCTTTTGATGCGACCCATAATTTGTATAACTGGAGGGACTGAGTGGCAGCAATCTGAAAGGACCAGCGCAGCGTTAAGTTTCTGAATATTACATCCTGAGTCACTAATATTCCTTTCCTTTCTGGTGATGTTTAAACCCACCCAAGTTTCCTCAACCTTTCATTATTTCAAATGTGTGAACAGCGCGGGGAATTGTTGCATGTCCTACGTGTGTGTGTCAGGCCCGGTTCTAGCGGGTGAGCCGGGTGGGCCAGGACCACCCAAACATGAGCCTGGCCCACCCAAACATGAGCCTGGCCCACCCAAACATGAGCCTTGGCCCTCACAGTGAATCTGCCACCGATGTGCAACAACAATAAGAAATGTTCCGATAACTGGTGATTTATGATCCTGCTGGAGAGCAATCATTTGTCTGTTGGTAGTTTTTAAATGCAGATAAACTGAATTTTATGTGGATAGTTCAGTGGGTTACTGCCTTTGTCACAGAGATCCTTGTGTTACTTGCAGTTCAGAAGTTACAATCCTAAAATAGGACAGTGACCTATGAACTGTCATCAAAGAGCTGCATACAAACTTCGCTTTTTTGTGTTGTGATATAGTCAGAACTTCTCCAGTCTTTCATAATTCTAATGTTGCTAAAAAGAGTTTGTTTGGGCAGTTATACATTTTTATCAGTAAAGCCAGCCCCCAACCACTGGAGTACTCTTTAAATCCTGAGTTTGTGCTTCTCCAGACCAAACCCTCATAAAATATATAGCCCACCAGTATGGATGACATGTGATTCCTATACCTTGTAATCCTCATTGGCTTATGTGACATTCCCCGTAGACTGATTTATTGTCTCTGTATAATGTGTGCGTGATGTAAAGTACTGTGACACCTTACTCTGATATGAGTAACGCTATACAACAAATTAAATGCATATGAGTGCGGGGCAACGGAGAGATGAGGGGCACTAGTGGAGGGTGGCAGTGAGGTAAGCCGAGGAGGAGGTCATGGGGTGAGGGGCTATGGAGCGATGAAGGGGCACTGGTGGAGGGTGGCAGTGAGGGAATCCGAGGAGGAGGTCATGGGGTGAGGGAACTACAGAGAGATGAGGGGCACTAGTGGAGTGTGGCAGTGAGGGAATCCGAGGAGGAGGTCATGGGGTGGGGGGGAGCTACGGAGAGATGAGGGGCACTAGTGGAGGGTGGTAGTGAGGGAAGCCGAGGCGGAGGTCATGGGGTGGGGGTGGAGCTACGGAGAGATGAGGGGCACTAGTGGAGGGTGGCAGTGAGGGAATCCGAGGAGGAGGTCATGGGGTGGGGGTGGAGCTACGGAGAGATGAGGGGCACTAGTGGAGGGTGGCAGTGAGGGAATCTGAGGAGGAGGTCATGGGGTGGAGCTACGGAGAGATGAGGGGCACTAGTGGAGGGTGGCAGTGAGGGAATTGAGGAGGAGGTCATAGGGTGGTGGGAGCTACGGAGAATGAGGGGCACTAGTGGAGGGTGGCAGTGAGGGAAGCCGAGGAGGAGGTCATGGCGTGTGGGGGAGCTACGGAGAATGAGGGGCACTAGTGGAGGGTGGCAGTGAGGGAGGAGGAGGTCATGGGGTGGGGGGGGAGCTACGGAGAATGACGGGCACTAGTGGAGGGTGGCAGTGAGGGAAGCCGAGGAGGAGGTCATGGGGTGGGGGAGCTACGGAGAATGACAGGCACTAGTGGAGGGTGGCAGTGAGGAAGCCGAGGAAGAGGTCATGGGGTGGTGGGAGCTACGGAGAATGAGGTGCACTAGTGGAGGGTGGCAGTGAGAGAATCCGAGGAGGAGGTCATGGGGTGGGGGGGAACTACGGAGAGTTGAGGGGCACTAGTGGAAGGTGGCAGTGAGGGAAGCCGAGGAGGAGGTCATGGGGTGTGGGGGAGCTACGGAGAATGAGGGGCACTAGTGGAGGGTGGCAGTGAGGGAAGCCGAGGAGGAGGTCATGGGGTGGGGGGAGCTACGGAGAATGACGGGCACTAGTGGAGGGTGGCAGTGAGGGAAGCCGAGGAGGAGGTCATGGGGTGGGGGGGAATTATGGAGAGATGAGGGGCACTAGTGGAAGGTGGCAGTGAGGGAAGCCGAGGAGGAGGTCATGGGGTGTGGGGGAGCTATGGAGAATGAGGGGCACTAGTGGAGGGTGGTAGTGAGGGAAGCCGAGGAGGAGGTCATGGGGTGGGGGGAGCTACGGAGAATGACGGGCACTAGTGGAGGGTGGCAGTGAGGGAAGCCAAGGAGGAGGTCAAGGGGTGGGGGGAGCTACGGAGAATGACGGGCACTAGTGGAGGGTGGCAGTGAGGGAAGCAGAGGAGGAGGTCATGGGGTGGTGGGAGCTACGGAGAATGAGGGGCACTAGTGGAGGGTGGCAGTGTGAGAATCCGAGGAGGAGGTCATGGGGTGGGGGAACTACGGAGAGATGAGGGGCACTAGTGGAAGGTGGCAGTGAGGGAAGCCGGGGTGGAGGTCATGGGGTGTGGGGAGCTACGGAGAATGAGGGGCACTAGTGGAGGGTGGCAGTGAGGGAAGCCAAGGAGGAGATCATGGGGTGGGGGGAGCTACGGAGAATGACAGGCACTAGTGGAGGGTGGCAGTGAGGGAAGCCGAGGAGGAGGTCATGGGGTGCGGGGGAGCTACGGAGAATGACGGGCACTAGTGGAGGGTGGCAGTGAGGGAAGCCGAGGAGGAAGTCATGGGGTAGTGGGGAACTACTGGGAGATGAGGGTCACTAGTGGAAGGTGGCAGTGAGGGAATATGAGGAGGAGGTCATGGGGTGGGGGGGAGCTACGGAGACTGAGGGGCACTAGTGGAGGGTGGCAGTGAGGGAAGCCGAGGAGGAGGTCATGGGGTGGGGGGGAGCTACGGAGAATAAGGGGCACTAGTGGAGGGTGGCAGTGAGGGAAGCCGAGGAGGAGGTCATGGGGTGGGGGGGAACTACGGAGAGATGAGGGTCACTAGTGGAGGGTGGCAGTGAGGGAATCCGAGGAGGAGGACATGGGGTGGGGGGGAGCTATGGAGAGATATGGGGCACTTGTGGAAGGTGGCAGTGAGGGAAGTCAAGGAGGAGTTCATGGGGTGTGGGGGAGCTATGGAGAATGAGGGGCACTAGTGGAGGGTGGCAGTGAGAGAATCCGAGGAGTAGGTCATGGGGTGGGGGGCTATGGAGAAATGAGGGGCACTAGTGGAAGGTGGCAGTGATGGAATCCGAGGAGGAGGTCATGTGGTGGGGGGCAGCTACGGAGAGACGAGTGACACTGGTGGAGGGTGATAGTGAGGGAGTCTGAGCAGGAGGTCATGAGGGAGAGGGGCTACGGAGAGATGAAGGGCACTGTTGGAGGGTGGTAGTAAAAGTATCTACGGAGAAAGAGGTCATTGGTGGGGCCAGTGGCGGCTCCTTCATTGGGGCGTGGGGGCATCGCTCCACTGCTTTCTCGCAGTGCGAGAAGGCAGAAACATAAAATGGTAAAACTACCATTTTATGTTTCTGCTTCTCGCACTGTGAGAAAGCAGAAGTGCCTGGAGTGCCTGGTTGGGGGTGGGCGGGCGGGTGGGCGGTCCTGCTCGAGGGCAGGGGGGAGTGGCTTTGCCCACTGTTGTGGGTACTGACTGTTTGGTGAGGGCCGACCAACTCAGTTATGCGCACTCTCCCTTTTTCTCTATGTAGGCTGCTGCATGCAGCCTACATAGAGAAAATTGCCCGGCTGGGGCGCTCTCTGCTGCGCCTCACCAATCACAACGCTGCCATTGCAGCGTTGTGATTGGCTTAGGGGAGCAGGAGGAGGGAGGCTGCCTAAAACGCGCCAGGAGCAGCAGGAGCTGAGGCGGCGGCGCGTGATGCGGTCGCGGAACTGGAGGAAGGTAAGTTTTTTAAATTTTATAATATAAAGATTACCGTCCCACTTCCCCTTTGGTGGTTTAGGGGTGTTTTTGGGGGTTGAGGGTTGGTGTTTAGGGTTGAGGGCCAGTGTGTAGGGTGTTAGGGTTAGGTTTTAGGGATTTGGGGTGGTTTTTAGGGTTAAGGGCAGTTTTTGGGGTTGAGGCTGGTTTTGTAGGGTTTAGGCTTGAGATTTGGTAGGGTTCCCGGAGTCTAGGGCTCAGGGCCCGTTTGAGGCTGGTGCATATTGGAGTTGGCAAGGTATGAGTGTGGTTTGGTTCGAATTTGGCCAGATTCGGCTGATTTTTGGGTGTTTTTGAAGGTTGGCGGGTGGGGGATGTTTGGGTGAAAAGTCGTACCCCTTCCAGTGGATCGGTTGAGTTCTGGCTTGGTGAGATTGTTGGGAATTGGTGGAACTAGTGTCCCAGGAAGTTTGAAGATGATCGAAGTGGTGGAAGTGCTGAAAACAGCATTTTTTGTGAAGGCCCGGTTTGCAATGTTATCCAATAGGCCGGTTTTGGGGTTTGTGGAGAAGTGGTTTTTAGGGGGTTCCAGTTGCTGGAGGGTAAAACGGGTTCTGTGAGTGATAGGTAGGGATGTTTTCTGTGTGTGTAGTGATTTTTGGAGGAATGTATTGATGGGAAGGGTGTTTTTAAGCAATGTCGAAAACGGGAAAACGCTGCAATAGGGGCCTATGTTAATCGCCAATTTTGCATATGTTTGGGGTGTGATTGGAGGTTGTTCCAGGTGGATTTGCTTAGCTGGGATCAGAGTTGGCAACCTCTAGTTTTGATTGCAAGTGGTTTGAAGAAAATCCATCGAGGGGAAGTGGGTGTTTTGGGCCTAGTTTCTGAGTGCGTTTTGACGCGATTTTAGGCCTTTTGGAGGTCGCGGTAATTCACGTTTTTGGGACGCTAATTTGGGGTGTTCCACCGAATTGGGAATGGGTTGAAGGGGTCAGGAGCTATGGTGGGAACCGGGAACGTCTAGTTGTGGATGAAAGTGGAATTTCGCTTGTAGGTGGAGGGGAAAGGGGAATTTGGCCCTGTTTCCAAGGTGCATTTTTCTGCCATAGGCTAACATTGCCGGTAATGCGTCTTACAAGTGACTCATAGGCGTGCACTTTTTGAGGCTCACCGGGCTTTTACTTAACAGATTGTGGTCTGTCCTGGTGCGGGCTGCCCTGATCATCTGTACAGTTGTGTTAAGGTGCCTTGGCACTGGTGAATGCGCCCTCCCTCTTTGCCCTCTCTAGTGTAGGCGCTGGGCATCCGTCTGCTTGGGGTGGCATGGACAAGGGGTAGTGGCACAAAGCTCAACCAAGCTCAGTGCTGACTCTTTACTGGGTTTAAATAGCTCCACAGCACCTCTGTGCAAGAGGCCACTAAATAGATAACACTGACTACACTGCACCAACACTGCAATGTAGCACACAGCAGCAGTGGTACGCTAATACATTTGTCAATCAATCAATCAATCACAGAATTTGTAGAGCGCACTACTTACCCGCGAGGGTCTCAAGGCGCTGGGGAGAGGGAAGGGGGGGTGGGATGCTGCTACTGGTCGAACAGCCAGGTCTTGAGTAGCCTCCTGAAGGTCAGCAGGTCTTGGGTCTGTCGTAGGCTTAGTGGAAGGGTGTTCCAGGTCTTGGCGGCGAGGTGTGAGAAGGATCTGCCGCCGGTGGTTGTTCTTCGAATGCGAGGGACGGTGGCGAGGGAGAGGTCGGCGGAGCGGAGCTGGCGGTTGGGGACGTAGAAGAAGAGTCGTCTGTTGAGGTAGGCTGGGCCAGTTTTGTGGAGTGCCTTGTGTGCGTGGATGAGGAGTTTGAAGGTGATCCTCCTGTCGACGGGGAGCCAGTGCAGGTTCCTCAAGTGGGGGTGATGTGGCTGTGGCGTGGTACGTCGAGGATCAGTCGTGCGGAGGCGTTTTGTATGCGTTGCAGTCGCTTGATGAGCTTGGCCGGGGCTCCCGCGTAGAGGGCGTTCCCATAGTCCAGTCTGCTACTGACGAGGGCCTGGGTGACTGTTCTTCTTGTGTCTGTCGGGATCCACCTGTAGATCTTGCGAAGCATGCGGAGGGTGTTGAAGCAGGAGGAGGAGACTGCGTTGACTTGCTTGGCCATGGAGAGCGTTGAGTCGAGGATGACTCCCAGGTTGCGTGCGTGGTCGGTGGTTGCCGGGGCTGCTCCCAGCGTCGTTGGCCACCAGGAGTCGTCCCAGGCTGAGGGGTTGGAGCCGAGGATGAGGACCTCCGTTTTGTCCGTGTTCAGCTTTAGTCGGCTGATCTTCATCCAATCGGCGACGGCCTTCATTCCTTCGTGGAGATTGGCTTTGGCGGCGAGGGGTCCTTGGTGAGGGAGAGGATCAGTTGAGTGTCGTCGGCGTAGGAGATAATGTTGAGGTCGTGTTGTCTGGCGATGCGTGCGAGCGGGGCCATGTAGATGTTGAACAGTGTTGGGCTGAAGGACGATCCCTGGGGTACGCCGCAGATGATCTCGGAGGCTTCGGATCGGAAAGGTGGGAGGCGGACTCTCTGGGTTCTGCCGTCGAGGAAGGAGGTGGTCCATTCCAGGGCCTTGTCTCGGATCCCTGCGTCGTGGAGGCGTGCGCGTAGAGTGCGGTGGCAGACAGTGTCGAAGGCGGCGGAGAGGTCCAGCAGGATGAGGGCTGCGGTCTCACCATTGTCCAGCAGGATCCTGATGTCGTCGGTGGTGGCGATGAGGGCAGTCTCAGTGCTGTGGTTGCTGCGGAACCCCGATTGGGATGGGTCCAGGATGCTGTTTTCTTCGAGGTATCGGGTTAGCTGTTTGTTGACGATCTTCTCGATGACCTTGGCTGGGAACGGAAGCAGAGAGATGGGCCGGATGTTCTTGAGGTCTCTCGGGTCCGCCTTGGGTTTTTTGAGTAGGGCGTTGATCTCTGCGTGTTTCCAGCTCTCTGGGAAGGTCGCGGTCTCGAAGGAGAGATTGATGACGTTGCACAGGTGGGGTGCGATGGAGCTGCTGGCTTTGTTGAAGATGTGGTGCGGGAAAGGGTCTGACGGGGAGCCGGAGTGTATTGTGCTCATGGTCTTGATGGTGTCCTCGATGTTCACGCTGGTCCAGGCTGGCAGGGGGTCGTGGTCGATGGTGTGTGGCGGGTCTGGTGCATCGATCTTAGTTGGGGCTGTCAGGGTGTTGAAGCTGTCGTGGATGTCGGCGATCTTGCGGTGAAAGAAGGTGGTGAGGGAATCGCACAGGGGTTGCGACGGCGGGATGTCGTTGGTGTTGGAGCTGGGATTGGAGAGTTCCTTCACGATGTTGAAAAACTCCTTGCTGTTGTGTGCGTTGTTGTCGAGGCGGTCTTTGAAGGAGATTCTCTTGGCGGACCTGATGAGGTGGTGGTGGTTACGGATGGCGTCTTTGTGGGCTGTGTGGCTGTCCGGTGTCTTATCACTGTGCCATTTCTTCTCTAGTTTCCGGCAGGTACGCTTGGAAGCTAGGAGTTCCGAGGTGAACCAGCTGGCTCTTTTGGTGGTGTCGCTGTAGGTGAGCTTTTTCAGCGGGGCGAGGGTGTTGGCACAGTCATCCATCCATCGTCTGAGGTTGCAGGCAGCGTCGTCGGTGTTGGATGGGTCGGAGGGAGGGCTGAGAGCGAGGGTTGCCCGGAGTTGGTCTTCGGTGACTTTGCTCCAGCAGCGGCGTGGGATCTGTTGGGTGCGGTGGTGTGTGGTGGGTTTCTGGAAGGTGAAATGGATGCAGCGGTGGTCGGTCCAGAGGAGTTCCGTGGTGTGGCTGAAGGAGACGTGGGAGCTTGAGGAGAAGATGGGCTCTCAGCTGACACGACGTTGGTGTACTTTGACCCCCGAAATGAGTCCCAGATGGTAGTGGATGCCAGCCCCACGGGCCTAGGAGCGGTCCTAGCCCAGCAGCAGACCTGTGGAGAATGGGCCCCGGTGGCATACGCCAGCAGGACACTTACGCCCACGGAACAGCGCTATTCTCAAATCGAGAAAGAAGCCATCGCGATCCTGTGGGGATGCCGCCATTTCCACATCTACCTGTACGGGCACCCGTTCACAGTGGTCACTGACCACAAGCCCCTCGTCCCGCTGTTTCAGGGGTCATCATCGCGTCCTCCCCCACGGATAGAAAAATGGGTGTTACAGCTACAAGAATTCCAGTTCACCGTAGAGTACAGACCAGGCACCCGCAACCCGGCGGACTTCCTATCCAGGCACGCCAGACCTGTCACCAAGCCGGAAGCTGAGGAAGCGGCAGCAACAGAAGATTACGTGCGAATGATAATCGAACGGTCCAGACCGCTCCCGATCTCGCTGGAGGAAGTGATACACGCCACCAGAGAAGATGACTGCCTCCAGATCGCCATCCAGGCAATAACCTCGGGAGACTGGAAGCGTTTGCAAAACCCAACACCATTCCGCACGACAGCAGCCCAAACCACGTTAAAGGCTCTACATCAAGTGCGCCACGAGTTGTCCATATCTGCAGATGGTTGTCTCCTGAGAGGCCCTCGCCTCGTCCTGCCTGAACGCCTGACTCACCAGGCAGCCCTCCTTGCACATGGAGCACACCAAGGGATTGTAAAGTCAAAGAACCGCCTCAGGAGCAAAGTCTGGTTCCCTGGTTTAGATCAACAAGTCGAATCGATCATCCAACGCTGCCCAGTTTGCCTTGCAACCAGCCTGCCCAGCAGACCTGCGCCTGTGATCACCGAAGCAGGCCCCAACGCCCCTGGGAAAGAGCCAGCGCAGATTTCGGCAGCTTACCGGGAGGGAAGTACATGCTGGTAGTTGTGGACGACTTCTCGCGATACCCAGAAATCGAAATCGTCTCCTCTACGTCAGCAGGAGAAGTCATTCCCAAACTTGAGAAGATTATGGCCACCCATGGCCTGATTGGAGAGCTCCGGACAGACAACGGTCCGCCGTTCACCAGTCCTGAGCTACTCGAGTACCTGACCTCCCTCCGGATCAAACACCGACGGATAACCCCAAGGTGGCCCCAAGCGAATGGGGAAGTAGAACGTCTGATGCGGACCCTGAACAAGACGATCCAAATAGCCCTAGCCGATGGCCACATCCTGGAACAGGCACTATACCGTTTTCTCCGCGAATATCGCCTCACCTCCCATTGCACCATTGGCATCTCCCCGAGCCGCCTGTGTTTCGGTCGAGCAGTGACAGACACCATCCCGCACCATCCTGTGTGGGCAGAGTCCCCGAACCCTCCAAACCAATCCCTGGCAAAGCGGATATAGACCAACCAGGAGGCGTCCCAGAGGAGGCATGCGCAGGAGGGCCCGATCACGGTCGGCGACCGAGTACTGGTGCGTGACCGCCACCCCGGCGGAAAGTTCAGGCTGCCGTTTGAACTGGATCCATGGACAGTGATCGGAATCAAAGGTACAATGGTGACGGCATCACGGGGGCATGAAAGTGTCACCCGCAACATAGCTTTCTTCAAAAGAGTCCCCGCTGACGACGCGGAGGAGTTTCTACCACTTGACGAGCCAAGGATGGCTGAACTGGACATTCCTCGTGATTCCCAGGGAGGGAACGGCCGGCCCACCGCCGTCACCGCGGATGATGACAGAAGCACCCCAGCTCCCGAGAAGGCCCAGGACAAAGAATTCAGGGGCGGTCAACCAACACAAGACAATGGCAGTCCTACGGAACCTTTGCTGACCCCCCCTGACAGAAACAGCCAGGGTCGGTACTGCCTGCGGCCCTACCCCAAGCCGTCCCAGAAGTATCAGGACTTTGTAGCCTGCTGTCGACCTCCAGGCCGAGAACACGGTGGCGTCGGCAGACCAAGTAAGACTGTTCCATAGATGCCCTGTTTATTATCCTGGTGCTCATAACTGTTGGGTGTTTCTCATTTGTTTTGGTTCATTTGTGTTTTGGGTAAAGGAGGAATGTAATGTCGTCCATGTTGGACCACTCCACATTGCCCATGTTAATGAGGGGTGGTTGCCCCCCTGGTTCATGACCACTACGTGATGTGTTGGGCTGGCCCAGCGTACGCTCGGCCAGCACGTGTGTTTGCCAATAAATAGCCCAGGTCACGCTGGGCGGAGTCAGTGAGTTACTGGCTGCAATCGGACCCGCATGTGTCTCGACTCAATGTGTCCTCTGCACTAGGCCTTGACCTAGGACACTACAGTGCAGTCACTTACTGCAGGGGTCCCTTCCGCCACTAAACCTGAGGCAGCATTTGCCAGTTCAAACAGCGGTTCCACCGTTCACTAATGCCCTCCTCCCAGTGCAGGTGCATTTGCTATGATACAGCGCATTGTTCAGGTCTGTGCCCGGTTGCACCATGGCTCAGTCAACGGCAGATTTCTGTATTTATAATACAGGCCCCAGGGCTACAGGAGCGGAATCTGAATGTCCACGCTTTGCACTTCTCTTAGCCCATCCAAGCAGGAAACAAGCAGGAGGCAGGTTGACAAAGAGGCAATCTTGTAATGTCATGCAACGTCATTTCCGCTACTTCAGCATTTCACTGTTTCGACCGACGCCCTGTCTAATTCATTTTCCTGCTACTGACAGTTATAAAAGTGAAGGAGTAGATAGTGTCTATATTTTAAATTCAAATTATTTTGTAATTTGACTAAATATGCGGGATTATAGGGTTTAGGCAGCCTCCTCTGGTTATTGATTTTCTTGTGAAGTAAAGCCATTCATCCTTAATTAGTTGTGCTCCCCAGACTCCCTGCGATTGACACATAGTTTGCTAACACAGCTGCAGGCATCACCTACAGACTTTCCAGAAGGAAATCTCACCAAACACTGGACTCTGCAAAAGGTCCTGAGAATCAAATATGCATGCTGCAGTTCCCTCAGCATGGCTGTGTTCATGGATTAACCCTAAAAAAGGATGCAGGGGATGTGTGAGAGATTGGGTGGTTGGTTGACTGAGATGTCAGCCCTGGTCAAGCAGCAACCACAATCCTTGTCAGTCACAAGCCATCCCTAAATTAACCTGTGCTCAACCCTCTTGTAGCTTGGCACAGGGCAGTCAGGCTTAACTTAAAGGCAATGAGTAAAGTATTTGTGCAACACTTCAAACAGTAATAAGTGAAAACAGCACACAAAAAGGATCCCACATCAAGTTAGAAAAATAGAACTTATTTTAATAACTAAAACAAGACCAAAATGAAAAACATCCAATTAGTAGAACTGGAGGTATTCAATTTGAAAGATTTTAGTGAAAATAGTGCCAAAAAGCACAAAGCGCCAACTGTGGATATCTGGTCGTGCTGGACCGTGACAAGTCTGACAGCAATGGAACAAGGGCCGGCTACAGTGACCCAGTTAGGCCTGTGAGCAAAGTGCTCTAAATCATGGCTTGCGGAATGTTGAAAGGATGCACGTCGAAGATGCGTCGCGCAGTCAAAGCGATGCGTCAGTTCCAAGATGCGGCGAGGCTGCGATGAGAGGTCGTCCATCGTCATCAAGAATCCCTTCGATGCTGCTTGTGATCTGAAGTCCGACATTGAGGAATACGGCGCACACTCTGAGCGATGCGTTGGTTCTGATGAGTTGCGAGGCTGCAATCCGGAGTCCGGCATTGTCGTTGAGGCTGCCGTCAATGAGAGATGCAAGGGCCTGCGCCAAGGATGCGTTGCGCTGTCTGGGCGATGCGTCGGGTCTGTAGGGCTGCGAAGCAATGCAGGTCTTTGCGATGAGTCCAATCCACACAGCAGCGGCGATGGGTCGGTTCTGCTCAGGTTTGTGCCTGGCAAATTAAATATGCCAATTGAGTTACTGTGAGTAAAAACACAGTAACCCCTGATGAAGGTTTTTTTTTTCCTGAAATGCATTAGGTTTTCGACATGATTATATAAACATGAAGAATTCATCACAACCAAATGATTTTACAAAGGTGGAGTAACTTTTTTTGAATCATGAAAATTGTCTTGTTGAATTCTTAAAAAACAATTGTAACACTGATGGATGTCTATTTGGCTACAAGTTAATGTCAAATCATTGTTAAAAGGCGTGTATAGTAGCCTATAGGCTGGATTGTTGTGCACTTTGGGTCTGGTTCTCCATAAGGTAACTAGCTATTCTTATAAACACTACTAGGTCTGACCCCCAAGAGCAGTCAGTCACAAGCTTTTGAGACTTCTGGGAGTTACTAAAACCTTTAGAAAAAACCTTCCCAGTACAGTTCCGTTAAACAATCCACGAACTGATTAGTCCTTGCTGCTCCAATTTTAAAAGGATTTGTCAATAACCACATCACATACACAAACCACAGTTGTAAAAAACCTTCACATCAATGTGTATGCCAAACTCAACAAATGAGAAAGTGAAAAAAATGTAAAAAATGTGAGAAAGGATAGAAAGCACCTCACGTGCGCAAACCCACAGGGCTGCTGGATGGTACTCGCCAGTATGCCCACGTTATCATCATTGGTTGCTTTCGTAGCCTTAACAAAGAAAAGAAAAAGAGGTGTGTGTTAGAATTCCACAGAGGTGGAAGGTCAAACAACATAAAAAGTGTGTGACAGACAACACTGAGACTCCGTAGTTCACTCAGTGTTCATTCGTCCCCAACCGGGCAAGGAGAACAAAGTTCTCAACAAATTAAAAATGAGGTATCACTCACATACAGCACAACCTTTATTAAATGTTGTGAGCGTCCCCAGTTTAAAAAGCAGGCATGTATCTGGCCACTTTCATTTGCCAAAGGCCAACCTGTTTCGTTGCCAAACCATCTAGGCAACTTCGTCAGGGCTGTTGGGGAACCAATCTTCACCTCAGTCCTTTTCACACCAAATCTGTGGTTATTGACAAATTAAAAGAAGAACGTGCCAGTCACAAACAACCCTATGTATAATAAAAAAATTCACAACCCCTTTCTACCAAGCATATAGTTACCGAGTGGTTGCTTGTGTCCAGCGTACCTGCAACCACCTTCAGTAAAGGAACCTGCGCCAAATGGTCCCGTTCCACTCTAAAGACTGCGATTGTCAGTCTCCATCTGAAATCACACATACAATGTATTATTCATAAAAGGCCACGTGCCTTCACACAGTCGCATTGCATATGTACTACACTGTTCCTTATGCCTACTGCCCATTATTAATGGCAGGACCCTCAAATGGTAAAAAACAGCCGCTTTCTCTGGTGACATATTGGTATGTTAACATAACGGCCGAAAGTCTCGTTAGGCATCCCCTCATGAGGCACGAGTGCCACTATTCCACACCTATTGCTGCACTGTCATCTTAATGTAGAAAGTTTCGAGTAACGATTTAACCAACTTTTAAGCGTGAGGGCCATGTAGCAATCATCCACCCCTTAAAAAGCCACCCGCATCAGGCAGCACTGAATGAGGGCCAATTCACGTGAGCCCCTCTATCGGAACCCCCTTACCGCACTCGTGAGCTCGCTTCACATTCTCTTGTCCTCCCCGAACACCCGACCCCGGCGCTGATGTTATTTTAATGGCGCCCGGGACCACGTGATGCGGAAGTATAACCCACAGACCAAAGTCCGTGTGGCGGCCATCTTAAGACGGAGTACGCGTGCATGCAGATGGTCATATTCTGCGTTTCAAATGCCCTAAAAACTATTTCTAAGACCTGGAATACATTTAAACATCGATTATTTAGTTGTGATATGTGTAGTTTTGATGGTACCCAGAACCACGGCATGCAGATATGCAGTCAGTAACCTATTGCCAAACCGGCGGCCATTTTGAAGTGGTGTACTTGTGCTCATGTTCCTCAATTTCAGTATCCCACAACCTAGATAATGGTATGACGCCAATTATTTAATTACAATCAGCAGTACAAGGGAACAAAACCCAGCTTAATTGTACTTTCTAGAAGAGGGACACTTTAATGTGTGGAATCACACCTCAGTTTCTAAATGATTCACCTGATGACAAATCAAAGAATACTGGCTTCCTTACAGGTATCAGTGCATGTACCTTCCTCACACATAATCAAGGCATTAACCTATCTTATTCCATTCAATGGAATCATCAAGACCCTGGCGATCAACTTTCTCAGTGAAAATCCATTTCGCCTCCTTCCTGGCCAGGATATCATCAATGTTGTATTTTTCTCCCACTACCCTCTCCAACACTGTCCATCTCAAATCCCTAAGATCATGTTTAGAATCACGAAAGTGCTGGACGAGGCGTGTGGTTAACTTTCCTGCTTTCAAGGTGCTCAAATGCTCTTGTATCCGCACCTTGACCTTCCGGGTTGTGAGGCCTATGTAATGCAACCCACACACACACGTGATCCTATAGATCACATGTGTGGTGTTGCAATTACTGAACTTGTTGAGGTACCATGTTTTCCCACTCACAAGTTGGACACTCTTTGTCGGTTCAGTGAGCCCACATACCGAACACCCACCGCACCGGTAATGCCCTGTGGGTTGGCCCGATTCCTTCTTCTGTTGTTCCGGACGTGTATGGACTAATTTGTCCTTCAGATTAGGAGCCCTCCTGAAGGCAAATCTGGGGGGTGGCATTTTCTTACCCCCAGTATCCAACAATGGCCAATCACCTGTCTAATTTGGGTCAAAGAGGATCAAAAGTGGTTACTACCGGTACACATTGACCTTCTGTTTGTCAACCCTTTCCAGTAGTGCTTCACGGGGTGTATTGAGGGCACGTTTGCGGGCCCTTTAATCACGTTGTTGGGGTATCCTCTGTTCCTAAGTTTCACCACTAGGTCTTCAGATTGCTCCATAAACAATCCCGTTGAGGAGCAATTTCTTCGATATCTCAAAAACTGGCAAATAGTCGCGGAGGGCTCTAGGGTGGAATGATCGGTAGTGTAATAGAGAATTCCGGTCTGTGGGTTTCTGATGTACAGCCGTCATCAGGCCGTTATTCTCTGCTGTAATGTCTACATCCAGATATACAGCAGTGTCTTTGCTCACACTGCAAGTGAACCGAAGGCATTCATCTTGTGCATTCAGCCAAGAGAGAAATTCCAAGAGCTTGTCCTCTGATCCAGGCCATATACAGAGGACATCGTCTATAAACCTCTTCCAGAGAGAAATATTCTCCTGGAAGGGGTTGGAGGCATGATACACCACATTCTCCTCGAACTGGCCCACTTAAATGCAGGCCAGACTCAGCGCAAATGTGGCCCCCATTGATGTACCTGACACTTGGAGATATATCTGATCCTTATATGCAAAGAAATTTCTCGTAAGGGCGAGTTCAATACATTATAGTACAAATGTTTGGGGTACATCATAGAACCATTTATCGGCTTGTTTTATTGTTATTAATTTGTTGTCCTGAGGCTCCTCGAGGTCCACACCAACTACCAACCACTGACACGTGATCCTACACCTCAACTCCAAGAGACTATCGGGGCCCTGGTGGCGGACGCTAGGGAGAAAAAGTGGATAACTCACAAGGAGGCGGACTTCCTTGTAAATGTAAGACCTAGAATGCCGGCGTTTTACATCTTGCCGAAGATCCACAAAGCCCAGCAACCTCCACCGGGCCGCCCGATTGTCTCGGGGATCCAATCAGTACTGGAGCCTTTGGGGCCGATTCCGATTCGGGCCGGAAATCACTCCGACCGAGCCGGACCCGGAGAGATTTCCGACCGAATCGGACCCGTGCAGCCTGACCGAACGAGTACGATGCGTCCGTATGCTATCGGACTCGATTCGGTCGGACTCCCATTGAAGTCAATGGGAGCCTGTTGTACGACGCGTACACGGGCTCCCATTGACTCAATGGGTGCGATGCGGACAAGGGCGCCCCACAGCGTGTACGCGGCGAAGCGATCGCCCCGTACACGCACAGGTAGGGGGACCCATGGGTCCCCCCTGTGTGCGACTCGCGCGGCTACGCGTTCAGGGGGTCCGACACGGACCCCGAAGTACGGCTCCGACAGCTCTTCTGAGCCGGAGTGTGCGGCTCGGTCGGACTGCTCGCGGCGCGCATCGTACTCACCCGGCCGGGAAACGTCTCCATTGCGCGGTGCGAGTCGAGTCCGAGCGAGTCGGTCGGTGCGGTTCGAGCCGGGAACGAGTCGGTTGGAGCGGTCGGGATGCCCGGACGAGTCGGTCGGCGATTTTGCATCGTACTTGCTCGTCCGGACGCGCATACGGATCGGTCGGGGACCAGGGCTCCGAATCGGATCCGGTAAAGCCGAATCCGATTCGGAGCCCTACCGGCCGAGATCGGAATCGACCCCTGAGTCTTTGTACACCAGTATACCCCAAGATGCCACGCTGGTGGCAGCAGCGCGTGCTCTTGGGGCACTGGAATGGTTCTATGATGTACCCCAAACATTTGTACTATAATGTATTGAACTCGCCCTTACGAGAAATTTCTTTGCATATAAGGATCAGATATATCTCCAAGTGTCAGGTACATCAATGGGGGCCACATTTGCGCTGAGTCTGGCCTGCATTTAAGTGGGCCAGTTCGAGGAGAATGTGGTGTATCATGCCTCCAACCCCTTCCAGGAGAATATTTCTCTCTGGAAGAGGTTTATAGACGATGTCCTCTGTATATGGCCTGGATCAGAGGACAAGCTCTTGGAATTTCTCTCTTGGCTGAATGCACAAGATGAATGCCTTCGGTTCACTTGCAGTGTGAGCAAAGACACTGCTGTATATCTGGATGTAGACATTACAGCAGAGAATAACGGCCTGATGACGGCTGTACATCAGAAACCCACAGACCGGAATTCTCTATTACACTACCGATCATTCCACCCTAGAGCCCTCCGCGACTATTTGCCAGTTTTTGAGATACCGAAGAAATTGCTCCTCAACGGGATCGTTTATGGAGCAATCTGAAGACCTAGTGGTGAAACTTAGGAACAGAGGATACCCCAACAACGTGATTAAAAGGGCCCGCAAACGTGCCCTCAATACACCCCGTGAAGCACTACTGGAAAGGGTTGACAAACAGAAGGTCAATGTGTACCGGTAGTAACCACTTTTGATCCTCTTTTGACCCAAATTAGACAGGTGATTGGCCATTGTTGGATACTGGGGGTAAGAAAATGCCACCCCCCAGATTTGCCTTCAGGAGGGCTCCTAATCTGAAGGACAAATTAGTCCATACACGTCCGGAACAACAGAAGAAGGAATCGGGCCTACCCACAGGGCATTACCGGTGCGGTGGGTGTTCGGTATGTGGGCTCACTGAACCGACAAAGAGTGTCCAACTTGTGAGTGGGAAAATATTGTACCTCAACAAATTCAGTAATTGCAACACCACACATGTGATCTATAGGATCACGTGTGTGTGTGGGTTGCATTACATAGGCCTCACAACCCGGAAGGTCAAGGTGCGGATACAAGAGCATCTGAGCACCTTGAAAGCAGGAAAGTTAACCACACGCCTCGTCCAGCACTTTCGTGATTCTAAACATGATCTTAGGGATTTGAGATGGACAGTGTTGGAGAGGGTAGTGGGAGAAAAATTCAGCATTGATGATATCCTGGCCAGGAAGGAGGCGAAATGGATTTTCACTGAGAAAGTTGATTGCCAGGGTTTTAATGATTCCATTGAATGGAATGAGATAGGTTAATGCCTTGATTATGTGTGAGGAAGGTACACGCACTGATACCTGTAAGGAAGCCAGTATTCTTTGGTTTGTCATCAGGTGAATCATTTAGAAACTGAGGTGTGATTCCACACATTAAAGTGTCCCTCTTCTAGAAAGTACAATTAAGCTGGCTTTTGGTCCCTTGTACTGGAGATTGTAATTAAATAATTGGCGTCATACCATTATCTAGGTTGTGGGATACTGAAATTGAGGAACATGAGCACAAGTACACCACTTCAAAATGGCAGCCGGTTTGGCAATAGGTTACTGACTGCATATCTGCATGCCGTGTTCTGGGTACCATCAAAACTACACATTTCACAACTAAATAATCGATGTTTAAATGTATTCCAGGTCTTAGAAATAGTTTTTAGGGCATTTGAAACACAGAATATGACCATCTGCATGCATGCGTACTCCGTCTTAAGATGGCCGCCGCACGGACTTTGGTCTGTGGGTTATACTTCCGCATCACGTGGTCCCGGGTGCCATTAAAATAACATCAGCGCCGGGGTCGGGTGTTCGGGGAGGACGAGAGAATGTGAAGAGAGCTCACGAGTGCGGTAAGGGGGTTCCGATAGAGGGGCTCACGTGAATTGGCCCTCATTCAGTGCTGCCTGATGCGGGTGGCTTTTTAAGGGGTGGATGATTGCTACATGGCCCTCACGCTTAAAAGTTGGTTAAAGCGTTACTCGAAACTTTCTACATTAAGATGACAGTGCAGCAATAGGTGTGGAATAGTGGCACTCGTGCCTCATGAGGGGATGCCTAACGAGACTTTCGGCCGTTATATTAACATACCAATATGTCACCAGAGAAAGCGGCTGTTTTTTACCATTTGAGGGTCCCGCCATTAATAATGGGCAGTAGGCATAAGGAACAGTGTAGTACATATGCAATGCGACTGTGTGAAGGCACGTGGCCTTTTATGAATAATACATTGTATGTGTGATTTCAGATGGAGACTGACAATCGCAGTCTTTAGAGTGGAACGCGACCATTTGGCGCAGGTTCCTTTATTGAAAGTGGTTGCAGGTACGCTGGACACAAGCAACCACTCGGTAACTATATGCTTGGTAGAAAGGGGTTGTGAATTTTTATTATACATAGGGTTGTTTGTGACTGGCACGTTCTTCTTTTTAATTTGTCAATAACCACAGATTTGGTGTGAAAAAGGACTGAGGTGAAGATTGGTTCCCCAACAGCCCTGACGAAGTTGCCTAGATGGTTTGGCAACGAAACATGTTGGCCTTTGGCAAATGAAAGTGGCCAGATACATGCCTGCTTTTTAAACTGGGGACGCTCACAACATTGAATAAAGGTTGTGCTGTATGTGAGTGATACCTAATTTTTAATTTTTTGAGAACTTTGTTCTCCTTGCACGGTTGGGGACGAATGAACACTGAGTGAACTACGGAGTCTCAGTGTTGTCTGTCACACACTTTTTATGTTGTTTGACCTTCCACCTCTGTGGAATTCTAACACACACCTCTTTTTCTTTTCTTTGTTAAGGCTACGAAAGCAACCAATGATGATAACGTGGGCATACTGGTGAGTACCATCCAGCAGCCAGGTGGGTTTGCGCACGTGAGGTGCTTTCTATCCTTTCTCACATTTTTTACATTTTTTTCACTTTCTCATTTGATTTATTTGGCATACACATTGATGTGAAGGTTTTTTACCACTGTGGTTTGTGTATGTGATGTGGTTATTGACAATTCCTTTTAAAATTGGAGCAGCAAGGACTAATCAGTTCGTGGATTGTTTAACGGAACTGTACTGGGAAGGTTTTTTCTAAAGGTTTTAGTAACTCCCAGAAGTCTCTAAAGCTTGTGACTGACTGCTCTTGGAGGTCAGACCTAGTAGTGTTTATAACTGTTGGAGTGGGGGGCGGTCTGACTTCTTGATCCCCCTGTTGCTCCTATTGTTGACGGGAACTAGCTATTCTTGCCAGGTTGAAATGGCAGTTTAAAAGAGCACCCACGCAGTCTGCAATAGCAGACATGAGACATGTTTAAAGGGATACTTAAGTGGGTGGCACAATCAGTGCTGCAGGCCCACTAGTAGCATTTAATTTACAGGCCGAGCACAGGTAATGACACTTTACTAGAGACTTACAGGCAAAATAGATATGCCAATTGGGTATAAACCAATCCAACATGTTTTAAGGAGAGAGCACAAGCACGTTAGCACTAGTTAGCAGTGGCAAAGTGCACAGAGTCCTAAGGCAAGCAAAAACAAAGTCAGCTATAACAGGAAGTCTGAAGTCAAAAAGTTAGGGGAAAACCACTCCAAGGATGCCAGGTCTAACAGGATGCAACAAACGATGCACAATGAAAATCAACTTCTCGTAAGGAGTGTGGTGCACAAGGTATGGGTATTCAAAACATAGAGAGAATGAATTAAAAGGCCTATTAATGTATAGGGACTGCTAAAATGTGAAGGAGTGAAACTGAAATATTTTTTTTTTTATTAATCTAATAGGAAATTCGGATTATAGCCCTGTGCGAAAGGGTTATTATAAGCATCCATTAATGTTTACTGTGATAGAAAAATGCTCAAGACTGTGGCCACTATGAGTCCCATTAGCATTACAATGTACATGGTTAGGACTGGACCAGTAGAGCCGGTTCAGGATATGTTCAAAAAAGTTCATCTTGGAATTACGTCTTTCTTCTGGAGCAATGATCACTTGGTAGGTGGTTGTGCACAGTAGCCAATGGAATTGTAGCATGGATGCTCATGAGGAAGAAGCTTGAAGCAGATTAAAATGTTGCAGGGAGGACCAGGTGCTGCTGGAAAGTGGTGAGATGTGTGGTCACTAGACTAATGCCATGGTAGTATCTAGTTATTACAATGTGAGTGCCAAAGAGGCTGGAAGTGGTGGGGCAATGGATGGTGCAGCAAAGCCACAATGTCTCTAGCGTGGAACCTGGAGAGAACTGACTAAGCCTCCTCCCATGATGCAACATGGAGGGCAGAGATTTTATTCCTACCCACCAATGTCACCAAACTGGAGATATCTGAGCACCAACAATGGTTGGTAAAAACTAGTCCAATATATTCCATCATCTCAGTTAAAGCTGGTGGCACACAACTCATGTTACTGGTGTTTCTGATCAGGCTGGCACAGGGCTCCAATGTAGTGGCTTGCTTACCATGGTTCCAACCAAGGGAGTAGCTAGAAAATTTAACTTTTCCCCATTTGAAACATAGGTCTAACCAGGCTGAGCGTGTGAAGCGAGCAAATGCAACCCTCTTTAGAAGAGTTCCTTTTACTCTCCTTCCATCTAGCCATTATTTTACCCTTTCATCTATTCATCCATCCTTCTGTCCATCCTTTCACCCTTTCCATCTTGCCACCCATTGCCCCATCCATCCATCCATCTATCTTTTCCCCTATCAATGTGTTCATTTATCCATCTGCCTTTTAACCATCCTTCCATTCATTCTTCTCGATCTGCCTATTCTTCCATCCTTCCATCTATTCACACCTTCACTGGTTAATTCTTTCACTCTTCCATCCAACCTTTCATTCTTCCATCAATCCTTTCACACTTCCATCGGTCATTCTTTCACCCTTCCATCCTTCCTTTCACCTTTTTCCCATCTTTCCTTTTATGTTTCCTTCCTTCTTGTCACCTTTCCTTTCTTCCCTGGTTGTTTTTTTTTCCTTTCTAGCTACTCATCTTTTGTCTATCATCCTTACTTTTTCTTTAATATATTTCTCTCCCATGCTCATTGTTTTCCTATGTGTTCCTCTCGTTGCATTTTCCCTTATTTAATGTATTTCTTTATGTGTTTCCTTCCCCCTGTATGCCAGCTGACAGCTTCCATATCAGCTCTCATCTCCCACAATCAGTGTGGGCTGCGTAAAACCGATCCATTGACGATACATGATATTAGCCCTCGGAGGTATCCTTTCTATTTGTTGGATAAAGCCGCTTATTGTCCTGACTCAAAGAGAGACCTAATCAAATATCATCTTCTACCAGATTTCATCGTCCAACAACTGGCTCCTACCACGATTTTGGTCCTGATGATGACTCTATTAAATAATGCCTTTTAGGGTTGAAACATCAACAACCACACTACTGGACTGATATCAATTACATTTATATACACACTGTACTCTTAGACTGGGTCGTGCTGTGAAAATTAAATTTGCATTTGTTCAGCCCCTAGTATAGTATGCTTTGAATATAGCACTGCATACATCTCTTCACCTTTTTCACCACTCATTTTCACTGCGCTGTTATGTTGGAGCACCTCATCATGGTATAGTGTGTTTCTTGCATAGCGTGGAAATGTTCATACAGTTATTAAATGTAACTGTATATACACAATTCGATTGTTGTTAAATCATTCAGCCAAGGGAGTTTAGGCTTAAACTTCCTCTGAGGGAACTACTTTTCTTTTTCTAACATTGACCTACTCAGGGTCCCAGGAATACAGCGATGGCCCTTAGTTTTGTAGGCAGGTGAAACTTGGGTCAGACAATCTGGTATAAATAAGTGCTGGAGGCACTACTCCTTCCTTCCATCTTATTGGGAAGAGCATTCCTCACAATCACTATCTTCGGGTCAGAGGGGAGTTGATTGCTCATATCTATCTCTTCACCTTCACAAGCTAAAGGAGAGGGGAGTGGCATGAGTGTAGCTACCCATTTCCCATTTTTTGCACTATGTATAACAAGAGGCACATACTGGAAAGTATGTGCATATGGCTTTCCTTAGGGAGCAGACTCCATGTCAGTCTGTTTATTTACTTTGTCTTTAGACTTTCCCCTGGTCTTACTAGAGGTAGGCTTCTTGCCAAAGTCTCTATTGAGTTATACTTAGAATAATTTCAGAGCCTCAGACCTGCAAACTCACACGGTGCCACCGCGTGACACACGATATCGGCTCCCATCACACCGTCACCCAGTGAGGAGCTGATATCACACAGTGGCCGGGAAAACGAGCTGAAAACCACTGTAAATAGTGAATTTCAGCTCATTTTCCAAGGCTTTGAACTGCCATAGTCCATTAAGGGGTGTGAAAACACCCCAGAACATCGGCACCAGCCATAGCAAGGTTTTTGGAAGAGGGGTCTTGGGGACAGGGTGGGTTCAAAGGTGTCTCTTAGGTACTTCTCGGGCACAAGGCCCAGCCCCCTCCTCACATGGTGAGATTTTTGTTCAAGCTGGCAGGTATGGAGCCTGTTGCATATTCTCAGAGACAGTGATTATGGCTTTATATTTAGAATATTGAACTTTCAATTGATGCTGAATTCAATTGACTAAGCATTTACCATTTTTCCTACTGTAATTTGTCCTTAATTTTTAAATAAACCTTTATGGTTTACACTTGAATCGTGTCCCATGTCAATTTTCCTGGGTGGATTTTCCTAAGTGGATTTTCTTGTAATTCAATGCTTGGCACTTTCGTCCTTTGGTTCTCACACTCCCTGATCTGTCCTATTGGCCCTTTAGTGGGAAAACCGCCGGCACAACACAGACCATGAGGCTATTTTTTTCTCATAATAGTGATGGGGAATAATGTATAAAGTCTGTTTGAGTGCCTGTCGGAGAGAGACTTCAGGTATTCCAGCTGCCAACCAGATTGCATTAAGGTCGCCAAGACTGGACTTGCATCTGGGCAGTCTGCAGGCAAGAAAAATACTTAATATAGCAGGTATGAGAGTTTGCCATTTACCATGCTCCTATTTTTGGTAAGATTTTTGTGATAATGTTGACATTAGATAGGATCACGGGGTAGGGGAACTGAGTAAACTGATTCCATCTCAGATTGCAACAGAGATTGTCATCATTATCAATTATGTTGCCAATTTACATATTATTTTACTGACCACAATGCTTATATTTGCAATTACGCTTTTTCATGTATCCGGCACTAGAACAAGGCATTACGATATTATTAAAACCTTTGAAAATGATTAAGTGGATTTTTTTTGTATGTGTGCATCCTTCAGGTAAAGGTGTTCCAGTAACCCTCAGTTAAATAAAATGTATTGCTAACATTCTCAGGCAGGATTCGATAGTTACCCAATATCTATTGTTTCTAAGTAAGTTGTGGGAGATGCATAGGTCACAGAATGTCTGTTTCTTCTGGTAAGCTGGTAAGTTGGGCCAAACCTATGCTGGCCTAAGAGCCAAGCACAATCTACTGGACTGTATTTATAAGGCGACTTATAAACCTGTATCACTTCGTTGAGAGGCCAGTGTGTGGTGGTCAATATTCCCCAGGGCTGGCTAAGGAATTCTGGGAAACAGCCACTACAACGCTGCTGTTTCTGCAAATAACCTTAATCACACATGCATTGCAACTCATGCGTGGTTACCATGCATAGCCTTTACCACGCATACCTTTACACCAAATTAAGTTGTAAAGGTATGTATGGTAAAGGTATGTGTGTGACGGGTAAACCCCGTTACCACGCATAGCCTTCATCACACATGCCATTACAACGAGATACGTATGTGTTAAAGGTATGTTTGTGGTAAGGGTGGTGGAGGCTATCGGCATCGTTAGAGGAAACTGAAAGACCACTCTGCTTCCTCTTTACGACACGCACCGCGCCTCAGAGAGCTTGGAGAGGAGACGTTGTGGAGAGGTAAGGGGGATTTTACTTTATAGATAAATTAATATTTGACTAAATAAAGGGCTGGGGGGTTGGGTCGAGCAGGGGGCTGTTTCTAGGGTTCAGAGCAGGGGAGGGGTATTTGTTAGAAGGGTTTGGGTGAAGGGGAATCGAGCAGAGGTCCTTTTTTAGGGTCCAGGGGAGGGGTATTTGTTAGAAGGCTTTGGGGGTGGAGGAATTGGGCAGGGTATTTGTTAAAAGGGTTTGGGGGTGGGGGAATCATGCAGCGATCGGTTTTAGGGTTCAGGGCAGGGGTGGGGTATTTTTTAGAAGGGTTTGGGGTGGGGGAATCGGTGGGGTATTTGTTAGAAGGGTTTGGGTGTGGGGGAATCGTGCAGGGGTCCATTTTTAGGGTTCAGGGCAGGGGAGGGGTGTTTCTTAGAAGGATTGGGGGCCGGATGTCGGGGGGTGGTTCCGCGGGGGAACAGGGAAGGGGTGTTTAAAAAATAAAACGATCTGAGGGCTGGAGGTGGGAGGGCGCAAGGGACCAGTTATGGGGCTTGGGGCAGGAGTCTGAGATAACTTTTGGCATGAATATTCCCTTACCATGCATGGTCTTACAATGAAATTCGTTGTAAAGATCTGCCTGGTAAAGGCATATTTGTGGTAAAGGTTTTGCGTGGTAATGGCATTTGCGTTGGAACGCATGCGTGGAAAAAGGCATGCGTTGCAACAGAATGCGTTGTTACTTCATACAACCAGGAATTCCTCTGTGGTGATACGTAGTTTTGGATTCAGAAGCCCCTCATCCTTCACTTCATCCAGGTATCTGTTTTGTGTTTGAGTATTACTCCTCCAGTAGACTTACACCTGTGCATAGTGCACAGGGCAGTAGGTCCACATGAGTAACTTTAGCAAAAATTTCAATTTTATACATTTTATATATTTCCAGGTGGCAAAATCCCTTCTCTTTGACCACCATGAAACGAATGTATGACGGTATTCTGCAAGCCGGAATCACACTGTGCCTTCACAGCACTGTCATTAGAACAAACGTGTCTTTAGTACGCATTCGTTCAACACGCAAGTCGTTACAACGACTTGCCTTAGGGGGGCGCTAGATTTTGGAACATGTTAATTTACTTTTCCAACTCCAGTCTGTGCAACAGTAGGGAAGGTGTTGGGCTCTAAATCCAACACCATTCCACCATTGCGCCCCCCAAAGCAAGTCGTTATAACGACTTGCGTGCTGAACAAATGCATACTAAAAACGAATAGGACACTTTACTCCACACGCATTTACAATGCATGCCATCACCCCGCGTTTTTTACTCCGCAAAAACTTTTACAACGCAGGGCTTTACAACGCAATCCATTATAACGCATTGTCCATTAAAACGCAATTTACTATTCGAACTCCACCAGGGCGTTGTAATGGGGAATGCGTTGTAATGGTTTGCAGTGCAAAGCCCTGCATTGTAAAAGTTTTTGCGGTGTAAAAAATGCGGGGTAATGACATGCGTTGTAACGCATGTGGATTAAAGGATGTTTCCCACTAAAAACGCATTTGTTCTATTGCCGGCACTGTGAAGGCACAGCGGGATTCCGGCTTCGTTGTAATGGACGTTTCCCCCATGAAACACTGGGTTGTTTGTTGAAGTTTTTCACCTCCTTTCCTCATGTACTCTATCCATATCTTGGAGTAAATGTTTGTGTGCATGTAAAGCAGAAAAAACCTTAGATGGTATTAAACACCCACAAATTTACAAGCTATATTCTGCCCTTACTCCTAAACCTAGTAATGCAAAACATTTGACATACTGACATATTTTGCGTGGTACTACATTCCATTTATGGATGGAATTGTCTGAGGATCCTGATTCTGTACACAAGGATTCTGTAATTAGATCTTGATCATACAGAATGTTCCCATGTTCAATGTTCATTGCATTTGCCAGAATGATGATCATAGATCGGATGACCTATAAGACAATTAATAAATATAGAATACTGGAATATAGCGTATTGTTAAAGAGATATATTCTGCTTATTATATTGCATCCCTATCCCTTTAAATGACTTCCTTCTCCCACAGCTACAAAGGTACTTCTTTCGCCATCTGCTGAAGTGCGTGAAGGAGATATGGTAAGCATGACCTGCATGGCCACCACGAATGAGCATGTGGGATCCCGATACATCTGGTTCAAGAACACAAAATGGCTGAAAGAAAGCTCAGAGAGATCTTTCATCTTCGAAGCCATAGCAAGTGGAGATGCTGGGTCCTATAACTGCAAATCAGAGAACAAAAATGGAAGTGCCATATCACCACCAAGAACGTTGACCGTGCTGTGTAAGTGGTTTTGCAGTTTGGTTTCTTCTGATTGCAGTTCTTGCTTTGCTTCATAAAAGTGGAATGTGTGTAATTCTTTACACAGAATGCCTTAGTAATTTTATACTTGTATATAGTGTGTAAAGAAGGAACCCAAATACATTACAATATCTGTTATAGTTGAGAGGCGTTTAGATTTTAATAAAGATATCAGAAATTGTTTCATTCATCATGACTGATGAATATAACTGATAATGGAAACATCAATGAGTTTCTTGACTGGAAAATCTCTCTGAAATAGGTGGAAAATAATTGATTGATGATGCTTTAAAAAAAAAAACATTATGCTATGAAAGTACTTGGAACTGGAATTAATTTTTGGAATTGCATTAATATGTGGTGAACCTGCCTTAAGATATTGTATTTATTTTATACCTTTCCTTCAAATTGCAATGATTTTCAAACTTAGTGACCACGCGTGTTTTTGGGTACCAGCGCCAAGTGTTTTTTGATACACCTCATACATGTGTACAATTGTAAGTTGAAAACAAAAATAGTATGCCGTTCCTAACACATAATGCAGATAATGATAAGTGATCACAAGGTTAGACCAAAGGGTGGATAAATAAGAAAAGCAGGAGAAAGTTTCCTCCTTTCGGAAAAAGACCCTCACACACCCAGCATGCTAAGTGTCATGCTTCATCATCAGGTCTGCTCCTTATCGGGTCGGCACTGCAATACCCGATCGGCACCCGTGATGGGGCCTTCTTGGCGGAGATCTTTATTCCTATGCCGTTGGGTGTTGAGTGTGTAAGGGCCCTAAAAAGATATAGTGTAGGTGATAGTGATGTGTAAGGACGTGAAAATTAAAACAGGGAATAGTGAACCACTCAAAACAATTTTAATGAATCGTGGACACTAACCTGATTAAAAACTGAAAAGGCGCATACTCTCACTCTCAAGGTTGTGGGGAGATATGCTAAAAATAGGTCAACATGTTTCTTGCCTGTTATCTATTCAATGGCAATTCGTCAGGACCAAAAGTAGATCTACCTACACTTTTTGGTGGTGGTCGGGAACTCAGTAAAGTGCATAAATGACCACCAATACAGCACCCTAAAAAGTGGTACCTGTAGATCTATACCAAAACCCAAATCGGGTCAAAGGTAAATGGCATCGTGTACCGGTAGAGGCAGACACTAAAGTGTAGTGTCAGTTAAGTCGAAAAGGACCATCAGTATTCCTACCCTTCGCTCGACCGGACCGGACAATTGTAAGTTACCTCATTCAGCAAGATCTGGGTGACTGGTACAATTTGGAAGATGGAAACTGATGCTGTACAATTTGCACTAAAAAATGTTAATATTTGTATTGATAAATAGGATTTAGTATATTGTGTTCATGACACTTCAAAGAAATCTGCCTCTGTAAGTCCCACTAAAGAGTTGGGGAAAGGGTCTTTCTTCCCAGGCATGGTTTCCCTTATGAGTTTTTGAATTATGTGTATGTTTTTGGGTGTATATTTGGTAAATGTTTAGTGTGTGTAGACATAGGCCTTTACTTATTCACTTATGTGCTATCTTGGAGGACAGAACATACCTGAATGAAATATGTGCCTGAGGTAATTGAGGGTATGATGTATTGCTAGGGGACACAAGACGCATTTAATAGAACTAACTGTGGGGTGTAGAGATGAGTGATGTGTTCAGTTTGTTATGTGTTGTTGTGGAGTATTTTATTGTTTGTGAAGTGTGGTGTGTTGTTGTGAGCTTGATGAGGTCCATCCATATCTTACCTTTGAAATGTGTTGAATGTGTGCGGTTTTTTTTCTTAAATGTTTCTATCTAAATTATTTGTGTGGGAGATTGTGATGGTTTATCGATTATTATGGTTAGTACTGTTTTGAGCTTGGTGATAACGTGCTATATGGAATAACTAAGCTGTGTTGGATGTTTTCTCAGTGTTCTGCCTAATGTGTTCCATTGGTTGTTGTGTGTGGTTTCCAAAAAGAGGAAGGTGCTTTTGGGCACACAGCAATGTCTGTCCATTGTGCTCTGTTGTGTGAGTTATAATTATCACTCGTCATTATTTGAAGTGAATAATTACTATATATATATATATATATATATATATATATATATATATATATATATATATATACACACACACACACACACACACACACACACACATATATATACACACATAAGCCCTAGTGGCTTAATGTTCTATTTTCCAATAATCCTCCTTACTGGTGTCCCTTTAGTCAGCCCTCGATCAGATCCCATAGCATGGTCATGTTTTACTAAAGTGCAGCATGGGATAGGCGACCTTGAACCCTCTCCCCACTTTGTATGCTTTCCTGGGGTACCATTTAGGGATGGGCTGAAACAAGACACCCTTTAGAAAGAGAGGATGCCCCATCCACCCACTGCTGCATGTCGCATCATTTAGAGGTGAAGGAACCCTTGTGCTTCTAACAATGGCTCCAGAGCCTGCTCCACCATCAGACACAACTTTGCAGGGGTCAGTCGCCCCAGAACTGCCATCTCTATGTGGTCAAAAGGTCTGCATTATTTGGGGAGTGCCTTCCCACACTAAAACATTATTAGTATCTCCCCAAGCTCAGAGTCAACTACCACCCTGTAATATTAATTTCATATTTTCTAAAAAACAAACACCCGCTTTGGCGGGTTGCCTTTGAAATAAGAAACACCGGCCAGGCAGCAGGATGGTGGCATTGAGTCATTTTTGGGAACGTGCTCCTGTTTTGTCAGCGCAAGCACTTGCATTGATAAATTCTAGCTGACATGAAGGGGAACCATAAAGATGTAGGGCTTTCTGTAGGGCTGGCCGAATCTGGACATCATTTAGGGGTCACCAGGGTTCGCAGCAGCAACCCCTCGCTTGCCCCTTGTGACCCCTGGAACTGCCTATGCGACCCCTTGCCTCAGAAGTGACAAAATCAGTGCCAGGAACACAGTGGTATCTCGTCCTTATGGTCATCGGTTGGCGGTCTTCTCTCTATGTTTTCTCTCAGGTTTTTTAGTGCACTAATAGTGGATAATGCTTCATTATTCACTGTTAGTATATTAAAAAATGGAGTGCAATTAGCTGGAATGTGACCTTTTCCAGGCAGCAGAGAAAAGTTAAAAAAAGATGCTTTTAAATGTATGTTGTGGGTGTGCTTGCACGTGAGTGTGCGTTTACATGGGAGAAAGAGTGTGTGAGTGTGAATAGATGTGTGTGAAATAGAGGGTCAAAGGGAGCGTGATGTCACTTCCGCTACCCCTGGCATTTTGGTTAATTGGCGTTCATGCTGCTGAGGTGAGGTCGCTGATGCACCAGTGCCTGGCAGCCTTTCAGTCAGACAATAAAAGAATTCCTTGATCTGTTCTGACAGTTTTCTGTATCTGTTCCCCCACTACTACTTGGTGAAATACCTTCAGAGGTCCCAGAATGGGGAACATCCACCCAGACTACAACACCCTGGCACTGATTGCTTTGTATTGCCTTCTGGCAAGAAAGCCCCCCTCCTTCTGAATAAATGACTTGTTCCTGACTGGTCCCAAACCCAATGACATCTGACCACTACATTATCATTTTAAATTCACAGTCACATAGGTTTTTAAAGGGTAGCCACTGCTTCAATTCCCAGGAATCGATACTGTGAAATTCTCTCCTGATCTTTAGACACACAATTGAGGATTGTGGTCCAGATAACATACATTTGCACATTTACCTCAACATTTACATGACCACCCAGTGTAAAATGTGCATTGTCAATGACTGACCAGTGTAGAACCAACACTTGCCCTGCTAACAAACCTTTTTTAAAGCTGCGACCTGCTCTCTCCCTATCAATTTAGAAGACTTATTTTCTAGTAGGAAACAAATGCATAGTAAGCACATTCTCTGTCAATAATTCCATTATCTACGAGTTAAGCATACTTCAGAATCAAGATGCCACAACAATGGAAAAGTATTGTAATATTTTTAGAAATTATAAAGTTGGTTTTAAAAGTGTTTCATACAACAGCTTTGCTCAGTGTAGGTTATAAATGTTACTTTTACCACATTTATTGATACCCAATTGACTGATCTTGAACGGATGGAAGTCTGAATTGGCCTTGCTACTATTGGAACGGCATACCAGCAAGTCACTGCAGATGTCTGAAGTGAGTGACAAAGGGTATAAACATGCAACTCCCTCTTCTGCAAAAACCTGTCCCGCCTCTGCACACCGAGCACAGAGTCGCAATGACGAGAGCCCTTGTCCTGGCACGTTTGAAGGACTGGAACATCTGCTCTGGTATCCAGCAGCGGCCGGTGCAGGTAAGTGCGGTGGGCGGGGATGTCGACAGACAACGGAATAGGATTTATTTATTTAATTAATTTTCCAAATTCTGTCTGTTGACTTCTCCCCCCGCTCTCCGGCCCCACTGCCCCATGGCGCTTACCTGCACCGGCCGCTGCTTCTGGTTTCCTTGTAAAATCCATTGCTGGGCTCCAAAGACTTCAAAACTAGAAAGCCAGAGTGTTTCCACATCAACCCCCACTTAAAGCTACCAGTGGATGCATAGATTAAAACCAAGGTCTGGTAGACCATTAATAAGGCATGTGGGACAATGGCCCTTTATACATGCTGACACCTCACTACATCATAACCGGGGACATACACTCCTTGGCTGCACATCTGATTACAGTTCTTTAAAAGGAAGAAAAATGAAGCAGAACATAGACTCTAGATGCGGTTCACTTACCCTGTCCAATAGGACTCTGATCTCTGATTCCAAACAGAAAGCTGTGTTTTCCCTCTTTAAATGATATATGCTACATATATCATTTTATAAAACTCTTTCATAAGTAAATAAATAAAGAAATTCATCTGCACAGGAAGTGGCATACCTAGTTTCTTGCTTGAACCATCTTTAAAAGAAGAAGCCGGGCAAGAGGACTTTATTTCCCATCGCCCATCTCCACTGGAAGGGGCAAAACTGCATTTCCCATCTTCCATCTGCATAGGAGGTGAAATCACTATTTGCTCACCAAACCATTTGCAAAAGAAGAAGCCTGGCAAGACAACTTCATTTCCCATCATCCATCTGCACAGAAAGGGACATCACTTCCTGCCATCTCCCTACTTCAGTCATCTCTTCATGGCACCCTGTCATTGGGGTGTTCCCAGCAAATGGTGGACACGGACATGGACATCTCCTGTTTGGACCTGTTAAGGCCAGGAAGGGATTTGGGCCAGAAGCCCTGTTCCACTGAAACTTACAAGGTACGTTATAATCATGTGTCTTAAAAGGCACCCCATACTGCCACTTCCCACAATCGCATTCAGACCAAGACGGCACACTCACCTAGCATTCATACAACATATAGACCCGACCTTGTACTCACTACCACACATCCTCAAACTACAGAAAACTCATGCTCATTTATGTGCATTAATGCTCAAATGCTCGCTCTGCAGTACACCGTTCAATGGACATCACAGATCTCATTGTCTATGAAAAGACTTATGGCCTCAACATCACAGAAATATGGCTCACCCGTATATCCTCGCATATCGCAGATGTGCTTCTTCCCACAGGCTATTTCATCCATTGTGTGGACCATGCACATAAGAATTGAGGAGACCTTGCTGTCATCCATAAGTCCTTCTGATAAACCCTAGGCAAGCACGTAACTCCATGGATCTGCTGACATGCCATTTCCTGCTCTCTGCAACTCAGACTACCATCTTCCATCTCATCTACAGACCTTCCCGGCAGAACAATTACTTAATTGATGATCTCCTCACCACCTCGTCTGTCCGATAGGCCCACACCACCCTCTTAGGTGACTCCCATGTACCACAAGCTCAAAAAAACAAAACAAAAGAGACACCCTCATTAAACTCATCAACACACTGAACATGGTGCAGAATGTCACACAACCAACACACTGCAAAGGCCACCTCTGAGACCTTGTCTTCTTAACCTCATCTACAATCCAATGCAAAACACCCATACCGCTAGACTTATCCGATCACTATGCAATCCTTCTTTCCCTGCTCAGCATCCTACCAAGAAACCATGGTCAACACAAAAAAGAAGACCGAACCTTCAAATGTCTTCTCTCTCCTCCTTTAAGACAACCTAATGCTTGAACTCATTGCTCACCCTATCAACTGCACATCTGACACAACACGGTTTTAAACAATTTCAACATCTTTTTGGACAACTATGTGAATATTGACACCCCAATTAAAACAAGACAGTCCAAGCAAAACCATTCAGCACCGTGGTACTCTAAAGAATTTGCGCTAAGGGGAGAGGATGTAGCCTTACGGCTAGAGCGGTCGACCTCGAAGCTGGGGAACCGGGTTCAAGTCTCGCCAACGACGCTCCACATCCTGTGATTCTGGGCAAATCACTTAATCTCCCTGTGCCTAACAAAAAAACTAATGTGTCCTTCTGTAACGAAACTGGTGCTCATGTAAAGCGCTCTGATACCCGATGTCTCGGGTCTAGTTCGCGCTATATAAAACTCTAAAAAAAAAAATACAAAAAAAATTAACTATCCGCAGACAGAAAAAAATTGAAGGAAAACAGAACTACAGACGACCTCATAATACTGATGTCCCTCCACACAACACACAGACAGCTCATCACATCAGCCAAATCAATGTTCTATACCAACATTATCACTGAAGTCACCCACCAACAGAAGCAGAATGCTCTTCAAGGCAATCAAGCCCTGCATTAACTCCTGCCAGACCTACTTATTCCTCATTCCACTGAAGGATATAATGCAATCAACCTCTTCTTCAGTAAGAAAAAAAATACAGAAGATCCAATAGCACATAGCCAATGGTCATCCTACAAAGCCCTGTTTTTTGCATATTTTGCCAACATACTCAACTCCCTCAATGCCACTTCTTATGAATATGATGTCTTAGCCTCATCCTTCATCAAAGCTCTCTCTAGGGATGTTCTTTAACCCCTACTCGCAATTATCAATGCCTCCTTCCTCAAGGCATCTTTCCAGACAACAGTCAGGGCCAGATCCTACCACCCCTAAAGATACCTACACTAGACGCTGATGACCTAGCCAACTACTGGCTGATGATTCAACCACCATTTATCGGCAACAATCTCCTGCCGGACTACCAGTCTGACTTCAGATCATGCTGCAGCACGGATACTGCTTCCTTACATCCTTACACATCACAGACAATGTCCTCCGGACCACAGAGGAAGATGACCGCTGCCTTCTGATAGTGCTGGACCTCTCAGCTGCCTTTGACACAGTCAACCATACTACCTTCATGCACATCCTGGAGTATCCAATGGGTTTCACTAGCAATGCCCTTAACTGGTTCATTACCTACCTTTCCAACCAGCACCATTTTGTTCACATGGACATACATCGCAAAGGATCACCATCTTTTGTGGAGTACCCCAGAGTTCCATAATATTCTCAATCATCTTCAGCCTCTACCTGGAGCCGTTTGGTGTTCTATTCAAAGATAACAGTGTCAAGATCCAACAATATTCCGATGATACACAGCTCCCATTGAAAGCCTCCTCTGCGTCAGACATCCAATGCCCCAATCACTGCCTGCACATCATCCAGACGTGGATGTCAAGCCCCTACCTGAGGCTCAACCAGTGCTTAATTTGAGTCTGTGGCTTCCGGTGCTCAGCACTGGCACTTTATTGTCAACACAGGCACTTATGACAGACTGACCTTTATGGCATTGATTTGTCGAATAAAGTATCTTTTTGACTTTGACTTTGACAGACTGACCTTGGTGGCGCTGTTTGTCTAATTTTGTGATGAGCACAACAGTTGTTTAATAATTCAATATATATTAAAATGACTAATACCTGCCACCCAAAGCTATAAGCCTACATCAATCACCTTCTCAATTTCCACCAACCCTCCAGGCACCTCCGCTCTGCCTCCCTCTCCCACACCCTCGCATCCATCGAAGTAATAGCAGTGGACGCTTCTTCTCCTACCTGCCCGCCAAATCCTGGAGTAGCCTCCCCCACCACCTCCGGACCTCTCCCTCCCTACAGGACTACAGGAAGGAGCTGAAAACATGGCTGTTCGACTAACCCCACCCAGCAGTAAAACCTCTAGAGCCTGGATATCCTCACGGGTGAAAAGCAGCGCTTTACAAATCCGGCTTGATTGTGATTGATTGATTGATAAGAATAGCTTGGGCGGCAGGTATTAGTCATTTTTTATGTATATGAAAAGTCTGAATTGTCACACTTGTAGGAGTGTGATGGTTAGTTATGTTGGTACTGTCATTGGCAGTGTTGGCGGGTGTAATGGGTGGTGCAAGCTGCAGTGGCCTCCCGACAAGGGCCCTGCCACTTATATTTGGTTTTACAAATTAAGTACTGGGCTCAACCCAAACAAGACAGAATTCTTAATATTTGCCAAGAACAACAAACAATAAACAGTTAATAATCTAGCTCAATGACATGAACCATCATGGCATAGAACCCCAACTTTCACTAAATGCCAACTTGTATTTACCCTTGGACGCCAGACTCACGCTCAAGGAACACATTGCCAAAAAAACAAAGACGGCCTGGTATCAGCTATGTCTTCCAAAGAAAGTGAAACCATTGCTTCCAGAAAGCAACTTCAGAACTGTTGTTCAAGTCCATGTACTCTTGCATTTGGATGGCGGTAATGCCCTGCTCCATGGCCTCCCAGACTCCACACTGGCACCCCTTATGGGCATCTTACACACCATAGCATGCCTCATCCACGGCCTGAAAAAATATAACATCAACACCATCCTGATGGAAGTCCATTGGCTCCCCTTGCCAGGCAGCACCATCTTTAAAACCAGCAGCATAATTCACGAAGCTATCATGATTAGCACCCCTGCTTAGCCTGCAGACCAGCTCACCATATCTGGTGGTACTAGACACACCCACAGCCACGACACTATTGGACTGCAGACTAAGAAGTGTAAATAAGAGAAAACAAAGGAAGAGGCCTTTTCCATCCATGCACCCTGGATTTGGAACATCATCTCTGTATCCATCAGGACCGCCCCAATGCTACTCCAATTTAGGAAAGAGTTGAAGATGCACCTCTTTAAAGAACACTACATCACAATACATTAACGGTCCACAAATCAGCTACCTATCCTATCGCTTGTTGACGTTATGCTTGTCTTTGACCATTTATGGCGGTCCTCTGCCTTTTGGCTGCATTTGTGCTATACCACAAATATACATGCATACATACAAAGAAATACACACACTGAGCCATCTCTGATCTGTTAACATTAAGAACATCATAGTACTGCAATGCATAGTGGAAAATGTAAAGAAACCTCACTTTTAATCTCTTATTTATAACAAATCTGAGAGCTGATTATCAACCAGAAGATACAAATAGTTTTGTCATTATACAAGAGTAATAGGTTTCTTTCTAAGTAAAGAGTTGGTGTGTGTTTCTAGTGTAAAGTGGTAATTATTATATTCTGCTAAGTTTACATCTGATGCCCCTAAGAAACGTGTGTGTCTAAGCAAAGTTTTGTTGTCTGTGGCTAAGTGAAAATGGGTAAACATTAAATTAAAATCTAGGAATGATGTCCATCTGAAAGTGACACTTCACAGAAATAGAAAGGGAAGAAATAAAAATTACATAAAAAGTCGAAAACATTCAAAGATTCCATTCAACAAGTATACGCCTTAGGGCAAAGAAAGTAAAACAACACTCCATACAGGTATTTTCAGAGATGCAAATAATATGATGTTAGGTTAGGTTAGGTTAAGTTGTTTTGTAGAGCGCACAGCTGCCCCAGCAAAGGGGCGTCCCAGCGCTAGCTGCAGCAGATAGGGAGACAATAAGAAGAGAACCACAGGGCCTAGGGCAGGGGGAATAGATGGGTTTTAAGTGCCTTACGGAAAGCTAAATACTTATTCAGAGTGTGGATGCGCAGTGGGAGAGAATTCCAAAGTTTGGCTGCCAGTGTACGGAAGGAGCGCCCACCGGCACGCACCCTCCTCACCCTAGGGACAGCCGCCAGATGTTGACCCATAGACCGGAGTTGGCGGGTGGGTGTGTAAGGTAGGAGCAGATTGGCCAAGATGCCAGGGGAGGAAAATGTCAGAATTTTAAAAGCGATACAGAGGGACTTAAACTCCACACGGCTGGCCACCGGCAGCCAATGTAGTCGTCGGATAACACATGAGGTGGAGCAAGTTCTAGGGAGGCCGAGCAGAGTTCTGGCCGCCGCATTCTGAACCCTCTGAAGTCTCAGAATGTCTGGCTTATGCATTCTTAGAACTCATACATGGATCCTTATATATGTTTTTGCAAATGTGATAATATGAAAAATATAACAGCATGTTTAAGAGGTTATTTTGACTGTTCAAGCAGTATTGCATTGTTAAGTATTTGACTTCCTACGAGTGGTGTTAGAACTGATTAGAACCTACTATTTTCATCAACAGATGCACCAAGGAAGCCCTTGATATCTTCCTTCCTGCAGATGCAAGGAGGACAGCTTGGCGTCATTGAGTGTTCCGTAGACAGTGATCCCATTTCTGAAATATCTCTATACAGAAAAGATGTTCTGGTGGCTTCGACCAGCCTTCACACTCTTCCTAATCAGAGGATCAGCATTTCCTCATCTCATAATTCTTTGAAACTGGAAATCCAAGGTGTTGAATTGGAGGATGAAGGACAATACATATGCTCTGCCAACAATACTTATGGTATTGCAAACTCATCCATAGATTTCACTGCAGAAAGTAAGTGACAATTAGTGTTATTTGCAACTATTACAAATGGTGGTGCTGTTTATTTGAAACCAAGTGTCACTTTTATGTGCTAGCCACAAGAAGGTTGTAGTGGTTGGAATTATATGTGCCATCAAAGTTTCCAAGATTCTGTTTCTCTTGACAAATATCACCTCTATTTGCAGAAACATGGCTAATTCTATGAAAGATAGACTATTTCTATGAACAGTAAATGTATTGCCTACATTTTCTAATATTTTGAGATTTACAAAATCCCAAGAAATTTGATTAGAAATCTATACATATCATAGTATTGAATGCAGCATATTTCCTACTTCCCGTAGTCATTCCCATAAGAAATGTCCACAGGCAGATATTCCACATCTTTGTGGTTAAGTGCAAGATAAATTTGATTATTTCCTTTGATTGTTTAACATTTCAATGCAGATATTTAAGAATTAAGCATAAGGATTATAATACTAAACTAATGCTAAGTTAGTTAAAGAAGTAATTCATGAACTAATTAGGAAACATTGTGAAAAGTTGTATAGATACCAGACAAAACCCCCAAAACAGTTTGTTTGTGAACCAAATAACATCCTGTTACTGTTAGGAAGAACAAAAACAAAAAAAAAAACGAAACAAAATGTTGGAAATTGTGAACAAAATGAAATGGTTTAAGATATGTTATTGCTGGTTATTTAGCTGGTTATAACCCTAAAGATATTGAGATCTTTGATTTGCATCCATTTTATAAAATAAAATTTAACGATTTACTGGAAGATCTGAAAAAAACAGAATTTGGGCAGAATATCTCAAATTAACCATAACTGTAAATAATTGATGTTACTAACAAGGGGTTTGCTGACCCAGACCTGAACTCCTGATCTAAGGATCACCACAAAGGTCAGCGGTGTCTTTTAACTCACTAAAACATAATCATGCAATAGACAGTAAATTGTAAGCAACAGTTGAAAGGATTAGGATTTTGTCTAGGATTTTTTTTTCAATGTTCCCAAAGAATATATTATTTGACTATGAGGAGCAGATACCATATACGGTATGTGTTAAAGATAATATTTCAGATTCTTGTAGTACTCAGTTAAAGCAGCACAGAACGTATCACAAGTATAAATCTTCATTAAAGCCCCATAGCATTGTAGTAGATGCAGTGCTTGCATTTCTCGTTTCTTTCTTTCTTCTTCATTTTAGCAGTGGAATGGGGATTAATTTCAATGAGGTAATCTTTCCTTCACATTTTACAGTTCCTTACATTTTGGTAGTTTTTCAAATAAGTTCTGTAGAAATGCTTTGAAGGGAATGTTGAGATGTCAACAGTTAAATGAGACAATCTTGTTTTTCCTCCATTGATTCCTTTTTGCATGAACCAGCTGTGAGAATAACCATCAGCCCATCTGCAGAGATCTTGGAAGGGGAGGTGGTCACCCTCACCTGCATGTTGAGCCGTGACTCCAAGGACGGTGACAACTACACTTGGTACAAGAACAACGAATGGCACTCCGACAGCTCTGAACCGGCCCTCATGTTTCAGCAGGTATCGAGCCAGGACACAGGGTCTTACTTCTGCACAGTGTGGAGCAAGGACGGAAGCAAAAGCTCACTAGCCATTGCCTTGAATGTATTCTGTAAGTTTGTTGAAGTGTCTTTTATAAAAAAGAAAACATGTTCTTGGAATATTAGGAAGTTGGGTTTGGGTTTAGTCATGACTGTGGTAAATTTGTGAGCATTTTGGCTTCATGATAGTTGTGGTCAACAGTGTCATCAATGCTATAAAAAGAATCTGGCAGTACAAGAGCCTAAAACTGCAGTTTCACTTCTTCTGCAATTTGATAGGAAAATAAATTTAGAAAAAATAAGGAAATATCAGGCTTCCTGCCACTTATTAGAATATGTGGCAAAGTGCCAACGTTAAAGAATTTTCTGCTTTTTACATTGTATTCTGAGCAATGAACTCCATGCCAGAGTGTGTGTGTGTGTGTTTGCGTGCGTGTGTGTGTGAATATGTGCGCACACACGTATTCATTGCACGTATTCATGTGTGTCCCTCTGTGTACGCTCTTTCGAAGATGCATCTTGCATCCATTACATGGAGAGGGATGATAGGTATCACATGCTCACATCAAAGAGACCTTCTCCTGACATCCTCTGCTGCACCCAGCAGCTCCTAGTTGGGTATCATCTCCAGCATGCACATGAGGAAGTCCCAAGTGAATCTCTTATCCTGAACCCCAGTGATGCCTACTGCCAGGCTGAACATGCAATATCTTAACATGAGGGTTGGGGCTCTTAGCCTCATCAGGCTGCCTCATTATATTCAATTGAGGCTCCCAGGGATGCAAAGGCTCTCTTTGTCACTGGGGCTTTGTCAAGGATGTCAGTCAGTAGCCTGGCACCTAGATGACTATCACCATTTAAATTCTACCATGGCCAAGTAAGGTTACTTGAGACACAGCACAACTACCTACAGAACCACAGTGATAGCACAGTCTACAAATGCAATTTGACGTAACACCTTTGTGTAGGTGTACATAGAGCAAACTTAGCTAAAAGGCAGAGGAGTGCTGCACAAGGTCAAAGAAAAGCATAACTTCAATGAGACATAGGAGAGGAAGCTGGGTTATCGACTACTAATACATTGTGAAGTAGTGCTCTTTAAAGAGTTGACTCTTCAACTCTTTCCTAAATTGGAGCAGCGTTTGGGAGGTCCTGATGGACACAGGATGTTGATCCAGATCCTGGATGAATGGATGGAGAAGGCCTACTGCTTTGTTTTTAATCCTGCTCCATTTCTTTTCTCCTGCTAGGAAACCTTATTTTATTTGTGATTTAAATGATGTGTTGGCTATGTTTGCTCACAAGCCTTTAGCATGAGGCATCAAATGTTATCACATACTTAGATCAGAAGGTCAGTAGGTCACCCATCGGGTGTTGGTCACATCAGCTCAAAGGATTGGCCAGCTATTAGCTCTACCGTCCAGAAAACATGCACGTATCTTTGGTTTTTCAGTAGATGGTGCTTTTTAACACTTTGATTTGGACAATGACATCGTCCTCTCAATGTTCTTTCCGAATCTCTTCTCTGAGGCTGAATGAGCACTCATTGATGTAGATGTGGTTTCAGGGACAGACTGCAAATTGTGAATGTACAGTCCCTTGCTCAGGGGAGGGCTCCAGGCACCAAGAATGCAATCCCTATAAAATACAGTAGAAGTGCAACTGGCAAGTTATGAGATCACATGGTGGGAGTGCTATGAGATTGGAAGGGAGATTTTACACCATCACATCTACAGTGGATGAACATGAAGAGGCCTTTACAGTCATGTCTTAATGTTTCTTTAGCTATATCTGTTGTGCAACATGACACTATGGCCCAGATTTAATAATGTTTCACGCAACGCAGTGCAGCAACCACATTTGCTGTGATGGATTGCACAAGAGGAAAAACACAGCACAGAGCCCTGCATGTTTACATTTGTCTCCTACTGCTGTCATCTCCTGCACTGGCACTATAAAGGGCTGCCTTGCGTGATGCACAGCCTTGCAGAAGTCAGTGTGCGCCGTCTAGCATAGAATCTACCCTGGACACATACCCTTCCAGTACAAACTGTTATGTCTAGACAAGCATAGAAGTATCCTACACACTGGGGTCCAGATTTACTATGATTGTGCATCAGGGTTGCATCACTTTTGTGGCATAACCATGACGCAAAATAATTTTTGCCATTTAGTAAGCCATGCAAAGTCACTTTGCATAGTTTGGTAAATACAAGTTAATGTAACGCATAGCGCTGCCTTGCATTACTTTTTGTCAGGTAGGCGTTACATGGATGGAGAATGGGGGTTCCTATGCATCCACTTATGTATTTTGCTACAAACCCTGATTTACAAAGTTTTGTAAACCTGGGTTTAAACCAAAATCTGACAGAGGCGTAACTAGGAGAAATGTGTTTATTTCTCCTTAATACTCCCCCCTTTCCATTGGTACTGCATTCCGCAGCACACATGGAAAGAGGAATATGCCTCTTTAGATTTGTTTTGTGCAGGAAGTTGCCCTTTCCTGCAGAAAAACAATTTTACCCATAGCGCAGACACCCTTGCACTATGGTGTAAAAGAGCCTGCGTTGTCACCAGGCAGCACAAAGTGCGCCAGCGCAAGGAGACAGTAGACATGCTCCACATCTTTGTAAATATGGAGCCTTTCTGCTCTCTCTCTTTCACACAGTGCCGTACAACACGTGTTGCGTGAAATAATAGTAAATGTGCCCCCGGTGTGTGCTGTACACATCAGCAGACATGCAATTGATGTTTTTTTGAACACATGAAAACATTTCTCCTTGTTAGTCCATGGTTCAAAGAGGCGTTATTTTTTTGATGTGAAGCCTGATCGGCCTCTCTTAGTAGTTCGGGCTTGGCGTCAAAATATATGGATGTTTGTGCTGATCGCCCAACTAACACCCTAGTAATGTCCCATTGGCGCCTGGCAATGCAAAGCAGCTCAAAATAGTTTTTGTGCTGAGAAAGGGGCACCATTCCATTGCAAAATGTCCTTTGTACTGGAAAGTAAATCCCATGTGGCACTTTGCATGAGTTGTGGCACTTTGCACTGACGCCGGGCCTTAGGAATCTGGGCCTATGTTTGCAAGCTTCCAGGTCTACTCATTGATTGGAAAAAAGGCCCTTGACAGATTTAACTGACGTACTATATTGCTTTTGCCATATTTAAAATTATTGTTTGCTAAAGAAATCCATTTATTTTGTAGCAAGCAGGTCATTTTCTACTCAGTTTGAGCACAGTATTTTCATATAATGCCATATGACCATACGCTGCCACAGCTTCGAGATGTTTCACCTGAAGGAACCATTTAAAGCATTTATATGTCCATTCAAGGTACTATCTACTATATGATAATTCCACAGTGCTGTCCAGTTAGCAGCAGTGCTGTTGGACAATATCTTTTTTGAATATTTACTCCAGTACAGAGAAGTAGAAAAAAGACTGCTTGGACAAAGTAAGAAAATATACGATTTGTATTAATGGCTTCCACTGGAACTCGGAAATCAGAAACGCTGATACATGTCTTTTTTTCTCCTACCTGTCAGGAGCACGGAGAAAGTGCAGGCAGATAGTCCGTGACAAAAATGTTGCGCACTGGCATGCAGGAGCAGGTTACAGGTAGTGAATGCTACGAGTCTCACTAGACCAGTCCCGGCTGCAGCCTGCCGAGGAATCGGGTTTTTGAATGCAGGAATCGGGAGGCGGGAGACTGCCTTGAAATCGGTAGTCTCCCGCCTGAATCGGGAGGGTTGGCATATATGCAGCAGGAGCAACCCTCTCAGGGAGACAGGATGAGGAAGAGGGAAGTGTGGAGGGAGGGTGAGGATGGCAGAATGTTCAGCAGAGAGGGAGGTGGAGGAGCTGCCTGAATGCCATATATTTTATTTATTTGGGGCCTCATTTACAAGCGCATTGCACCTCCGGTGCACCACTTTTTTTTTACGCATCGGCAGCGCAATGGGTTTGCCCATATTTGCAAGGCCAAGTAAAGTCACCCTGCGTGACTTTTCATGACCTTGTAAATATGGGCTCCTTTCATGCATTACTCTGTGTGACAGGGACATTCCATGGGTCTTGCTGAGGGTGTTCCCAAGCAACATCCATGGAATCTGACACATTCCCAGATTTACAACGTTTTGCAAAGCTGGGAATGCTTCAGAATCGGAGTAGCGCAACGAGGAGAAATACTTTTATTTCTCCTTGTTTTTTCCTTTTTCTATGCGTGCTGCGTTCTGCAGCACGCATAGAAAGAGGAAAATGTCATAAATTATTCTTTCTTCCTGCACAAAAACAATCAACCCCGAAACACAGGCCCGCTTGGAACATGACACCAGCGCTGGGGAAGAGGACAGGAATGCACTTTATCCTGTAGATACAGCGCATTCCTGCCCTTTTATTTTGACGCACGGCAGCGCAGCAGGAAGGCTTGCTGCGCTGCCGTGCGTCAAAATATAGTAAATGAGGCCCTTAGTCCGGAGGGCATTAGTTCACGTGGGGAGCGGTAGGGCAATTTTTTCGTGTCTTCCATGACTCCCATCTTTTTCTCAGTCGTGAAAGGGGAAGAAGGTCAAAAGAAAATTACTGCAGCCATTTGGACTAGTAATATATTCTGGGTCCTTGCAATGTGACTGATAATGTATTCTTTGAGGTTTGAGTGAGAGAGTGTGTGGTAGAGTTTGTTGAATGCGAGGAGGGATAGCCAAATGCCTGCACTAAACACAAGGTCATGGCCATGTGCGCAGAAGAGGTTCTCAAAGAGAGATAGGACACAGTTACATTTAATTATTTTATAATGGTACATATTTATCATGTGATGAATGAGTGGGTAAGGTCACATGTCTATTTTGGAACGGGTGGGCACAATCCTATGAGTGAGATCAAACCGGGTCAGTGGTTTCGGGTTATTCCCCATCTCTAAAGAACTGCGATTTATGGTGTAGCGCCTGCTTCGCAAACTCTAAAGCATCCTCTGCATCTAGAGTTAATGGGCTCAGTTCACAAACTTAAACATACACATATGTTTATTAATTTGTATATTTACTCCTACATCTAAGTGTAACTCTCCACGTTTTTGCTATTCACCATTTCAAAGGGGAAATTTAGACCTGATAGTAGACCTACATGTCCCCACCCCCTGAAATGAGGGGGTGAAGCCTCTTGTAACAGAATTTATGAGTGTAATGTTCTTAGTAGTTATTTTTCACCTGTTGGTGGAGATCCCTGTCACTGATGTGGAGATCTCCCTATGGTAAAGTATAGGGAAAATTATTAAAGTTTATTATTCTTTAAAAAAAGTTACTAATATTTTAATTTATAATACTTAGGCAAATTCATTTAAAAAATTTGTTATAACCTGGAAAAAATAAAATAAAATTGTACAGCATAATAACTCATCAAATAAAATGTGTATTAAATAATAAATATATGAATATAATTTAGACATATTAATATTTAGACACTAATCAAAAATAAATTGCTCACCCTCACTAGCATTTTTAATTCTATTATATTTAGTAAACATGGTTAAAAGTTATATATTTAATTATTTTAAAATTCTTTAAAACATTTTTTAATTTGATTAATAGTAGTTCTTATGGGGTGTAATTACAAATCCCAGCCTCTATTGTTTGCTGTCGGAGTGTGTTGCAGCATCAGTGACTGACCATGTATGGTGCTCAACATACTCCAAAGCAGAGCTGGAGTACATTTGAGCCTATTTTAACACCTTCAGGGCTGTAGTAACTTTAGAAGTATATTTTCTGAACTGATATTGTCTTATTTTTCTTGAGATAAGCTGTATGATTAGATGTTTCATACAATGTTTTTTTAGCCACCCAGTTATACATTTCCAATGCGTTTAAAATGGTATCCTAAAAACCGAGGGGCTTATTTACAAGCCCGTAGCTCCTCCGATATATGTCACTTTTTCCCATTTTAAAAGTGATGCACCGGCGGCGCAAAGGGCTTGTAATTTAGCCACTGAATATATCATGAGATAAAATAATGTGCACTTGGTTGTCAAATGCAACAGTAATACTTTTCAGAACTCCATACTCAATACGATATCTACAACCTCGGATCCAGGACATTGTGCACATATGGATGATATATGACACATAGGAATCACTGCTCTAGAATTAAGTTGAAACATCCAAAATCTAAATGTATATATTGGTATTTATACTGCACAAACCTATCTAGAAAACAATGGACCACTGTGTTTTCCTTGGAGAATAGGAAACAATCTACAACATCAATTAAAGCAAGTTGGCGTGGTTATACAATTTCAAGTCGCACATTACATTTCTAGGCACAGAGAGATTAAGGGCCTGATTATGAGTCTGCCAGTCCATGAACCATCAGACTCGCATGGCAGTGTTCCATCCGCCGGATTACGACTCTCTGACTCGTTCTGGCGGTGGCCCGCTGGCTGCGCCAGGGAACCGCCATTCCCTGGCGGTGGCGCTGCGGAGGCCCCATGTAACATGCTGAGCGGGACTGGCGCACTCCCGCTGAGCATATTAAGAGTTCCTTCACCGCCAGCCATTTCATGGCGGGCTCCTAGCCATGAAATGCTTGCGGGTGAGGAACTAAGGGGACCCTATAGGGCCCCCATTCCCTCCGCCATGGGGATGCATTCAGGGGGGCACAGCATGTGCCCCCCTATCTGCTTGCACCCCCGGTTCCAACACAGCATGGACATCACCCTCCATACCCTGCTGGAACAGTTTTGCCGTTCCCAATGCGGTGCCTGTTTTTCTGGCAACGCCTGTACGAGACAAACTCGTAATCAGGTTGGCGGCCCTTGCGCGGCTTTGATGCAGCCGGAACCAACTGCGCCAAATTCGTAATCAGGCCCATAGTGATTTGCCATGGATCACACGATTTTGAGTCAAGCTCTGGGGCTGGGTTTCCAACGTACGTCCCCAACAAGTTGGCAGCTGTAGCCCCTAGATCACATCTGCTTCTCATCAGCTAATAAAAAAAACCGAAGATAAGAAGAGGCCATTGAGAACTGGAAAATCTTCACTAGAAAAGTGGAAGAAAGAAATATATAATCAAAGTAGGAAAATATTCCTGCAAGGCAGAATGTAATTAAGAAAACATTAGGTAGATTTGTTCGCAACTTTCAGATCGAACTGACACATAAGAACGAGAGATTCTTTTAGATCCAGTTGGTAGCTTTGAGAGTAACTTCACTGTTTGTCACTGTCGTTTTTCGATCATTTTTTATGTTAGGTTTTTTTCTTTTGATTTTGAACACAAAAGAAAGACATCATGAAAACAATGAATAAAGTTTTCACCTTTTTAAAATGAGAAGTAACCTAACAGCTTCAAGACTAGACATTTTTTCTTGTGTTTAGTTTCTGAAAAATGTCATTTCATTGTAATGTTTTTTTGTAATTGTATTTGTATATTGATTTCTTACCCTTTTCGCGGCTCAAAACACTTTATGGAGTTCGAGTTCTATTATTAATATAGACTGACCAGTAAACTCGAGCTTTGTGCTCCACTTACAGATGCCCCCAGGAATACCCTGGTTAAATCTTTTCTGGAGACTGGTGAAGGGAGGTTGGCTTTCATTCTCTGCACCACGGACAGTAACCCGCTATCCGGAATCACCTTGTACAGAAGGGATGAACAACTGGCTTCCAGCGACTCCCAAGCTGCAGCTGGCCAGCGGCTCAGACTGACCTCTTCCCGCAACGCCTTAAAAATGGACATCAGGGGTGTCATGATGGCAGACGAAGGGATGTACCGCTGTGATGCCAGCAACGCACATGGGACCTCTTCACAATCTCTATACTTCCGGGTACAGAGTAAGTACCAGTTAATAGACAATGATCATTGTTATTATTTATTTATATATTTGTAAAGTACACTATCACCTAAGATATGATGGTACAAGGGACCGAGTGAAGGAGAAGACAGCAAAGTAAACAACTGGACAAGCTCAATGACTTGTCAGATGATGGTTAAGAAAATATAGAAATTTGTTAATGTCTTTCCTAAAGAGAATGTTACAGGTAGTTTGATGACATGTTTGTGGTAGCTTGTTCTAGAGCTGAGATTCCAGCGTTCAAAATGCTCTTTCCCCACATTTAGCTCTCTGAGGGCCAGATGTAGGTAAATGCATGTTTGCGATTCCTTAATAGCGATTTTTAGGGAATCGCTATTAAGGAGTCGCAAAATGCCATGTAGGTAGGAATCGCAATATTTTTAGCGATTCCTTAATATTCCTTAATTGTGAATCGCAAATTGCAATTAAGGAATACCTTCCCATTCATTCCTATGGGCCAAGAGGCCCATAGGAATGAATAGGAATTGCTCCCGCAATTTGCGAGTCACCAAGAGGCACGCGCAATTTCAAGGGTGCCAGGGTTCCAAAAGGACACCCTGTTGCACCCCTGAAATGTGCATATGTGCACATGTGGCGCACATACATGCCCTAAGGGCATGAATGTGTGCCACATGGCACTTAAAAAAGCAAAAAAGTGCTTTTTTAAGGAAATCGCTAATTACCACCAACTTGAAGTTGGTGGTAATTAGCGATTCCTTAAGGCTAAAGTGCACTTTCTTTTGTGCTACTAACATTGCATTTAAGGAATCGCAATTTGCGATTCCTTAAATGCAAGAGCAAAATAAGGAATCGCAATTTTGCGATTCCTTATTTTGCTAGTAGGTTTCAACTTACCTACATTGCTCGCTGCCAAATAGCGATCGCAAATGCTGACATTCTGCGAATTTCAGCGTTAGCGCTCGCTATTTGGCCACCTACATCTGGCCCTGAATGTCTGGGATGTTTGGCAAGGGTTGTGTAAAGGAATGCTAAAGTCTAGAGGGGCATTTGCAACATTGAACTGAATCTGTTGTTTAACCGGGACTCAGGTAAAGGTTCGTCGCGCCTCTATGACATGGTCGATTTTCCAGAGCCGTCTCACCACCATCATCGCTATATTGTGAATCCACTGCAGTATCTGAAGGGTGGCTCTTGTAAGCCCTGGTAAATGGCGTCCCCATAGTCAAGCCAAAAAGACAAGGGCCAAACAGTTCTGCCTTCTTTGAAACAGAGTCGTAGTTGTGAGAAGCAGGTCAGAATTTTTGGGAATATCTCGCTGAACCTAGGCATCACACAACCCCCATTAGATCAGTGGTGGCTGAATATGTCTTACTATCGGCAGCCCTCCCACAAACGTAAAGTGGTCTCCATGTTTTCCGACATACCTGTCGGAAAATAAACACACAGTTAGGGCAACATAAGTAGTGTGGGAAGCAGGCAAGGACTCCATATATGAGGAACTTATGAGCGAATCAGCCATCTGTAAACAGAAGGCAAAGGAAACCGTGACCCGATTGGATTGGTGAAAACACAGACGAATGAGTTTTACACAACCCGAGATCTTTCTGCACAAACTGAAACAAGCAAAAAAAAACTTTTACTAATTGTTCACTTCACAGGCCGAGAAGGCCTTGTTCCGCCTCAAGCAACGACAGTACGAGAGGGGTGAAAAAGCTGGAGGCTACTAGCTTCCTGACTCAGACAACAGGAAACCCAGCGGGTGAACCCTATGATACAAGATGATCAGGGACACCTGCAAGTTCACCCTTTTGATATAGTAACCACTTTCAGACACTACTACTCTGCCTTCTACACAACAGGAGAGACCGCCTCTTTGCCGGCTGAAGAAGCTTTTCTTTCTCACCTCCCCATACCACGTTTGAAGGATGACCAATGGCACACCTTAGAGCAAGATATAACTGAGGAAGAAATACTTCAGATCATTAAAGACCTTCTGTATAATAAAACACCAGGGTTAGATGGTTACCCAACAGAGGTCCTGATTCCGATGCTGTTAGGAAATCTTCTTGACGGAATTGGTTTGGGAATGGTTAACGACCTACTCGGATCGGGAGAGTCCGACCGACCGAGTACGATGCATCCGGATGCTTCCAGATACGATTTGGTTGGACTCCCATTGACTTGAATGGGAGCCTATGTTCCAACGAGTGCACAGGCTCCCATTGAAGAAAGGGGTGGCTGGGGAAAATTGGGCACCTTGTGGCGGGCACCCCCTGGTGCCTGCCACACTGTGCATGGCTGGTAAGGGGGGACCCATGGGTACCCCCACGGGCCCGATTGGGAAGGTTCCGGGTGCAGGGGGGCCCACTACTGGCCCCAAAGTCTGATTCTGACTGCCGATTCAAGTCGGATGGCACGATTCGGAAAGGCTGTCCGAATCCAGCATCGTACTCGGTCGTTCGGAAACGCGGCCTATAGGGACGTACGATTCTGCTCTGTACGGCTCGGTCATTCCAAATGCCGTCGGGTTTGGATTGGGATATTCCCAACGCCTAACTCACATCGTACTCGATCGGTCGGAAACCTTTCCGATTCAGTCAGAAAGACACGATCCCTATCCGATTCGGACGGAGCAAATGCCGTTAGGAGGCCTTCCTGACCGCATCGGAATCGGGCCCAGAGTATTATAGAATCAATCAGCACCTGCTAGTCCATCTCCTCTGCAAACTCTTTAATGAAATTCGAGGCAGCCCACTACCCCTCAGAGATGCTAATAAGGCCAAGATAGTTCTGCTATTGAAACCCATAAAAGACCCTTTAGGCTGCACTAGTTATAGACCTATTTCCCTGTTAAATACAGACATGAGAATCTTGGCGCAAGTGTTGGCCAGTCGTCTCAAGGGTTACCTGCCAGCACTGATCCACCAATACCAAGTCGGTTTTATACCCTACACCCTTCAACATCACACCTCTGAAAGCTGGCTCGAATTCTATAGGTGGTCCAAAACAACAAGAATGATTAAGTGGCCCTTTGTCTGGGTGCAGAAATAGTGTTTGATAGCGTGGAATGGCCTTATGGGTTCTTTATATTACACCGCTTTGGAGTGGCGTGTTCATTTTGTATGCTCCCGGACTGGGGAGTACATGACACATCCCTAACTGATTCCTCACTCCTATCTTATCTGTCCAGATGAGGAACAATCAAGGGGATGATGTCGGCCCTTTACTAACTACTAACTGACAACGTTTTTTAAAGCTCACACTACGTGGTCATAAAGACATGTGGGCTTCCCCTGCACCTTGACTTTCAAGATGAAGATTGGGCCCACCTCATGGCTGCACACGACAAAGCCTTGTGGGAGGGCTCGTCTTAAACTTAGTTACTACAAAATAATCCACAGGTGGATCGCACCTGGTGGCTGGGCATGGAACAACCTTCCCCTCCAACTCAGGCCCGCCCCCTCGCTCCAGTAATTCAGGAAAGAACTCAAGACCTGGATGTTCGAATGAACAAACCACCACACAGCAGCCATCATCTCCAGCGCCTTGAGACCCTCACAGGTGATTTGCCGTGCTTTATAAATGTTTCATTGATTGATTGAGGGTCACTGGACCCCTAAACACCTGTATGACATGAGACTTCTACCCAGGGCGAAGAGTTGGTGATGCAGTCATCCGGACTGCGACATTGTGCATATACTATGGGGATGCTCGGCATTGACATCTTATTGGGGGGCGATCTGGGGGTACTTGACACATGTTCTGGGACCAATAGGTCCGATAACTGGTCGGTGGTATTGTTGCATGATACAACGGAATACCTGGAAGTCACACATCATCTGTCCAGGGGTTTACTACTTCCTCAGCAACGGCCAAACTATGCATTCCTCAGCTCTGGAGAACCCCACAGTCCTGACGTATCATGGGTCCAAGAAATGTATAAAGGCGCCACCTGTGAGCAGGTTATCTACAGGCTCAACGTTCAATTAGAGAAATTCGAACGCAGCTGAGGACATTTTCTGGACACCCTCCCGTCTTGAACAGATGGATGAAGCGACTATATCTGCCCCTACTTCCCCCGAAGCAACTACATCTGCCCCTCCTCCCTCCCTCTCTTCCTGATGCACACCACTTCATGGGCTATTGGGATGATATCCGGACATACACGGAGCGTACAGGGCGACACCGGTTTGTCCCCCGGGGGCTCACAACTGTTACGAAGGTTCCCAATGTTTCTGTTTTGCCTTAATGTCTCTATGCCCCACCCTGTTTTATTTCATTATTTACTTTAGGCGCACATTCCTCCAGCTATTATCACCTTCCTTAGGAAGGACGTAAGGTAACCGCATCACACCTACTCACTGATGGGAGAGATGTGTGCACACTGTCGGAAACCCTCGTGGTATGAGCCGGAAGGCAGACATGATATGGGTTCTGGCAAGCTTGTATTGGTTCTCACAGTTTGAAAAGCCTGTTCTGCTATGATAAGTCGCTTGTACTGCACTGGTGTGGCTTGTGTACTCCATACACCACTGAACATCAATAATGAATGGTTACAAAAAAAGCCACGGCCTGATGCAATGGAGTGATCAAGATGATGCTCTAGGTCTTTATGAACTTTAGAAAGATTGTAAATTATGGAAGTTCTAGGGCATCATTTGTTCAAAATCCGGAATTCATTTAGATTAAATCAAAAACGGCCCCCCCCCAAAAAAAATATATATTGGCAGGTAAGTCTCGATTTTGTATACCTAACTCTACATATATGTATTTACGTGGTACATGTATCTTCAAAGTACATTGACGTAGCGTTGGGAATTGTAAATCTATACTTCCCTATATGTACTTACCTTTCAATACTTTGTTCCTCGATATTCTGTCCCGGATATTCTAGTATCACGATATTCTGAAGTTCGATACTCAGTAGTACAATCGTGTGGGTGAACGATCAGGATCCCACGTAAGTGGCACTGGAGCACTGCTATCCCCTGACACTATACCATCAGGCAGGACAGAATGAATGATTGATTGAATATGTGCCTCTGATTGCCTTATGTAAGGACACATTTACTGAGTATCGCAAAAAGCGCTAAGAAGATTCCTGTGGTGTGCTATACTGTTCCTCAGACTGGGAAAGATATCATTGCTCCAGAAGCATGAGGGCAGCAAAAGACATTTAACATTCTCTGGAAATGTTTGTTGCCCTCATTGACAGGACCCATATCATTCTTTCAGACTCTGATGCAAGTTCCTTATTGAATATGTAGTGTTGCTTCAGAAATATCTAAGGGGGGTTACCCTGGGTGTTCCGAGTTATGTTATGTTATATTGATTTGTATAGCCACATGTTCACGACAGAGTTGTGGGACTCACAAATCACTGCATAGTTGGTAGAATTGTGTAGTTTACGCTTAAATATTTTTCTTTAACTTAGCTCTGAATACAAAAGCTCTTTATTTAAAACATTTGCTGTTCTTATTGTCTTCTTGAAATATGTGAACGTGGTTTCAGTTACAATAATTGTTATAATACACGTATAGGAGTTTTTAATACACAGAAGGTGAATGTTTGCATGAGTATCCTTTTATTCACGTAGGTGCATGTTTCTGTTCTCAGTCAATAAACAGAATGCTATTCACAGAGCTGCCAGCAGTGGGCAGTGTTTCTTGTGTATGGGCACATGCTATGAATTGAGGGCGGCTGACTCCAAAATGTAGAAGTATATATTTATTTTCAATCTCTGGATCCAGGTAATCAGCATTATGGCAATGCCACATGGTCTTTCAAAAGAGCTCAAGTTAACTTACTTTTGGGAAACCAAGAGAGTGAGACACTGTGGTAGTTCCCCGCACAGTGGTGTTGCCAGGGTGTGTGTGTACGAAACAATTTACCCCAGATTTGCTAACCTTTCACGCAATGCAATGCAGCAAGGCAACTTGCTGCGCTGCATAGTGCAAAAGGAAGAGAGCAGAAATGAAGATATTTCTCCTTGTTACGCTTCTCTCAGGTAGGCGCACTATTACAGCGCAAACCCAGGTGTACTGCCTTTAGTAAATCTGGGTTTGCATACATGGCTGGATACGTGGGAACGCCCATGCTCCACCTATAGAATACCTACTCGATGAAATGTTATTTTATTTTTACAAAGCAACGCAAGGCGACGCAAATTGGCGCTTGCGCGGCGTGGCTATGTAAATTTCCACCAGCATTTTGCATTGTTGCTGGGATAAAAAAGTTGAGCAACCATGATGCGCTATGTTAGTGAATCGGCCCCTAATGTCTTCTACTCAATGTGTAATCTGGTTATTGAAATCAGGGGACCTTTTTAACCACTGTTAGTAGTCACAATTATGAAGTTGGATGGTAACTATGGCCAAAGGGGCCTAGCCGGTAAACCATTACTGGCAGCCCTTTCTGTCCTATGTAGATATCAGATTGGTGATCAGGTGAATAACCAGTGGAAAACACTGCTCCCAAGGACGGTGCTGGAGGCATCTGTGAAAACTACAGGGAGATGCACGGTTTACTAGGACGACTTCCGGTAGCAACACTTCATCTCACGGTGACATCACACATGAGTTCATAACCGAGCAGAGAATGAGGGTCAATGTTGTAATGCAGTAGACATGTCTAGAATCCAAATTAAGAGTAGGGTGGAAAAGGTTGAAAAGAAAATATTGCGAACATAAAAGATTTTTGCTCCCAAGATATATGTCAACATTGTCAGTGACAATAAATACATTCATTATTTTTAATATTAATAATTATGATACACCAATAGAAACCAAGTCACGTTTCTTTCTGTTTCATCATGGGAAGACTTCTGTCTAATACCCTTCTTTATTCGTGTGCAGCTGCAAGAGTTCTGGTTGGGCCACCCACGGACATTCGCGAAGGTGATACAGTCACCCTCACCTGTGAGGTCACAAGCAGTGTGCAGGATGAGCTGAGCTATATCTGGTATAAAAACAGCAAATGGTATCAAGACGACTCCGGAAGCTCCCTCGTGTTTCAGCAAATCCATAGTCGCGATACAGGCTTCTATCACTGCAGGGCTCGCGATAAGGACGGGAGCAGCACATCGCCCTCTGTCAATATACAAGTGCTTTGTGAGTCTATTTCTGTTCTCTATTCAAAATTTGTAATGGTATTTTTATATATATGTTTGTATGTGTGTGTGCGTGTGCGTGTATGCATCCACCTCGTTTGAGGCGGTGCGGGTAAGAGGTGAGACTCTGTACTAGTAAGAAATGCATTAAGTGCCTATATTTTCTATTCACCAATCATGAAGGTCTAAACGTCTTTGAGTTGAGGTTAACACTCATAAAAAGATAATTCTACGGCATGTTGTACAATAAAAACATGCAAACGCACATATATGTATGTGTACACACACACAAACACATTGATTTTATTCATTTATAAGTTTTATGCAGATTGCACCATAAATTACGATATTGTAATCTTAGATTTCTGGTGGCATTCTCAAACCAGAACTCATCAATGGCAATATTAGACCATATTACATGGTTGCCGATTATCAACCATGCCAGGTGCCTTTGCAAATCGTTAATCATTCTCTCATTGCTGCACTGGGCCACCTCGTCACACCATTCTGAGAACTCCCATTATCTCCGTAGCTGTTTTTGTGTTGGGCTTCCCAAGAGCTTACCTGGGCTTAAAGCCCGTCCATTGGTTTCCATTGACTTAATTTTTTGTCAATTATTTGCTTGCTTTCTATTTAATGGCTTTCCTTGTGTTCAGCTTGTCCATCTTGTGTTTACCCCACCCATGGAGCATACCCTCTTTACCATCTCTGTGACTGGCTGGCTTCTATGTTTCTACTGCTCACTTTTAGAGAACTACTTTTTTCTTTTTGTTTAAACCCTCCATGAGATTGCATGTGTTTTCCAGCTGCCTCCCACATGTGCTTCCATCCCTGTTGTTCTCTTTCGCCCATGTGCATCTCTCCTTCCACCAGCACTCATATTGCTATCTCTAGCCTATGTTCTTCCCTCCACCGCACTCCACGGTGTTTTTTCACCGATGTTTTTTATCCCTTTGTCTCTGTCATCTTTCCCTTCTGTTGCTTCTTCCTCCACCCGCCATATTGCTTCTTCTGCCACCAGCCATGTTTCTTCACCCCCACTCACTTCCGCAACCCGCTTCTCTGTATTTTTTCCGAATGACTTTTATGCTGCATTGTAAAAAAAAAATGCGGTGTCAAGCTAATTTTTAAAAAAATGTGGTGCTCCATCTTGGACCGGTAACTAAAAAGGAAAAAAACACCTGTGTCATTTTGTAAGTGTGTGTATGTTGTTGAAAGCATGTGTGGCCTACAGCAGCTGCATCATTGCACTTTTTTTTAGCCATGCTGCACAGCAGCCAAAGTGCTATACAGCATGGCTAAAGCCACTGGCATACATGAGACCTATTGCCTTAGCCAATGCTTGAACCCTGTGCTGCAGTGTGCAAAAAGTTATTTGCTCAGGAAGACTTTGAGAGTCATGAATTTAGCTGCTGCCGGGCCTTGCAGCCTCACCCTGTGATCAGGGGTTGAAGAGAGGAGGCCTGCCTCTACTCTGAATTCCTCTATGGCCACTTGCTGGTGGTTCTGAGACTAGACCCCATTTCCCTGGGCCCAATCAAGCCTCCTCAGCAGCACATACCCCAGCTTTTCAATGATGATCCATTGTCCTAAGCAGTCCCTGACTTCATTTTTCCAGACACTTATTCTGCTCTAATTCATAGCCCTGTGCTGACTTTTCAAATTGTTCACCTCAGGGAAAAATTCCAGTCACCCGTGGAGCCCTCACTCAGCACTAGTACTAGCTGCATGCTGGAGGCAGTCCTGCAAGGCACAGTAGACTTCACTCTTCCAAGTGTACGGGTCTGCCACTCACCCACCCTGTATATTCATCACATAGCTATGTAACATGCCAACAGCACCTGGATGCATGCTATTATGACAAAATGTTACCTATCTTTGCCCAAAGTACAATCATGTTTTAAAAAGAAGTGATGGTGGTGTCACACCAACGCATTGGACTGTGCCCCAACCCCAGAACAGGCCCAGCAATCTTTATTCTGGGGCTGTGGGAAGTTTACCCCAATCTGCCCCCCAAGGGGACAGAAAGTAAACTAGACACCAGGCATTTTCTTTAGAAACAATATTGGGGTGTGGGTTGCCGAAATATGGATTGGGCTTATCCCCCACCCCTAAAGCACAAACAGTCTTTCTGCCCCTCTCGGGCCTAGAGCATCCCCATCCCCACGGCAAGAGAGAGAGAGAGCAAATGTGAATTCTTTTGGGCATAGGTTTGACATATGAGCCGGCAGAGATGGGTTAAAATCCCATCTCTCACGTGCCATAGTGAATACAGACTCTGGGTCAGCCGGCAACCAGGGATCACTACAAATCCTGAGCATTCCTTAAAATTAGAGACACCGAGGAATCCAGGGTGCTGTTACCTGCATGGAGACTGCTATGCTTTCTTACCCAGAATGCCCTGCAAACTTCAAACTTTGGCTAAAATCATTTCTGTGGAATCTGCAGAGATCCACACAATTACTACCTCGCTTTCTGGGTTAGATGGACTACCGCTTGAAAAAATGCACATACTATGGAAAAAAATGAGTTTTTTTTAACTCTGTTTGCTTCTGAAAGCTGAGAAGATGGTGATCTTAACACAGAAAACCTTTTGTTCATGCCAGTTTTAGAAAAAAATATGTATTCTTACACAGCACTTTTTCCCATTTTCCCAACAAAAACAATGTTTTGCTAGATTTTGGCTATTTTCTTGGTTCCGGCCAGGAGAATCCACAAACCCTGAGTAGCTTTAGAATCCCCAATTATGTGACAAAAGTAAACAAATTTTTCCTGGATATATTTTGTGAAAGAAAATAAACATTACGAAGGTTATGCACAAAGTGCTCCAAACATCAAAAAAAGGGTTCAGCACTTAGGGGTGAAACAGCCTCAGCAACTAAGGGGTAAAGTCTAGGGTTTAGGGTGTAACATAATGGCCAATGCTATGCATTGGAAAGACACATTAATGTAATCTCACCCTAGGTTTGCATTGCCTCTCAAATGACATTGTATGTGGACTAAATGAAGATTTAGATTTATTTTTATCGCCTGCCAGGATCAACCCAGTCATTCCTGGGGTGAGCATGTGTTCAAATATACAAAAGATTTACAATTCAAAGCCCACTTAACAACATTTTAGTTACTGAAATATTTCAAAAATGCTAAACTAATTTACAAAAAGGGAATAGTTCTTTCTTCATGGTGGCTTTGGTGTAATTCCATTCAGCATTTGTAGCTTCTATGTTATTTAAAAGTGTAAATGGTGCATTTGGATTCCCCCAAAAATGGTCATCTACCCATTCAAATGTATGGTGGGCGGACAAGAACAGTTACCAACCGCCCCTAAAATTTCTTGGGAAATTTACTGTTGAAGGGCTGCTTTGCTTATGATCAAAAATCAAAACACAAATAATATTCCTCTCCACTGGTACACTATGCAGCCCAAATGCACTGCTCTTGACTTTGCATGTGAATTATATATGACATCACAGATGAGATCATAGATGATATCACTTATGACACCATACATGCCATCGTTAATGACATACGTGAAGGGCACACCATATTATTGACTTTACCTGAATATGGAAAGAAGCAGTGGAACTGATAGCTGACGTGTCTTCACAGACATAACATACACAATGGTGGCAGCAGTACCACATTGAGAAAATGTTAATTCTCACTGAGATTGCTTAGAAAATGGCTCTAAAGAGAGGTTCTTAAATAAATCACATTGAGTACTGCAGTACTACATTTTTAGCACATTTTAGCAAACCACACTAGAATGATAGCTTTGGGAATTAATTGCATGCACATAGCAAAACATTTTTTGTCTCTTCACTTACATTGTATTAAGAACATTGGTGTATGTCATGTAATCCTTCTGTGCTTGTTTTCTCAGATGGACCAAGAAATCTGACCATGAGCTCTTTCTTAGAGATGCAGGATGGGCAGCTGGGCATCATCCACTGTTCTGTGGACAGCAACCCTCCATCTGAAATAGCGCTGTACAGAGAGGATGTCCTGGTGGCTTCCACCAGCTTCCCTGCTGCTCCCAACCAGAGGCTTTCCATCTCGTCTTCTCATAACTCCTTGAAACTGGAAATCCGAAATGTCATGTTAGAGGATGAAGGCGCATACATATGCTTAGCGAATAATACATATGGCAGTGCAGAATCGCAAATCATATTTTCTGCAGAAAGTAAGTGTCAATTGTATCGACTTACAGAGGTTAAGACTTTTTACCATTTCTGCTTTGAGTAGTATTTTGAGTAAAATATTTTGATCTATGCCTAAATTAGCAAAATGAATTAACAATACCAGTGCTTTAAAAATGTATTAATGAAACAGTTAACAAATATATTGCAGTGTACAAGAGTCATAGTTATATATTGATAGGAAAGTATATCTTTATTTCTGCATTTACATTTTTGATCAACTTGTTTTAGCACTTGAATTTGCATTAGTAACACTCTTATTATTTTTACTTTATGCCGGTGCAACATAAGTAACTTGAATATAATGGAAATGTGGTTCAAATATAATGCACGCAGTGTAATTATGTCTGGAAATGTTTAACATTCAGTTCGGATCCCAGAGACACACAGAGGGGCCGATTCCGATTCGGGCCGGAAATCTCTCCTACCGAGCCGGACCCGGAGAGTTTTCCGACCGAATCGGACCCTAGCAGTCCAACCGGATGAGTACGATGCGTTCGCATGCTATCGGACTCCCATTGAAGTCAATGGGAGCCGGTCGTACAACGCGTACGCAGGCTCTCACTGACTCAATGGGTGCGAGTCGAACAAGGGTGCCCCCTACAGCGGGTTCGCGGCGAAGCGGGTCGCGGCGTACATGCACAGGTAGGGGGGACCCATGGGTCCCCCCTGTGTGCGACTCGCGCGGCTAGGCGTACAGGGGAGTCCGACACGGACCCCCAAAGTATGGCTCCGACTGCTCGTTCGAGTCGGTCGGACTGCTCGAGGCGCGCATCGTACTTACCCGGCCGGGGAACGTCTCCATTGCGCGGTGCGAGTCGAGTCGAAGCGAGTCGGTCGGAGCGGTTGGGTCCCGCGAACGAGTCGGTCGGCGATTTCGCATGCGCTCGCATCGTACTTGCTCGTCCGGATGCACGTCCGACTCGGTCGGGAAATAGGGCTCCGAATCGGATCCGGTAATGCCGAATCCGATTCGGAGCCCTACCGGCCGAGATCGGAATCGGCCCCTTAGTGTTCAAGGGCCTGTATACACCACGCTGGTTCATTTTTGAGGCATGCCAGCTATGAAGTTCTGCTATACATATTATACATAGTACATGTCTATCTTTATTCCACTACAATAGACTCCCTGCTCCATTATCTCTCTCTTGCTGTTTCTTGCTTTCTTCCTTCATAAAGTTTTTTTCCGTCTTTCTCTTCTTCTGTCTTTTGGTTTTCTATGTTTTCCCTCTATTGCTCTTGGTTAATGTCTAATGGGAAAAAATAAATGCCGGTCCCCAAAAGTGAGTGCTGCTGGCCTCACAGGCCACCACCGGCACAAATTAAGCACAGGGTATATCGTGTAAATAGTTTTAAGCCTTTGAATTTAATTGTCTATGACAGGTTTAGTTAAAGTAAGGATCTGACTTATTTTAAAATTCAAAATTAACTATTCATTCTAAAAATATTATATTTGGATCTTTAAATTAAAAAGTTTCAATTTAGAAGTACGTTTATTTTGATATTTGTCCATAAAACTATACACAATAATACATAGCACAATCATTCAAGTAAAAATAATAACAACATAATAAATAATGTAATAAAACTAACATTCTTATAAGATACGCCGCACTTCACTATCTAAACATTATAAGATTATTTTAATAGCTATGAAGAACCAAACATCTCTGATAACAATTTACAAACAATTCATATTGCCTAAGAAGGTGAAGGGAAGCTGTCTCACATAGATTGTGTACTTTAAAAGTAATGGTTTAAAGAACTTTTTCTACTGATTTAAAACAATTAGGAAATCATTTACTATGTGGCATATAGAGCATTTAGGGCCAGATGTATCAAAGAATAGTTTTGCGATTCTCAAATAGCGATTTTTAGAGAATTGCAATTTGAGAATTCCAAAACTATTCTTTCCTTAGGTTGGAGCGCCATCTAGAGCAAGTCCAGTAGGGAAGGTGATGGGATATTCCTTAGGTTGGAGCGCCATCTAGAGCAAGTCCAGTAGGGAAGGTGATGGGATATTCCTTAGGTTGGAGCGCCATCTAGAGCAAGTCCAGTAGGGAAGGTGATGGGATATTCCTTAGGTTGGAGCGCCATCTAGAGCAAGTCCAGTAGGGAAGGTGTTCGAATATTCCTTAGGTTGGAGCGCCATCTAGAGCAAGTCCAGTAGGGAAGGTGATGGAATATTCCTTAGGTTGGAGCACCATCTAGAGCAAGTCCAGTAGGGAAGGTGATGGGATATTCCTTAGGTTTGAGCGCCATCTAGAGCAAGTCCAGTAGGGAAGGTGATGGAATATTCCTTTGGTTGGAGCGCCATCTAGAGCAAGTCCAGTAGGGAAGGTGATGGAATATTCGTTAGGTTGGAGCGCCATCTAGAGCAAGTCCAGTAGGGAAGGTGTTGGAATAGTAGCGCGCAATGCTTTCCAATGGGGCGACCAGATGGCCGGGCTGCCCTGGAAGTCCCGATGAGGGCTCATTTGTCTCCCTGATCCCAGCCAGGGCTCCATGAGGTCGGGCGCGTCCGCGCCTAGGGTCCCCTAAGTTTTGCAGTGTGCACTGGTTACCAGAAAGAGGAGTAGCTTTCCTCCGGAATACTAGGGGGAGGGTATGCCGGAACCCCTATTGGGCTGGCGGTTCTCAGACGGGGACCAGATGGGCCAGGCCCGTACAACACCTCCCCATGTCCGGGGCTCCCTACTCCGGCCCGTGGGGTGGCGATGGAGCCCGGGACAGGCTCCATCGGTCCTGGGCAGTCCTCCCCCGGGCGTCCGGGCCCCGAGAGCTCCTGTGGGCCTCCCGTGCCCGAGGCCCAGCCGGGGTCTCCGAGCCCCCGGGACGCAGAGCCCCCGAGCCCTGTATGGAGAGGCGGGAGCCCTCCGGCGAAGGCTCGGGGTGGGCAGATTGGCCTCCTACGGGCCCGGCCATCAGGTAGCGCTTTTCCTCTCGTCCATCTGGTCGCGCGAAATGCTTTCCAATGGGGAGACCAGATGGCCGGGCCGCCCTGGAATTCCCGATGATGGCTCATTTGCCTTCCAGATCCCAGCGAGGGCTCCAGGAGGTCGGGCGCGTCCGCGCATAGGGTCCCCTCAGTCTTGCGGTGCGCACAGGTTACCAGAAAGGGGGGTAGCCTTCCTCCGGATTACTAGGGACCAGGTACTCTGGGACCCCTCTCGGCCTAGCGGTCCTCAGCCAGCAGTTGGACGGGCCAGGATGCTGCCCCAGCCCTGGGTCCGTCCCTGGGCCTGCCGCGTGGCAGGCTGTCCTGGATGGGGTCCGGCGGGCCCGGGGAGCCTCTCCCTGCTGGGCTGGCTCCAGGGGCTCTGGTGTTCCAGCCCTGGGCCCCGTCCCCAGGCCTGCTGCCCTGCCAAAGGCCCGGGACGGGGTTCCATCGTGCCCGGGGTGCCTCCCCTTGCTCGGCAGGGTTCAGGGGCTCCCTGCGGCCCCGGGGAGGGTGGCCTCCCCACCCCGGGCTCTGTCCTCGGTCCTGCTGTGTGGCATGGTGCCCGGGACAGGGTCCCGCGGGCCCGGGGAGGCTTCCCCTTCGCCTCCGGGCCTGGGAGCCCCGGCTGGGTCAAGGGGCCCCTCCGGGCCCCGGGTCGGGTGATCCAGCCCTGGGCCCCGTTCCCCCGGCCTGCCGCTTTGCCAAAGGTCCGAGACGGGGTTCCGTCGTGCCCGCGGAGCCCCCCTCACTTGGCTGGGTTCAGGAGCTCCGTCCGGGACCCCTGAGGGCCCCAGGGAGGGCGGCCTCCCCACCCCGGGCTTCGTCCTCGGTCCTAACGCGTGGCAGGGTGCCCGGGACGGGGTCCTGCAGGCCCGGGGATGCTTCCCCTGCGCCTGGGAGACCCGGCTGGGTCCAGGGGCCCTTCCGGGCCCCGGGTCGGGTGCTCCTTCCCTGGGCCCTGTCCCCCGGCCTACCTCTATGCCAAGGGCCCGGGACGGGGGTCAGTCAGTCCCGTGCAGACCTCCCCCGCTTTGCCTGCTTGTCGAGGTGTCCCCAGGTCGGAGGGCCCGTCGGCTCCCCCCTCGCAGCCCCCATGGCTGGGGCCCAGCTGGGGCCCTAGGCCTCCGGTCCCCCATGCCCCAGCGCCCACTCACTCTTTTGTTGGGGCACAGAGTGGCCAGATGGCTTCCCTTTTGTGCCCGGCCATCTGGTCGCACCTTTCCCCTCGGCCATCTGGTCGCACCTATCCCCTCGGCCATCTGGTCGCACCCAATGCTTTCCTATGTGGTGACCAGATGGCCGGGCTTCCCTGGAAATCCCGATGAGGGCTCATTTGCCTCACCGATCCCAGCGAGGGCTCCAGGAGGTCGGGTACTTTTGCGCCTTGGGTCCCCTCTGTCACCTCGTGTGCACGGATTACAAGAAAGGGGATAATTTTCCTCCGGATTACTAAGGAGAGGGTCAATCTGACCTCCATGAGGTCCGGCGATTCTGAAACAGGGGAAGGCAGCACCCGGGCCCGCCCGCCCGGGCCCCCAGGGGCCGCCCGGGTACGCACCTGCCTCTCAGCCCCTTCCCGATGGTCCTTTTTCTCCGACTTTGCTCAGTCAGACCTCCGTGAGGTCCGGCGATGCTGAGACGGGGGAAGGCAGCACCCGGGCCTGCCCGACGGGGCCCCCAGGGGCCCGGGTACTCACCTGCCTCTCAGCCCCTTCCCGATGGTCCTTTTTCTCCGAGTTTGCACAGTCAGACCTCCGTGAGGTCCGGGGATGCTGAGACTGGGGAAGGCAGCACCCGGGCCTGCCCGCCGGGGCCCCTAGGGGCCCGGATACCTACCTGCCTCTCAGCCCCTTCCCGATGGTCCTTTTTCTCCGAGTTTGCTCAGTCAGACCTCCGTGAGGTCCGGGAATGCTGAGACGGGGGAAGGTGCCACCCGGGCCCGCCCGCCGGGGCCCCCAGGGGCCCGGGTACGCACCTGCCTCTCAGCCCCTTCCCTATGGTCCTTTTTCTCCGAGTTTGCTCAGTCAGACCTCCGTGAGGTCCGGGGATGCTGAGACGGGGGAAGGCAGCACCCGGGCCCGCCCGCCGGGGCCCCCAGGGGCCCGGGTACGCACTTGCCTCTCAGCCCCTTCCTGATGGTCCTTTTTCTCAGAGTTTGCCCAGTCTGACCTCCGTGAGGTCCGGCAATGCTGAGACGGGGGGAAGGCAGCACCCGGGCCCGCCTGCCAGGGCCCCCAGGGGCCCGGGTATGCGCCTGCCTCTCAGCCCCTTGCCGATGGTCCTTTTTCTCTGAGTCTGCTTG